>JAPFRF010000010.1:38372487-38972487 GCA_029282475.1 Phrynocephalus forsythii
CCATATCTCATCTGAACTAATGTTTCCATGGACAAAAACCTATGAATCATCAACCTATAGCATTATTGATGGGCATATGTTCACTGAGACATGCAGGTATCTTGGAATTTTGTTTAAGGCAGGATTAGGCTCATATTGTTTCAGAAGGAATGATGGATAATTGTTTTTGAAATTGCCTGGATCAAATATTCTAAATGTATTGCTCCGTGACCCAGCTGGCCTGAAATCCCTGTTGATAAATTAAAGTAAGCATGTGGTGCATCATTTGATACACTTCATAATGCCTTCATTGTATTTGATATGCAGGTTCTTTGCCAAACCCATATTGATATGAATTAGACACTGAGACCATGTGGGGTGCCAAGCTAATGAACAAAACAATGGTTCATTAGAAGAGGGAACTTGCCAGTTCAGCTAAATCATAAAAATCCGTTGAGTACCCAAAGACCTGAGAAGCTCACCATGGCAGCAGCCTCAAAGGCTGATGCTTGCACCTTCTGTCCAATGTTTGATTTTCACTTTCCAGCTTGAGGTTTCCAAAGTGATTATAAAAACTCTGTGGGAAGAGACAGACACGATGAACTTTGCTGTCTTCTTCAATACATGCACATTGCACATACACAAGTACATTCAAACATAATCACAGAAAGAGAGAGAGACAAGTATGTGTGTCTGAAGATTAGAGGGAAAATTGTTAAGAGAGATTTAGTGAAGTTTTCAGTAAGATTCCCCTTGCCTCAGCTCCATCTGTCTCCTTCATTGCTCCCAGGTCATTTGGATTCTAGTCACATTATTAAGTGTGCACATATCTGAGAGAGCAGAAGGAGACAGCTTGTATGAGAGAGAGGGGGGGGGAGAGAGAGAGAACTTTACCATTAATAGTAGTCTTTTGCAGTGATATTACTGCTCTTCAAATTTCACATAAAGTCTATCTTCTAGCCAATGGGGTTCTTCTTAAATGAGTGTATTAGGAAAGTTTTTTCAATTTTTGCCCATCTAAGAGACGAAACCAGGGCTGAGAAACAAAGTGACTGGCTGTGTTGGCTAGAGCAGTCTAGAAGTTGCAGTGTGGAAAAGCAAGTCTCGTACAGGCTCAGTCACATTGGCAGTAAGAGTTGCAGTTGAAAAGGTTTTGACAATATTCAGATTGGTTTACAAATTCGGATTGGTTTACAAATTCCCTGGTACTGGACCTATGGGTGAACTCAATTTTTGAGGTCTGCAAAGTGAGTTGTTGTTGTTGTTGTTGTTGTTGTTGTTGTTGTTGTTGTTGTTGTTGTTGTTGTTGTTGTTGTTGTTCTAAATTGACAAGCAGGGACATTTTAATTTAGCACACTTCTAAAATTGATTATTTATTGATCAGTTTGGGCAATGTGAGTGCTCCTGATATTAAATACTATCTGTGTAGGTGGCTTCAGGCTTCAGACAGTAGGTACACTGCCATCTATCCTATCTTAAATAGTCCAATATATTAAATGGACTGCATACATGCTGATTAATGGAATATCTTCAAATCTCACATGTAGCTTCCTGAAGAAATTTTAAACCCCTATTTAAATCAGAGTAATAATGTTCGAAATGAACATGCACAGCAGTGCAAGAGAAGAAGCAGAATACATTGGATCTGAAACCGATAAAAATCAACAGTGTGACTGAGCCCAGCTCTGTGTGAACTCCAGAAAAACTGTAGCTGTTTAACACACACACACACACATGTGTGTGCACGTACACACACACACAAACACATGCTTTAATGTCAGAAAAGCTATGACATGGAGGCACATGAATCTCTCTCTCTCTCTCTCTCTCTCTCTCTCTCTCTCTCTCTCTCTCTCTCTCTCTCATTCCTCGAGTAGAGTCATTGGAGAAGCAGGTCTCACCCAGAGTATACAGTAATCAGAACAATCCTTCCATAGTCTTGTTCCTTCAGAAGGGCAGGTGCAGCAGATGTGTTAAAAAGTTATAAAAAGTTGGAGATGCATTTCCTTCTTCATGGTTTTTGATTTTAACAACATAGCCATGTTGGAATTCAGCTACTTCTTTGCAGATGCTTTCCCCAAAATGTGGTTGGAAGAATGGGTTGACACTCCCCCCACACCATTCTGATCAAATGACTATTACTGTATTTCTATATCCTTTTTGCACCTTGAGGCAATGTGTCATGTCCATAACCAGATTGTATTGGCAGCTTATTCTTATTTCATCACTATTAATGGAATAAGTTCCTTCATCGCATTTCAGGGCAGCCAGATTTGGTTTACGGTTGGTTTTCTCCTTGATTATAACATGGACAGAGCAAAGACTTCTGCCCCTTCTTTGTAAAGAGGCATGACCATCATTAACATAAATACCACTAAATCATTGTTGTGGTTGTTTTAACTAATATTGTGCTCCAAGAGCACATACTGATTTTTCCCAGTTGAACCTGGTGATTCCTGCTGCCCCTGTTCCCATGGCATTTCTAGCTCCCACTAGCATTCTTGTACTATCTCAGTATGGCATCAGTCTGAAATAACTTTTTCACTCCCATATAGAATGCACAAGTATTTTTTCACACTTTCTCCCAATGTATAAAGTTTTGTACATATTTTTCAATCATTTGCATTACTTACACATTTTCTATGACAGAAATGTACATTCACTGTTGGTCTCAGGAGGTACATGCAGTAGCAATGTAAGATACAATTGTGCTAGAACTGTATATATTCGGCTCTCAATGCCCTAATTTATTATTGCCTCTTGCATTCTGAAAAAAAAAATCAGATATTGAAGACTTTATTTTTCTGTGGCTTCCTACCATTCCTATATATTTCCATTCTATATATTCTCTTTCCAATCTCACAGCTTTAATATTTGTTTGTAAAGATAATATTTTATCCCCTTCTGCAAGAGCTCCTGTCATTAGACAAAAGGTCACCATTGTAATATGAATCTGGCACAATAAATACAGTGCAAAGTGGATTGAAATTCAGGGCAGCAAAGAGGGTTTCCAATTAAAAAACACTTTGCTGAGCTTCTACCAACAAACAGCTACACAGACCACAATTTCTCTTCACTTATAATTAGCTGCCATTGAAAGTTAATTACCTTCAGCACTGAAGGAAGTGGGTGTTTAAAAAAGAAAGGAAGGAAGGACTAATGAACAGTTTTTTTAAAAAAAGAAACCTTTTAGACTTAGCCCCTAAACCCAATATTTGTCCTATAAATGGTTCATGTGCAGAATCCATTCCATGCAAATAAAGGGGGGAATCAGCATATGTTTCTGGAATCAATGAGAAAATGACAACACTATCTTCTCTTTTATTCTGGCAACAACAGATAAGATCATGGCCTTCCTAGATCATCTGCAGAAACACTAGTCTTGGTCTGCATACGAGGAGTACTAGTATTCCATATCTGTCCTGACTAACCACCCAGCACTGCATAGAACTCTCTAGCAAAAAAGTGTCCACTTAACCTGTACCCATAAGGTTCCTCTAATATTAGATGGCCAGCCAATATCTGTTTTGTCAGATGTATTTATTTTTCTTAATTACATTGTATCCCTCTGCTCCTTTGACAAACTCAGGCAAATGTACATGGCTCTGTTCCTCCCTACTTTACATTTAGCAACGGCCTTGCAAAGTTGGTCAGGCAGAAAGAGAAAGTGGCCCAGGATAACACTGTGAGTTTCAGTGCTCCACGAGGCCAAGGACGTGATCCTTCCATGCATTTCTGTTTGGGGACACAAAGAAGAATTTTACCCACAGTCTTGTCCTATGTGTTGAGCATACCTTCATTCCCAAATAAATCCCTTTCTATTTGTCATCTCATCAAACTTCCTCATGCAGCAGAGGATTCTCAGAATCCTATATGTAAGTTTACCTGCTGAACTTCACCAGCCACCTTGGGTTCTTTTGGGAAGAAAAGCGGGAGAGAGAATTTTTAAATAAATTCAATACATTAAATAAATCTCCTGCTGGGCCTCTTATGATGACTCCGTGCACTTGAGAACAGGAGTATGTGATAGATAGTCCCTTTTCTTTGATGCATAAATCTGGAAGTGGTGAGCAAGCTGTCTTTTACGGACACTGTGACTAATCTTGACAATTTGTGGGCCCAGGAGAAACCCTCACTTCTTTGTAGGACCAGCTTCCAACATCTCTGTTGGATGAGAAGCCACCATTGTAGAATTCTAAACATGTCCTGTTGTATAGGGCAGGGGGAGGGAGGGGGCACTAGGATAGGCTTGACTCACAAACTATTTTTGCAGAGGATGTGCCATTTGCTTTTGCATCACTTCTGGCATGAATTAGTAATCTTCTAAAAGTCCATGCTCAAAAGTTAAAAGCCATGTTCAGCTCTTGCAAACTCAAACTGTCAGTTCCTTTTTGGAGTCAATCCGTCTGTTATTTCTTTCCTTTTTCTCTTCCATCTTTTCTCTGTATTATTGTCATTCCTAAGGACTTTTCTTTTCATGATATGCCCAGAGTACAATAGCCTCAGTTTAGTTCCTTTTATTTCCAGGAAAACTTCAGGCATTATATAATCTAGAAATATATATGGGTGTTTGTATCACAAAGGGACTGGTTCCGAAACAAAACACGCCAGGACAGCTGGCATTTGGAACTCAGACCCACACTCTGGAACAAAAACAACCACTGTCTTACCTTCCTGTAGTTTGTGTCGGGTGAAACTCCAACCAGGAAGCAGCTTCCAACACATCGTTTTCCCTTCTCCCTGGCGCTGGCCAATCAGACAGGGAGGTGGAATGATGTGTGTCCTTACACAGTTCCTGATTGGCCAGTGCCACGGAGAGGCGAACATGATGCATTGGAGGCTGCTTCCTGGTTGGAGTTTCTCCCTGTGTGAACTACAACAAGCTCAGACAGTGCTTGTTTTTGTTCCAGAGGGTGAGACTGAGTTCTGAATGCCAGCTGTGCTGGTGTGTTTCATTTCAGAACCAGTCCTCTTCCGATACTAGAAACCATTTGTTTGTCTTTCAGCTCCAACACCACATTCTGAATGATCTTATTTTTCTTCACTGTCTGGTTCACATCCATACGTAATAATTTAGAATGAAGTACTGTGGATAATCTGTATGTTTGTTTCTAGTGACACCTCCTTCTAAGATGTCATTTCACCCCACAAAATGTCGTTCTATCTGAAATATCTGAAAGGATGATCAACAGCCACAGAGGCCATTGAGCAGTTCTGGTGAATTCTTCTCCCATGCCAAAATAATATGCCAACTTGTCAAAAATACAGTATACAGTGGACGTTGATAGCTTCCCATTTCTGTCATAAGCAAACCTACTCTTTGGTCCCAGCTTTGAGCATTTTGAAACTGAAGCCTGTTCTAGTATCAAAACTAACTATACATTATGTTGAAATCTGCTCTCTGCATATGACTATAAATTGGCTTTATGGTCACATCGTACTATTGGAAGGTCAAATTGGTTCTCAGAGGAGTCAGGTTCTAGCTCATTACCCCAATGTTTTTTTTTAAAAAAAGTGTGCAAAAGACCCCCAGTTCTTCTCAGCCAAATGACAATATTCTCAAGGAATGCCACTGGCTGATGGTGTTTTTAGTTATTTTATTTTATTTTATTTTATTTTATTTTTGAGGGAAACAAAGCTATTGCATTTCACTGGAGTTTCCATGGCAGCAAATGACTACTTTTATATTGTTTAAAAGTGAACAAGAGTAACAATTGTAAGTGAAGTTCTTGGTAAATGCATCAGAAATTCAATTTCAATGTCTTTTCCCTCCCCCCACCCCCATCTCGCTCTGATACAGTGCAAAAAGCCAAGGAGGCTGTTGAATGCTTTAAGAAATAAGGGGCAGTGTGGTTTTCTCATTTGCCAATCCATTCAGCATCATGTATGTTAATCTACAGGAATGAGGAAGCCATTTCCTCATCGAGCTACAATTTGCCTGAATTAAATCTCACAGTTAAAGAGCTGTTTATAAAATAAAGTTTAAAACATTCCATCTAGTTGGTATTTACATGGAAATTGCTTTCTGACTCTGGGCTGAAGAATCAGAAATGCCCTGCCACTTCAGTACTTGAAAGGCAATGCTGAGTGCAATTTACGAGCACTTAGGAGATCTGCAGATAACAATATGTTTTATGTATCCCTGTGGTTTTTTTTTTTTCATTTTTAATCTACATTTTGGTCATAAGATGGACTACATGGAAGCTTGGGAAAAACTTCATTTCAAATACAATCTGAGCTTCTAATAACACACAGAGAGAGAGAGAGAAGGAGGGGGGACTTTGAGGATTGCATCCAATGTCCTATGTAGAGATGGCCATAAACCACAGTTCAGCGGCTTGGTCTGGTTTGGTGTGATGCCTGGACAGGTGTTCTGTGGGTGCCAAACTCTTCCTTCCCTGCTTCCATGGGGCAATTGTCCATTAACCCCCAGGGAATGCTCTTCCCTCCTCCTCTGCCTTCTTGGGTGATCACTCACTTGGATGAGGAGGCCCCCACTGATGAGGAGAGTCCACCCATGCTGCTGCTAGTGTCTGGAGGTGTGTTGGGTTTTTGTTGTTGATGTTGCTCAGATGCGGTGGCCCAGCTACCCAGAGTCAGCTGCTGCCTCTGAACATATTTATATTGCCCAGCAGATAAGTGGACATATATGAAGAGGCCGCAGAGTGCATGGCTACTGAATGGGAAGCCTAGCCCACTGCCTCTGTGGAAGGCACTGGCACTGTCAGGAGAGGTAGCAGGAGCAGGTAGGTGTAGACGGCAGCGGCACCAGGAAGGAGGGTGGTGGGTGTCCCTTTTTGTCAAAGCAAACGAAATACCAAAGGGGAAAAAGTTTGGCATTTAATTTTGCATCAGGAAATCGGCTCCTCCAGCTGGGTCAGGAAATGAGCCACAAACCAGTCCAGTTTTGGGGTGTGTGTATGTGTGTATGTTTGGATCATGATACATGTTGTGCCCATCTTGACTATCAGTTTACTGTTTTACCTAGTAATGATGTCTGTACCTTTTAGTGATCTGAAAAACATAAAATAAATTATGTCGCACTATAATTGGTTAAAATGTTTGTCATTTCATCAGCAGGTTAACATTTACAGTACATGTTGAAAATCTGCCTAAGCAACTTCAAGTGTTAAATGGCTGCGTTTATGCTGTGCTGTCGTTTTTATGCCTCTAATGTGTTTTTACTGAAACACCCTTTAATCATCTTATTGTTGCACGTTGTGGCATATTTTAATGTCTGTGCCTTATGTCTACTGCCTTTGTACCATAAGATGTTGGATGATTTTAAAATATTTTAAATAATTCAGTAATTAAATGATGTTAGGCTGTAAGGGAAGTAGCACACCCTAGATCTTTGTGCTTCCATCATTTACTCTACTTCTTGGTCTGTTCTGGCCAAATGGGAAGGAATGGCTCCAGGATTGTGTGCATCATTAGACAAGGCTGTGAACTCCCTCTCATACCAAGGGCAACAAATGGCCCCAGAGTCTTTTTCCCATTATATTTCCAAACTTTCCCACTTGATAAAAACTGGACTTGATGATGCATACAATCTCTTCCAGCTCTGCAGTTCTGTGTATTATTATTATTATTATTATTATTATTATTATTATTATTATTATTATTAGTAGTAGTAGTAGTAGTAGTAGTAGTAGTAGTAGTAGTAGTAGTAGTAGTAGTAGTAGTAGTAGTAGTAGTAGTAGTACCAAAGCACCGAGTAACATTTGCATACCTGGAAATAGAGTTGTGTAGATTGGTTAGTCTCATTCTCATTGATCCTCACTTTCCACCTGTTATGCTTATTCTGCCCTATTCCATATCAAGAGTTAAGGCTCCCCACTCCTGGAAATTTGTGGATATTTTCATAGGCATTTTTTTAAAGATAATGTATTGCACTGAAGGGAATTGTGTGGCATATGGGCAATACAACATACATAAATACCTTTGTAAAGGCCATGGGCTTCTCCTGGACACTTTCTGCTCCAATCCTTAAAAAAATTAATTTGTGGCACAGTGATTAAACTGCTGTACTGCAGCTGTAACTGTGCTCACAACCTGGAGTTCAATTCCAAGGCAGCTGGCTCATGGTTGACCCAGCCTTCTATTCTTCCAAGGATGGTAAAATGAGTACCCAGCTTGCGGGAGGGGGGCAGAGTGGCATTTTTAAAATTCAAAACGAGCTTAATTAAAAGGGTGTAATTATTCCGTACATGTGTGGTCTTCTCAGTTCTTGCTGGATCTGCAGATGTTCTGAAGCTGGGCTGGCTTAACCTTTGTAAAAGAAGTTTGTAATCACCCAGTTGCTAAGGTGGACATAACACATTGATACATGGCATTGTGATGTACAATTACATGTCATATTGTAGTTCCCAAAAATTACGTTGTTGGTGCACGTGGACAGAAATTTGCATACACCACATGAAATCTTGACAAAAGAGAGGATGTTCATTTGCCAGTAAGGAAGTTGTGAATAACTGTAATGTGATGAGAATATTACAATTTCTGTGAAGGTATATTCACCTCTCACAAATTAAGAAGGCACAGGTACGAGAAAATTCACATTTAAGAATGTATTACCCTTTAAAGACATACTTGAATACATATTTTAGAGATTAATGCAGGAGCAGAACTGAATTATACGCAAAAACCAATCTAAAGTTACAACAGGAAAGAAACAGATTAACTCAATCCTTGGGGGTCACTTCACAATCAGACCTTGTTTTTATCTACTTTTCTGACAGAATTAGAACCTCATGTGTGCTATATGGAACTTTTTGGAAAGGAAAAGGGAAACATTCCATTCCAAATTCTGATTCTTCCTCACATAGTAAATCAGAGATGTAAAAATCCTTCCCAGCATGAGCCATGGTGAGATGTGCAGCACATTTTGGGATCCTTCGAGAAATATCTGCATTTAACAAGTGTATTTCATACAATTCTTTCAACTAGTACAGCATTGGAAAAAAATGTACTCATGGTTGGCTTTTTCCCATTGTGCTCTGTTAGTTTCTGTGGCTGCATCTGGTGTACATGTTATAGTTGTGGTTTCTGCAATTTACACAGGATACACCAGAAGCTAAGTGCACATACATGTATACTAGATGCAGCCACAGAAACTAACAGAGGATACACTTTGTATCTGCCTTTCTCCAGAACTATAACAAAAACTACAACCATAACAAAAACAACTCCCTTGGTGTATTCCTGAAGGCTTTCACAGCCAGAATCTGATAGTTGTGAGTTTTTCGAGCTGCTTGGCTGTGTTCTGGAAGTTTTGCTTCCTGACATTTCACCAGGAAAAAAAACTTCCAGAACGTGGCCAAACAGCCCAAAAACTCACAACTATCACCTCCCTTGGTGTTTCTGGGAGGTGTCGTCTCCAGAGTCAGATTGGAAACTTCTTAACATCTCATTGTCTTATTGTACCAAAATGACCAGTCTAGACTTAAAATCTACAAATCCTTAGATACAAATGCAGCAACTTGATCACAATTAAAATCATGGGGAAACAATGATTTTAGAAATCAATGCTGAATGACAACACTTCCCCTGTAGCAATGGATAAGTCACAGTAGTGTTGTGAGTATAAGACGATAAGTGCAAATCATTTTATACTTTGGAGGCACTGTAGAAATCTGCAACTCTGTTAACTTGGTTCATTATGTATATCACCAAGGCATAAATATGAATCTATTACACATTAACCTTTGGCAATAAGGAAAGATCTGCTTGGTTTGAAGTTAGTAGATTGTTTGTGAGCTGAGGGCACATAGGTCTACACCAGGACATCAGAAAAATGATGTGGTTGCATCACTATGCCAAGTAAATGAAATGTGTAAGCAAAGTGATTGAAACGCCCTAAAAAGCTAAGATGGAAATCTTCCATATATTCTTGGTTTTGGGGGAAATAGTGTCCCAAAATCAAAATAAAGAGGGATTAGTTTGATAATACATGCTGCCTAGGAGAGTTGTTTAAGCTACAGTGTTCACATGCAGGATAAGGCACAACAGTAGTCACTCACTACCTCTGTCTCCTGCTGTTCCCACTCCTTTCTGCCCATATGGTAGTTCTCTGTGTGTAGGTTTCCCCACTTGACTTAGGATGTTGCTTCCTTTGAGTTCAAACTGCTTAAGTCCAATTCAGATGTTCTTCTGCTTCCGTGAGTAGAAAGAGCTGAAAAAGCACGCCTTCTGCTCCCATCCTCCCCATGGTGCCAAAGAACGTCTAAGAAAGAAGTACAATGATGTTCAGAATGAACATAATTACATATATTCATACCCAAAGGGCATCTGATGGTTTGGAGTAGAGATGGGCATGAAACGAGCAATTTTTTGTTTTTGTTTTCATTTTTTCATTTTGTTACGTAACGAAATGAAAAACGAATTTTGTCTCCAAAATGAAACAAAACAAACTGAAACAACAGAAATTTTGTTGTGCGTTTCGTTTTCATTGTGGCAAATATATTGAACTGTAATGAATGCTAACGAAACAGCAATTTTTTGTTTTCATTTTCGTTTTTTCATTTCATTACGTAACGAAATGAAAATGATTTCTTTTGCAAAAAATTCACGAAAAATGAAAACGAACTGAAACGCACGCCCTAAACGACAAACGAAACACCATTTTTTTGAGTCGTGCCCATCTCTAGTTTGGAGGTCTATAATCATATTTAAATGGCTATGAAATGTTATAGATCTAGGACACTCCTGGAAGGACATCCATAGCATTTTCATGAGGCTTTTCATAGGAGGATGACTCATCCATTTGCTGGGCTACTTGGATCTGAACATAAAAGAGAGCAAGAAGATGCAGGTTTCATATAAAGGTGGACAAACTCTGGGGAAGGAACAGGTTCGGTTTTCCAAGGAAAGGCAGAGGCATGCAGCAAGCAAACTGGGGGAAACATTCTCATTGTGGAGAAAAGGAACAGCTGCGATCTTTGATCCTTCTGTTTAAAAAAAAAAAGATTGTCAGCTGGCAGTCATTATAAAAAGGAACAAATTACAAGTAACAGTTAAGACATAACTTCCAGGCTAATATGCCATTGCTTTATTTACAAATACTTAGAATTGCTTATAATGTTGGAAGTTGATATTTGTGCCCAAGGCTTTGGAGAGGAATTTTATTGTTATTGTTGTTTTGGTGAAAGGATTTTAAGGGAGCAAGATATATTTTCTGGGAGGCAGCTTTTAGCTTCAGATGGAGCATGGGTGATGTTTTTTGAGGAAACAGGAAGCCTTACAACTGTGGGCAAAAGATGGGGTGAAGCAAATATCAGAGGCAAGGATATCAAGATGTAAGGGGAGGAAGGGAAATGCTTTGAAAAACAAAGATTAATAGCTTTCCCTGGCTCTAGAAGCTAGAGTTTAAGATGTGATCAGAGAGTCAAATAGCTTTTACAGTATACTGATGGGACGGGGGCACTTCTCCAAGTCAGTTTCAAAAAGCAAGTTTGACATCAGTGTCAAATAGCAATGTATGGGTTGCAACTAGGGAAGGGCACAAAATGGAAAATAAAGATGTTTTGTTTTGTATTGTTTCTACTAGTGTTTCATTTCATTTCATTTTTAAATGAATTTCTGTAAAAAAACTTGTAACAAAACAAAATAGTAATGAAACAATTAGTTACTCTATAGGGATGGGACCCTGACTTACCAGGGTCCCACGTTGATACCGGTGTGTTGATGAGGATGGAGGGGGACCCGGCAATGGCAGCCACCATGTGGGGGCACTGCCAGGAGAGGAGTAAGCCCCGAATGTGCTGTAAAGCTGGGATTGGCCAGGCAGCTTCCAGAAAGGAGGGACATTGGCCGGAGGACGTGATGTGGTGGAGTTTTCAACGTGGTCCTCCAGCACACCATTTAAGGTGTGTGCTGGGGCCGGAAGCCTCCAGTCTCGATGAAGACAGCTTGCCCGATCCCCCTCCCTCCCTGTAATGCTCTTGTGGTTTTTTTACATGTTGTCATAGCTTGTTGGAATGCATTTTTGAAGGCATTGGGTTGGTTCCTGTGGTTGGCAGGCAGCAGGTGGTGCCTTGCAAAGTCTGGATGGATCTGAACTGGTGGCTGTGGGGGCGAGGTAGTGCTTTGCCCACCCAGGGGTTGGGGCATAATGCCCACTCTCACTCCTGGGAGGAGGATAGTGATGCCATGTAGTGGCTTACATCCACATGGTGTCTGTGAGTTCATCCTTGGGAGTCTCTTAAGGAGACAGGCTCAGTGGGGTTAATTGATGTTGGGATCCAAACCAATGCCTGGCCATATTAGCTGCACTGTAATTAGCTAATAAAGTTGTGGCCTGCTTTTCTCCAGAGTTTATGTGTGTGGGTGATTTCTTTCTTCACAGACAGAGTAAAATTCAGCTATAGGCCATCAAAAGTGCTCCCCTTGGTCCTAGAGGTACCACATTTGATGGGTAGCTTTTTACAAGGGAGCCATTTTACAGAATAATGAAACATTTCATTTTCAAAGGGAAAAAGAAGTGTTTCATAACAAAACGCTGTTTCCCATTTTGTTTCATTTTGTAACATTTTGAAAGCTTACAAAATGATGAAACAGCATGTCGTTTTTCATAAGGTGCCCATCTCTAGTTGCAACTTATTGTCTTCTACAACAGTAAGATCTAATAAGTGCTTACTTGTTAACCAAACTTACTTTTACTGACAACTGATCAGTCCCATAAGGGGAGTGGTGAATATGATGTTTGTTTTAGATGTATTCTATACACAGTAATGCAACAGAAAGAACATGAGCTTAAGAAACCCCCCCCAAAAAAGGGAGAAAAAAGTTAACAGATTTTCCCATTACTCATTTAAAATATACATTGAGTCAATTTGACCTCTCTGTGTTGTATATCTACATACATACAGCCCTTCTATAAGCATCGCTTTAGCATTTATGCACCAGAGCTGCATGTAACATTAAGAAAGCTGCTTGTAATATATAGATGATCCTCTCCTAGGCCATCGCTCAATGGGCAGATGTTGGTAGAAAAATAACCAGCAATCACCATTGGCATTAATTGGTTCCCCTGATGTTTTTTTAATGCAGATGCCAAGCTCTGAATGGAACATGGTGCCTCCCTTGGCACTGCATATGCTGTAAAAAGGAAAGCCTCCAGGCTGCATTTTTTTTCATGGAGATATTCCAACTCAAAAGCCACATTTTCTGTTCCCAAGCTAATACACCAGACTGCAGTTCTGAGGGAATTTCATTTTGCATGTGCTCCGCAATATCTTATTTTCATCACTTGGCAGAAAGAGAAGGAACAGGCACACTCATGATGTAGTCCTGTTCATGCCTGATCTCAAGGAATCCCTTGAGTCCATGGATATAAGTGTGTAGTACAAAAATGTACACTTGATAGCAGAATAATAAGCACCAATTTCAAATATTTCTGCAGAGGTCCCTGTGTCAGTCTGTACTCTGTTGTAACAAAAACAACAGGGTTGTTGTGGCAACGTAAGAGCTAGCATACTTTACCTAGCATAGAGTTTTGACAATTGCACTTACATCTGCACAAGCGGGCTGCAATTCATGAAGGTTTAAGCCAACTCAACCATAAGCTGCCATAAGACTTGTGGTTCTTATTTTTGCTTTAGGGCCAAATATTACTGTTTGAAGTAGATGTTGAGGTCCTACACTGTTAAGTTTTGCTTAAAGTAATTTAAAGAACCTAGTTGTCCAAGCTGTAACAATTTCAGACACATGTAGCTATGTCCCGTCAGGAACAAACCTAATAACCTTTTTGGAAAAAAGTCAGTTCTTCCAAAAGCCTCCAGTTTATGACTGTAGGCTATTATGCTTCTGTACTCATGATTTAAAAAGTCAGGAAATGGCCCAATATTGCTTCAAAGTGTTGTGTCCACATTGCAAGCAGGAAAAATGATGCCAAGCTTTACATAGCAAAGGGAATGTTGAAAACACCAATAACAGCAGTCAAGATGGTCTACAGGGTTCCCTCTTCTGCTCACTACTAGAGATGGGCACGAAATGAGCAATTTTTCATTTTCATTTTCGTTTTTTGTTTTGTTACGTAACAAAATGAAAAACAAATTTTGTCTCCAAAATGAAACGAAACGAACCGAAACAACAGAAATTTTGCCGTGCATTTCATTTTCGCTGCGGCAAATACATTGAACTGTAATGAATGCTAACGAAACAGCAATTTTTTGTTTTTGTTTTCATTTTTTTGTTTCATTACGTAATGAAACGAAAATGAATTTTTTTGCAAAAAATTCACGAAAAACAAAAATGAACCAAAACGGACCCCCTAAACGACAAACAACAAACAAAACACCATTTTTTTGAGTCGTGCCCATCTCTACTCACTACCATTCACAACCATTCACATTTGTCCAAAACCAGCCCTGGCAATTGCTTTGTGTTTGGGTGAGAAGTGGCACAACATTTTGTGGCAATATTGGGCCATTTCCTAGTTTTTTTCTATCATGGGTACAGAAGCATAATAGCTCACATTCATAAACCTGAGCATTTTTTTTTTTAAGAATTCAACTCCCTACTCTTTTAAAATAGGTGTATAAAGATACATATGCTACCTGCAAATCCAATCAGAAATTTCCCTTGTATAAAATTACCCAATAGTAGAGGATTCCCAAGGAATTCCTGAGATGTGTATTTCACAGTTTCCTTGGAAGCCGTACTAGGGACTTAAAGTTCTGTTATGCTGATTCTAGTAATTGTCTCTAAGTGTGACTAAGGGCCTTTTCACACAACCCCTAAGATCCGCTGGCCACTTAAATTCGGACCAGAGATCTTAGGGGTTTGTCGCCGTTCCTGCGTTCCCACCCCCTCCACACTCCTGGCTGCTGGCTGCGTGAGGAGAGGGAGAAAAAAAGGAAGAAAAGAATGCCGCTCACCTCCGTTCTGCCATCTCGCTTTGCTCCTGGCACTGCATTCAGAACTCTTAAAGGAGCGGGGGGGGGCAAAAAAAGAACAAACAGAAGCAAGGAGAGCCCGGCAGTCACTACTGTTATATCCGCATCAGAAATTTTCACCCTCCAAGAGCAGGTACATGAAAAGTGCGCTGGGACGGGTTTAGGTGGGCATGGTCACACTTAATTATCTGTAAACTCCAGACCTGGTGGGGAAATAATTTTAAGCTCCGGAGCTGGGAGCCATTTGCCGCGGAGTTTAGGGGTCGTGTGAAAAGGCCCTCAGTCAGGGTCTAGCCCTTAACATTGTTTTCCAGTGCAGAGCCTGCTCTGTCACCACACAACACAAGCATCTGTTGTAACAATGTGGATCAAGGAAAAGCAGCATAACACACTGCTGCCCTTTTCAACTTTTTATTCACAACAATGCAAAAAGCCTTCTCCCACTGCCCTCTCAACCCTCCGCCCACCCACAAAGCCATATTTCCCATTACACAGTCAAAGAGGTCATTGAAATAATCAACTCACATGCGAAGCGTTCATTCCACCCCATTTCTGTCGATCCTTCACCGTCATATCCTCCCTTCCAACCCATTCACCCCCACCCCTGCAGCGCTCTGTGCCATCATCTATTCTGTGGCTGTACATTGTTGTTGCTCTGATTCTCCCCCCCCACACACACACACCTTTAATTTAATAAAAATGAGTACTCGGGCTGATTTGCATATTCATGGCACACTTGATTAATAATTGATGAGAGGGCCTAGGGCAGGTGGTTGAGAATAAAAAACATTTAGCAGAGAGCAGAGTGGAAGGAACAGATCCCTGGGCTGGTGCGTGTCCATGGGGGGCTGAGCTGGGGAAAGGGAGGGGGAGCGAGAGGAAGGGTAGGCTCAGAACTGAATGTCACAAGCAGAATGTAATTTTGCTGATTTAAATATTTAATCATGTTCCAGGAATCTGCAGTATTTCTGTCCCAGGGGCGATCTGTGAAGGTATAAGCTGGGAAAGTGGAAGGCTGCACTCTCCGTATGGAGGAAATGGGAATGCAGAGGTGAAATGGCGTTATGGTTAGGGGTAACCCAAATGTGTGCTGCCTTGGATTTTATTGTCAGTGGTTGAAATGCTCACTGAGAGAAAAACCTCTCATGAAACATGTGTGAACACAAAACACATATCTTCTTCTTCCATCAAGTCCTCAACACCAATGGGTCACATCAAGGCAAACCACCCCTCCAGTCTGATTTTAAGACTCCTGGGAGTTGTAAAGGCTAGAGAGAACAGTGCAGGAAAACTCATTGAAAGGAAAGCTGGCTGAGTAAAGGGAGCCTTAGAATGCCTAAGATCTGCTAACCAAGACAAGGAAACCTTCCTAACAACTTTTCATTTTATATCCTCACTATGTCTTGCAAAAGGCAGATGAATAATACAGTTATGTTGCAATGAATACACTTTTCTTAGTAGGACTGCACTCCCACTTAGAGGATGGGAATCAAATAGTTGGGGCAGTCCTGGGTCCATTCCTGTCTTTGGATTTCATTCCCACAGGCTGTCCATGAAGCTGTTAGCCAGGAAAATGTATAGGGGAGAAGTGGAGGTTTAGTATATGTGGTGAATTTCCATGTGGAATAAAGGAAGAAAAAACTGCCTGCATTGCCCTTTTAAGAAGAAATTAAAGACGAAAATGCCTGTTGACCTTTTATGACCTGTCACTAGAGATGGGCACGACTAGGAAAAATGACGTTTTCAAGTTGTCGTGTGTCGGAGGCAGTCCATTTCGGCTCGTTTCCGTTTTTCGCAAAATTTCGCAAAAATTAGTCGGTTCATTTTTTTCCATTTTTTCGTTGTCGTTAGTACTGATTGGCGGGGGTAGCAGGCTCCTGGAGGGAGCTGCAGGAGTCAGCCAGAGCCACAAGTGACGGACTGGCAGACTCTTTGCACCCGCTATGTCTCACGTACTTGCATGTAGTGCAATGCAAGTAGATCTGGCTTAGGGTTAAGACGGGTTAGCGCAAGGGCTAGGGTTAGGCTAGTTACGGGTGAGGTTAGGGTGAGTATTGGGGTGCACTCTGGGTGCCTCTCTGACCCACTTAGAAGGACAGTGTACTGGCGTATGGGTTAGGCTTAGGCTTAGGGTTCGGGTTTGGGCTATGATTAGTGGGCTGTTTATGCCCAATTGGCACATCCCAGAAGTCTCTGTGGTCAACCTGGCCAAGTGGCCATGCGATTGGTGGAAAATTTGCATGGTCCACTCCCATGGGCGAGCCCATCATTGCAAATGTGCAGGTGTAAAAAAATAAAATAAAATAAAATAAAATAAAATAAAATAAAATAAAATAAAATAAAATAAAATAAAATCAACGGAGACTTTTTTTTTTTGCAAGAAAAGCCCACTGCTGCTACTGTAAAAATTCAGGCATTTAAAATAGCTAATTTTCACATGTTTCTGTGGTGCTTTGGTGGGGTTTTGGGCAACGATTTCAAAAAAAATATTGTGGTCGTCATTTTGGATCCCCCGCACTGCATGGCAAATGGATGTGCGCTCCCAGCCTGGTACAGTCAGCAAAACCTGGCCATGTGATTGGTGGAATGGCTCCAAAACTTTGCATGGTCCACTCCCATGGGCGAGCCCATCATTGCAGATGTGCAGATGTAAAAAAACAAAATAAAATAAAATAAAATCAACGGAGACTTTTTTTTGCAAGAAAAACCCACTGCTGCTACTGTAAAAATTCAAGCATTTAAAATAGCTAATTTTCGCATGTTTCTGTGGTGCTTTGGTGGGGTTTTGGGCAACGATTTCAAAAAAAATATTGCGGTCGCCATTTTGGATCCCCCGCACTGCATGGCAAATGGATGCGCCCTCCCAGCCTGGTACCAGCAGCGCAGCAGTAGAAATAGCCAAGGAGAGGGGGGCGGGGAAACCCCCCCCCCAAATAAAACACCCTTCTGGCCTGGTAGGTGCCCTCAGACAGTTTTCGCCTACTTTTAGGGCCGGGAATCAGTTTTTTTTTTTTAACTTTTAAAAACTTTTTTCTGTGCCGCTTGGCATTGTGTGATCGCCGCGATGCAAGTAACGAGCATGACAAATCAGACCAAATTGTTCGTTCGTCAGTTCGAGCTCGAATTCTGGAGGAGTAATTCCCGTTTCCGTTTCCGTAGAGTAACGGATACGAGTAACGGAAACGGAAATGGGAATACCACTAAGTCGTGCCCATCTCTAAAAATAATGTTGGTTGTCAGTATTACAACATCACCCACTATATCAACTCATTTACCCATTTTTTTCTGGTGGAGTAAATGCCATTCCTTGCCCCAATGCTCCTCTTTACTCTGTATGAAACAGATAACATGGGGCGTTTATACACAACCCCTAAACTCCGGGGCAAATGGCTCCCAGCTCCGGAGATTAAAAATGTTTCCCCACCAGCTCCGGAGTTAAGGGGAAATAAATAAATAAATAAATAAAATAAACTATTCCCAGCTCCGGAGATTAAAAATGTTTCCCCACCAGCCCACTTTAGCGCGTCCCAGTGCAGCTTTCAGGTACCTGCTTTTTGGATGTGACAAATATTTGATCCGGTGTAAGGATAGTGATTGCGGGGCTCTCCTGGCTTCTGTTTGTTCTTTTTTTGCGCCCCGCCCCTTTAAGAGATCTGAATGCTGCAGGGAACAAAACGGAGGTAAACCGACATTGTTTTCTTTCTTTTTTCTCCCTCCCTCACGCAGCCAGCAACCAGGAAGTGTGGAGGGGGGTGGGGACAGAGGAAGAGTGACGAACCCCTAAGATCTCTGGTCTGAATTTAAGTGGCCAGCGGATATTAGGGGTTGTGTAAAAAGGCCCATAGTCTCTATTCCAAGAGGGCTCCATTTGAAAGCACTACAGAAAAGCTAGTATCTAGGGATGGACACCTTACGAAAAATGAAATGCTCTTTTGTCATTTCATTAGCTTACAAATTGCTTTGTGATGAAACAAAACAACAAGCAGTGTTTCATAATGAACAAAATGACAGCCACCATTTTTTCTATTTCAAAGCATTACTCTGCAAAACAGCTCCCCTGGTTCCTCCAGGACCCTGGGGAGCCATTTTATACAGTAATGAATCATTTTGTTACTGTTTTGTTTTGTTATGAATTGTTGTGTAAAAATTCATTTAAAAACAAAACAAAATGAAATGCAGGGGGAAATGAAATGAAACAAACAAAACACAATTTTTCCATTTTGTGCCCATCCCTACTATTATCCAATGTTTCAGATTCTCAGGATAATTTGCCACTGATTTCAAAGTTGGAGTTGTAGGGGAAATACAGCATTGCAAAGGGAAATTAGAGAGGAAGAGAGGCGAAGTGAATTATATCCAAAAATTCTAGTATGCATCATTCTAGAGGATTATTTTGAGACTGAGGATATTTAGTTCTCTGTGTTATATGATATTATTATTTATAATACTGTAGGTGCTTTTCCATACAGTCTTGCCTATACTCATAATTTTTTTCTTTTTCTTCCCTCCATAAAATTACTTCTTCAACATTTCAAAGACAAATGTATAAGCACTGCAGACAGACAAGTTGCATTAGTAGTAACTCCCTCCATTGTGAGGACCTATATCTAAGATATACATTTTAAAAGTTTATTGCCTGCATGAATAATGTTATTGAAGGGGACATTCATTATCTGTGTTCCACTTGATTTGATCAAAATTTTTCTGAGGAATCCACAAATATATCAGAAACATATATATCTTAATCCTAGAGCTGCTGCACTACTTATGATATAATCTATTTTGTTTTTGTTATTGTTATGCAAAATCAGACTACCTTTTAGATTGTGATTAAGTCAAGCATAAAATAGCTGAAAATAATAAAAAAATGTTTTTATCCTATTTTGTATCATCTCCTTCATTGTTGTACGCTTCCCAGAGATACTTTGGTCTGATGGATGGTCTAGAACCAGGATAGATAGATAGATAGATAGATAGATAGATAGATAGATAGATAGATAGATAGATAGATAGATAGATATAGAACTATCTTGTTTACCATGTATTTGACAGTAACAGTAGCATCAGGTGATGCCCAGTGTCACATACACAAAACCACATATACATGCCTCTATCTGGAAGACACCTTTTATAGAGTGGAAATGAATGAATATTCCTCAATGTTGATATTAGGGATCAGTGCATATTTATGAGAGATAATGGTCCCTTAAATACATGAGCCCAAAGGAAGAAAAGGCTTTAAAAAGAAGAATGATACAGAATCATAAAATCGAAGAATCATCATAGAGTTGGAAGAGACCTCTAGGGCCATCCAGTCCAACCCCCTGCCATGCAGGAACCCCCATCAAAGTACCACTGACAGATGGCCATCCAGACTCTGCTTAAAAACATCCAAAGAAGACTCCACCACCCTGCGTGGCATCATATTCCACTGCCAAACAGCTATAACCATCAAAAATGGAATCTCTTTTCCTGTAGTTTGAAACCATTGCCCTGAGTCCTGGTCTCTGAAGTCATGGAAAACAAGCCAGCCCGCTCTTCAATATTACATCATTTCAGATATTTAAACATAGATATCTTAGCCTTCTTTTTGAAAGGCTAAACATTCCCAGCTCCCTAAGCCGTTCCTCGTAAGACATTTCTTCCAGACCTTTAACCATCCTGGTTAGACATGGGCACGACTTGGCGAAATTCTCGTTTCCCTTTCCGTTTCTCGTTTCCGTTACGGAACGGAAACGGTAATGACAATTACTCTGCCAGAACTCGAACTCGAACCGACTAAAGAAAAATTGGGTCTGATTTTTCATGTTGTCGTTCCTGGGCATCGCAGAACTCGAACCAAGCGAACCCCCGATTCCCGGCCAAAAAAGCAGGCAAAATATGCCTGCCTCAATGAGGGCACCTACCAGAGGGGTGGTTTCTGGGGGGGGGTCCCCGGCCTCCCTCCCCTCCTCTCCTGGGCTGCGCAAAGTGCGCATCCTCGTCGTCGAGTCGCACTCGCCCATGCCAACTTGCCAAGCGGCGCGGCACAGGAAAAAAGTAAAAAAAAAACTGATTCCTGGCCAAAAAAGCAGGCAAAAATATGCCTGCCTCAGTGAGGGCACCTACCAGAGGGGTGGTTTCTGGGGGGGGGTCCCCAGCCTCCCTCCCCTCCTCTCCTGGGCTGCGCAAAGTGCGCATCCTCGTCGTCGAGTCGCACTCGCCCATGCCAACTCGCCAAGCGGCGCGGCACAGGAAAAAATTGTAAAAAAAAACACGATTCCTGGCCCAAAAAGCAGGCGAAAATATGCCTGCCTCAGTGAGGGCACCTACCAGAGGGGTGGTTTCTGGGGGGGGGTCCCCGGCCTCCCTCCCCTCCTCTCCTGGGTTGCACAAAGTGCGCCTCCTCCTCGTCGAATCGCACTTGCCCACGCCAACTCGCCAAGCAGCACGGCACAGGAAAAAAGTTAAAAAAAAAACCCGATTCCCGGCCAAAAAAGCAGCCGAAAATATGCCTGCCTCAGTGAGGGCACCTACCAGAAGGGTGGTTTCTGGGTTCGGGGGGTCCCCTGTCTCCCCCCTCCTCTCCTGTGCATCCTCGTCGTCTCACCAACTCGAGTCGCACTCGCCATGCCATGCGGTGTGGGCGGGAGATACAAAATGGGGCGACCCGCAATATTTATTTTGAAATCATGGTCCAAAAACACACCAAAGCACCACAGAAACATGCGAAAATAGCTATTTTAAAACTGCCTGAATTTTTTCAGTAGCAGCAGTGGGTTTTTCTTTCAACAAAACGTCTCCATTGATTTTATTTTATTTTATTTTATTTTTATTTTTTTACACCTGCACAATGATGGGCTGGCCATGGGAGTGGACCATGCAATTTTTTGGAGCCATTCCACCAATTGCATGGCCACTTGGCCAGGTTTTGACCGAGACTTCTGGGATGTGCCAGTCAGGCATAAAAAGCCACTAACCCGAACCCTAACCCTAACCCTAACCCATACGCCAGTACACTGTCCTTCTTAGTGGGTCAGAGAGGCACCCAGAGGTGCACCCCAGTAACTCACCCTAACCTTACCAGTAACCCTAATCCTAGCCCTTGCGCTAACCCCTAACCCCAAGCCAGATCTGTGTACTCGCATTGCACTACAGCAAGTACACTTCCCTTCTTAGTGAGTCACAGCGGGAGCCCTTAGGGGTCCCCAGCGTGACTCACTCCAGTCCTCTGTCACTTCGCTCTCCACCCAGCAGGCAGTGAGGCACCCGAAAGAGGTGCCTCAGCCTGCTACTGCTGCTGCAACATAATGGTATGCATATCCAATTGGCTATGCATGCCATTTTGTAGCGGGTGAGGAGAGGAGGCACCCACGAGGTGCCTCCAGGAGCCCGCTTTCCCTTCATGGCGGGCCAGAAGAGGCACCCACCCCAGAGAGGTGCCTCCAGGAGCCCCCCCAAACCAGTACTAACAACAGACGAAAATCTGACAAACGAAATGACAAATTTTTGAAAAAGTTCGCGAAAAACGGAAATGAGCCAAAACGGGCCGGCTCCGACACACGACAACTCAAAAACGTCATTTTCCCTGGTCGTGCCCATCTCTAATCCTGGTCACTCTTCTCTGAATCCACTCGAGGTTGTCCATATCCTTTTAAAATTGAAGTGCACAGAACTGGACACAGTACTCCAGGTGGAGTCTGACCAGAACAGAATAGAGTGGTACTATCACTTCCCTTACTCTAGACACTATGCTTCTGTTGATGCAACCAAGAATTGCATTGGCATTCTTGGCTGCCACATCACACTGCTGACTCATGTTCAATTTGTGGTCCATCCAGACTCCCAGATCCATTTCACATGTACTATTCAGCTGGGTGTCTCCCATCCTATATGCGAGTTTGGAGTCTATGCTCAAAGCAACTTATAACTAGGAGAACTCTTATGACAGTGGTAAAATGTGAGCACTAATCAACACTTAGGCTGCTGT
The DNA here is from genome assembly GCA_029282475.1 of Phrynocephalus forsythii. Lineage (NCBI taxonomy): Eukaryota > Metazoa > Chordata > Lepidosauria > Squamata > Agamidae > Phrynocephalus > Phrynocephalus forsythii. The sequence goes on from JAPFRF010000010.1 coordinate 38,395,333, forward strand.
GTTTTAAAGCTGAAGCCTCAGAACACTTTTCAAGGGCAAATGTGCATATACCAGCCCAGGAAACCTTACTGAATCTGGAAAAAGAATATAAATGGCACAACTGCCCCTCATAGAAATTGACTGAGGACAAAGTTGACTTTAATTTAAAAACTTGCAACCAGAGAGTGTCCTCTTCTTTATGTGATTAAGTATCTGTGACATTAAAACCTGCATAATTTACCTGTAGCAGCTAACTCACTTTGATAATAAGTAAGGCTTGTCCTGAGTCACATCTGGATGTTGCCCAAGTATGGATGACCCTGGCCATATCATTTATTGATATGGCTATAAACTGATTTTCTCATAAATGGATATGGAGAAGATCTGTTGAGGTCCACATTGTGTTATCCAATTGACTGGTGACAAGATGCCAATTCATCTGTTTAGGAGAGCAGATTTGGAGAAGAAAGAAATTTGTTCCTGTGGAAACAGCCTTGCTAATGATTCTCCCCTCTGGTGCATCACCTCCCCAAGGGAGAGAAGTCACTTTCCCTGGAACCCAGCGACACAAGGACACCGAGGAAAAAAGATGCTTGGCATGGTGGTAGCTGGAGGTTCTCTACCTCCTCCTAACTGGGCCCTCATCTCACAGGGTGATCCTGGCTCACTGAAGATATTGCACAGGAATAGAGGAGCCCACTTTATGTCAAATCACTCTATTATACCATGCACACCAGTATTGTCTTATTTCTTTGGCAGTGCCTCTGGGGTCATTGGCAAAGGTGTTTTTCACTACCTCCTACCTGGGGGTTCTAAATGAAGGGGTCAGGATTTTGATCTGATTGAAATCATGTGCCCCTCTTTAAAAAACAGTAGCTACCATATTTCTCATATACAGTGGTACCTCTAATTACAAATTTAATCCATTCCAAATGCATGCTCTAAAGTCAAACAACTCTTAAGTAGAGAAGCCCTATCCCAAATAATAATAATAATTTAAAAATAAAAAATAATAAAAACGATAAGTAGAGCAAACCATATCTAAAATTTGTAAGGTAGCTGTTAAAATGCCAACTGTTTTCTGCTCTTAATTTGAGCCACTTTTAGGTCGAGCCACTCTTAAGTCGAGGTGCCACTGTAGTACAGTTAGTGTTAAAGTATTCTAGGAGCTTTCTTTATATTAATGCAAGGGAAAACTACATAATTCAAATCAATGGTGTGTGTATGTGCGTGTGTGTGTGATTTATATCACACATCAGCAGCATAAATAATTTAAATATAAGGGATTGTGTTATCCCTATAAAAGTGAACCCTTAGAATTCTTCTCATCTGTTACTGAACTTGAACACCCATCATGCTTAAGTATGAGGAATACAGGTATTTTTCTATTTATGGTGGCACCTACAAGCTGAATACAGGGGACACTGTGATCTATTCTAATAAGTTTTATCCCCTTCTGAGAAATTTTATGGTTTATTTATGAATAGTCTGCACATTTAAAACTGAAATAACATTTAACAATTGCCCACGGGAAAATACTGACCATCCATTTCCATTTTCCAATGTGGGGTTAGCTATTAATAAATAACCATATTATACATTATGGAATAGAGATGAGTCATTTGATGATATCGTCATTAGTTATGAATACTTAACATCAGAGGCTTAAATGCTAGATTTCTCACTGTAGCTGCTGTGATATGAATGTACAAGGGAATATCTGCAAGCTTTCAGTGGCTGTTATCCCACTCCATTTTCCTTAATGCCTGTTGGAAAAGCAGCTTTGGTCCTCCATTTTTGTTCCGGGCTCATTAGAGTTGTGGTTCTGTTGATTCTTTGGAAGTGGACTTGTCTTAATCAAATCACAGGCTTGATTTCTTCAACAAGACACCTGCAAAATGTTATGTCAAATATTGAACCTCAGATGCTTGTAACTCAAACTCCTGTGGTGGTGCGGGGCTTTTATGGACTACAACCCATTCCATGTATCCAATGAAGTTGGCTGCAATCCATGAAAGCCTATGCCAAATAAAACTTACTAGCCCTTGAAGTACCACAAGAGCCCTCATTGATTTTCCAGGAGACTGTGGAATTATTGGGATAGCATTTAAACAAAATCTCATCAAGTGATATGAAACATATTTATTGCAGCTCATTTTAGATCTGAGAATGTACCTCTTTCTGCTGTGTCGGACACAGATTCACAGGGTAATGGGTGAAGTTGGTAGATATGCACAAAATGCATACGTTTTGAAAAATGTGTATTAAAATATCTCTACATTTCAGAATTTCTGGAAAGGGATATCAAAATCATATATATCTGAGAAACAATGACGTTCAAGTGTGTGGAGGGGAAGCATATTTACCAAATCCCTTATTATCATTGATTTAGTCTGCGAAAACAGGACAAGATACTTTGAAAAGATTTTTTTAAGTCTGATGAGATTGATCTGAGGATGGAATAAAAAGTTCTTTTCCCTGCTAAGGTTTCTGCAGTTTGTGGGAAATACATCTAGTGTCCTTTGCTTTTGAGAAGCAAAGAAGACACAAAACAATATTGAGAATATCATTGTTTTCATCAGCAAGGGAAATAATACTGTCTCTTCCTGCTGTCATGTAAGGACAAAAAAGGGGGTATTTACATCCCTGTTACCAAGGTGGAAATCATGCAGGGCTGCAACCGTGGGGGAGGAAAATGGGGCATGTGCCACATGTGCAATGCTGGGGAGGTGGAGGCACAAAATAACAAGTAGACATGGGCACGACTTGGCGAAATTGTCATTTCCATTTTCGGTTATCGTTTTCATTACGTAACGGAAACAGTAACAATAATTAAGCAGTCAGAACTCAAACTCGAACCGAAAAAAGAAAAATTTGGTTGGGTTTTTTGTTTCTGTTTGTGGCATCGTGGCGATTGTGCGATGCGAAGCACAGAAAAAGTTTTAAAATATTTTTTAAAAAACCCTGACTCCCTGCCAAAAAAGCAGGCGAAAATATGGCTCCCTGAGGCTTTGCCACCTACCAGAGGGGTGATTTTTGGGGGGGTCCCCGGCCTTCCCCCCCTCTTCTCCTGTCCTGGGCTGCTTGCACCAGGCTGGGGGGGTCATCCTCGTCGTCTGTCTCGCTGCATGCCATGCGGTGGGGGAGGATCCAAAATGGCGACCACAATTTTTCTTTTGAAATCGTGGTCAAAACACACACCAAATCACCACATAAACATGTGAAATTTATTAATTTTAAATGCCTGAATTTTTATAGTATCAGCAGTGGGTTTTTTTTATAGCAATAAAACGTCATATTGATTTTATTTTATTTTATTTTATCTTTATTTTTTTAGACCTGCCCATTTGGGCTGGGCATGGGATGGGACCATGCAATTTTTTTTGAACCATTCCACCAATGGCATCGCCAGGTTTTTGACTGACACTTCTGGATGCCGGCACCTTCCAGATATCGCAGTCGGGTGTATGGATGTGGTTGAGGGAGGAGGGCTGGTTGCTGGTGCTGGTGTGGTCCGATCGAGATTGAGGAGGGAGGCTGGAGGCTTTAGGATTTAAGTTAGGCAGGCAGGGAGGGAATTGAATTTAGAAAATAATTTCTTTGATTCCCTGCAGCTTTGTCTGCTGAAGGGAATAGCAGTTTATTCTTTATTTCTTCTCTGGCAGTTTGAGGATTTTTTTCTGGTATTGGATAAAGGGGGAGGTTCGACTGGGAGTGGGAGGTGTGGATTTATTTTAAAAATATATTATATACTACCATTTATTTTCTATTTTCCCAACTTCAATTTGCTTGCACACACACACATTTGGGGTGCAAGCCAAGAACAGAACCTCTATCCTTCCTAAGTGATATCCTAACTGCCCACTCGCCCGTCTGCCCGCGCCGCCGCCTGCCCACTCACCTGCCTGCGGCCGCCGCCCACCCACAGCCCCCCACCACCGCCATCCGCCCGCACCTCCCCCCGCCCCCTGCCCCACCCGCCACCTAGGTCGCAAAAACACCTAGTGCCAGCCCTGATTGCGGGACGCCCCTATGGTCTGGGAAGTCAAATCGCGCTAAATCGCGGTGGAAACTACAAATCACAAAAGGAAACAACAAATTTTTGAAAAATTTCGTGACAAACGGAAACGAGCCGAAACAGACCCGTTCCGACAAACGAAATCTTGAAACGTCATTTTTTTCTGGTCGTGCCCATGTCTAATAACTAGATAGTATTTGGCCTGGGGCATAGAAGAACATTCTGGCTGAAGAACTTAAGCCAGTGGTCCACAGTGAGCACAGTTGCTCTGAGATAGAAACCAGTTCAGGCTACTGATCACCAACATTCTACGACAGTGGTTCTCAACCTATGGGTCCCCAGATGTCCCTGGAATGCAACTCCCAGAATCCTCCACCACTTGCTGTGCTGGAAGGGGTTTCTGGGAGTTGCAGTACAGGAGCATTTGGGAACCCACAGGTTGAGAACCACTGTCGAGAACATGGCACTTGAGGAAGAAGTGCTGTTTTGCACACACCCCTGCTGAGGGGGCACGGAATCCATGTTTACCCTGGTTAACACAGACCTACATGTGACCCTGAAATCACACACCTAGATAAACACATAAATCAATAAACTCATGAATATTGCCCCTCCTTAATGTTATAAATATGTCTGTGAAGATTCCCAGCCAACTGAATATTGATCTGAACTTCCTATGTCATTCCTTACTATGCATCTTTCATGCACATTTAACGGGATAAATTTATTAAATTATTTTGGACATACAGATGGATTGAACAAAAAAAAGTCACTTTTTTCAGTAGGTTCAAATATGTGTGAGCAGGAAAATGACCCCTTTTATTTAGTTGGTTGCTCAAAGATGCATGTGAAACAAGTGAGAAACATGCTGGAATCATAGAGCCTTGGACTGAAGAAGCTGACAGATACTTCAATTTGGTTGTACAGTGTTAGTTACTGATGGCTTATTTCTAGACTTTCCTTCCAGAATTTGGACTGTAGTTATGAAGACAGCCTGCCACCTCTCTTCTGTAACAGGTATAAGATATCACATGTCCTTTAAAAACGGAATGCTTCCCTTTCCCTGTTTAACACAATTGGCTGCTGTTGGCAGGTAAATAGGTCTTCAATATCAGGACGGAAGGTGCTAAGAGAAAAGGAGAAATAAAGTTGGCAATTTTGTCAAGGGATGTGTTTATTATAAGAGGTGAAGAAGGTAAAATGCAAGGCACATAGACCTTCCCCTTGTCTCATCCAAGAACTCACAGTGTCGTACACATCATGCTTCCTGCATTGTAACTTTTTGTGGCCAAACAATAAGCTCCCTTATTCCTATTTTCTCCCTGATTTCCCAGAGTCCCTCCCTAATTTTCCTGCATTCTAAGGTAGCAGAGCCGACTCAGTCACCTATCCATGTCTGTGACAGCTCCTTTTTCTTTTCTCACACATCCTAGATCAGTCCCATGCTGTTGAATCCAGGGCATTAGCCTGCAGTTCCCTTGTGTCACTGAAGGACTGTGAGTCAAGTAGAGCCCATAAACATCTAGACAAACACTTCCTTGCATGTATTTGGCACATGAAGTCCACTAGGGCCAAGAAGTGCCACGTCAGCCGAGTGCTGACATTTAGTTGTTGCAAAGATGTCTCTGACAGCCTCCCAGTGAGAGGGTTCATTGTAAACATGTCAGAGAATGCTGCGAAGATATGTCCAGCCCTTGCCCCTCCAGACTGCCTGACCAGAGAGAGAGAGAGAGAGAGAGAGAGAGAGAGAGAGAGAGAGAGAGAGAGAGAGAGAGAGAGAGAGAGAGAGAGAGAGAGAGAGAGAGAGAGAGAGAGAGAGAGAGAGAGAGAAGAACAAAATAAGCTTCAAACTTTACCCATAGAAAACATGTTTGTGTCTTGCCAGTGTGTCTGATCCAGCAAGAAATGTCTCTTCTTCCAAAATTGCATGGGGCAGAACCATCTTATTTTTGGAAAAGTTCCCATACATTATGTGTAAGAAACAGTAGCTAATCCACAGGTATATCTGAGCATACTCTCCACATCTGTAAAAGCAAATCTGGCAAGAACACAAGTAGAGATGTTACTCTTTTTAAAAACTAGAAATCTCAGTCAAAAAAGTAAGTTTTCCAAAGATCTGAAATAGGTTTCTTGTGAAGCTGGTCCTTTATTTATTTATTTATTTATTTATTTATTTATTTATTTATTTATTTATTTATTTTATTGGCTTTTCATTCAGTTCTGAGCAAGCCTACAACTGTGTCATCCTCAAGCACCAAAAGTTGGGATGACACTGTAGCATTTTCTGATACCACAAATCCAAGTGCTATTTCGAACACCCCAGGGGAAATGTAAAGTTATCCAGGATGAAAGGAATTACTTAGTCAACTGGAATACAAGGCAGTCATAGCTGCAAAATTCAACAGCGTGGACTGTGATGTTCAGTAAATGAACATGCATTCCTTGGTAGGAAATCAATAACTAGAAACAAAAGAAAAGTAATATCTGAACATCAGGGCATTTGTGAATAAGGTTTATCTGTTGTGTTGGCTGATCCTGAACAAATTGCCTTCTTTCTCGCTCCCTGATTCTTGTGTCCTGGGGCCAGACAGCTCACAGAGGGTACGCAACTGCACCCCATCACAATGTGGTTTTTATTACATAGACTATGAATTCATCCAAACCTCTACCCTGGGGTGGACAAAGGGCAGCCATGGCCGCCCAAATCCAGTGATGAGTTTTAAATGAATCTTCATTGCAGCATGAAACATCAAACTGCTGAATCTACAGGGGAATTCCAATAAAAAATAAACAAGTATTGTTGTTAATGTTAATTTAAAAAGGAAACTTTTAGTCACCACTGTTTCCTTTTATGTTATTTTTCATGGGGGGCATACTTTTCACAGTAACTATGTATTATGGTGTATTATCTCTTCATTGCCCATTCTAGAGAAAACTGTTTCAAACTGCAAAGTATTTTGGAACAGCTTGATCTTTGAATGAGCATTTTAGAGTCATCATCACCTTTACAAAAGACCTGCTCTTGTTGGATATAAAATTGTTAAAACTAGGCTGTGGATTCAGAGATGACATATTTCTCTCTAGTACTGGGGAAAGATGGCTTGATATAATGAGCACCTAAATGTCAAAATTTAGCAGTAGAAAAGTTACTATAAGTAGTTATTTTGTATCCTCTTCACTTGCATTTTATATGATAGAGGTACCCATTAAAACTTGGATCCAGGTGTTCTTGGATTTCAACTCCCAGAAGCCCCAACTACCACAGCTAGCAGTGCAGCTTCTGGAAGTTGCAGTCCAAGAACACTTGGGCTCCCCAAGTTGGAAATCACTGTGTGTATGAGATTCTTTGCCTCCAGAATAAGCACATCATTTTAAGAATGTTCATGTCATGGTGGCTGAAAGTCCAGCTAGCTTTAACCCGACTAACCAGAGAAAGCCATGCAGCAATACAACTTTAATGCGTGGACTGGAGAAATACTTGTGTACTGGATTAGCAGTGATGATGATTCAGTGTAGAGGTTTCAGGTGCCTTAAATGGCTTGAAAAGGTTAAAATGGAGATGGAGACACCCTGTGAGCTCTGCCTGTGTATAAGGGAAGAGGTAATAGAATCTCAGAATAATAAAGTTGGAAGGCAGCTGTAAAACCATCCAATCTTACTTGCTGCTAAGAAATCCAAATCAAAGTAGATCTGAGAGATGGCTGTCCAATTTTCTCTTGAATGCCACCAGCCTTGGAGCACTCACTACATCCTGAAGTGACTGGTTCCATTGTCATTCTGCTCTAACTGCAAAGTAGTGTATTTTATTCCTGATATTAGGCAAAACCTGGTTTCCTGCAACTTGAGCCCGTTAGTATATGTCCTGCACTCTGGGATTATCAAGAAGAGATCCTGTCTCTCCTCTGTATGACTATCTTCTAAGTATCATATATATGCAAGTATAAGTCGACCCGAGTATAAACTGGGCCCCCTAATTTAAACCCCCAAAACTGGGAAAATTTATTGACTCAAGTATAAGCCTAGGGTGGGAAATGCAGCAGGGCCTGGCAACTCCTCCTTTGTGAGCTGGGTGTGTGTGTGATGTTTAAAATGACTTTTAGCCACCGAGGCAAGTGCTTGAGTTGGTGGCTAAAAGTCACTTTAAACATTGTTTTAAAATGACCTTTTAAAAGGTCATTTTAAACATGGGGGGTCAGGAGAAGTGGCACACAATGTTTAAAATGACTTTTAGCCACTGACCCAAACTTGCCTCAGTGGCTAAAAGTATTGATCCGCATATAAGCCGAGGACCCCTTTTTTCAGCCCAAAATTAGGGCTGAAAAACTAGTCTTATACTCGAGTATATACAGTATTTGAAAAGTGCTAACATTATTACCCCTCAGCCTTCTTCTCTCAAAGAGAAACCTGTCCAGTTCTTTCAACCTTTCCTCATAGGGTTTGGTTTCCAGTCCCTGATCATCCTTATTGTCCTCCTCTGAACTTGTTCATGTTTGTTGGCATCCTTCTTAACATGTGGACAGAGTACTCAAGGTGAGGCCTAACCACTGTCAAACAGAGGAGGGCTAGTACTTCACAGGATATGGAGACTATATTTTTTTGTAAATAGCTTTGACCTTTTTTTTCCAGCCACAAAAAGTCAATGGTTGTTTCATTATCTGTCATTTGCTTTTCAGAAATGTGCTGGTCCTATGCAAAATGCCAAAAGGCTTTTAACAGATTTCTTTTGCCTTTACTTTTCTCTACACTTTGCTTTCATGTTCTCATTGCTTTTCTTTTTCTATAGCTGCCATTTGCTCCACGTATTTCCTCCCCTCTTCCTCCTGACACGGAGAATTTTTCTAGCCGGATCAGTCTATCTGCCTCATCTATCTCATTGTCTACCTCCCACTGAGTCGCCAATATGGTATATTTTTTATGAAGGTATGCACATGGTTGGCAATTGTATAGTGCTGCTGAAGAAAGAAACGATAAGTGGAAAAAAGAACCCTTCCTAATCTTTAAATGGGTTTGAAGCCCTGCAGCCTGAGAGCAGATTTGATTTCCCTTATCATTCATTTAGCCTCTGATGTTCTTAATGGTTATGAAATTACCCAGCCAGAGCATTTAACTTGATAGGCTCCAGTGGCACTAGATTCCGCTAGTTAACCAAATATTGTGAGGAGAAAAACTTCCTTACATTTGTTCTATAATACACATCTATAATACATATCCAATCCTTCCAGAGATTAGGAATGTAATAAAGGCTCAATCTTGACTTTGCTGTGCTTTCTGAACATCCACCTGTATTCTAGTCCAAAATATTGTCTGTGCCAATTTGCACATTTTCAGGTTTTGAGCCTGTGTAACAAACCCGTGCACAATATTTGTACATATTTCCCCTCATGTACACATCATGCATGTCTTTTTCCACTGAGCAAAGTGGGGTAACTTTTGCTTCCCAGTTGAAAAAGATGTGAAGATCATTGTCCATATTTTTCAAAACAAACCAGAAAGACCACCAGAGATCTCTTCTTGATCATTTTTTTTTGCATGACCGTACCCAGTAGTCCCACCTCTCGTTTCAACACACTGTATGTCCAGTGCGGCCCTTTGATTTGCTTCACAATAGAAGAGTTTGCCTTTGCAAACTGCTGCCAATCATCGGGAGCCCAGATCATACAGAGTTCTAATTCATGTGGAAAACCCCATCATATGGGCTCTCCCATAAGTTTTTTCACTTCATGCTGAAAGGTCAGGAGATTGAACTAGGGCACAAATTGTTGTTCCTTTCTTATTGTATGGATAATTGGATATATCTTCTTGAATATGTAGAACAGTGGCCTCAACCTTTGAATACCCAGGTCTTCAGCAATAAGACATCCCACTCAATATAACCAGTTGTGAAGGCCCGCCTGGCAGTGCATATGCTCTGGCATCAAAATGTGGTTCCTGTTCATATGAACTTTCCTGAATCATCTTGTTTTAAGCACTGCTGAAAATGCCAGTCTTCATTTAGCAGCTTTCACAAATCGTAGGCATTTGTGCCATTGAAAATTACCTAGGTTGCAATGCTACCCTTCTGTCCAAGGGTCAGGAAAAAACCATTGTCTTTAAAATTACAGAGAAGATACCTGATGTTGTTTTTTTGCTATGCTATATAGAGAGTTTTTCTGCACAATTTTCTAGTTGTGGGTGGCAAACTTTTAAGACATGCTTCCAATGGCATCATTTCTCAAGTTAGAGTCCTATGCACTTAAGATGCAGTCACAGTGGCAAGATGAATCAGCATGATTTGGGTTTGACTTGGCTTGATACATCATAGCTTTTGGAACTACATTCAGTTTCAGATAGGGATGGGCAGAAAATGGAAAAATAATGTTTCCTTTTGTTTCATTTCTACACGATCGTGCTGACTACCCAACCACTTTCTTAGGGCTCCTACTGAGCTGTCAATGGCTGGACCCCTTTAAACCCGGCCCAGTCGGTACAAGAGGTTTCCCCCTGGTGCTGACTGGACCAGTTTTAAAGGTGTCCAGCCACTGACGGCTCTGCAGGAGCCCTCAGAAAACAATGGAATGAAATGGTTCATTTCAATGCAAAAATGACAGTTTCATTTCGTCTATAACGAAATGCTGCTTCCTCATTTCATTTCATTTCATTTTGTTATGCAACAAAATGACAAAAGAGCATTTTGTTTTTCATTTCCTGTCCATCCCTAGTTTCAGCAATTACACAAAGACTTTAGTTGCAGTGCCTACATTGGCCCCTTAATCTGATGTGGTTTGGTCTGCACCCAGTAGGCCTTCGTTCTTACATTGTAGTTAGTTAAAGGTGGAAGCCACGAAGAGCACTGGGAACGGGTGGTCCAGGTTGGAAGGACACATGTGATTTGAATTGATCTGTGCATTGTATGACCATTGGAAAATACTTTAAATCCACCTGTTCCAATTCTGGAACCAATCACAAAGTATTTTCCATTGTAGTCATACACTTGGGAATAAGTAAGTTCCATCAAACTCTGAGGAACTTATCTGTGAATTTGTGCTCATTTTCTTTGAACACAGATAGCTTTCCTTCTTCTCTCTCTGTATTTGTCTGTCTTTTCTATGTGGACTGGTTATGTTAGCATGATTCCTGTGTTTGCTTTCTGATGATGTGGCAGGGATGCTTTGCTCTCTTTGTCCTAATCAGAAAAGATAAAATTTACATTTCTGGAATCAAGTGGCCATCATGGATGAAACATTCTGGAAATGACACCCCCCCCCAAATAACCTTTCCTATCTCTAGTTCTAAAGAAGAGTTTATTTCATGATGGAGGCAAAACCTTCGTAAAACTGAAAATCTCATCAACTCTTTGTTCATCGTTCAAAGAAGCCTTCTACTATAGAAACTTCAGTATTTGTGAGTGCATGCGGGGAAATCTTTGAAGTTGTGAAAAGACATCTTCATTCTATTGTTTCATTTTGAATATAGGAAGGCTGTGCATGAGGGGTTGTTCTTGAATATAGGAAGGCTGTGCATGAGGGGTTGTCCTTCAACTTTCTTTTAATAATAATAATAATAACTTTATTTTTATGCCACCTTTCTCCCCAAATGCCTGTTAAAGCCCAAATGCCTGGTAAAGCCAAATGCCTGTTCAGAGGAAGGCAACCATCAGACACAGTATGGGATAACACAAGGGAACAAGAGAACAGGACACAAGTGATGGGAAATTAAATATATTTCATAGCCACTCATATCCTTGATACTTCTTCAGCATGTCAGTTAGATGTTTATTTTGACCTGTTTTCTATAACCCAACCATTATTTACTGTCATGTGCATGCTACACATGGGTGATGCTTAGTGCTCCAGGCAAAATGGAGTCTGACTCTATAGTGGAATAAATATTTTAGATTCTCTACAGCTGCTACCCTCCCTTCACATCTAGAAGATACAATCTGAAGGCTTCCTCTATAAAAACAAGAAAGTCACTGAAAGTGTGGGGATGTGATCCATTTTCTGATAGCCTAAAGCAGCAGGCAATAAGATAGTTCATTTGGATTGAGTCTATAAGGTCATACTTTTCGGTTTATAGGAACTAGGGTCAAACCTATGAGGAATTGATGTAGATTTACAAATTGCCTTTCTGAAGTGCCAAGCGATTTGGTTGATTGATGCCCACAATGGCTATTCCTCACCATGCGGACATGACCCCGTCATGGGTCACAAATATGTATTTTGAGTGTGTCATGACATTTTATAAATACTGTCGAGAAGCATAATATTCAGCATTTGTTTCCTGACTATGAATAAAACTACCTGGATGTGCAGAGGTGCTGAATCTGGATGTATTATATGCCATTTGGGCAACAGTAAGCCTTCAGGAAAATCTTAGGAAGAACGTGCAGTATACTTATATTTTCATGGAGACACAAATACAGAAATGTAGTGAGACTTATCAGCATACGCCATCTCCCCCACCACCAAATGAGTGTGTGTGTGTGTGTCCCTGTGCGTTGAAGCTTGTGCCTCACAACATCAGAGTTAGCATCATTAAATGGAAATGAAAATAGAAGCCACTAGCCAAAAAGTGGTGGAGAGTATTCAGAGAAAAACCTTGTAAATTGTCTTCTTTTTCCAAGGCATGGGTTTTGATTAGAATGTCATTAGTAGTTTGGGGGGGGTCTTATAAAATTCCTCCATGCTTTTAATTTCATTATTCTCCCACTCCTCATCTAAACAGGAGTCCTTGAGTGGTTTACATACAATCCATCAATAAATGATAGCCCTTACCTGCAGACTTAACAGTGGGGGGGGGGGAGAAAGAAAAATGGACGGGAGAAAAGCAGGTGGCTGGGGGAGTAAATAGCCTTTCTGTAAGGTTGCTGGCAGTTCCTGCTTCCTACCTTGTCTCCCTCTGCTGCAACCTCTGCTACTGATGGAATCAGCTGTTGAAGGGGAGTCAAGGATAGATCAATTTGCATATTGATAGATGAGCTTGTGTATGTGCATCTCTCTCTCTCTCTCTCTCTCTCTCTCTCTCTCTGTGTGTGTGTGTGTGTGTGTGTGTGTGTGTGTGTGTGTGTGTGTGTGTGTGTGTGTGTGTGTGTGTGTGTGTGTGTGTGTGTGTGAATCTGAACTGGTCACAGAGTATATTTCTAGCACCACATAAGAGTCTGGGATGGGAATAATTACCTTTAAGAGGAAATAAGAACCAATGGTTCATGATATATAATTTTGTACTGCTTATCAGTGATGACCACATCCAACACTTATGCTCTGTGTGTTTTGTCATCATCGAACTGCAGAGCTGGAAGGGACCTTATAGATTATCAAGTCTAGCCCCTGTCAAGAAGGTTCATTGGGCAATCAAACTCCCTCACCGTGAGACATCTAAGCCACTGAGACACTGAAACAACAAACCAATGATCCACAGCAAGCTTATGTCTTATTTATTTATTTATTTATTTTTAGCTCTTGTATACCGCCCTATTCCCACGATGGGGACTCAGGGCGGTTCGATGGGGACTCAGGGCGGTTGTCCTGGTGTGTCCTGCATATATTCTGTTTTCTTAAATCAGATTTCAAAAGCACATGTCCTCCACATTGAACAACAGGAGCAGATAGTACTTCGTCAATTATAGTCAATGACGGGATGGCAGAACAGATTACTTTAGGCTGAGGAATGAGACAGGGATGTCCTTTGTCACCAGTTCTGATTTGCATAGTTATAGAGCTATTTGCAAATGCAATAAGGGATGATCAACTAATCAAAGGTATAGGGAAGGAGGGGATGATTAAAATTAGTTTATTTGCGGATGATGCCTTGTTAACAATAAAAAAATCCATCAGAAAATATACCAAGAATAAAATCACATTTAAAGGAATTTGGCGAAACAACTGGGTTATGTGTAAACTGGCAAAAATCAGAAATTATGCTGTTTAATCATGATAAACAAGATATGGAGGAGATTTCCAACTATGGATTGAAAGTTTGCAAATATATGAAATATTTAGGGATACTTTTAGACAAAGATTTGCTTAAAACCAAAGAACGGAACTATATCAAATTAAAGGAAGAGATCAGAAATAAATTACAAAATTACTCCAAATTAAATCTATCATGGTTTGGTAGAATAGCAATGGTAAAAATGAAGGTACTTCCTAAAATTAACTTCCTTTTTAGAATGCTACCCATCCAGTATACAGAAGCTGAAATTAATGCTTATCAAGATCTCATAAATAGATATTGTAACGGTGGTAAAAAAGCAAGAATAAGTAAAAGCTTTTGGTATAGATCTCAAAAGGATGGAGGCATAGGTATAACTAACCTTAGAATCTATTATACAGCTAACCAGCTTAGTTGTGTGGGGGAAATATTATTTAAACCCCAAAAAAATTAATATGGTGGGAACTTGAATCAGGTGAGTTAAATGGAGATATTAATAAATACTTGTTCAGTTTCCCCTAAAAAGATATCCAATTAAAAACCCACTCCTGAGTTCCCTATTAACCACTTGGAAAAAATATGGAAGGAAACTGGCACCGGAAGGATCCCCTCTTGGTTTGGTGATAGATCAGATAAATTTCCCCACGAATATGAAGAAATATGGAGAATTATTTAAAATAATGAAAGTGGCAAGATTAAAAGAGTGGATTAAAAAGATGAGAACAAAGCAGGAAATTAAGCGCATACTGCAAGCCAAGGATTTATCTTGGTTGAATTATGCCCAATTAGAAAGTTGGACAAAAGAATGGACAAGGAGAAATATACAACTCAGAGAATATACAAAGTTTGAGCAATTCTTGTTAACATATGAACCAGAGAAAGGAAATACAGGGAAAGGAGCAGTAGGTAAAATATATAAAATAATCCAGGATTCACTTGAGGAAAGGGAGCTAGGCACAATAAGGGAGGTTTGGAAACAAGACATAGATAAAGAAATAAATAAAGACGAATGGAAAAGAATTTGGAATTTGAGGATTTTACGATCATTATCAGTCAGAATAAAAGAAAATTACTTTAAACTAGTTTTAAGATGGTATATGACACCAGTCAGACTGAATTGAATAAACCCAAGATATTCTAAGCTCTGCTGGAAATGTGAAAAAAGATAGGCACCTATATTCATCTTTGGTGGGAATGTGAAATAGTTCAAAAGTTTTGGCAACAGATTTTCGGTGAGACAAGAGAAATACTACAAACTGATATTAAATGTGAACCGGAAATTGCTTTGTTATCATTACCACCTATTAATGAATATGATATGAAAACAAAAGAATTAATTGCAAATCTTATGACAGCAGCAAAACTGATTATAGCTAAAAATTGGAAACTGAAATTAGATTTTAAAATTGCTGACTGGTATAAGGAAGTGTGGGATATAGCTTTAAATGATAAATTGTCCTGCCTGCATTTCCCCTCATTTGCAAGGGGAAATGAGAAAGGATTTTTTTTAATGATATTTGGGGGAAATTTATATATTATGTACTACTAAAAGGGAAAGGGATACAACCGACGTATAATCCAACACAGTTCTGGAGAAAAGGACCTTAAGAAGCCAACTAGAAAAAAAAAAAGAAGATGAAGAAGGAAGAGAAGATTCAAGAACACTGGATGGTCCCGGGGGGTGGGGGTGCACTTTGTAGGGTTTGATGGTATTATTGTTTATTTTATGTTTGTATGTTTGTTAATTTTATAATAAAAAAATAAAAAACAGAAGCAAGCTAGAGCCCTGCACCCACAGTTCTCACATTTGAAAGCCGCAAAATGAAGAATCATAGAATCACAGATTTGGAAGAGACATCAAGGGCCATCCAGTCCAACCCCCTGCCATGTAGGAACCCCCATCACAGTATTTCCGACAGAGGGCCACCCAGCCTCTGCTTAAAAACCTCCAAAGAAGGAGACTCCGCCACTCTCCGTGGCAGCATATTCCACTGCTGAAGGGGATGCTCTCCATGTGAAGCAGATATTTTTCATCTTCTGAATCACATTTGGAACCTCTAGGGCAGGCATGTCCAAACTTCGGCCCTCCTGATTTTGGGACCACAACCCCCAGAAATCCAAGCCTGTATTGCCAATGGCGAAGGACTGTGGGAGTAGTGGTCCAAAACATCTGGAGGGCTGAAGTTTAGACATGCCTGCTCTAGGGATATGGTAGATCTGTCCCCTCTTCAGATGAACATTTTCAAGTGATGGAACAGGTGACGGGGAACAGGGCTAACATCCTGCTCTCATTGCATATGGTGTATGCGCCCTTTCAGAATAAGTGAAAAGGGCTATAGGGGTAGATGTGTGGCTAGCAGATTTCTCATCACAGGATAAATAACATTTCCTTCACTCCTCCGATTGGGAGCCTTTAAGCAAGATATTCAGGACTGAGCAAGTGGATACATGGATAGTGGACCTGGCCTTGCAAGTATGTTGTGAGCACAATGAATACCTCCACAAGGTTTCAGAACTTTACTTTTTAATACATCGACACAGCCTGGGGTAGCAGAAAGACTGCCGTCCTAAACTGACTTGTCTTTCCTGTAGTTGAACAATGTTAATGCGTGAGTGGCAAAAGAAGAAATACAATTGACATACTGATAACCTTTTGTATGGGTAAGGTATCCACAGAGTAGTTACATATGTCTCTGTGTTTTGGAAATAATCCAGTGTTCCATAATGATAAGAAAACTGCCTGTTAGATTGCATGGATCATTGCTTTCGTCCTAGTACAGTAAAGATCAGGACTTAACAGACTAGAAGAGCCTGGAAGATGAGATAGTCTGGTATCCATTAGTATCCCCTGGGAACTGTAAAACACTCATTTTCAAGCAGCTGTACAAAACAAAAGGCTGCTTTCAGAAGACTTGGGGCATACGTACAATAGCATTTGGACCTAATATTCCAGAAGAAATTGCAAAAAGAAAGTGTACACATACATGGCATTTATTGCCTTGTAATTTGGTAGTTACAGGGCAGTGGTAATTTGGGAATGTACTAGTTCCATGAGAGTAAGCTGAGTTTTAGAAGTCTGTCTTTTAGAACAGCAGCAGATGCCGAATTAATAGTAAAGATGGCAACCTAACCTTCAAGCATGCATGTTTCAAAGCAGGATAAGGAACGTTCCCCCCTTCCCCCCAGATATATACATGATCATTCTTGGAAGAGAGCTCCTAATTCCAAAGACCTGATGATAGCTGCTACTGGCCAACAGCACACATGTAATAATTTTATACCTAGTGGGTAATAAGGCAACAGTTAGGTAGGCAGGCAGACACGCAGGCCAGACCAAACAAACTCTTTCAGGAGATGTGGATACAGATTTAAGTATATAGGAAAAAGTGTGCTCTTGGTGGCTCCTTTGGGGGTTAGCTCTATGCAAACAAATTCAAGATCGATGCCAACATGCACACAGTTTTGTTAAGGGAAACACATTGCATTCTGGTTACTAAATATAAATTTTCTAGAAAACTGGGATGAAAAGCCATGGTTTAAAAGATTTTGATTTTGGTTGTGGCTAGTTTTATGCCAGGCCATGAGGGATACTATTATCAGGCCCAGCTCTTTCTGAACAGTTAGTTGTATGACAAGCCTGCAGGAAGATCAGTTCTGCCTATACACCCCCACACACACACACAGAGAGAGAGAGAGAGAGAGAGAGAGAGAGAGAGAGAGAGAGAGAGAGAGAGAGAGAGAGAGAGAATGCACACAATCCAAACCACACACAGTATCATATATCTGAATCTTCCCTTTTTAATAAAGAAAGATTCAACATCTGGATTTGCAAAAAAAAATTACTGTTTTTGAAATCTCCTATGTTAGATTTTCATACTGAAATCCCTGGGAATTTTGTCAACCAAGAATTTGCATAGCTCTTCTCTATAGCTGTTGGAAAATTCATAAAAAGGAATCAAAGGCTCTTCCACCCCAGACATCCTAAAACAACACTGTTTTCTGATACTCATTGTTATAGCCCCACAGGTGCTTTCGTAAAAAGGCAGTTATGCTTCCCTAATTATAGCAAATGGCAGGTTGTTCCTTAAAAACCTGCCTACTTTATTTTTAATTCTCTAGTTTAAATAGGAAGAACTTGAGGCTCAATCTTTGATGTCTTTTTTAATTTGGCTTCTACTTTACCACCCTGAATAAATAAACATCATATGATTTTAGAAGCTAAGCAGGGTCGGGCCAGGTGCCTACTTGGATGGGAGAACACCAGGGAATACTAAAAATCTCCACACTGGGCTGGAAAAGACTCCTATTTGGAACTTTCGGAAGGCACTGCCAATCACAGTTGACTATTTCTAGATGGATCAATAATTAGAGTCTTTTCCTATGCATAGAGAGCTTCTTGTGTTCCTTCAAGAGCTTCAGAAAAGGATTCTGAGGCCCCCTGACTCTGCTTTCAAAGTAGTTTCATAGGTGGCTTCTGAATGAGCAGGAAAACTAACAGAGAAACACTCTGCACACACACATGTAGATAACTCAGGCTCACCCAAACCCCTTCATAAAGCAAACCAGAGTGTTCTGCTGATATACCGCCCCATACAACTTCAAGTAGCCTCTGAGTGGTTTACAGTTTAATTACAGTATGCAGGCTACACATTGCTGCCCATGGTTGGTTTACAGATTTTCATACATTCTGGCCCATGAGTTTATTTTTCTTCCATTAGGACTACAGTGAAATGAGACCAAAAGAGGCTGCACATTTAGTCTCAGAATGTCTGTCACTAATCTTTGAGAATCTTTGGAGAACTGCTATGTCCTTGAAGAATGGAGGTGGGCAAATGTGCTTCATTTCAAAAGCAGAATAAAGAGAGATCTGAATAACTACTGACCAGTACAATTATCATTGACATCAGGAAGTGTTCTACAGTAGATACTTAAACAGATTATACAGGGGGACTTAGAGAAGAAATGTATTACTAAAACAATATGGATTTTTGAAAAAAACATGTCATGCTAGACTGATTTTCCTCCCTTTTTCTTTCCCCCTCTTTTGGTTAAAGATCTAATAGATGAGAAGAATGCTATGGATGTAATGTGTCTTGATTTTAAGAAGGCTTTGAACAAGGTCCCCCATGCTGTTCTTCTGGACAAACCAGGAAAATGCAGACTAGAGTATTATATGGATTTATAGTTGGTTGATGCACCAAAGCCCATCAGTGCTTGCCAACTGTTATTCCTCATCCCAGCAATAAATAACAAGTGGAATGTGACAGGATTCTCTCCTGGCCCTCATGTTGCTTATAGACACCAGCACGAAATGAGCAATTTTTCGTTTTCATTTTCGTTTTTTCGTTTTGTTACGTAACGAAACGAAAAATGAATTTTGTCTCCAAAATGAAATGAAATGAAACGAAACAATAGAAATTTTGTCATGCGTTTCGTTTTCATTGCGGCAAATACATTGAACTTTAATGAATGCTAACGAAACAGCAATTTTTCATTTTTGTTTTTGTTTTTTCATTTCATTACGTAACAAAACGAAAATGATTTTTTTTTGCAAAAAATTCACTGAAAACGAAAAAAACGGACCCCCTAAACGACAAACGACAAACGAAACACCATTTTTTGAGTCGTGCCCATCTCTAGTTGCTTAGCATCTTCATAAATGTCTTGGATGAATCAGTAGATGGGGCACTCATCATATGTTAAAATAACATTAAACTGGAAAAGGTAGGTAATACCTCCTTGGGTCCTTTTCCAAGGAGAAAGGTGGGGTAAAAATTCTCTAAAATAAAAAATACTCTAAAATAAATACTGCAGAAGATTGACCTGATTCAAGTTTATATTAATAGTTAAGGGAACTGGCTGAAACAATCAAACTGAGTTACAACAGAGAAAAATGTAAAGTTCTACATTTAGGCAGGAAAAATCAAATGCACAAATACAGGATGGGTGCCAGTTGCCTTTCAGGAGTGCATGTGGAAAGGATTTAGTGCTCTTGTAGACCACAGGTTAACTATGACTCAACAATGTGAAGCAGTGGCAGCAAAGCTAAAGCAGTCCAAGGCTGTAGTCCTGGGCTGGATGCATTTCCTCTGCATATCAAAACATCTGTCTTGAGCCAGAATTGTGAAAAGTCTGCACATTCTTAAGGTGTGCATCATAGCTGGAGCCTGCTGATAGCATCCTTAATGAGTAGAAGCTGTGTGAAAAGGTACATTTTTAGATCTGTTCTGAGTCTTACAGTTAGGATGACCTTTAGAGCATCTGCAATTATATTTGCTCACACAAAATTCAGACATGCCTTTTTTCTTTTTCTATTTTTTTTTAAAAAAGCTCCAAACATATATTTGCATTTGATAAGACTATGGTAGGATAGTGATTGGTTTCTCTCTCTTCCCCTTCTCTGAAGCATGTGGTTCACTTCCCATGCCAAGGCAGAGTGCTGTCCATTTAGATACCTGAGTGTGCTGGACCATCTGCCACCCATGGCCATGCCTGATTGAGCAGTCAAACCTGTAGATTCACCCCATGAATGAGAGATGTGCATTAGCACCAAGGGACATTAACAGATTTGGGGTCCATTAGGCACAGCACAAGCTGACACCTTTGGTCCAGCCACAGTTTAGTATGTTAAGGATGACCGGCTCCTCCCCCCCCCAGTTCCTCTTGAGCTTCCATTTGGGACGCTAGACAGGAGGGATGTGAACTGAGCAGAGGAAGCTTCCAGGGTCATAAAAGCAGAAAGACCATTGCTAGCAGGGAGGAAGAGTATGAATTAATTGAAGAGGTAGGGGGGAAACACTGTGACCACAGACTCCAATTGTCAAATCAGAGAAATATGTTGATCACATGCCCTCTGAAGGGATTCCAGACTTGTGCACTGAAGCTTTGGAACTGCTGTTAGGGACTTTCAGTCACTCCGAGGCTACTTAATCTTGGAAACCTGCAGTGTTATTCTTCTGCAAGTTCCCAAATGAGTGCTTCCGTTTAAAGCAGCCGTGGCACATCTGGACGCATTAGCGGGGAGCCATCTTCCTCTGTGACACAGATAGATGGGTCTTTAAATATTCAAGGTGCTGCCTTCCTCCACCTGTGAGCTCCTCCAGGCACAGTTATCTACCTGCATCCCAGCACATTTGTCTCTGCCTGGACACAGTTGTCCATGACAAGGCAAGTTCGCTTAGGTTTTGGCAGAGATGCCCATTATGGTGTGCATTCAAGCCTACCCAAGAATATTTTCAGTGTACAGCTGGTAGCTTTCAGGAGCTTTCTCACTTCCCTGCTAATTTGCTGACAAGTCTGTTTTTCCTACTTATGGTCACAGGTCACCGGTTCCCTGGTTCAGCTACCCATGAAGCAACATCAACAAACTGATAAAGCTCCTTCCCTGCCCCAGCTCCACATTTTATGCAGTTCTCTTATGAAATCAAAAGCACCCCTCCAAAAAAAAAGTTAAGGGAAGTAACGAGCAGCTCAGCAAGTAAAACAATGGGTCATTTCTCCAGTTTTGCAATAAATAACAGTGGGTTACAAATCAAACACTGAAAAGTATGGTGAACAAATTGCTTTGGAAAAACCACTTTCCAAGCTTTTTGTGTGACTTAATCTGCTCATTAATTAGTTTGATGTGCAGCTCATTAATTAGTTTGGTGTGCAGCAGAATTCACAATTTAATTTTCTCAATCATACTGAGATGCCATGCAGGACAACTGTATATACAACACATAAAGGTTTAGTGATGTCCCATTGATTCGCCCTTCAAACCTAGCTGGACATATAAAATACTGCTGGTGATAATGCTGGTTTAAGAGTTTAGTCTACTTAGCTAGGACACTCATTGTTTCAGGCCTTTCCAATCACAACTTTACCTTTCAACATTTTTTTTTTATTTTATAAATTTTATTTAAAATTAAAAAGCATTTGCAAATATACATAGTACAACACACATGAAAAGTCACAGTATTGTCATCCATCTATTTGGTGTGTGTGTGTGTGTGTGTGTGTGTGTGTGTGTGTGTGTGTGTGTGTGTGTGTGTGTGTGTGTGTGTGTGTGTGTGAGGGGGAATCTTCATTCACCAGTGTTATTACTTGAATTCTAATATCAAATTTCATTTCTCTAGCCTTAATCCTGGCAGACAGATCGTTACATGTTGTTTCATCCTAGGGTTGGCACTGCTATCTACAAACCAAATAAAAGTATCTTAGAAATTGTTGATATATTAATAGGTGGTAATGATAACAATGCAGTTTCCGGTTCACATTTAATATCAGTTTGTAGTATTTCTCTTATCTCACCGAAAATCTGTTGCCAAAACTTTTGAACTATTTCACATTCCCACCACTTTGTAGTGTTCGATGATATTATTGTCTATTATTGTTTATTATTGTTTATTGTATGTTTGTATGTCTGTAATAATAATAATAATAATAATAATAATAATAATAATAATAATAATAATAATAATAATAATAATAATAATAATAATAATAAAGAAATTGTTGATATATGCAACAATTATATGTTGATAAAAGCAGGGGCCCTACCTGCTTTTAGTTTGTCCATTGACTTTTTTGGCAAGGCCTCTCTTCCAAACTCATTCATAACAAACATTGATAGATAATGCCTTATAGTATTTTTGTGAGGATGGGAACTATAGGCCAGTCTGCCTAACACAAATGCCAGGAAACATCCTGGAACAGATGATTAAGCAGTTACTATGCAAGCACCTAGAAAACAATACCACAATAACTAAAATCCAACGTGTATTTATCAAGAACAAATCCTGCCACTCTAACCTGATTTAATTTTTGCTGAGGTGACCTCCCTGGAAGACAGGGGGAATGCTGTAGATGTAATATATCTTGACTTCAGCAAAGCTTTTGACAAAGGTCCCCATGATATCCTGATTAGTAAGTTAATTAGGTGTGGGCTGGATAAATCAAGTGTAAGGTGGATACACAATTGGCTACAGAATCATACTCAGAGAATGATGATTAATGGCTCCTTCTAGGGCCATTAATCATCCTGCCCAGAAGAGGTAAAAAGTGGGGTATCTCAAGGCTCAGTCCTGGGTATGCTGCACTTCAACATTTTTATGAATGACTTGGACAAGGGAGTTCTGTTAAAGGCCAGAAATGCTGCTTTTCACTCTGGTGATGCACTACAGTACAGAGAGGCCAGAGCTAAATTGAAAAAGGGCATCAGGGATGCCAAAGCTATGTACTGTCGGAGGATTGAACATCATTTTGATAGCTCTGATCCTCGTCGGGAATGGCAAGGTCTGCGACAAATCACGGGGCAGAATATTAAAAATAATCTGTCTAGCAGCAGTGAGTCTTTGGCTGAGCAGCTGAATCAGTTCTTCAGCCGTTTTGAGGTGGAAACTGGAACCACTATCACTACAGCATCGACCATCAATAGCACACCAATAGAATCTACTACTGATAGACAACCACTTCTACTGCAGATTTCTGATGTGCAACGCGCTTTCCAGAATATTAATGCTAGGAAGGCAGCTGGACTGGATGGAATCATGGGACGAGTTGTTAGGGACTGTGCTGCAGAATTAGCTGGAGTATTTACAGACATTTTTAATCTATCTTTGTTGCAGTGCTCTGTCCCTACTTGCCTGAAGACATCTATTATAGTGCCAGTCCCTAAGCAGTCAGTAGTGGCATCTCTCAATGATTATAGACCAATAGCTTTAACATCTGTTATTATGAAGTGTTTTGAGAGATTGGTGCTAGATTATATTAAGGCTAGACTTCCATCTACTCTGGACCCGTTTCAGTTTGCATACAGGAGTAACAGATCCACTGATGATGCTATACCCATTGTTGTCCATACTGTACTGAACCATTTAGAACAACAGGGAACATATGCAAGGCTGTTATTTGTGGATCATAGCTCTGCTTTTAACACAATTCTACCTAATAGGTTGTTTTACAAAATGGCCAATTTGGTATACATCAGAAGAGTTGTTTGTGGGTAAGGAATTTTCTGACTGATAGGCCACAGTCAGTAAGGATGGGATCCCACCATTCTTCTACTCTTGTATTAAGTACAGGAGCTCCTCAGGGTTGTGTGCTAAGCCCCTTCCTCTACTCCTTGTACACACATGATTGCACCCCACTGTATAACTCCAACACAATCATCAAATTTGCAGACGATACAACAGTGGTGGGGCTCATTAGTAAGAACGATGAGTCTGCTTATAGGAAAGAAGTACAAGGGTTGACTCAGTGGTGTAAAGAAAACAATCTTACACTTAACACCAAAAAAAAACAAAGAACTTATAATTGATTTTAGGAGGAAGAAAGATGTACATTTACCATTGTACATAAATGGTGAGAGGTGGAGAGGGTTGGTAGCTTTAAATATCTGGGCACATACATCTCAGAGGACCTCTCATGGACTGCAAACACCAATATGGTTGTGAAGAAGGCACAGAAGAGGCTGTATTTCCTAAGAATGCTCAGGAAGATGAATTTATCTCAGCATCTACTTCTGTCTTACTATCACAGCACCATTGAGAGTGTCCTAACTTATGGCATACTATCATGGTATGGGAGCAGCTCTGTAGCGGACAAAAAAGCTCTACAGAGAATAATTAAAATTGCCCAGAATGTTACAGGGCTCCAGCTACCAACCCTGGATGACATCTTCACATCTCGCTGTTTGAGGAAGTCACACAACATTCTGAGGGACTCTACTCATCCTGCTCACAATTTCTTTGAACTGTTGCATTCTGAGAGAAGATACAGAACAATTAAAACTCGGACCACACATCTTCTGAACAGTTTTTATCCCAGAGCTATAATTGCACTTAATAATGAACTCAAGAACCACCAGCAGTGAGCACTTGGACAGGATTACCTAGCCTGTTGTGTAGATGCTTGTGTTTTTTAGGGGGGGGGGAGGTTGGTGGGTGGGGGAGTGTTCAGGGATTTTTATGTGTGTGTGTTGAAGGGTTTTTTTTAATGTGTGAGAGAGTGTTTGGAGATTTGTGTGTGTGTGTGTGTGTGTGTGTGTGTGTGTGTGTGTGTGTGTGTGTGTGTTGAATCTGGTCTCTGGGTGTCTGAATTTCGTTGTATGTGTATACTGTGTATATACACACAATGGCAATAAATAAATTATTATTATTATTATTTATGGAATGCTTGTCAAATTCACGGATAACACAAAATTGGGTGGAATAGCTAATACCCCTGAAGACAGAAGCAAAATTCAAGTGATCCTGATAGGCTGGAGCACTGGGCTGAAACCAATAGAATGAAACTTAACAGGGATAAATGCCAACTACTGCAATCTATGGAAGAAGAAACTGAATGCATAGTTACAAGATGAGGGACACCTGGCACATCTATACTACAAGTGAGAAGGATATTGGAATTCTTGCAGATCACAAGCTGAATATGAGCCAACGGGCAGCTCCGAGGCCCACTTTGTTGGGGGGTGGGGCGAGTTTGCCCCCGCAGCCCCGGAATTTAGGTGTGAAAACTTCGCGCCCATCCGGGGACTTCTGCCTGGGGATGGGAGCCAATAAAGAGGGCTCGCTCCCCCGCCCATGCCTTCTTCTTGGCGAGACCGGCGGCTCCACCCTCCCTCCCTATGGTAAGAGAATTAGAGTAGCTGGTCGCCATTTGGGGCTAGATGGGAATTTTTGGTGGCCACTCTGATTGGCCCTGAGTGGCCACGTGTTTTCGCCCATCCCATTCTCTTTTCCGCGGGGGATGGGCATCTTTCCTTGTATCCTGGCCACTAATTTTGTGGGTAGTGCAACAGGTAATTGTATCCAGGTAAGCCCTAATAAGTCACCCTTAAGGCGCCAGACAGCCCTCAAAATAAATCTAACCCCATTGGCAATTTCAAGAAACAGTTAAAGTTAGCAAGTTGACTTTAGGCCTCCCAAGGGCTGTGCTGGGCTAGCAGATTGGCCCTATTGGGCGATGCTGAACAGGTGGGCAGCATCTCCCTATGGGTGAATCTCTCTGAATACAGAGCGTTTTAGCTATGGGATTTTATCACCTAATACTACCTGTTTGCACTATGGGCCAGGTCCCC
This sequence comes from Phrynocephalus forsythii, assembly GCA_029282475.1. Lineage (NCBI taxonomy): Eukaryota > Metazoa > Chordata > Lepidosauria > Squamata > Agamidae > Phrynocephalus > Phrynocephalus forsythii. The sequence goes on from JAPFRF010000010.1 coordinate 38,421,300, forward strand.
TTTAAAGGTCCTAAATATTACAGTTGAATAAGTTAAATAAGTTTTAAATAAAGTTGTGGCCCATTCTACCCAAAGCCGAAGTGGTTTCGCCTTGTTATTTCTAGGCTTGGAGGTGGGGGGGGGCAAAGTGTGATGTAGCCATATATAAGGCAAATGCAATTTTAGGGCCTTTTCACATGACCCCTAAGATCCACTGGCCACTTAAATTCAGACCAGAGATCTTAGGGGTTTGTCGCTGTTCCTGCGTTCCCACCCCCTCCGCACCCCTGGCTGCTGGCTGCGTGAGGTGAGGGAGAAAAAAAGGAAGAAAAGAATGCCGCTCACCTCCGTTCTGCCATCCCGGCACTGCATTCAGATCTCTTAAAGGGGCAGGGGGCAAAAAAAGAACAAACAGAAGCAAGGAGAGCCGGGCAGTCACTACGTTATATCCGCATCAGGAATTTTCACCTCCAGAGAGCAGGTACCTGAAAAGTGCGCAGGGACGTGCTTAGGTTTGCGTGGTCGCACTTAATTATCTGTAAACTCCGGAGCTGGTGGAGAAACAATTTTAAGCTCCGGAGCTGGGAGCCATTTGCGGCGGAGTTTAGGGGTCATGTACAAAGGGCCTTAGTCTTCATTAACAGAAGTATAATTGCCAGATCCTGTGAGCTGCATGTTCCCTTCCATTCTGTGCTGGTTAGGTTCACACTGAGAACTGTATCCAGTTCTGGACACTGCACTTCAAGAAAGAAGTTGACAAGTTGGAAAAAGTTCAGAGGAGAGTGACAAGGATGATCAGGGGGCTAGAAACCAAGCCCTATGAGGAAAGACAGAAAAATTGGCATATTTAACCTAGAGAAAATAAGACTGAGGGGTGGTATGATAGCACTTTTCAAATATTTGAAGGACTATCATACAGAGGAGGGCAGGATCTGTTCTCGGTCATCCCAGAGTGCAGGGCACACAATAACGGGCTCAAGTTAAGAGAACCCAGCTTTTGTCTGAATATCAGAAAAAAAGACTTTTTAACTGTTAGAGCAGTACAACAGTGGAACCAACTACATCAAGAGGTGAGGAGTGCTCCAACACTGGAGGCATTCGAGAAGAATTTGGACAACTACCTGGCAGATATCCTTTGATTTGTATTCCTGCATGGAGCAGGGGACTGGACTTGATAACCTTATAGGCCCCTTCCAACTTCACTGTTCTATGATTCTATCACAGTATTCAGTTCTTATATCAGAATTGTTATTCTTTTATTAGTTATTAGTAGTATGTTATTTATGATTCTACACCCTAGCCCTCAGTAGCCTTTCTGTTAGATAATCACAGTAGCCAAGAGAAACAGTGTATTGTTAAGATGTCACTTGTGAATTGTCCATCTGTTTTTTTTTTTTTTTTTGCATTCTGGAGAAACGCCTATGAAGAACTTAGTTGTTCCCAGAAGTCTCCTTTGACATATGCAAATTTAATTGGCAACTGAATCTGAGCCCTATAAAAAGGCACATGAACTTCGAACAGAACGTTAGTCTCCCTGCCTCCCTACTTCCTCCTCCTCTGTGTTTACAGGGGAACTACATGTTAAATGCTGAACATCCTGTAAGTTTCGACAGTTTGTTTCCACCTGATTGAGGCTCTAGAAAGAGTAGCATGTTTGGAGCTGGTAGCTTCCTGTGCACCCCTTTCCTCAAACAGAAGACAATAATTAGAGAAGAGAGTGGGAGAACATCAAATATTTATGTACTTCAAAGAAAAGGCAATCTTGTTAGCTGTCCTGTGGCTATGGACTGTTCTGGGAATCAAAATGTGCAGCACCCGTTCAGTGACACACACACATGCCTATGTGCAGCCCCGCTCTCGCAGAACTTGGCCATGTGATGTGATGGAATTCAGATGGGGTGGTGAGCAAGGGTGACATAAGCTAGAAAGAGAACATGGCAGAGGAAAGGGAGGGAGAGAGAAGAATAAGAGAATTGAAGGAGGGAAGGAGGAAAGGGCAGGGTGAGGTGTCTCTGAGGCTGCAAGTTAATGAAATAGTTGGGTGGGGATTAGAGATGGGCACGAATCGAAAAAATGGTGTTTCGGTTTTTCATTTTTCCTTGGGGGTCCGTTTAGGTTTGTTTTCATTTTTCGTGAATTTTTGAAAAAAATCATTTTTGTTATTCATTATTCATTTTTCATTTTTACCCTTTTTTGCACAATTTTTAAAGCATTTCCATGTGTGGGCATCCCCCAACACCCCAGACCAGAGGGAAAACACTAAAAAAAGTTGATGCTGGCAGAGACACAGTATAGACTAGGTACGCAGGGAGGCTGCAAAGGCAGCAGTGGGCTTGCCCAGGATGCAAGGCAGCTGCAGAGTGACTGTAGGGCAGTCAGAGTGACTGCAGGGCAGGGGAGGGTACTCACTGAGATGTATGCACGCGCGCACACAGGAAGGCTGCAAGAGAAATATCTTCTTTCTCTCCCCTAAGAGCCAGACTGCAGCCGGCAGGAACACAGAGACACACACCTGCCTGGCTGGCCTAAATTGAAAATAACGAGTCACAGAGACAGCAATCCCACCCTAACTCCCACCAGAGACTGGAAGAAGGACAGGGGCTGCCAGAGCTTTTTATGCCCTCTGTGGCTGTCAGACCTGCCCAGTCTGCAACCTGGGCATGCTATTGGTTGAAGTTGTCCAAGAATTTACATGATCCCATCACATGGCTTGCCTCCATGTCGTGGCTGGAGTGGCGACATCCATTTTGTCATCTTTAAAGGGAAAAGAAAAATACATCGCGATGTGAGAAAACAAAAACAAATGTTTTAAGCACCCCAACCGCCTGTATAATTTCAAATAATTATCGCTGTGTTTTTACGGATGTCCAGGGCGTTTTAATACCCAAGAAATCAATATTAGGCATATGGGAGCCATTTTGGGTCAAAAATATCCCCTAATTCTCCTTAAAGGAAAAAAATACAGTGATCTGAGAAAAGAAATAAATGCACGTTTTAAGGACCCCCCCCCCGATAGGTATTATCAGGCAGAATAAATAATTATTGCTGGGTTTTTACGGATATTCAGAACATTTTTTAACATTTAAAAGCAGCTCATTTCATTGCCCCTCACCATTGACGAAAACGAAACATAATGAACCTAATTTTCATGGTTCTGTTCGGTTTGTTCCAATTTCACCACAATTTTCATTATTCATTTCAATACGTAATGAAACGAATAACGAATAACAGAAACGAAAAAAGTTCATTTCGTGCCCATCTCTAGTGGGGATCGAAAGGAAAAGGAAAATATGTGGAAAAGGAAAAAGAGGAGTTGGGTAGTTGGGTAATTAATCTGGGTCATCCTCTCTAAAGACAAAGTATATTGCTTTATATATTAGATATTATATTAGATAGACAGAGAGAGAAAGAGAGAGAGAGAGAGAGAGAGAGAGAGAGAGAGAGAGATGAGAGAGAGAGAGAGAGAATGAGAGAGAGAGAGAAACAGTCAGGCACTGGGACAAATCAAATAGTGTAACAGGGGTAATGTAGTGGGTAGAAGCTGAGCTATGCGTGAAGCTGTTTCAGTCTGATGAAAAAGCCATTGCTCATTGTGTGTCTGAGGCCAGGGGGTATTAACAGCACTGCGGAGGAGAGCACTGTCCGTGAATGCCACCAGAGTAGGCACTGGAGGGATAATTGATTGGCTGCAGCACTCTCCCTGTGCACTGATCTGTAGGGAAGGGAGCGGTCCACGAGGCATAGCCAGATGGTGAGCTCTAATGTTGCGTTATTTATAGATGTCTTCATTAGTTGAGGTCCATCCAGAAGGAGCCTTTCAAACTCTGCCAGAATGGTCACAACAGGGAGACAAAAGGTGAGCAGAACTGATAGCAGAGGAAGGAATGACAAGCTAGGGTCAATGAGACAGGATGACTGGATGCAAGGGTAGTAATGTGTTCAGCCATGTGTGAGAGTCTAAGACAGTCATTGGCCAGAGGAAAGCACAGGAAAGATGCAAAATATATCCTCTCTTCACAGTCATTTTTTTTTCATTAGTACATTGGCTTATTCTATCCACTACGGAGAGTAGAAATAAGGACCAATCTTCTCTAGCTCCTATGTCACAGCTCATGTCTAGAGAAGGATGATGAAGAAGGCCTTTTAGTGAAAAGTTGAAAGAAAAGAAAAGTAGGTTAGGGTAAGAAATATTTGAAAATCTGAAAGCCCCCCTGCAGAAACGAACAGACATATTCTTTGTGACTGCAGGCAGTGGGAGTAGAACCAATTGAGAAATTTCAGGCTAGAAGGTTTTAGCAAATGCCATTTTAAAATGGTCCAAATGTTGAAGGTGGAGAAGAAAGCTTTAAAAGGTATTGGACTCTCCTGTGCAGAGAGTCAGATGGCCATCTGTCAGCCAAGCTGGTGTTGCCTCCTACATTACAGAGTCTCCATTTGACTAAATGCTGAAACTAGAGTGACCTCTTAGATACTTTCTTCCTCTATGATTCTTTAGGTTTTTTTTTTAATCTCTTCAGAAGGAACCACTTTGTGACATGGTCACACTACAGAAATGCTCCTGTTTTTCACATGTCTTCTCATTCCTGTGTGTCACGTATTGTGATCATGTGACATAGGTCCTATGATAGTGGTTGATCCATTTTTTCTTTTCCACATTTTTAAGCATGAGGTAGATGTGATGCATTCATCTACCCCCATTTATTTTTTTTTGCTTTTCCCATTCCCATTTGTTTTTAAAACTTTGGTAGGTACAGTGATCCCCTGACTATCACAGGGGTTAGGGACCCAACCCAATGAACAATAATTGAAAATATGCAATATGCGGATGCAGGTCGGGCCAGGCCTGGGGGGCCTAGCTGGGGGCTCTTTTATTTACCCCCAGCCTATTGCTGCCCTAAACGGGCCTGCAAGGGCCATCTGGAGGCCCCAAAAGGGCCTTCCTGTGAACCAGAAGTGACTTCTGGATTGTCTAAAATCATTTCTGAGGCCTCTGACAGGCCTAGAAAGGCCCTCAGAGGCCTCAGAAATGATTTTTGGTGATCCAGAAATGAGTTCCAGTTTATTGGAAGTGGCTTCCAGATCACAAGGAAGTCCTTTTTGGGCCTCCAGAAGGCCCAGGATGGCCCTCTCAGGCCCGTGTGGGACATCACCAGTGCTGGAGTAAGTATGGGAGGCCTAAAACAGGCCTTTCCCCCCTTACATCAGGGTTTATTTTTTCATATACTGTGGTCCTGCAATATAGCGGGACCGCAGTGTATGAACCGCGAAAGGGCGGGGGACCACTGTATATCATAGTGTTGGCAAAATGCCCATGCTGGGCACTTGAAGCAACCCCTAGCCAAACCAACTAGGAGCAATGTGCAAGCTTTTCTTTGGTTTTCTTTCTTCATTTTTGTTTTCTTCTGACAAGCCTCTGCACTGCTGCTGCTCTTCCAGCTCCAGCCCCAGCTCCTTTGTGCTTCTATGTCTCCTGTCCCACACATTCCTCACTAATCCCCCTGTTTTGCCACTGCGGTCTCTCATTCTTGGATAGCCTTCAACTTCCTCCTTCAGCTTCCCCCATCAACCCCCTTCTCCTTTTCCATTAACAATCCTCAAGTAGATCAAGCCCTGCTTGACAAAATCATACTGATGCACCAACATTTCACTTGGAGATTTTTTTAAAAACATGGACAACAGTGGTGGGAAGATGTGGATCCTCACAGTAGATTTATAGGAAATAAATCAGTTTAGGAGTACACACTCCATGGAACACAGGTAGTAATGTGTGATGAAACATGGAACAAAGATAGTAGTATCCTCCTGGTGGGCTGGATTTGTTGTGGAGTTAGCATAGAGGGGGGCACAAAAGAATTGGCAATGACCCTGCATCGTCTGAACCAAAACTAGAGATTCAAAATTCAAGAGGCGTAACACAGATACATTTTCCAGTGTGACTGCAGCCTCAGATGCCCATATGCAGTGCAGTCCCAACCTACATAGTCATTAGTGGCTTTTTGCAGATGTTTTTATTTCATCCCTTGTTCTGACTCATCGTTCTCTTCTTGGTCAAAATCTGTTCAGCAATCCCCAATTCTACTACAAATGTTTCCCAAGCAGAAGGGCTGTTTTCCCTCTAGGCATTATTAATTCTTCTTTACAGCAAAATTCAGCCTAAAATGTAGCCATGCTATGCTTACAAGGTAGCTTCATCTCTAGAAACTCTTTGCTTATTTCACTCTTACATGCTGAGATGTCATTCTGAAGCCTTTGTAATGCATGTAGATTTGTATGAAATTACATGCAAATAGATGTCACTGCTCCATTTACAGATATGTAAATGTTTCATTGGATTCATTGGACAGTAGCCAGCATGTTGTCCTTGGTTCCACTGGCAAAGGCATACATAGCTCCTGGAACATACTTTAAAACCATCCAAGTGTGGTTTAAACTTCCAAGTGTGCTTTAAACACCATAAACCAGGCATGTCCAAACTTCGGCCCTCCAGATGTTTTGGACCACACCTCCCACAGGCCTTTGTCATTGGCAATACAGGCTTGGAATTCTGGGAGTTGTGGTCCAAAACATCAGGGGGGGCAAAGTTTGGACATGCCTGCCATAAACCCTATAAAATACTTTCTGAACTGTCTGTTTACGAAAAGGAGAGAGAGAGAGAGAAAGAAAGATGGAAATCAATCACTGTAACTTGTCTCCAAGTGTGCATATGGAGCTTACATGTTTAAAGCTGTTTATATTTTGAAGCCAGTTTTACTACGATGGTCAAGTCCCTATCCCTGGTGAGACCAAACCGCAATTTTGTGAATAAGGACATCGTCCATACTTTCCATGGACTTGTAACATGAAGGTAGCAAGTTTTACTGGTGTCAACAAATGCCAGTGAAAGGCAACTTCTGTTTGCCATATCTTCTTTGGTACTATATTACACATTCTGTCTCAAATCCTCTTGCTTACTTATGAATGCAGAAGGAAAATGGTGTAGCATTCAGTCATTTCTATCTGGCAGTGAAGAGTCTCTAGTGTCAATCTTGAGGGCATACCAAGCCAGCAGGCTTGCACACCTTCAAGAATCCCAAGAGCACATTGTTGATTGTCAGTTAGAAATGACAGCTTATTGTGCCATTCTTCTTCTGCATGTGTAACACACCAATGAGATTGTATCCACCATATTACACAATTATCATCATGCAGAAGAACATGTCTTCCTCAGGAGTATCTCAAGCTATTGCCATCTCCAGCTACTGCAGAAGTAGGAATTGGAAATGTGGGGGAAGATAAAGCCTTAGGCTAAAATACAATGCAAAAGGCACCGTTTAATGGTGGTTCCACTCCTACCTAGCTGACCGAGTCCAGAAGATGGTGCTGGGGGACAGGAGCTCTGGTTCATGGTGGTTATGTCATGGCTCTATACTGTCCCCCATGCCATTTAATACCTACATGAAACCGCTGGGAGAGATCGTTAGGAGGTTTGGGCTGAGGAGTCAGCAATATGCTGACAATACTCAGCTCTACCTCTTTTTCCCACCAATCCAGGTGTGGTAGTCTCTTTTCTGAGCTCATGCTTGAGCTCAGTAATGGACTGGATGAGGGTCAAATAATGAAGCTTAATCCAGATAAGTCGGAAGTGCTGTTGGTGGGTGTTCCACCTGACAGGTTAGAGGGCCATTCCCCTGTCCTGGATGTGGTTGCACTCCCCCTAAGGGACAGGGTTTGCAGCTTGGGGATACTTCTGGACCTGGGTCTTACCCTGAAAGCCCAGGTGGACTTGGTGGCCTGGGGTGCCTTCTTACAGCTGTGAAGACTATATCAACTCTGCCCTTACCTGGATGAGTGGAGCCTGGCAACAGTCACACATGCACTGGTAACAACCCGATTGGACTACTGTAACACACTCTATGAGGGGCTGCCTTTGAAGATGGTCTGGTGATTGCAACTGGAACAGAACCGGGCTGTGCAGCGAGTGCGCCAATACTAAAAAATCTACACTGGCTGCCAGTTGCTGTCCAGGCCCAATTCAAAGTGCTCATGCTCATATATAAAGCCCTAAATGACTTAGGACCTAGGTACCCAAAGGACCGCCTTCTTCCATATGAGCCTGCCCATACTCTAAGATCAGGCCATCCCTCAAAGATGTTAGGAGAATGGAATGTCAAAGCAGGGCCTTCTCGGCGGTTCCCCCCAACTTTGGAATGTCCTCCCTATGGAGATCTGCCTGGTGCCAAAACTTTTGGCTTTTCTGCGCCAGGCAAAGACCCTCTTCTTCAGCCAACATTTTAATTAGTGTTTTAGCTGGATTCATGAGCAGCAGGGTTTTATAATTTGCACTGTATGTCAATTGTTTTAACCTATATGATATTTTATAGTTTTAAGAGTTATGTTGTTTTATTGTTTTATAGTTTTAATATATTGTTGCACGCCATCCCAGAGACCACCTGGTAGTGGGGTGACTTAAAATCTTGTACATAAATACAATTTATGAAGGAGGGAAACCCCAGCTCACCCTGACCATGAAATGTGAACTCTTTGCAGCATAATTTTTTTTAGCTAGGGAGATCAGTTTAAACAGAATGATTAAACTATTCCTTTCCACTTACACACACACACACACATCACACACACACACATACACTGAGAGGGGGGAGAGGGGAGGGAGAGGGAGAGGGAGAGAGAGGAGAGAGAGGAGTTGCAGCTTGTAAAATTACCATATGATAGACAGAATGCTTCTGTGCTTGTTCAAAGACTTGGGTTTTTTTTGTTGTTGTTGGAATAATGGTCAGAATCCTATTGTCTGTTTACACTTCCTTAAGGGAAATTGTAGCAGTTCAAAAGCATGTAAATGCAAGTAGATAAATAGGTACCATCGTAAAAAATAGGAAGGTAAACAGAATTTGGTGCACAGAAATGTGTTTGTTCATGCCAGCCACATGGCCATGAACTTGCACAAAACTGGTTATTTGGCTTAGAAATGGAGATGACTGAGTGTTGCCCCTAAACATCACTAGCACGCATGTGCAGGGGAACTTTTACCTTTTTAAGGGAAATTGTACAAGGCATGGAGGCAAACCATTGATCATTAACATGGTGCCGGTTGTGTTCCTCATCCAAATTTGTCTTACTAAGTACAAGCTGACAGTAGACCAATGTCTCTTAAATTAGTAAGTCTTTATAAAGCAATCCATTTGTGATGTAAGCATTTATGAGAATCTTCTAAGATCTGCCATAGATACATTGGTAAATTGCAGTAAAATTTAAAACAGCCAGTTTCCTTCGGGCAGAATCTGAAGCTTCAAATCAAGACAATAGTTTGTGAATCAAGATAAATATATAAGAGCAAATATTGGTGGACTCTGTAGCAGAGAATCTCTTAACTGCACATATTTTAGAGAAGAAATGCTTTAGTGTCATTCTAAATAACCCTTAAGATTAGCAGGACAATGCTGAAATGAATATATATATATACATAGTTTGCTGTCAAACATATATATATATACAGTTTGCAGAATTTCCCTTAGGCAATTTAGTTTTGCTCAAGATAATTGCTATCTAGAAGAAGATTGCTGTAACATAAGGTTGCCTTTTACCTCAGCCAAATTACTTGTAGCTAGTACTTAGACATGCAGCTGAGAATTGAAAAATGCAGCAGTTCTGTCTTACAAAGACTGAATCAAAATACATTGTTGCCTGAAACAGAGCTACCCTTTCCCCACCCCAATAAAAGGCAACATTCCGTGGTGCGGCGGTGCAGCGGAGCGACTTTATACTCCCAGGCTGAAACACCGCGAGACGCGATTTGGGTGTTCTCGCAAGGCCAAGGAAAAGCACGAGATCACCCCACCTATAAAGTGGGGCAACACCATTTCTGTGGCCTCATTCAGCCTTTCCATACACCCACACGCCCACCCTTGAATCAGGTCAGTGTGAGTTAGCTGGTCGCCTGTGGGGGCTGGATAGAAATTTTTGCCCATAGCCCAAGATTGGCAACCAGGCTATGGGCTTTTTTCACCTATCCCATACTGATACTGTAGGGTGCGGGCCGGGGCCAGGTAGTTGAAGGGGTGGCGGGTAGTGCAAAATTAAACAAGCAGGCGGTGAGGAAGAACTAACAATTAGACATGGGCAGGACCAGAAAAAATGATGTTTCGAGTTTTTGTTTGTCGGAACGGGTCTGTTTTGGGTCGTTTCCGTTTGTCGTGAAATTTTTCAAAAATTTGTCATTTTGTTTGTCGTTTGTCGTTTCCACCGCGATTTAGCGCGATTTGACTTCCCAGAGCATAGGGGCGTCCCGCAATCAGGACCGGAGCTAGGTGTTTTTGTGCCCTAGGTGGCGGGCGGGGCGGGGGTGGGTGGTGGGGGGAGGTGCGGGTGGGCGGTGGCGGTGGGGGGCCATGGGTGGGCGGCGACAGTGGCGGGGGTGAGGTGCGGGCGGGCGAGCTGCAGCCACGGGCAGGCGAGTGGGTCGGGCGGTGCCACGGGCCACAGGCGGGTGGCTGAGCGGGCGGGCGGGCTAGTGGGCAGTTAGGATATCACTTAGGATAGAGGTTCTGTTCTTGGCTTGCGCCCCAAATGTGTGTGTGTGTGCAAGCAAATTGAAGTTGGGAAAATAGAAAATAAATGGTAGTATATAATATATCATATATTACAAGCTGCAGGGAATCAAAGAAATTATTTTCTAAATTCAATTCCCTCCCTGCCTGCCTAACTTAAATCCTAAAGCCTCCAGCCTCCCTCCTCAATCTCTATCGGATCACACCAGAACCAGCAGCCAGCCCTCCTCCCTCAACCACATCCATACACCTGACTGCGATTTCTGGAAGGTGCCTCATCTTTTTATGCCCTCTGAGACATCCAGAAGTGTCAGTCAAAAACCTGGTGATGCCACTGGTGGAATGGTTCAAAAAATGCATGGTCCCATCCCATGCCCAGCCCAAATGGGCAGGTCTAAAAAAAATAAAAAATAAAATAAAATAAAATAAAATCAATACGATGTTTTATTGCCATAAAAAACCCTCTGCTGCTACTATTAAAATTCAGGCATTTAAAATAAATAAATTTCACATGTTTCTGTGGTGATTTGGTGTGTTTTTTGACCACAATTTCAAAATAAATATTGCGGTCACCATTTTGATCCCCCCCCACCGCATGGCATGGCGAGACGACAAGGATGACCCCCCCAGCCTGGTGCAAGCAGCCCAGGACAGGAGAAGGGGGGGAAGGCCGGGGACCCCCCAGAAACCACCCCTCTGGTAGGTGGGAAAGCCTCAGGCAGGCATATTTTTGCCTGCTGTTTTGGTCGGGAGTCGGGTTTTTTAAAAAAAAAGACTTTTAAAAACTTTTTCTGTGCTTCTCATTGTGCGATCGCCACGATGCCACAAACGAAAACAAAAAACCCAACCAAATTTTTCTTTTTTCGGTTCAAGTTCGAGTTCTGACAGCTTAATTATTGTTACCGTTTCCGTTACGTAACGGAAACAAAAAACGGAAACGGAAACGAAAATTTCGCCGTGTCGTGCCCATGTCTACTAACAATAACCTATAAACTCCAAACCCGGGTGTTGTGGATCAGTAGATTACAGCAGTCAGGGGAGGGGTTCTTAATACAACTGCCAGGTGTGGACCGGCCATGTGGTGGCTCCTAATGGTCCAGTGGGGGTAATATAGCTATTGCTGGCCGAGGGGTGCCATTTGGCTGAATGGCGCCCCCTTGGGACTTAAGTCTCACCCTAACCTGCAGTACGCTGAATGGGGGGTTCGGGGCTGACCCCCGCGACCCACGTCATATCTGCACTTCCTCAGCCCCCTCCTTTCCGGTGACGTTTATGGTGATGTTGATGCTAATGCTTGATGGTCTATGTTGTTGGTAATAAACCTGGCCCGATGATTACCCAATGGTCGGAGTCTCGCATATTCATTTCGGCTCTGGGAGGGCAATGCAATACTAAAAGCTTCAATGACCAACCACCCACAATGGTTAAATGCCTCTACTGCAGCTAAAACTGTGCTCATGACCTAGGGTTCAATCCCAGGTCACCGGCTCATGGCTGACTCAGCCTTCCATCCTTCTGAGGTCGGTAAAATGAGTACTCAGCTTGCTGGTGTGGGGGGGGCGGCAATGTGTAGCCTCTATACTGTAATTAAAACTGTAAACTGTCCAGAGATTACTTAAAGTTGTATGGAGCAGTTTATAAGCAGAATATTTTGCTTTGCTTTATATATCTAACTTCATATCATTTTGTGATAAGCAATTTCAACTTCTTTGAAGGAGTTGCCTCATTCTAGCTATCAGGCAAATGTTTTTGTTGACATAGCCATTGGTATTCTCATTCAGGAGAATCCAGATTTATTTATTTTAATATGCACAAACAAACATCAAGTAACATGTGAGACTTTTTGAGTCCCTGGTTGTCAGACTAAGAATTTCTACATTATTCTGGAGAAGAATCTCCTTGGGCCAACTGGTAGTTCAAATGACTGCTGGTTCTTCTAATACAATGATAACTGTGTTAATTTATTTAATTTATTTTATTTGTGTTTATTTGTATTGAGATTATTATTATTTATCCTTATATATTGGTGCTTTATGGTTTTATCATTGCATTGTTGTAAAGCGCCTGGAGTCCCTTCTGGAAGACAAGGCAGTATATAAATGAATGAATGAATGAATGAATGAGGCTTCTGCAAATTTCAGAAATACATAGATAATAATAACCCGGTAGTATGTATGTTTGCATAAGGAAGCTCTTGGGTTTTGTGTGCTTTTTCATAGCAAGTGTTTCCTTACAATAACTTTCAGGATTTCTTTGCTATAGTACATTTCCTTTTCACAGTGTAGAATCAGCAAGAGACATTTTGCACTAATCACTATGTTTATTTGGACATATTATTACAGCAGCCATGAGCATTCAGGGAGGGGCAAAGCATAATTTACAGGTTCCCAGATTTCATCCTTTTTTAAAAAGCAAGTCCTAGTCTTTGTAGAAGCTGAAATATGAAAAAAAATATGCTGCCTCCCTTCTGTGTTTGTAAACAACTTGCCTTCTCCCACAGTATTTCAGTGCTTTTGGTCAATAAAGGAAATTACAGTGCACCCTCGTATAACAAACGGTTTGTATAACATAAAATCTGTACAACATAAACAATTCCAGAGATAGGGGAAATTTGCTTAACAGAATCGCCTATGTGGTGAATCTGTATAACATAAAAATGGTCACGATTTGGGATTACTCTGTTTTCAATGCATTCCTATGGGAAATTTGTATAAAGGAAATTTTGCTTAACAGAATTTCATTTGGAATGAATTGATTCATTTATACAAGGTACCACTGTATAGCAAAAGTTAACATTCCCTTTCTAGAGAAGGAACTTGGTTAATTATAAAGCTTTTGTTTAGGACTTTCCAGAAGAAAAGGAATGGCTGCCCATCAAAAGTTCAGTTGACTCGAGAGGTAAGGAATTTATTCAGCCCTTTCAAATTGACCAGGACCCTGTTTCCACTGATTCATTAACCACTGATTCAGTTATCCACGGTTGGCTGAGGAAAAATAAATAAATAATTCAGCAGCTGCAAAGCAAGCTACTGTCACAAAACAGCAGTTTGGGGGGTTCTCTCTTATCCACAGTTTTCATTATCCACAGGAAGGCCTGGAACCGATGGCCAGCGGATCCCTGAAAAGAAATTCACATGGACACCCTTTGACATAATGCTTGGAAACTCTACTTTTATTGTTTTCTTGGTAGTGCTGGCAGCTGCTATTTGCAATTTACTGATATCCCTTTTTAAAGGAAAAAAATGTATAAACGCAATGGCCACGAAGTGGCCACAGCTCCAAAAAAACACCAATTCAAAAAAATGGTAATAAATAAATCCAAATAAAATAAAACAAACTCTAAGTAAATCAAGAGCAACATTCACACATGCCAAAACAATAAGGAGTGAATTGATACATAAAATTTAAATCACTCTGCTGGTAAGGAGGAAAGAAATCAATTCCTCTGGGAAATGAATTGATGCTGGCCACGTGTCATGTGCCTGGAAAATTTTGAAACAATCTAAATAATGGCAAAATCAGTATAACTGGAGTTCTGTGTGGAAGTGTGATTGAACTCTGATCTAAGTTTGGTTCTGATTTTTTTTTACCCTAGATAGTATCACAGGACAAAACTACTTCATACCCCCTCCCCACTGTGGGAGCTAATATTACTATTAATTTTTGTTCCCCTTCTCTTTTCTTACCTCTAACAAGTAGTGTGTACTCAGTCTCTGAAAGCTTATTTGTATCTCTGTTCACAGATACTTGAACAATTACTTGTCTTTTCCCATTTTCTTTCTGTTTCTTTATTCTTTTATTCTTTTCTTTTTTTGCCCCCTTTCTTGCATTGTCATACAAACAAATATTTGATGCATCCCTGGCTACGAATTTCATTCTACCCACAAAGGTTTACCACATAGTTTTCTTTAAGGAAATCAAACATTTATGTTTGAGTGTTTTGTTTTTGTTTTTGTTTTTCAGGGCAAGGGACCTATCATTGTTCCCCTCAAAGCTATAAAGGGCATTGCATGTTAAGTGATTTGCATAAAATAATAAATAATCTCAGACAGATGTCTAGATAAAATAGTTCAAATCGCTAGCCCTGTTCCTATCCCAGGAACAAACAATTTAACAATCTTGTTCTGTGTGATTTGTAAAAAAATATAAGTTGTTGCCAACTCTCCCTGAAACACTGATGCTACATTTCCTCAAGACATAATGAGTTTTAATGGCCCATAAGCTGCCACCATCACTAACCTGCAAGTTTTCATTTGCTTAGCACCTAAAATTGTGGATATGGCATATAAAGACTTAATATCCCTCCTGTTCACCGTTAAAATAGGAAACCATTCATATTAATAGCATTTTTAACAGTTGTATTGTATGTATTAGTTGTTTTATATTCCTCATACCAAAGCCCTCAGGAGCTGTGTAAGTCTGAAATTCAACTACATTTCAATAGCAAGGGGGGGAACTAAAGTAGTTGTCTTAATACAAAACTTGGGCTATTTCAAATAATGTCCATATTCTGTGTCTGAAGCAGTTGTGTCTCCTTGTGCTTTTCTCTTGGCCTCTCAAAATATTTCTGGTAGCCTGGTCTCTAGCCTTGCTGCTGGGATAGCCTTCATCTTGTATTCCATAGCATTCAGTACTCCAAACATGGTGTGTATTTGCTGCCATATACCTTTCTTCTTTATGATGGGAACAATATGTCAGAAACGCCTCAGTTTGCCACTTTCAGATTTTTTTCTCATTCATACCAAGTTCTTTTTATCCTGTAAATGAAGAAATCTGCAAATTTTGATCAGTTATTATGAACAATAAATCAACCAACATTTTTTACTTTACTAAATTGTACAGGTGAAAATATAACATGGAGAGAAACATGTTGTATGTTATCATGTACAGCAACCCCTCACCTATCATGGGGGTTAGGGAGTCAAACTGACCCATGATAATTGAAAATCTGCGATACGCAGGTGCTGGGTTGGGTTGGGACTGGGGGGCCTATCTGGTGCTGCACCCAAACTGGCCTCCAATGGCCTCCCGGGTCTCCAGGAGAGCTTTCCAATGATCTGGAAGTTGCTTCTGGTTCACTGGAAAGCATAAGCCGGGGAAGGCCATCGGAGGCTTCAGAAGTGGTTTTCAGAGATCTGGTAATGACTTCTGGTTTGTTGGAAAGCACTTATGGGGCTCCAACAGGCCAGGGAAGGCCATCAGAGGCCCATTTAGGGCAGCACCAGGGCTGTGGTAAGTACAGGAGGCCTGAAACAGGTCCAAGCAGCTTGCCCCAGAGGGCCTTGCCTTTCATATACTGTGTCCCGCGATATACCAGGACTGCGGTATATGAACCATTAAAGGGTGCGGGAACACTGTATATTTATTTAAAATTAGGAGCTTAGAAAAAAAGGAGAGAAGGGTAACCACCCTAATTTAGCTGTATGAAATTGAGCAAAACTATATGTTACTGTTATGCAATTACAGTCACAGAATCATAGGGAAGTATGACTAGGAGGGTCCAACCCATTGCTGAAGAAAGAAATCTACAGGTCAAGAGTCCCTGATAAATGGAATCATGCTGTTGTTGTGTTAGGCTTCCAAAGACATGATTAATAGCAAACTTCATGCATGGATGATTGTGTTTGTGAATGAATCCTGGGGTTACTTTCTCAAGACCAATCACCAAACAAAGCAAACTGATTAAAAAACATACACACTCTGGAAGGTGTGAGAATTTATTTATTTGTAATATTTTTATATTGCTTATATTGTGACATTCTTCAGTGCTTCAAGGATCCCTTCTCACTGGGGCTTCTGACTATTCCACTTTTCTTCCACATGTGAATCTCTTCTCTTTTCATAACTTTTTAAACAAATCTCAAATTCTTCCTGTCAAATCTATTTATTTATTTACATAACTGAAATTCTGGAAAACATTTTCTGATGTTTTCATCAGATAACAAACCAAATGCAATGTTCATTTCTGTCTCTCATGGCACCATAAATAGTTGTCTGAGCATTGTATCCATGCTACAAAGAAGATCCTGTCAAAGTGGGACACTTACTACTTGTTTGAAATTCGTAACTTTTTACATTATGAGTCACCTGTATCACACAGCAGTTTGCAAAGCTGATTTTGACTGTGTTGGCAGTGGGTGGAGCATGAAAGGACCTAAAGCTCTGGACATCCATTTCAAGACACTACGCTGATTAAAATGAGCTCTCTGACTTGTGGCCAACATATTTGGAATATGAATTGCTGATTCCACCAAAGGTAGCTTTATTTTTCCCCATTCTTTAAAAAAAATTCAAAGGACTTTTCGTGGTGGCAATCTTTTTTGAATTTATAAAGAGCTCCATCAACAGGGGCACATTCATTTACAATTAAAGGAGTTGTTCTTGTTACACAGAGACAGGACAGAGGCTGAAGTGAGGGTGGGGGACCCATTTTGTTTCAAAAGTTGTGTCTCAACACTTGAAAGAATAAAAACACAGAGTTTAAAGGCTGCCTCCTAAGCTAAAAGTGCTATGCATCTCTTATCAGCAAAAGGCAGGATTATATGTGCCGGTCCCCTCATATCCATAGATAGTTCAATGTTTATTTCAAACTACCTGGTTGTGACTTGAAATAAATATATTTCTTTTTTACATGGCTTTATTTGTTTCAAGGGGAAAAAGTGAGATTATTATTTTTTTTGCTCTGAAAGAAGAAAAGAACAGAAGAGTCAAATGTGAGTGTGAATCAAATATTTATATGCTTCAAAAGTAAAAGAATACTATTTCAGCGACATTATTGCTAAATGGCTGTACTTCACCAGCTTTGAGTGACAGATAAAACAGTCTTATGTCAACCTGAAGTGGCTGCTCATCTCTGCAACTTCTTTACCATCAAAGCTTTGGCAGGCTGTTTCAGCTACCATTGTGGGAAGAGCAGGTGGGGAGGAATCAGGAAGATGATACCGTCAGGAACAAAGACGTAAACAACAAAAGCATCCATTTATTTAGTCTTAGCTATTTTTATTTAACTCCTGTTAGAATTTGGTTATGTATCCTGAAAGGCTCCACACTGGCCAAAAAATCCAATGAAATCCTGTAATTCAATTGCACCCAAATGCAATGGCTTTTGAAGGTTGCAGAAGGGCACAGACACGGAAGGAAACACAACTGAAAATTGTAGAGCTCTTACAGTATAAGGCATACACTCCTGCAAAAATCAGAGTTGGGGCAAGCTGTTGTGTGGATTAACCAGAAGTCCTCCTAGGTACATATTTGTTGGCAGGCAACCTCTTGGGGGAGGGTGGCTCCACCTGTTGAAACCCCATCCCTCCCTCCCTCCCTGTTTCCCTCCCTCCTTTGGAATCAGCAAACAAGTCCTGGGGGGAGTGAGTACCCAGCCAACCTGGGAAGCTTGTTTTTGTTCCAAGGATGTCTTCCCTCAACCCCCACCGATTGCCACCACTTCTGAGTGCGGGTTTTGGCGCAGAGACCTGGGTGAAGAGGAGGTGGTAGTGTTTCGATCCTGGCTTTCCCAACTGTATAGCACCCATGGATCGGTGCTACATGATCAGGAAAGCCAGGCAGGCATTTGAATTTCATGCATTGTGAGTCTGACTCTTCTGGGCATTTGAAATTCAAAAGCCTACCTGGCTTTCCTGACCATGTAGCACATATACATGGGTGCTATACAATCAGGAAAGCCAGAATCAAAGCACCACCACCTCCTCTTTACCTAGGTCTTGGTGCAAAATAGAAGGTGGCCAAATAGAAGGTGGCAGCACTTTGATCCTCACTTTCCCGACTGTATAGCACCCATGGATTGGGTGCTACATGGTCAGGAAACTCAGGCAGGCATTAGGGGGTTCTGGGTGTGCAAAATTCAAATGCCTGCCCCATAATCCAGATTTTTCTCAAGACATTGGGTAGCAAAGCATCATCTTGTGAAAAGTGCCTATCCCCGGAAATATCATTCATCTTACGAAGAATTTGTCTTTTCCTTTATCACAGATGGTTAGCGGGACCCAACCACCGCAAAAAAGGAGGGATTACTGTACCACTGTAAACACTTTGAGAGATGAACATGAAAGCCTCCTCTACCTGAGTGTGACTGGCATGCAGCTTTGTGTGCCATGATATTCCAGTGTTCTAGATCAATAGTTCCCAACCTTAGACTACAATTTCCTTCACTACCAGCTGTGTTTCCCCAGAGTTTCTGGGAGTTGCAGTCTACGATGAACCCTGGAAGATTATAGCTCTCAAGTGCATATTAATCCTGCTTACATTAACCTTCACATAACAATCAGAACAACATGGGGGGGGGGGCTCATGCTGCAAGAGAAAGAGTAGGAGAATATTCATTCTAAGAGAGATACTGCAGAGATATTGAGAATTGCTGTCCAATAATTTCTAGAGACTATGCAACATTGAAAACTGCAATCTGTTTGCCTTATTACATGAACTCATACAATTGCTAATATAGGATCAGTCATGTCTGCATGATCAGTCAGCCTTGTGTGTTTGGGTGTGTGCGTGCATGTGCGTGTGTACATGTACGTTTGCATGTGTGTGTATGTGTGTGTGCGCGCATGCACACACAGACACACACAGACACCTTCACAAAAGAAAAGCACTTATATTGTATGGTGATGTTTTGTGCAAAATTAGAGAAAACAACACCAGAAGAAACAAATCTTGGTGCTTTGGACAAATTCTGGAGGTGACATCTTTTGGATTGGGCTGTAGAATCTTTTGCTATTGGTTTCACTCTGCTGAGATGTACTGTCTGAACCAAAATCTCAGAACAGTGATTTTTGTTTGTTTCTTTGTTTCACATCAGTATCCATGCATACAGATGGCTCTCCTGTTTAGAAAGTCACTCTGTGGGAAGAAAATGCACAGTGAGAGACATGGAGCTGATTTCCAGCTCCTCCTCCTCCTCAGGTGCTTATACCACTCAGATTTGTTCATGCTAGAAGAAGGCTTAAAGCTCTATTATATTGGGCTGCAGCAATAGCTGACATTGCTTTTGGTTGGTTACTCAAACTGTGCAGAGTACGCCAATGGGAACAAGAAGGCTGACGGCCCAAAAGACATTGTGGAGTTAAACTATAGTGAGGGAAATAATGACTAGGAACTGCAAGCAGATTAGAATTAAACGATATGAAACAGCATGAGCTGAGTGACAGTGGCAGACTCTCACTGGATTTAAGGCACTGAAGCTACTTCAGTAGAGGCTAGTCAGCCATGTGTTTGTCATGCCGTAGATTCACATTCTTCCTTTCCTGGTTTTCACTGAATGAAAGGTGGGGCTAGATGATCTTCAAAGTTCCTTCAAACTCTATGGTTCCCTTATTCAGTCTCCCTGAGCTATAATACAGAGTTACACAATTGTTTGGCCGCACCATGCAGGTAATTTATTCAGAGTGAAGGCGAAGGCCCATAAAGGAAGAATGTGAATCTATAACATAACAAACACATGGATGGCTAGTCTCTCTTGAACTAGCTTCAGTGCCTGAAAGCCAGTCCCTCCTGTGAGAGTCTGCTACTGTCAGTCAGCTGTTACCGTTTCAGCATTTAATTCAAATCTGCTTGCAGTTCCTTGCCATTATTTCCCTCAAGATGTGAAGTTTGCCAAAGTTTTGTTACACAAGAACAGACAAATCCTGATTGCTTCTAGAATTGTGCATTATATGTGAGCATTTTCACCTTCCTCTTCCATTTCCTCCACTCCTGCCATACCGAAAGATGATTCCCTAATTGCTGGCAAGAGCAGATTTATGCTTGAGTTGTAATAAGCAAGAATGGTGTTGCACAGTAGCAGAACTCAAATGAGCAGGCACCACCAGATGCAACTGACAATTCCACAGCTACCTTACAGCTCAATAATATATCACTAGTGCTTAGTGAGGAATCCAATTTTAGGTCAGGGTTCAATGGGTTTGTCTCAGAGCTAGAAGTATCTCAGTAATGTGATACTGAGTGTCACATTAAAATTAATTCTACCACTTATTTGTTGATTTTCTGAATAACCAAGGGCACCACAGATACTTTTAAAGGGTTATGAAACAAGGGACTGTGATATTTATTTATTATTTATTTATTCAATTTGTATCCTGCCCATCTACCAAAGGCTACTCTGATGGTAGCATCTTGGTACAATAAGTAATGGTTGTGTTTGTTACTCATTAGCACTTCCCATGAGTAATTAAGATATCCACTAGTATATATGTGTGTGAGTTGTTGTTTTTTCTGACTAAAATATACTATACATGTTAGCAGCTCTGCGACAATGGTGTGTCCTGGGGTAGAATGCCTCCATCTATCAGTGGGTCAGCGAGATAAGTTTGGCACTGTGCTGGTGTGCCGTACTCTCCGCAACCCAGCACAATCCCTTCCAGAGATCGCAGAGTTTGTCTCAGCTGCTTTGTTGAGGTCTCCCCACCTCTTGGTGGTTGGGGACTTCAACCTGCATGTCGAGGAGGAACTTGACTTCCATGAATTTATCTCAGCATGTTGTGTGCCCCACTCATAGAGCTGGCCATACCCTAGACCTGGTGTCAGATTCATGTCTGATGGTCAGGGGTATTTTGCCCCTGCCCGTGTCATGGTTGGACGATCACCTGCTAAAAATTTCCCTGTCAATCGCCCCCCCTGCCCCGCGGGGAGTGTCGGCCCTATATTTGGGCAAGCCCCCGTAGGCTTCTGGACCCTGCTAGGTTCATGGAAGCCTTCGGGGAGCTGGCGGCCTGGCAGATGATCTGGTCAATGCTCTGGTGGATAGGTGGTACGAGGGGACCACCGGGGCGGTGTACTGGATCTCCCCCCAAGCACCTCCTGCGCTGTGGAGACCGCTGAGCTGCGGTCGATGAAATAAGAACGCAGGAAACTAGAGGTCATTTGGAGGGCAAACCAGATGGAAGAGAATAGGAAAGCTAGAACATCCTATGTCTCCCTGAGAATTGGTGAGGCCTCGAACCACCAGGTGGAGTTGTTCCGGGTGGTTCGAGACCTCTCCAATCCCAGTCAGCTGAGGCCTCCTCCTAGTGATTTCACCAGCGAGCAATTTGCAGCCCATTTTAGATCCAAAATAGAGGCCATCCATTCCGACTTGCCCCCCAGTTGCCCTAGTCCACCCTCTGAGATCCCTGGGGCCTCACCCCTCCGTTCCCCCCTCCTGGATGAGATTGGGCCAGCGTCTCCAGCGGAGGCCTCCAGAGCTATGGCTTGTTGCCGGCTGGCGGCCACTCACTTTAACCCTTGCCCGGCCTGGCTTATTAACTCTGCCGAAGGGAATATGCCCAAGTGGGTTTCTGCTATTGCCACAGCCTCTTTCGTGGAGGGATTTTCCCCTGCCCTTTTAAAGGAGACCATGGTGAAACTCACTCTGACAAAACTTGGCATGGCATCGGACAATTTATCCAGCTATCATCCAATTGCCATTGTTCCCTTCCTGGGAAAGGTTGTCGAGAGGGTGGCTGCTGTCCAGCTTCAGTCGTATCCTGGATCCCTTCCAGTCTGGTTTCAGACCTCTTTGCATGACCAAGACTACCCTGGTCGCTCTGCAGGATGACCTCCTCAGGGAGGCTGACAGGGGGTGTTCCTCCCTGTTGGTTCTCCTTGATCTGTCAGCTGCCTTGGATACCATCGACCACGGTAACCTGCTGGTCCAGCTGGCCGAGGTGGGAATTGGGGGTCAGGCCATGGCCTGGCTCTGTTCCTTCCTTGGCATCCGGACTCAGCGGGTTCAGCTTGGTGATGACTTGTTGGCTCCTTGGTCTCTCCCCTGTGGGCTGCCGCAGGGGTCGGCAATCTCACCCATGCTGTTCAACGTTTACATGAGGCTGCTGGGGGAGGTCGTCAGGAGATTTGGAGTTCGCTGTCATCGGTACGCTGATGACACACAGCTCTATCTCTTCTTTTCGTTGTCTGCAGTGGAAGCAGTTCTCTCCCTTGATCTGTGCCTGGAGGTAGTTCTGGAATGAACCCAAGATAACCGGCTCAAGCTGAATCTGGAGAAGATGGAGGTTCTGTTCTTCGGGGTGCCCTCATCTGGGTACAATGGTCCCCTCCCTAAGCTGGGGCGTGTTTCCCTCCAGCCTATGGACAGGGCCAGGAATCTGGGCGTGGTCCTGGACTCAGCCCTCTCCCTGGAAGCCAAGGTGATGGCTGCTTCCAGGGCTGCTTTTATCCATCTCTGCAGGATCGACCAGATCCACCAGTACCTTGATGAGTCCTCCCTGAGGACAGTAGTGCAGGCCCTAGTGATCTCAAGGATCGACTACTGCAATACCTTCTACGTGGGGTTGCCCTTGACCCTGGTCCAGAGGTTACAACGTGTGCAGAATGTAGTGGCCAGGCTGGTGGTGGGTGCTCGGAGATTCGAGCACATCACCCCAGTTCTGGCTCGCTTGCAATGGGTCCCCGTTGTACTCCGGATTAGGTTCAAGGTCCTGGTTTTGACTTTCAAAGCCCTCCATGGCTTGGGAGCAGAGTATCTGGTGGAGAGTATCTCCCAAAGGTCAACTGGGACCAGACCCACGAGATTGGCGCAGGCACGCTCACTAAGGGTGGCCACACCCAGAGGGGTGCGGAAATCATGTCCGCGTGACCGCGCCTTCTCTGTGGTGGGGCCATGTTCTGTAACCATCTACCCAGTGAGCTGCGGCTGATTGAGTCCCTGTCTGCCTTTTTAAAAGCCCTGAAGTCTCACCTCTTCAGGGAGGTGTTTGGCGACCTTTCTAGTTAGGTTTTTTTTTTTTTTTTGGCCCGTCATCTTGCTCCTTTCCCTTGTGTTTTGTGCTTGCTTGTTATATGGTTTTTTTTTTTTATTGTTATTTTTATTGTAAGCCGCCCAGAGTTCCCACTGGGGAGATGGGCAAGGTATAAGATTAACAAATAAATAAATAAATATACTTGGTCTTCAGTGCCACAGTATGTCTGGGTGGTTGTTATCCACATTTTCTGTAGTGGATACAGCATTTCCATGGTCTATTAGCAATTCAAGATCAACTGAGGCCCGACCAACTAGAATGTCACAGGCGTACTCACTCCAGGTGGCGACGCCCAGGGAGGCTCGGAAAACGGCGACCCATAACCAAGCCTTCTCTGTGGCTGGTTGTGTGCTGTGGAACCATCTCCCAAGTGAGTTATGCTTAGCACAGTCCCTGCCAGCCTTCAAAAAGCCTTAAAAGCCTGGCTTTTTATGAGGCGTTCAGCAATTGTTAATTTTTTCTTTGTTCATTTTGTTTTGTTTCACCATCCTGCCATTGCCCCTCTTTCAGTTTTAATATGTTGATAGGGTGATGTTCACTTGTTGATTATATTGTTACTGCTCTTACTTTTATTTGTTGTAAACCGCCCAGAGTTCCTTCTGGAAGACGGGCGGTATATAAGCACTAAAAATATAATAAATAATAAATAAATTCAAAGCTCAGGCAAAACTCACTACAGTGAAATACAGCATTTAAGGAGTGGTGTTACCATTGTTCAGTTCTTTTTCCTGATGTGGACATTCTGATTATTGATGCCTTCATTATCTCCACCTCTGTGGAATTCTCAGCCATCTTTGGCTGCTTTCATGATGACTAAAATCTGCTGCAAAGTGCTTGCAGATGTGGAGCCTAAAAACATTTTTCCATGAGCAGCAGACTTTTAAAAAAGTGCAGTCATGACCCAGAACATTTTACAAGTACCTGGTCTCACAGTGGTAAAATCCTTGTCACTGTCCCAATGCGGATTTTAAACTGTTACTCAAGTCTGTGGGAACACAGAAAATCTGCACCAAAACATTTTCACCCCCGTTATGGTGTCTTTGCTGCAGTTCTCAGTCACGGGATCAGAATGGTTGTGGATTTTCATAACACAAGTGTGGGAACATCTGAACCACATCCTCAACCAGGTGACTGCTTCAGGGGTGATCCGGATCAAAGTTTGCAGCAGATTTTAGTGATCCTGTGAAAGCATTCTTTCTTTCTAAATTCTGGAGACATGTTTTCAAATCTGCCTGTAATCCATGTGTCCTGTGTTCTGATGGAAATATGTTGTCACCCTCCCCAACAATATCACCGTTTGAAAAATTTTCCTTCCAGCTTTCAAAAGACAATTTACTATCCTCTCCTTTCCAACTCGATGTTGACATTCTGCCTCCTTTTAAAGCTGAATGTGTCTGTAGTCAGTCTTATGGATAGATAGATAGAGATTGATAGATAGATAGATAGATAGATAGATAGATAGATAGATAGATAGATAGATAGATAGATAGATAGATAGATAGATAGATACCATTATCTCATTACTGTGTCTCATTGTAGGGAAGGTCTGTACAAAGCAGCATCAGGCTAGCTTTGAATAGAATTGTAAACCCTTCAATCATTTACTGGTTTTATGTTAGCCAGGATTCCATATATGCAATTAACTATTTCTGAAAAAACATTTTCCCCTTTTCTGTCCTTTCCTTTGGCCTTAAATTCAAAAATATTTCAAAATACATATTTAAATATATATATCTACATTTTCTCCAAATATATGTGCAAATGTCTACATTATTTTACACACACACACACACGTGTGCGCGCACATGCACACACACACACACACAAACATGCATATTTTCACAGAAATACGTATTTGTGTGCTTAGTTTAACACATCTAAACTGCCAGGCACTCTGCCTAGACATTAAAAATAAAGAGTCCAATAAACAGCAAATGTTTCTTCCACATATATTTTTATTTATTTTTTTAGTTGGGAATTGTTGGACATTTATTTTGAGTTGCTATCATTTGAGTTGAGTTTTGATAGCAGTTTACTAAGGCCCTTTGTACATGACCCCTAAACTCCGCCGCAAATGGCTCCCAGCTCCGGAGCTTAAAATTGTTTCCTCACCAGCTCCGGAGTTTACAGATAATTAAGTGCGACCATGCCCACCTAAGCGCGTCCCAGCGCACTTTCCAGGTACCTGCTCTCTGGAGGTGAAAATTCCTGATGTGGATATAACGTAGTGACTGCCCGGCTCTCTTTGCTTCTGTGTGTTCTTTTTTGCCCCCCCGCCCCTTTAAGAGATCTGAATGCAGTGCCTGGGTGGCAGAACGGAGGTGAGCGGCATTCTTTTCTTCCTTTTTTTCTCCCTCCCCTCACGCAGCCAGCAGCCAGGAGTGCGGAGGGGGTGGGAACACAGGAACAGCAACAAACCCCTAAGATCTCTGGTCCGAATTTAAGTGGCCAGCGGATCTTAGGGGTCATGTGAAAAGGCCCTAAATGTTGCAGGTTTTTTTCTCAAGATTTTATTTCTATGTGGGAAAAATCAAAACAGACAAATCCCTCCATTCTAAACTCAGTCAAGTACCCAGAGAGACCATAGGGTTTGCTGCAGAAGCAGATAAAACCTGTAAAATTCCACTTCAAAGGGATTGGGATGCTTATCCAGAGTGCTAAAATGATGAAAAAGTGGAATGGAAGTTGGCAAGCACCCATCAACAATGAACTGATAAGGAAGCTCATGGGTGGCACAGAGACACAACAGAGATACCTGCATAGTGCCTACAGGAAACTACACCTGGAGACAGGGATAAACAGTGAGGTGGCCAAGTTTGCAGATGACACAAAATTTTTCTGTGTGGTAAAAACCAGAGAAGATTGTGAAGAGCTCCAGAAAGATCTCTCCAAACTGGGGGAATGGGCTGCGAAATGACAAATGTGTTTTAATGTAGCCAAATGTAAAGTAATGCATATTGGGGCAAAAAAATCAAAACTTTATCTATCAACTCATGGGCTCTGAGTTATCCGTGATGGATCAGGAAAGAGATCTTGGTGTGTTGGTGGACAGCTCCATGAAGGTGTCTACCCAATGTGTGGCAGCAGTGAAGAAGGCCAATTCCATGCTAGGGATTATCAAAAAGGGGATTGAAAATAAAACAGCCAACATTATAATGCCATTATACAAAACAATAGTAAGGCCCCACCTGGAGTATTGCATACAGTTCTGGTCTCCACATCTCAAAAAAGACATAATGGAACTGGGAAAGGTGCAGAAGAGAGCGACTAAAATGATTACTGGGCTGGGGCACCTCCCTTATGAGGAAAGGCTAAAACATTTGGGGCTCTTTAGTCTGGAAAAAAGGCACCTGAGGGGGATATGATTGAGACGTACAAAATAATGCAGGTGTATAAGTAAAGTGGATAGAGGGAAGCTCTTCTCCCTCTCACAAAATACCAGAACTTGGGGACATACACTCAAATTGAGGGCTGGGAGAGTAAGAACAGACAAAAGAAAACATTTTTTTCACCCAGCACGTTTTTAGTCTATGGAACTCCCTGCCACAGGATGTGGTGATGGCATCTGGCCTGGATGCCTTCAAAAGGGGATTGGACAGATTCCTGGAGGAGAAGTCCATGACAGGTTACAAACCATGATGGAGATGTGTAATCTCCAGGCTTAAAACCAGGGTAGTTCAAGGGCCAGATGCAGGGGAGTGGTATCAGGAGACAGCTATCTAGTCGTGTGTGCTCCCAAATGCATCTGTTGGGGCCACTGTGAGATACAGGAAGCTGGACTAGATGGGCCTTTGGCCTGATCCAGCCTGGCTCTTCTTATGTTCTTATGTACATGGATATCTCTCTTGAGCACCTGCAGTGGGGACTGCTCAAAGTGACATCTAGCAGTAGTATCTCTTCTTCACTGTGGTCCACATTGACAAGAGGTTGTTCACTCTCTCGAAAGGGTCTTGTGTAAGTATTAAACTCAGTGTGGTGTATTGGATAGTGTGAGCTCAGACGACATGGGGTCAAATCCCTGGTCAACAATGGAAACTTGGGGGTGAAGGGGAGTGGAACTGATAAAACCCACTCCTTAAATGTCTCAGTTATTTTGTGAGCCCTATTCAGGTCTCTGCATGACAGCACACATTTCACACATGACTCAAATACAGTGGACCCTCATAAAACAAATGGTTTGTATAACATAAAATCTGTACAACATAAAAAAATCCAGAGATAGGGGAAATTTGCTTAACAGAATCATCTATAGGGTGAATCCGTACAACATAAAAATTGTTGCGATTAGGGATTACTCTGTTTTCAATGCATTCCTATGGGAAATTTGTATAAAGGAAAATTTGCTTAACATAATTTCATTTGGAATTAATTAATTTGTTTATTCAAGGTACCATTGTATGCAGCTCCAGTGCTGTAGATCATTCACACATTTCATAATAAACCATGTCATCTCAATTCTTGCTTTACTGATGTATGGAACAGGGACTATTAATTTCACTCTACCATGATGCAAAAATTCTTCCATGGCTTCTATACTGGCATACCTGTTTGCAAGTCTTTCCCTGTATTCTCCCTGTTAAGGTCTTACCTCCAAATATCTTTCTTTCTTTCTTTCTTTCTTTCTTTCTTTCTTTCTTTCTTTCTTTCTTTCTTTCTAAAATGCTTATTTTGGGAAAATCTGAGCCATGAAGCAAATACTACTGATATTTGCTGTCAGCAAGCCAATGGAGCAATATTAGCAAAAAGCCTCTGTAACCTTCCAGCCTTATTAAGCAATGCTCTGTATTTTCCCTTTCCTCAAGATGGATGGTTTTATAGCAAAGATAGACATATGGTCGGGATAGGGAAGAATATATTTAAAACAAAAATAACTGTATGTCCATAGAAGAAGGCAGCACAAGGACTGATCCAGCTCCCAGCTGAAAACTTGAAAGATATTCAAACTGCCGAAAAGACTCCCTTTAGGGAGCTTATTCAGATCTAAGGGGTTTATTAAATGGGAAGAACTAAGTAAAAATTCATTCTCTAATCTAATTAACAAGACTCTTGAAATCTACTTTTGGAACCTACACAAATTCCACTTCTGTAAAAATGTTCATAATTTTAGCTTATTATTTAATTATGTGAATATTTTGCAAGTACTGTATGCCTTTTTTGGTAGAACTCATCTTGAACAAGAAGAAGAGAGGTACAGTAGTCCAAACTAATCTACATTCTAATCTAAGAGTACATAATTTAAAGACAATCTTAAGGGCATTTATATTTATATTTATGAGTTATTTATTATTTATTTAATATATTGTTACATTTATATTACTCATCTTGTTTGTGACAGCATATTCATGATGGCAATAATGGTTCTCCTCTTCTCCACTTAATCCACACAACAACCCTGTGACATATATCAGGCTGAGAAAGAGTGACTGGTCCAAGATCACCCACTGAATATTATAGCTTCCTATGAATGCTGAGCTACATCTCCTAAATCCCAGTCAAACACACTAATCCCTGCATCACAATGAGTCTCAGTTGCCATCTATGTTATAGTCTGTCTACTATATTTGAAGAAACACATAGAAACAGACTCAAATTATTTGCAAACGTCTGTTAGCATCAATGATAGAAGTAATTGTTTTGTGGAAGGAGAAGCATGGGTGTTCATTGTTGAGAAGATCTTATTATCTTTCTCTGGTGTTTGAGGAAATAGATATCCATATCTGCCAGCAGATGAAGCCTAGTACCAGCACACAATCACCCAGAGAGTTACATCCCATGACTAAGGTGGTTACTTCACATCTTTCCTCGAGCCAAGGTGAACTTGCCTCCGTTTTGAAATCGGTTTTCAACACGGATTGAGAAGTGGATTGAAAAGATTCCCAAGCTCTAGGACAAGAAACTCTCACCCCGCTTGGAGTGCAGTTCAGGGGGCGCGGTCGGGGTGAACTCGGATTGACCCCACAAGGACGTGAGATTCCGTTCCTTTGAACTCAGATTGACCCCACAAGGATGTGAGGTTCCGTTCCTTTGAACTCAGATTGACCCCACAAGGACATGAGGTTCTGTTCCTTTGAACTCGGATTGACCCCACAAAGACGTGAGGTTCCGTTCCTTCGAGCTTGGATTGACCCCACAAGGACGTGAGGTTACGTTCCTTCAAACCAGTCTCCAGCGGGGCTGCAAACTGCAGCGAGAGAGACGTGAAGTATCAGCCTAAGCTCACGAGTGCTGACACTTGTCCTATAATCTATCCTTGGGCTCACCTGGTAGCTGCTACAACATTACTTTGGGGCACTTTAATTGAACACAGTGGAGTGATGCTAGAACATCCAACTCCTCATGGGAAAGTAAATTGTCTGCACTCCATTAGTGAAAGATAAGTTCCAGAACTGGAACATACCAAAGTATACATTGTCAGTGGCTGCCCCTACTGGATATAAGGAAGGATAAAACCACAACGTTCCTGTTAAGATGTACTTAGCAAGAGTCTGAAGGTTATATGTGAAATTACCTTTTCTTAAAGCAAAACTAACAGTAATCCAATGGTTACTGTTTGCAGGGTTTTCTAGGTAATTAAAACACAGAAGAGGTTTACCATTCCCTTCTGGGTGTCCTGGGACTATGCAGCTTGCCCGACACCATGCAGGCTGGCTCTTCTCCCAGGAGACATAGGGAGGATTGTACTCCTAATCACTGCCCCCCAGCCAGATACCTAACTCAATGAGCTGTCCAGTCTGCTTCAGGAAGGATTTTCATCCAATCCCAGTCCAGTACGTAAAGATCCATCCTGCATCTTTGTGTCCACATATATCTAGGCACTAGGTACTGTTCTGATGCCCAAAATATCCCTCCAATTCACTTGTGAAGGATATGCCATTCCCAAAGCATAACTCCCTTAGCTTAAAAATGCCAAAAACAAAAGCCTGGAAATCAAAGAGGGACCTGTGGAGCTTTGTAGAACAACTATCTCTGCCAGAATAGAGACACAAAGGAGAGGAATACTGCTTTTTTGCTGCAGAGATATTGCTGATGTAAAAGGGAGATACAGTCCCACTCTATATCTCCTGCTGTGACTTAGCAAGGAACAGAGTACATCTATTCTTGATGTAGCTGAGGGGAAAAAAAAAATGAAGTAAATAGAAAAATCCATGAATGGCATTCAGATTATAATTGCAAAGCGCAATGTCCTTTATTTTCTCAGCTGCCTGTCTCCTTCTTTCTTTCTTCCTCGCCCCCTCCGCCTTCCTGCTCTTGTAAGAAAAATAACAACAGGTTTAACAATATCGACAGACTCTTGTCTCATATGTAAAACAGTTCTCTATACACACGTCTTGGGGGCTTTAGGGCACGGGAGAGCGAGAGCGAGATTGAAGTTTCATTAATACATCCCCTTAAGCAAGCACTCCGACAAGCTCACTCGCCAGCTGTCTGGATTCCTTTTGGCTGGAAATGCCAGGGCATGAAGCTCCGAACCCCCTGACATGGAAAGGGAGGGAGAGCTGGCAGGGGTGGCGATGGCAGGGATGGTAGGTAGGGGAGAAGATTAAATTGGATATTTTTCCATGTGTATATTATAAGCAACGCTTGCCCTGCCGCCACCGTTATTGTGTGGATGTGGCAAAAATAAATGCAACGTATTTAAAAGGTTACAGAATTGTTTAATTTTAATCATATGTGCAATAAACATACAGTGAGAGGTGATCATTTTGAAATGTATTCTTAAATGTCATATAAAAGTATTTTCCTCTCCGGTCATATTTTTATTATAATGCAAAGTAGTACTTTGGGCGAGGCAGAAACAGAAGTTTTAAACATTTGGGACTGGGACTCCTACTGTTGGCTACAGTATTTCCATGAGATCAAAAATGCTTAGCCCTCTCCGCTTCATTTTACAGCCATCACATTATTCTCCCATACTCTTTTTCACCACATTGTTCTAACCCTAGAAACAGAAATATTATTCTTGGCCCATTTGGATCATGCTACTATGTTTTGCCTAAAGTCAGAGGTGTGTGCTTATGCAAGCCACAGCTGGAGCTGTGGATTAACAGACCACTTGTCTGCTCTCCACCCTCACTTTTTTCCTTCTCAATCATGCAATTTGGCCACTTATTTTACCCTAAATGGTCTATTTTAACCATCTCTAATTTTCGATTCTCATTACATAATTGAAGTGTGCTAGTTTTTGTATTGTATGTGATTTATTCTTCATTCATTTACCTTGATAATTGGCTATCTTCTTGATCCAGGAAATTCTTAGCACCTATGATTACTCTCTATTTCTTCTTTTTAATAGCTGCCCTCTTAAAAATCCACAATGCTGTGTCATATAGTAGAACTGAGAATACACAGGAATGTGCAATTCATATTTGATTCCAATTTTAACAGGATTATTACATATTGCTTTCCTTCTTAAGAAAGCCATCCCACAACATCTTTATTTTGACTTTTATGGTATGGCTATTGGATATGGGGACAAATTGAAAAAAAATCATGTTTTCTGACAAATTTGGCTGATTATCAAAATTCATTGATTCATATTTGTCATAAATATAGTCCCCTGATGAATATGAATTGATAATTTCCCTGGGCTCCTTGCCCTCTGAAGATGCTAGCCACAGAGTCTGGTGAAACTTCAGGAAGAAAAACTTCCAGAACATGGCCAAATAGTCTGGAAAACTCACAACAACTAATTTTAGCAAATATTGATTCCTTAATTTGTCAGGCTATAAAATGCTGCCCAAGGAACTCAGAAACACCAGATGTGGGGAAAAGTATCCCCTGACTTTCCTCTACAATTCGTCAAGTTTGGTGGATTGGGTTTCCTCAACCTGGTTTCTAAAAGGCACTTTCCCAGGGTGGGGGTGGGGCACTCTGTGAGTGTATAACTCAGCTGTCTGAAATCCAATTTCCCCCAACTTGGATGGATTGTAAAGGTGAGTTGTGAGAAGCCTTTCTGAAAGTTTGGTGTTTCTATGTCCTTGGTGGGCAATTTCCTGGAGGGGGCTCTCTGAGTCTGGGGACTCATAGCTCAGAGATCTCAACCCCACTCCTCATCAAACTTTCAGAGCTTGTAGAGGAGAATCAGAGAAAGCATCTCTGCACATTTAGGGGCTCTAGATGTTAGAGATTCATTTTAGAGCATTCTAAAATGGATACAAATCAATTCAATGAGTCATCAATTTGCCACTGGAAATTCGACAGTTCATCAATATGTCCTTTCATCAGGCCCAATGAATCATGATGAATCAACATTTTTATTAGTCTCTGTATCTAATGGCTATAGTTATGATTATTCCCTAATAAGCTCATCAAATTCAATCTTTCCCAGATTTCAAAATCTCAGATGGAGAAATGTACAGATTCACCTAAGTTAGTGCCAAAAATGAATGAAACAAACTTGTTACCTATCTGTATTGGCCTGTCAACAATTCTATTAATACAGAGCTATAGATTTAGCCTTAAGAATTTTTGCACTGAAAGTTGAAGGCTTGATCTTCCAAAAGGAAAGCAGTTTTGAATGTCCTGTACCCATCAACCACTGTGAGACTGGTGATTCACCATGTTCTTAAAAACTGAATCCCTCTACACATGGGTGTCACCTGGAGTAGAAACTGAACTTACTGCTAGTACTTATGCAGTATCTTCCATGCCTATTACTACTAAAAAGACAAAACACATTTAGTATATTATATTTTATCTCTGTACACAGTCCTTAATATTAACTTGTTTGCCAGGTGCTAGTCATTACTGATTAAGTTCATATTTCTAGATGGTTTTAATAGATGACTTTATGTGGATGTTTTACCCACACTCAATTTAAACATAATTGAATGTGCAAAGATTTTGAAGGATTAACTACTCAATATCTACTTCCTGCATGGGCAAATCTCTATACTGTATTTCATTCCTCCCTCTCACCAACATAAACACATTTCAAATGTTAAAACATCAAAATATTTCTATCAAGTGGATGGAGTTTTTGCAAGTTGTGGGATGTTCTGTGAATCTGATGACATTTCTCCCCATCTTGATGCCTCAGTGTGATAGTACTTTTTGGGGTTTGACAGAAGGGATACTTTAAAAAGTAAATTGCTCAATAAACTCCAAATGATGTGCTGCATTAACTGTACAGCACATGCATAAATACATGAAACCAAATGGTAGCTTATGTGGGGTATGACTATACATGGGTATTTCTCCATCTGAAAGGACTTCCCACTCACTTGGATGCTTTTGTAGCCCATTTGAAAGATTCCCCACTGACCTGGATGCAGCAACCGACTTCTGCTAGATCTCCATGTTCTCATTGCATCTTTTGAAGTAAGTCTCTGTTCCAGATATTGAAAGGACTCAACCAGATGTGAAGATACTCACCTCATTCCTCCTTGAGTTTCAGACATTTCCTGCATAAACAGGTACACAGTCATCCCTCACCATTTCATGATTCATATACTGCAGTCCCGGTATACTGTGGGACCGCAGTATATGAAATGCAAGGCACCTTGGGCAAGCTGCTTGGGCCTGTTTGAAGCCTCTTGCACTTACCCAAGGCATGGTGCTTCCCTGAACAGACCTCCAATGGACTTCCTGGGCCTGTCGGAGGCTCCAGAAGTAGTTTCTGGAGAATCAAAAGTGACTTCCAGAAAACCGGCTGTGAGTTCCGGATCATCAGAAACCACTTCTGGGGCCTCTGACAAGCCCGGGAAGCCCATTGAAGGCCTGTTTGGAGCAATGCCAGGCCTCAGGTAAGTGTAGGAGGCCCCAGATAGGCCCCCAGTCCCGATCCAACCCAGCATCCACATATCACATATTTTCCATTATCACGGGTCAGGGTGGGTTCCTAACCCTCACGATAGATGGGGATTACTATACTAGGGAGCAGAATGATCACAGTTGGGACTACAGACAGAGACAAAAGAAGAAAAGCTCCCATTTCCAATGTCATAACCCTGAGCCTACAAAGGCAAATCCTGCCAACAGGGGCAAGTGAAAAATGTTACATGTTATCTATTTCAATTGCAAGTCTGTTCACTTATACCAGGTTGTGAAGTGTTTTCCAGGGTTAGGGTTTCTACATTTATTTTTTGTTGCAGTTATTTTTATATTTATCATACAAAATGTAAATACATTGTTTTATATACACAATAACAGATTAGATATTATATAATAAATTATATATCATATTTGTATAATAATAATACATGATGCTGTGTTTGTTTAATCTTCCTGGCCCAAAGAACCTGAATTGCAGGGAACCTAGAGTTATTGCTTAATTCAGTACCCCTTTGGATGAATTTTCCTTTTTTGCACACACATCACTCCTACCTTCTCAAAAAGAGCTGCTCTCACTAATTTCTCTCTACTTCTGCACATCCTCTTTTAGACAACTGACATGAGGCTTTTGACCCCAAGAATTAGCCTGGCTCAAAGAGGTCTGAAGGAATTGAACACATAGCGCACATCAGGATGCACAAGATGGAAGCAGGATAAAAATGTTGTTGCTGCCATGGCAACGTCATCTTTCACTCTGTCTGAGTCTCCAGTTGTAGCGTTCACCCTTTTACTCTGTATGTAACTGTACAGGAGGGAGAATAATGGGTTAACACTTATACCCAAATATGGAGTGCGCAGGCAGAGCCATAGTGCTTAAATAGCTCCACCTGAGGTAGTTAGAGTCAGATAGGGCCAAGATAGGAAAACTGACTGGCACTGAAGAAGAAACAGGGCAGTTAGGGAACTGTCAAGTTTGAGTGAAGGAATTAGATCAGTGTTTGAGTGAACGGCTTTGAGAAACTTTAAGTAACTGAACACAAGTGAACTGTATTCAGCATCTTATTGTATTCAATAAACCTACATTTTATTTTTCCACACTGCAACTTGTCTGGAACTCAGTGATTGAACTGGGATAGCCTGACTGGTGGCAGCAAAACCTGAGAGTAAATTGGTACAGGTCAATGGTCCGTGAGATGACTAGGGGCCTGTGCTAGAGTGAGGTTGTGCCTTTTTCTACTCTGTAGTGAGGGGAGTGTGGTAACCCAGCTGCACTCAAAAGGCTGACTTCCACACCTGTTATTTTGTGTGTGGCAATGGTGGTACAGTGAAGGGAGAGGGGACCTGGCTGGAGAGCTACCTCCAGGCCCTGCTTGAGTCACAGAGGAGGAAGGCAAGAAGCCAGAACAATGAGGGAGGAGAATCAGGCAGGGGTGGGGGGATGGGGCAGAATCTTCACTGAGGGGACTTATTTGGAGGGGAGGAGACATCAAAGGAGCATTGTTTCCACACTCAAAAAAGTAATTTAAACTCAAAATGAATTGAATTTTTTTCCTTCTCAATTTTTATCTGGTGAAGGCAGCTTTACAAGCTCCCACCATAATTATGTACTGTTACATTAATTTTAATATGGACTATTAGGCTAGAATTATATTCTGGGGAGTGTCTCTTTTTAATATTATTTGTTACCCTATTAAAACGCCTTTTAATGCAAATATGGTGCTGGAGTAAGAGGTTACTTATTATAAAAGGTGGTCACAACTCAAAAAAGATTGGGAAGCAGTGCTCTATGATGATTGAGAGGGGATTCATTTCAATTTGCTTTTGAAAATGTTACCAAAACTCTCTAAGTGTATACAGTATTCTGGACAGGAAGAACTTGGTATTTACAAAATGGAATGCTAGACAAAGTGAAATTGACTGATTTCTCCATCCCTTCAGAGTTCTTTACTCCAGCAGACTGGAATACTAAGATGGTTCATAAGAAATAATCAAGGGACTTTTATTGTGACATCCAAACATGTTCATTCCACCTTATGTGGAAGGAAGTTGTCTGAAAAGAAATTAAAACACACCGTCTTCTACTCCAAAGTATGTAGCTAGATCCATTTTCTTATCATATCAAACAATTTAAGGCACAGGTCCATCTTGACCAATTTGTGTATTATTATTCCTCATAAGTATTTTGGACAATCTTTCTCTGAGAGATATGTGTGAGGTTTGCTGCAAATCTGTCTCTTGATACCCATGGGTAGCACCTGGCATCCTTGAGCAGCTGCCAGCTCCCTCTCTCCTGGCAAGGTCCATTGGCTCCTAAAAGCTGTTTGACAAAGCCCATTGCCATGAACTACCTAATTTCTTCCCCATTTCTCAACAAACCAAGTAGGTGGCTTTAGATATCTTTTTAATTAGCCACCTCTAACCTGGTTTTTCGGCTTTAGATATCATGTGGCTTTATCCCATTGTGCTAAGTCCAACGTCAGCAGGACTCTTGGACTTAGCACAGCATCTCACACTACAGCTTGGAGCACTGTTCTCTTGTCCAAGTAGACCTACCAGAATACCTAGGAAAGTGGGGTCACAAGGGCACGACTATTCCCAGAAACTGGGTGCTGGCCTTTTGGACTGCATTATTTGTTTAAGCGGTTGAGAATGAAATGGCTGCCAAGCAGGTCTGAACCTCAAGGTCCAGGACTATCAGTCACTGCTATGCATGGTAAGATAGATGTCATTTGTAGCCCAGGAGAAGAGGGAGTGCAGTCCCCTCCTCCTTCCCATGTCCTACTTTATTAGCACCTTTTGAGGCTTACTTATGTGCCAATACATCTTGCTTTGTACAATGTGAAGTAGATTATACCTAGCAGTAGGAGGGCTGGACTAGAAGTCCTTTTGGTTTCCTTCCAGCATTATGATTTAACACCTCTATGAATTCTCTTCGCACCAGCATCCATGATCCGTACTTGCATATTGTCAGGTGGATTATTCCTGGAATTGTATTTGTTGGGGCTTGAAGTAAATAAGTAAGTGTATGTGTCAACGCTGGAGTAGTGGTATTAGCAGCGATTGCAGTAATTACAAGATTTGTTCAGCCTAAGTGACTGTTTTTCTTCACCCCCATCAATATTACTTGAATCTGATGCAGGCAAACATTTCCAAGAACGCTTCCTTTGCACTCATATGACATATAATCTTTTCCAGCCTGTACGTGTTTCTGAACACAAGTTTCTGCTTAGCCTTTTCACCCCTCCTTTTTGAAATGCATAAAAAGGTCAGATTCCAGTTGAGAAGGGTCTACGTTCAGAAAATATACAAACTTCATGAAATGTTTGTTATTGAGGCTTCCTGCTTCTATTAAGTGCCTGATTGCAAGTCACCTTAATGCCACATGGACACACGCATGCACTCACCGAGGCACACACATTGCTACAGCTCTGCTGAAGGTGTTTGCTCACTGACATATATGCAAATATGAAGTAGCCATGCTGTTATTTTGACAGCTCGGGAGATAAGATAAAGCGAGTGGGTGGCCATGTGTGAAGAAACAAAATGTAGCTCTGCTAGTTTAAGTGGCAACCCTGTGGCCAAAATCCTGTTGCACAATTTGCAAATGGTATAAGATTTATTTGAGTGGCCATAAGTTAAACTCTCTCTAGGCAGTTTTGAAGATGCTGCAAATGTCTCTAAGCATATACTCTGGATGAAAAGAACTTAACATTTCAAAAACTGGATGCCAGACAAAGTGAAATTGCCCTATTTGTCCATCCCTCCACAGTTCTGCCTTTCAGCAGATGAAAACACCAAAATGGCTCCTAAGGGACATCTAAGGGGCTATCCTACTTTTCAGTAAAGCAGTGGTTCTCAGCCTTGGGTGAACCAGGTGTTTTTGGACTGCAATTGCCAGAAAACCCAGCCAGCACAGCTAATGGGTACCTTCAGGTTTCTGGAAACTGCAATCCAAGAACACCCGGGCTACCCCAAGGTTGAGAATGACTGGTGTAGGGATTGCAGCATTGGCATAGGAAATGGCCAAACCCTGCCCCCATTCCACCACAAAGCTCATCTTAAACTATTGCTTTTCTTCTTTTCCAACTGATTTCACTGTTTTGCTGAGAGGAAAAAATAGCAAGGACCTTGTATACTCCATAATTTCTTCTGGTATTGTTTTCACTTCTATGCCACCCCATACATAGCACTTGGTGTGCTCTCTAGGTAGTTTACAAGATAATTATGCAAAACAAGGTCCTCATTTTGTCCCCCCACCAGTGATCAGGGTACTCAAGTTGACCTCAGAAAGGCCGAAGGCTGAATCAATCCTGAGTCAGCTACCTGAACCCAGCGGTATCTAACTCAGGTTGTGAGAGATTTAACTATTGTGCCACTTGGGTCCATGCAAATCTGTACCTTTGAGCAGTGAAAGGCCCATATTCTCTGCTGAGAAGGGTCAGCGGATTCCAAGTTAGAATGGTTCAACTGGGTTAGAACAGGATGCTAAACTTCTTGTGTATGACTTAATGTGCTCTGATTGACAAGCGGGGCCTTTTTGGGCTCACCAATCTGGCCTAGAATGAACTGCTGCTGGAGTTCTTCCATTCCTTGCAAGGGTTAAGTCTTGCAGAAGTGATTTTGTTTTTTGGCTGCCAAGATGGTTAGTTTCTGTTTTTGCTTCCTTGCAATTTTAATATATTGTTTTATTCTTTAATCCCTTCTAAGACTCTTTAAGCTCTCTGAGCCATTGAAATAATCTTTCTCCTCACCCCCCTCTTCTCCTTACCTCCTAGCCAAGAGCTGCAGTCAGATAGCCTTGTTTATTTTCCCAGTATAGCTGCAGAAGATTTGATTGATTGCACGACGGCTGGTTTTGAAATGGATATTTCAACAACTCCAATGCTGGTTGTCACAATGCTTAAGTATGAATGTGTTTGGAGGTCGTACACATCTCCTGAGCATTGCGGGAAGAGGAAAATACATATTGAATAACAAAATCAACTCAAAGTGCATTTAAAAATAATAATGACAACAGTGGACCAGATCTGCCCTGTGTGTCATTTTCTTTGCCAAAGAGCTGAACTTCTTAGCAACAGAAAGGCTGTCAGAATAAGATAAATTTCTACAAAGTGTTGTTGTTTTTTAAAAAATGATAGTTCAAAACACATGATGCAGCAGCACAGAAAACAGAGAACACTTTTGTTCTCGGATGTGTTTGTTGTTTAGTTGATCTATATTCAAAACTTTTTCTGTGTTCTGTTATGTAAAGAAACATGGAACAAAGAGCCTAAAAGGGACTACACGAATAAAATGGGAAACCTTCCTTGTTAAATATTATGATTGATGTAATTTATATTCAGTGCACTCACTTAGCTGTAAGTCTTGAATCTGAATAAGTGTTTTATCTGCCTCTTTAATATATGCAATTAGGGATGGGCACCTTACGAAAAACAAAATGCTTTGTCATTGTTTTGTAAGCTAACAAAATGATACGGAATGAAACAAAATGGGACACAGTGTTTCGTTATGAAATGAAATGAGATGACATTTTTCCATTTAAAATGAACCATTTTGTTACACTGTAAAATGGTTTCCCTGGGTCCCAGTTGCACCAAATTTGAGGGGGGGTACCTTCCTTGGACTATCCCCTTTAAGCTGTCCTAATTTGGAAAGGTTTGGGGTTCAGGGATATAAGCTATTCAACTCCAAAGTGGGTACGCCCAGAAAAAAACATTTCTAATTGCAATGGTATTTACTTGAAAATAGTGATCCTATGGAAATTACAGTGGAGCTTCCTCAAGAGCTTTCCTTTAAGCACCCCCAATTTGGAGAGCTTTGGGATTCATTAGGCCAAGTCATTCAACTCCAAAAGGGGTCCCAATATGAATCCATTTTAAAGTGCTGTTTGGGTGGTGGTGGTTTGCTTAGCTGCCTGGCTAGGGTATAGCTGTCTGGTTTCATTTTCTTTGTCATCTGTGGAGAAGTGAGGGGAGCTACAGATGGCTCTTGGCAGTGGTGCTAGCTTTCTGTTTTACAGTTGGGCTACCTTCACTTCTCTGTGCTCAAAGATTTTTCCTATTCCTTAGTGTGTTGTGTGAGTGGACAAAGAGAGAGTGGTTATTTGTGCATGTATAGAAGAGAGCCTCTCTCTCTCTCTCTCTCTCTCTCTCTCTCTCTCTCTCTCTCTCTCTCTCTCTCTCTGTGTGTGTGTGTGTGTGTGTGTGTGTATTCCTGCCTGCCTCCCGCAGGCCTGCCAGCTGTGGGTATGAAAAGGCCCATTTTTTTCTAAGACCTGCCTTGGTCATGATGATGCCAGGCAGATCCACTCTCTCTCTTCATACATGAATTTCTGAAATGACCCATAATGTTTGTAAGACCTGCTCTGGATGAGAAGTGTCTGTCTTTTATACTTTGGACGTTCCAGGGAGGTCCACTCATACTCTCTCTTCATAGAGGGTCTGATATGGTCCAGTGTTTAATTCTTGCCTGTCTGCCTGCCTGCCTGCCTGGTGTACTGCAACAGAGGGTCCATCTGACACAATCCAATGTGCCTTGGTGGGCTTAAAGGGAAGAGCTTG
This sequence comes from Phrynocephalus forsythii, assembly GCA_029282475.1. NCBI lineage: Eukaryota > Metazoa > Chordata > Lepidosauria > Squamata > Agamidae > Phrynocephalus > Phrynocephalus forsythii. The sequence goes on from JAPFRF010000010.1 coordinate 38,461,902, forward strand.
AGGAAGCTCTGCTGAAACTTCCATGCTACATGTCTGGGATCAGTATTTTCTAATATTTTTAAATTACAAATGTTTTTTTTCCTGGGGCACCCTCTTTGGAGTTGAATAACATGGCCCCCTGAACCCCAAAGCTCTCCAAATTCTGGGTGCTTAAAGGGAAGTGCTTGAGGAAGCTCCACTGTAATTTCTATTCTGCTAGATGCCTGAGATCACTATTTTCAAGTATATAACATTGCAATTAGAGATGGGCACGAAATGAGTGATTTTTCATTTTTGTTTTTGTTATTTCGTTTCGTTACACAATGAAAATGAAATGAAAAATTTTTAAAAAACAAAACGAAAATGAAAACAAAATGACCAAATTTGCCGTGTTTTTCATTTTCATTGCAGCAGATGCATTGAACTAAAAAGAATGCTAACGAAACAGCAATTTTTCATTTTCGTTTTTGTTTTTTCTTTTCGTTACCTAACGAAATGAAAATGAATTTTTTTGCAAAAAACATCACAAAAACGAAAACGAACCGAAACGGACCCCTAAACGACCAAACGACAAACGAAACACCATTTTTTTGAGTTGTGCCCATCTGTAATTGCAATTAAACATTTTTTTCATGGGGCACCCCCTTTGGAGTTGAATAACTCCGCTCCCTGAACCCCAAACCTCTCCAAATTAGGAGGGCTTAGAGTGGGTAGTCAAAAGAAACTACCCACAATATTTGGTGCCTCTGGGACCCAGGGGAGCCATTTTATAGAGTAACAAATAATTACTGTTTTGTTACTGTTTCATTTCATTATTATTTTTTTACAAAAAATTCATTTAAAAATGAAACAAAATGAAATACAGGGGGAAACAAAATGAAACAAAACAAAACACATTTTTTTTTTTTTTTTTTGCCCATCCCTATATGCAATATATACCAAGTACTGAGAACAGCTTTAGTTGATGGACATTGGGGTTTGAGTCTTATACTCAAAAGTGACCAGTTTTAATAGACTTATTTCCTCAGTTCAGTCATTTCAGTATTGCTTTCTTGGGTTTTTTGGATAATCAAAAATGTCTGTCCATTGCTTTGGCCACTAGCCACATCCAACTGATCAAGCCAAACATTGCTCAAGTCTCATAAGGTAGTGATCTTGAGATTGGTCTGTATCACATTCCCAATCGGCATGGCTTGATCTGCTTGCCTGAACCAAATGAAACTTCTCATGTTTTTATTTGCAATGCATCTTAGTATCACTTTCTATCTGTTAATAGGGTTATGTGGGTATAGCTGATGCATGGGACTGATAGAGGTGGCCTTCAGTCTTTAGATGTTGATTCCTTATGCTCATTATAAAGAAGGAAGGAAGGAGGGAAGGAAAGAAATGCCAATGGACACAATTTTAATCCATAATGCAGTCATTCAAAGTAGAACTTTTTTCTTCTGCTGTTATAGTTCAAAAGTTCCAAAGCTATGAGAGTTCATAATCTCTTCTAAAAAGAAAACTGTTTCTCATTTAGTGGCTGAGGGGATTGCTGCCATGGAAGAAGAGCAACCTAGGGCCAAAGAGATATAACTTCTCATCAGAGCTGAATTTGCATAGGTGTTAAAAAGACTTCATTCAAGCAGTGTTTTGTGTCTGAGAAATCAGATTCACAAAGAAAATGCAGGTTTGTGTCCTAAAACCATATCGCAAGACAAAACAAGTTGATTTCCAAGTTGCAGAAGGTGAAAAGGCTCTGGCTGTTATATTTACATATGTTCAGCCCTTAAGAAATTCCTTCTTCTGATTAAACACTACTCACAATGTATAGTTTTAGCCCTCAGTCTCAAATCTGAGTGAATTGCTTCAGGTCCAAAAAAATCCTGATTGCAGATGGCATTACTGCAGTGTTGATGGTTATCCAAGCTTGAGAAGAAATGGCTGTTCTCGATCATCCCAGATTGCAAGATGCACAATAATGGGCTCAAGCCAAGAGAATCCAGGTTTTGGCTGAATATTACTGTTAGAGCAGTACAGCAATGGAACCAATTACCTCAAGAGGTGATGAGTGCTCCAACACTGGAGGCATTCAGAAGAAATCTGTACAACCACCTGTTAGATTTCTTTTGATTTGTATTCCTTTATGGACCAGGGGTTGGACTGGATGGCCTTACAGTTTCTTTGCAACTTCACTATTCTATGATTCTATTACAGTATTTAGTTCTTATATCAGAATTGTTATTCTCTTATTAGTTATCCTTAGTATGTTGTTTATGATTCCATGTCCTAGCCCTCAGTAGCCTTTCTGTAAGATAATCACAGTGGCCAGGACAGCCAGTGTGTTGCTAAGATGTCACTTGTGAGAGAAATTACACTTAAACTACAAAATTGTTTTCATTGCCTGTAGGAAAATCCCATAAATATTGCAAATCTGTTAATAGTGGCTTTTCTGTGAAGATAAATGTCACCCTAGCTTTGACCCAAGCATGCTGGACAACATCAATTAAAGAATGGGATGATTTCCTTTTAATTCCATAATCATTTAAACTCAGGACACTGCTTGAATTTCTTATTTCTCATAATGCTTCCATTGTCTTTCTGGCCAGGGACTGCCAATTTATTTGATGAACTGCTCTCTTGCTCTGCAAGGAGTTCAGACGTCATTCATTTTAAGATTGAGAATTCACCTCCAGCCATTCTGATTTCAAATGCCAGAAAACATAAAGTCAGGGATCTGCTTGTGCATGTGAGTGTGTCTATTGAAGAGAAACACAGTCATCTTCTTTGACTCAGGATGATGTCACTAGGATTTTTTATATTCCTTTGGCTTCCTAGCCACCATGAGTTTATGGTGTTAATTTATCCTATCAATTTGACTCCTTTAATCACTTTATTAATGCAATACTACTGTATTATTATTATTATTATTATTATTATTATTATTATTATTATTATTATTATTATTATTATTATTATTATTATTATTTACAACTTTTATACCCATCTAGCAAGTATCTACTCTGGGTAGTATACAAACAAGATAAATATCATCTAGATGCAATGAACAATTGTATAACACAAAATATAAACATATACATGCAATACTAAAAAACAATATGTCATATTTGAACTAAAATAAACAAAATTACAGAAGGCTGAAGCAGAGGTGGAATTAATGCATAAGTGCATGTAAAAATGCATCAAGGTAGAAAACCATAGAGCAGGGAAAGATTATTTGAAGAGCCAGGTTTTAATACTGTATGCACTTAAAAACTCCTAGTGAGGGGGGCAGGCAGATATTTGCAGCAATTAATTCCACAAGTGTAGGGTGACCACCAAGAAGGCCCAGGTCATTGTTACAGTCCCTCTTGAGATTGGCACCCTCAGGTGGCCCATCTGGTGATACTACCAGTTGTTTCTGGGAGGAACCATTCTGCCAAATATCAAGGTTCTAAACAATTTAGGAGTTTGTATGTTAGCATTATAACCTTGAAGTCAATACAGAACCAAACTGGCAGCCAGTGCAGAGTGGCCAGTGTGTGTGTGGGGGTGGGGGGTTTTTTGTTGATGAGCTGGAAGTATTTCACCCCAGTTAGTAATCTGACCACTGTATTTTGCACTAGCTGAAGCTTCTTCATTAGGCTCAAGGGCAGCACAAGGTAGAGATAACTCAATAGACTATTAGCACATGGATCAGCACAGAGAAGGCCTGGTGTTTAGGAAGGCACATACCACCCAGAGTGGCCTTGGATTAAATGGACAGTATATAAACTGAATAAATAAATAAATATAAACATGTATGTGATCTGAAACAGTTGTGTGAAGCAGACCATAGATACCGCCTGGTCTCCTTGGTGAGTGCTGGGCCCAAAAGAATGCCCAAGGTACATACCTCATTGTTGGTGGGGAGAGTTACCTTCCCAAAGGAAAAGAAGCTTCCCAACCCATAGACACTAAGAGCAGCCACCCAGAAGACTTCTGTCTTGTCCAAGTTCAACCTTAGCCTGTTTCTTCTCATCCAGTCCTCCACAACAACCAGGCAGTGCTCCAGGGATGGAACAGTTTCCACTGTAGATGGAAGAAAGGAGAAGTAGAGGTGGGTGTCATTGGCATACTGATGGCACACAACTTCACACACCCTTATGACCTCTCCCAACCATCCTGCATAGATCTTAAATAGCATGGGTGAGATGACTGACCCCTATAGAACTCCACATTTGAGGGTCCAATGGATGAAAGCCATCTCTCACCCATCTGTACTCTGTGGGGTGATCCTCTAAGAAGGTTCAGAACCAAACCAAAGCAGAGCCCCTGACCCCCGATTTGGAGAGCCTCACCAGGAGCATACCATGGTCAACGGCATCAAAAGACACTTTGTTTGTGTTGGTCTCCCTCAAAAGGTCATTGTGCAAGGCCACTAATGCTGTTTCTATACCATGGCACAGCCTAAACCAGGAGCACTTGAAGATAAATCTGCCACCACCCCCTCTAATATCTTGCTTCAGCATAGAATGTCGGTGAAGTTTCTCTGGTTCTCAATTTAATCCACTGCCAAACTTGTCCCCCCGCCATGAACCTAATGAGTGTCTCATTGGGTGCAGCGATAAACTTGCCATCCAGAAAAGACCCATTAACTATTGTGATCCACTCAGTTGTGACCAGCCTGGCTGCTTTTCTGAGCCATGGCAGGCAAGGGACAAGGGAGGAGGAGGTGACCCAGCAAGCAGTCAAGTGGACTGCCCACTTCTATTGACATCACAGGTTGAAAGTCTGTAAGGGTAGCCAGACAAGGCAATGCACTTGACATCTTGGCTCAATCTACTGATGATAAGAGTCAAGGCCCTAGTGGATGGCTTCCACTTTTCGATTTAAAAAATTATGCAATTGGCGAGTTTATCTTCATGGCTCGGAGCTTGTTTGCCTCCTTGTTCGAAATAGCATGAGACACAATTAGCATCCTGCTTCTGAGGGGGAGGTGGGACGAGCAGGATATAAAGGACAGATCCTCCATGTCTTCAGCCTCTTTTGAGACATGCATCCCACTCACTTACCCTTTGACTAGTGTGAGTCTAACTGGTCACCTCCAGGGGACAGATAGGAATTTTTGCCTCCATCTCCATGATTGGCCTGACAGTGATGGGTCGGAATGGTTCTATTAGGATGTCACTTAATAAGTCACAATGATGGGTAGTGCAGAGGGCACAAGGATCTATCCATATATTAAAGTGTGGCCCGAGTTTAACCATCACCTGCATCTCACCTCTTTATTTTGGACTGGGAAGGCCAATCGGTCACATGATATGCCAGAGGGAGGCCTTTCACTGTTGTCACTGGATGATGATGATGATGATGATGATGATGATGATGATGATGATGATGATGATGATGATGATGATGATGATAAAGAAGAAGAAGAAGAAGAAGAAGAAGAAGAAGAAGAAGAAGAAGAAGAAGCCCGTGAAACTCCATAGCATTCTGTTTTTTAAATCAGCATTGGATCAGCTTCATCATCATTAGCAGTGCCTGATTATGGGGCATATGGTTTCTGTGTTGGTTTTTCACCCTTCAGTCAATCAACAAGCTTGCTTACTGTAGGACCATGGCATTCATTGTCCCAGACTCACAGTGATGGGTGCTTGCTTGGTGATGATCTATCCATCTACCCATCCATGGATTTTCAATAGAGAAATGAAATCTTGTGACTAGTGGTCCAAAAAAAATAAAAATAAAAAGCATTTCTACATCTTGTTTGTCTATCACATTTGGGGCAGTGATATAGTTTACAGGGTTGGACAGATGTGTGTCTCTGTGCCATCCAAGAGAAAAGCAAGACCAATGGACCCAGAACAAACAGTTTTGGCTGACCCTGTTGCCTTCCAGCATCAACCACGTGAAGTAGCTGAACTGTCTTATTCCTCACAGAAATATCCCCCAAGAAAATGAAGCAGATGGCCATGGAGAGAAAGGGGTTAAAAATGACTCAGTTGGATTATTCTGCTCTCAGTGCTTGAAGATACACTGCCTGTGACTTTGTCCAAATTGCAAATATATTTTCAAGCTGTTGAGAGCTGGATATAACCCATTTTGGAGCAGTTCTGTTAAGCTCTGGATAGTTTACACCTCTTTCCAAGTAAACCCTTTCCCCAAAAATTCACTAAAATCACAGACATGCCTCTACTGCATTTACTTTGCAAGAACAATTGCTTCTTCCTCCTTTAAGAGCAAGTTCTCAACACTCTTCCTTGAGAACAGATGAGTGAATGTGGGGAGACTTAGAGTAGCACAGAGGAAACAAATTTATGGGATATAGCCCTGGAGCCTTTCCTCATGTAGCAATAATATATGTATAGCACTAGCGTCTAGAACTCCAAGAGTCCAAATGGTTACAATGAGTACATCTAACGAAATCCACTGGGATAACAGTATGGTCCTTTCTTTGTTCAGAAATAGAAGCCAAGGTTGAAAAGAAAGGCAAATGCTACTTTTTGTAGCTTGATGTATTTTTTTTTCACTGATTCCAACTTTCCTACTTTTTTAAAAAAATCGGACAGTCTTGTCACATAGAGGGATAGGCAGGTGGTTTATGATATAACAGTTCTCTTTGGCAGGGTGTGTGCGGGGGATAACAGTTTTATTTTTTTCCCACTGCTAATATTCCAATCCTCCATGAATATGTGTGACTTCAGAAAGGGAAAGGGAAGGAAGCTGCCGTGGGGGGGGGGGATAAAGATGAAGTTTGTAGTATGCCTTTTCCATGGCATAGCTTATCGCTTCACTTCCTCCTTCCCTGAGAAAACAGAGAACTGAGAAGAGAAAAAGAGAGATAAAGTGGGATAACAGAGAGAAACAGGGAGCTAGTATGCATGCTTCAGATGAATCAGCATCTTCTTTCCCTCCTTCTATTCCACGTTCCATCTCTAATGCAGAAACCTGCAGCTCCAGAACTAATACTTTCCCACACCGCATTAATCCTAATTGACTTGGTTATTTCCCCTCCTACTATTTGGCGTGACCATGCCATCTGCCTCTTGGGAGCCTACTGACACATTTGCTCACAGATTCTCCTGCTGGCAGCTTTATTCCAGAGAGAAAAGCTGCTTGTGAATGTTACCACATGTGGAGAGCAGCATGTCAGAGCCTCCTATGGCTTACTTCAAAGGCACAGCTGGAAAGAAGCTTAGGGAAGAATCTGGACACAAGTTGTTGTGAGTCAAGAGTACTTTATGGATCAGAAGGAGATCTTTCTAGAATTTCAAGCTTTCTTAAATATATTCTCTCACTTCCACAGTAGCTGAACAGGACAATCAGCTGATTTCCCCCAAGAACTCTCATGTTCAAATCCTCCTGCCAGCTAAGTATTATTTAGATTAGATCATCATGCCCATACTAGTACCTATTGCAGCATCAGCCCAAGATATATTGCTGATGGATGTGCTACTCAACCAGACGTGCTACTCAACCAGACTCAAAGTATGCAAGGCTGTTGGATTAGCACCTGAATCATACTGTAGTACTGGTCACTGTACCTCCAGAAGGATATTATGGAAACTGGAAAAGTGCAGAGGAGGGCAACCAGAATGATTCGGGGACTGGAAAATATTTCTTACCATCTGAGGCTGCAGTGGCTGGGCCTCTTCTCTCTTGAATGAAGAGTGACCTGGTTGAAGTTTATGAAATCATGCATGGTGTGGACAAAGTAGATAAGGAAAAACTGTTTTCTCTATAGCACAACACGAGAACTAGGGGGCACTCCATGAAACCTTTGCGTGCTAGATCTCAAACAAATAAGAGAAAATACTTTTTTACTTTTTTTTCAATTCACTGGTCTATGGAACTCCCTGTCAGAATAAGTGGTGACAGCTGTCAGCCTTGACAGCTTTAAGAAAGGATTATACAAGTTCACGGAGAAAAAGGCTATCAGTGGCTATCATTATGGATGCCTATGGACAACCTGCGGGTTGGAGAGATAGTCAGGATATTTCTCAATGCCATTTTCAAGGAATTGTAAGCAGGACATCTGCTTGGGAATACCCTGAAACAAATGGTGAGCCATTGTGTGAGACAGAATGCTGGACTGGATGGGCTGTGGCCGGTCCCAGCAAGGCTGTTCTTATGTTCTGTTCTTATGATGTTGGGAATTGTGTCACAATTGAAAAGAAAGCAGACTGTTTTAGAAGGAAAAGAATAGACTGTGTAGTACACAAACCTCAGTCCTTCTAAATTCTCTTCCTGGGCTGCCTCCCTGGCACCTGTTTTCTAAGACAGCTGTCCAGTAGTGGAGGCACCCTGAGTATGACGTCATTGTCTCTGGTCCAGCATCTTCTGCCACTGGAATCAGCTGTGGTCCTGATGTGTTTGGCCATGGGCAAGTGGATGGCTCAATTCATGGCTAATATGTGGTGTAGAATGCAGTTCTACGCCACATCTTAGTTTTTCCAAAACATGAAGTCATGCTGGTGCATTCCAATCACAAACTGTACATTGTGACTTGTTCCTGTGCAAAGGCGTGGGAAATATAGACTTGTTTTTTCCAGATACAAAAACAGAGAAATAAAATGTGAACTTCTAAATAAAGCACTTGATCCTGACTTCAAAAAGCAAGATTCTTTGTCTCATGGTGCAATTGAGGACAAGTCACTTTCCAGGTTCCCTGTGTGTAGAGGACTTTTTGTTTCATCCCTTCCTTGTGTTTCTGCCAGTTCTTCAAGCAGTGAGTAGGAACAGTCATGATGTGATGTGAAAATTAGCCTGAGCACTGAGAGTAACTACAGGATAATAAAATTGACAGGATGCTGGGCCAACACATAAAGCAACATCATTAGAAGGGCTACGTGATCCTGCATAAAATGGCACAAGTCTGGCACATGATCTCTCTCTTATTCTCTCTCTCTCTCTCTCTCTCTCTCTCTCTCTCTCTCTCTCTCTCTCTCTCTCTCTCTCACACACACACACACACACACACACACACACACACACACACACACACACACACACACACACACACACAAACACACACACCTTTCAGCTACATATTACTCTTAAGAAGGACATGCATTTATCCATTTGCCTTGCAATCTCTCTTTGACAAAGGCAGTATTCCATTTTAATGTCCATAAATCATAGATCTAAAATATGTTGGCTAGGATATGATTGGAGTCAGTGAGAATCTTGTTTGCTTGTTTTAAACAAGATTCCCCCCCCAAAAAAAAGTGAGATTTTTTTGATTAATAAAAAAATCTGAGATTGAAAAAGAAAATGAAACTTGAAAAGTGGAACAAAGTCGAACCTACAGGTTTGCCCACATGGACTTTGACTGTTTGCCTCCAGAAGTTCTGGCTTTGAATCCTTTTCCACTGAGCTGTACTTTTTGTAACGAATTAAATCTGGAATACTTTTTTCCTCATCCATTCACTTAGACAGACTCCTAGTTTTAATAACTAGGTGGCATGTGTGATCACTCCATACTGGGTGGAGCTGTATCTATTGTGTTTTAACCTGGTGTATTTTTAAAATAAAACATTTCTAAACTACACACAATTTCTTCATGATTTTTACAGGAAAAAAATCTCCTAGAGATTTAAAAAGAAAAAAGAAAATGTTTGAAATTAAAACTGTTAGATTTAACCCAGGAGACATATTGAGGGTAAGTACATTCTGGGGTGTCCATGTGGTAGTATAGAAATCAAACAATCAAACAATTAAACAATCAATCAAACAAACAAACAGACAGACAGACAGACAGACAGACAGACAGACAGACAGATAGATAGATAGATAGATAGATAGATAGATAGATAGATAGATAGATGTTTGGGGGTTGTTGTTTTGTTGGTGTTGATCTGATCAGTTGATAGCTAGTACATGTGCAGTAAAATAGCAGTATATCCATGTCTTTGAGCACGAATTGATGGCTTTATATGTCCCAATCAACTCCATTATTCTATGGTTCAATTGTAAGGAATTTAAATTTATGAGGGTCCCGTGCCAGCGTGCCTGCGCTTCATGGGCTGCAAAAGACCAAGTCTGAGTCTCAGGAGACGAGAAAAGAATTTATTGATTGATCAATCAGGGCACTTCCACACTTTTTGGTGGTGAGAAGTCCACCCAGAAAACGAAAGGAGATATTTTTATAAGGTTTTTCCAGCACTCTTTTCCCCTCCGCCCATCCGAATTTACGTCATATACATTTGTTACATGCATCAAACACTAATTGACATCTTTGGTCATTTATTTTGTATTCCTGACACTTGCCTAAAAGTTCTAACTGGTACGTTTGATCTCCTCCCCTCACAGGCAGGGAGGGTAGGATCATCCTTATGTCCTTGGACATTTGACAGTTACAAACCACAGACGCTGAGATAAGGCCTCCCTGGTACGCCTTGGACACACGTTAATTGCTAGTGTGTGATCCTCAAAGCTTAGGAACTTAATTGGATCCTTGAATTCATAATTGCTTTTGCCGAATTAGCGGAAGTTCCTTTCTCTATTCTAGCCGGAAAGGCTTGACCAAAGATTCTAAGTTTACAAGAATACAACTGTAGATACATGTGTATGTGATACATATATGTATATATATATATATATATATACGTGGAGTGCTTAAGTGAATATAACTACATTATTCGTGTCACTAGTGTGGCTATATATATATATGTATTGCTTAGAATACATTGTTGTTGAATACATGAGGGCTTGTCCATACCTGTGGTTAGTGAAGCAGCCATATATATTTATAAATATATAATTAGTCAAATGTCCTCCCTTACACTCGGCCCTGAACGGATTTCTGGAAATTTATGCCAGTAAATTTCCCAGAAAACGTCATGGACTTGTAAGGGACGAACAAAACATATCAAAGGTATATGTACAAAAGTGTGAACATTGCGTGAGCCCCCTATGTCATTCCTGGGGTGAGATGGTCTTCATGGCTCATGGAAGGACTTTCTATTTTCCTGACAAAAATTTAGGCAGGGCAGTCAGAAAAACATTCTCAGTCCTTTTTCCCCAAAGGGCTTATAGGCACAGTTCAAGAAAATGAATTATCATAAAATGATTTGTGGCGTCTCAAGTCAGGGGGACGCATCAAATAGGTGAAGGCCAAGGAAACACCCCTTAATTCACTAGGGCACTTTCTAGAGTAAAATGTTAAGTTAACAGATGAAGTGTTGCCATGCTTGGGATGTAAGAAGACCCCCTGGTCGGACCCACAGACTGCAACGGATGGATATGTTCCATGGACCACAGCATTTAAGTTTCCCCTGTTGGAGAAATGCATCGTGGTCACAGCAGTATCAGGTAACCTCCCAGGCCATGTTGTACACTTCTCAAGGATCCCAAATTCTCAACTGTTGAAGGGGCTGGCATAAGAATTTTTGATAATATTGTGATAGACTTGGATATCACGATCCCGTCCCAAAGCGATAATTAAACATGCTTTAAACAGCAGATTTGTTCATTACCTTATTTTAGGACAATCATGAAACCCAAATTAATTTGCCTGCCACAGCAGTGCACATGTGAGATATCGTGTTTGTGTGTTTGGTAGTCAGGCTGAGAACCCTGAATTCTAACAAAGCACCACACTGTAGGTTCATTTTGCAAACCAAATACTTATAAGGAAAATATGCCCTTCTTAGCCCACCAAGGAAATATGTGGGCCAGGCTACTTTGCCAGGTTTTTTCCAACCTTATTTAGGTGTGTGTGGTGTGCATTCAAACTCAGATAATAGCAGGCTGTGCAGAATCACCCAGTTGTGTGTGCATTCTCAATTGATAGACATTTGCAATGATACTAAATAAAGGTAATATACATATCATGAAGGCTGAAAAAGGCATAAGACACATCTAGATGGTGCTTAGAAAAACCCACCTTGCGCCATACATTTCTCATGGTAAAGTCATGAATGAGCCGTTGAAATCCGGTCAGAAATGTCTCTGTGGCTGATAGCTTACACACAAAAATCTGCCCCGTAAACATGGGGCCAAGATTAGTTCATCAGTGTCTTTGGTGAAGAAAATAATGTAGATATAGCTACTTCATAAAGCCACTTTTTTTTTTTCCTTTGGTATAAAGGCTCGTGAACACCCATGGGCACCAAAATGTCTCTCATTCAATACAAATTGCATAGAAAGGCAAGTCATAATCTCTGGCACTCAATGCTTTGTGAGTAAAAAGCATTTTCAGTGGCCAAGCATGATCATTACATAAAAAGGCACATCCAGAGAAGCACTTCAGTAAGAGTTTTCACAGTGACTATCAATAATAGACAATAAACACTATCATAATAGAGCCCAGGGTAATGTAAATATGTGAAGTTGCTCTGAAGCCTACCGTACGCAGGAGAAAAAAAAAAATAAGCGCTCACTTGTCGGATGCTGGGAGGCTGGTGTGTGCGTGTGTGGCAACACAAGTTCATGGTGATCCAGGGCACGCGCACAGGCATCAATGAAGGTCTGAAAGCAGTATTTAAACCCCAAGTCTCTGTCCCGGTGAAAAGGTGGTTAAATTGCAGACGTGAAGTCTGTTGGCCGCAATCCAAAACAAGAGTCAGTGGCTGTTTCAGACCCACTCTCTCCCCCCAGAAACAAACAGAAAAGAAAAGAAAAGAAGGAAATGAGAGACAGGAAGACAGGATTTTAATCTGTCGACCTGAGTTGAAAGTGAATCCGCAGGCTGCTTTGGGACCCTCCAAGTATCAAACGCACGCTGTCATCTGGGGAAGGATGGGCAAGGATGCGGTGACCACAGGTCAGGTTCATGTTGTCGCCCGCCGTCCAGGGTGAAGTCATCTAAGGCATAGGGGCAATCTACAGCAGAGGGCAGAAGGCGTCACCGGTCAGGCCTCACTCCCTCTCGGTCGCGGGGTCGGGTCACGCTGGGTGAAAAGGCTGACATCACTGGATCCTGGAGCCCACATCGATCGAACCCGCGGAGCGAAGTCATCACGAAGATGGCATCATCAAAGGCATCAAAGGCGGGGAGGGGAGGTCCAGGAGGGATGGCAGAATGGAGGGCAGGAGGGTCCCCATCTGAGCATCTACGACCGGCGGCGTCAGCTTTCCAAACCCGACCGACTCCGTGATCCAAAAATAAAGAACGGGTGGGCGTTTTTCCCAGAGCAAAAACCCGACCTCCAGGATGTACCTGGGTAAGAGAAGAACAGACACACGACCACAAACAGACAAACACAGAACACAAACACACACGAAATGCCCCCGCAGCTGTCTTTGTGCTGCAAGGCAGGGTGGCACAGTCTATCTGACAGTCTTAAAAACAGGAAGGAGAGAAAAAAATGTTGCAAAGGTAGGTAGAATAAGGCTTCCGTTTTTGTAGAACCAGTCTGTGAATGGGGGAAGCCAAAGTTTATGGTGAGGACGCATCTGTAGTCGGCAGTGTATGATGAGTGCTTGCAAGATGATCTCGCAGGATCTCACAAGCGAGGGCTCAGGCGTTCCCAAACAGGCACCTGAGATAGATCTCAGCCCCAAAGTCAAATAGCTCTGCTACATGGGGACAATCAAAAATGGAACAGGCAAAAATGTCCCAGGGTCGCAAAGTGATCTCTGAGCATGAAGCAAAATGCGCCAGGGGAGATGGGCTTGGAATGTGGCGTGGTATAGTCTCGGAAAAAGTACGGCTGATACAGGATTGGGGAAAATAGGAGCAGGCACCACATTCATATTACTACCAAGTCCCCAAGGGCACGGCGAGAAAAAAAAATGGTAAAAGAGAATTAGTGTCTCTCTGCAAGGCTGCAAAGGCGCCAATCTGTCCTAGTGCGTGTCGGGGCTGGTGTGTGTGTGTGTGTGCGAGGCAAGACGAGCTCTTCTGGTTCGTCACTCAAGAAAAATACATGCAAACACCCACAAGTACACAGCCTCACACATGTTGGCATCTGCCATGGGTTTAAAAATAGTGACGATGTCACCAGGTTCAAAAACAGCTAGTTCTCTATGCTGGCGCAAAAGGGTATAAAAAGGGTGAAGTTGCTGGCCTGTCAGCCTCACCTCAAAGTAAAAGTCAGGTGCTTGCAAAAGCCCCCATTCCCCCCACAAAACAATAGAGAGAAAAAGAGGGGGGGAAAAAAAGGCAGGAAGCCCTCTCCTAGTGTCTCTGCTGGCTGGTTAGGAGTGACACATGCCATGGCACAAACTGCTTGACCACACATAGATAGAAAGAGAGGAAAAAGGCTGATAGTAGTTTAATAGCTATCAAGTAACTAAGAGTCTATTTCCAGCAGGTGTCCTACTTGGAAAGGAAAGGGTTAAAAAAAAACTCAGACGGAAATAAGGCTAGGTGAGCAATATTCTGGGAATGAAGAGCTGAAGAGGAAACTCCACCCCTTTGGGAATCAATGGCGGCAGCCACGGGAGGTGAAGAAGGAAACAAAGCAAGGCATTTTTTTTTTCCCCTTGGCTCTTCCAGGCTCAGAGAGGAAGAAAGGGCTCACCGTTACAAGCAAAGATCTGAAATGGGATGCCTATGCAGAAACAGGCACATGTCCAGCGAGAATCTAAGGCTTTAGTCAGGCTGTATTATTAAGTCAAAAGGAGAACGTCTGCTCGAGATTTTTAGGAATATAGGATGTGAAAGAGGTGTAAAAAAAAATCAGGCTGGTTGCCAGCATGCTTGAAATTCCTGAGGGAAGAGGGATGGGGTCAACTTTGTGAAGGGGAAGGAGGGGGGTGAAGGCAGAAAAAGGAAGGCGGGGCAATGGACTTTTGAATTCTCCCCGCAGGCTGCATTACACAGCCTGAGGCAGGAAGGTGAGCCCCTTCAATTACCCTGTAATTAGGTGAAAAAGGGCACTAAACTAATTAAGGCAACCTATTATCCCTGTGGTTTGTGAAGTTATCTACTTAAGCCTAATTTGGGATGCATGGCTCTCGTACAAAGAAACAAGAGCCAGAGTGTGAGACCCCAACGTTATTGATACGCCTTAAAAAAAAAAATGTCACAGGCGTTTCCAGCCAGAGTGTGAGAACAAGAAAAATGATTTTATTTTATGTTATTTTTACCTTTTTGGCGGCTTTTAAGAACCCCTTCGTATTCTAAATAAAAAAAAACCTTGTCCTGCTCTCAAAAACCTGTTAGCAGCTGCTTTAAAAAGAGGAAGGAGTCCCTGCTTTGGACCACTTCCAGCACAGAAGTCTCAGGCCCTTCGTTTTCCTCATGGAGCTGACGTACTACAAGGGATTTGGATAAAGATTCCATATTCAGAGATTTAGACAAATTTTGTTGGGGAAATAGGAACTGTCTAAAAGCTTGGATTAAATAATGTAATGGGATACAAATAGAGCCTCTGCTTCTCAATTGCTGGTGCGTTCTGTGGGTTGCTGCCTCAGTCTGCCCATCATGAACCCTGCCCATTCTCGTCCCTGACTTACACTTTCCTTCTACCTCGTTTCCTTTAACTATTTCTTTTCTCTCTCTCTCTCTCTTTCCCTCCTTCTCTCTCTGTCTCTTTCTCTCCTTTCCTCTCCCCGTTCTAATGGCATCTCCAAGGTCCTGATCTAGGTAGGAGATGGGAGGGAATTCTATTTTCAGTTGCTCCTAAGAATCTCCTTGTTCCAAATTAAATTGTCTTATGGTTCCAGCCAGGGCTTACTTGCAAGGGGAGGGGGGAAAGGCTGCCCTAAGCCTTTTAGGTGCAAAATCTTAAGGAATGATGTTATCACTTGGTTTTTTAATTGCTAGCTCGCTGGGCTATGAGTACAAAAATGCTAGCTGTCTTTTCAGAGCACATAGTCGGTCTGAAAAGGGGTGGATGTTCATTTCACCCATGGGACCGGCCGTGCTAAAAAACGTATTTCTCAAACGCCCTGTGATGATTTCTTCTTAAAATGTCCCTATAGGTGGTGAATTATGTTGTGTAACAAGCCAGGCTAAGTTATACAAAACATGCGGCTTGAGTATTCAAAAATATCTTCTTGCAGTGTCTATACTTCCCTGGTTTATAAAATTGGGGTCTTCTCATTTTGGGTGATTTTTACTGCCTCTGGACATATTAACAGGCAATACGTGGCTTGCCACCCTCCCCTTTTTGAGGGCTAGAAACTTAATCTTTGGGATGTTAAAGTCCTGCCTTTGTCAGAGGGGACTTTCTTGAAATTTACATTTGTTGCATTCAATATCAAAATCAGGTCTCCTTTTGGCAATGTGCCAATCTTGCCACAGGGTTCCTTAACAAAGGGCACAGAAGCTGAATTAAGTTATGCCCATCTACCTTTTTGTTAAAGGTTTAGTAGTATGCTCATAAATTCTCCCGCATACCAAACGGACTCACACTCAATTAATTACACATCAAGCACACACAACAGTTGATACTAAGATTTGATTTCCCTGCTTTTGACTATTAATAGTTCAGAAATAACGTCCCTACCTGTCTCCTCATGTGGTGCATAGCAACCCTTAGTTCTGTTTAAAGCTTCCATATCCAAGGAGTTGGGCATTGGCGTAGCGGGATGGAAGTACCTCCTGAATGCTTGAATAAGGCAATTCAGGGGTACGCATCCCCCATCTAGCACTTCCTGTCCCCTCAATGCTCCGTGCTCTCCTCCTGTTCCCTCAACATCATACCTATCCATCC
This sequence comes from Phrynocephalus forsythii, assembly GCA_029282475.1. Classification (NCBI taxonomy): domain Eukaryota; kingdom Metazoa; phylum Chordata; class Lepidosauria; order Squamata; family Agamidae; genus Phrynocephalus; species Phrynocephalus forsythii. The sequence continues at coordinate 38,478,455 of JAPFRF010000010.1, forward strand.
CACTTCTGTCTTGCTGCCTTCCTTCTACTATTTTTTTCCTTGTAAAATATCCCTTCAGCTGGTAAATTTTGTTGCGTGACCAGCCAGTCACAAAATATGTGGGATGTTGTTTATCCCTGAGTATTCAAAAGTATTTTTCTCACTGCCCATATTCCCCTGGTATTATCAAAATTGCTGGAGGGGTCTCCTAGTTGGCAGAGTTTTTAGTCTCTTATATTAATTAACTAAGCACGTCCTTGTACATTCACACACCTCTTGCTAGCAGGTCATAATTGGTCTGTCCTCCCTGAGGGCTAGAATCTTAATTTGAGATGGTAAAGTCCTGCCTCATCCTAGTTAGAGGGGTTCTTCTTAAAGCTCACTCATGTTCCATTTAATACTAAAATCATTACTTCTGGTGGCAGAATTCCAATGTTACCACATCGCACATCAAAAAGGAGGTGCATAAACTGCACTAATTTATCCCCATAGGTTTACTTTAAAGGTCTAACTGTGTTCCTATGATTTCTCCCACACAAGCATCAAACGGACTCACACCTCAACAATCAAATGCACATCATACACGCCAACATGTGATTCAGCAACCATACACAACTCTCCCACATTTCTGTTTCCCCAGTTAACTGCGATCCCTTGCCTAAGAATAGATCTTTCTAACTTCTCTAAAATCAAACGAAGATGGTGGAACTTCGTTGGTATTGTGGGGCAAAGATTGCCAGTCTTTGCCCCTGCTTAAGACACAGGGAATGGCCACTTCCCTATGGTTACGCAGGGTATAGAGGCACAGCCCCTTACCTTGAAAAACACACATGCAAAATTCAAAAGTGGAATCACCATCCCACATGCCCATGCATTAATATATCTCTAAATTTTCCCCAGGATGTTAGAGCAACACTCTTCTCCTCCTGTTTCAAATACTTAGGGGGCGGACCCTAGGGATGTTGGGCTTTGCAAACTTTCCCAGGATGTTAGAGCAGCGCTCTTCTCCTCCTGTTTCAGTCTGAAAACCCCCCCTCCCTTGGGGATTTCAGGGTCGTAGTGTCCCTCAGTGTCCCCTAGTCCTTGGGATGTTAAGGTCGTATCCGACCCTTCTCCTCCCTGTACCCCCCCCCCCGGGGCCGACAACAAGAATCCGCAATCTTCTCCACTCCACAGAGCTGTTAGATTCGAACTCATGCCACCCCACAACTAGTTTTCTCTTCTTACCAGATTTCTTTTGCGCAGTCCTCTTTCAGTTCCTCCGTTGTTCTGCCGGCTTTGTTTCTCCTTAAATAACAGTATTGTGTCCAATGCTGATAGAACAAGTCTCCTCTCAAAATCAGAGGGTCCGGACTAGATTTGTTCCAGGGTCAGCATGAATTCTTACTGTGATTTAAGTCAAACTCCCAAGAGCGCTGGGGCAGTGGCACTTTTCCCGGCCAATGCACCAGAAATGTAAGGAATTTAAATTTATGAGGGTCCCGTGCCAGCGTGCCTGCGCTTCATGGGCTGCAAAAGACCAAGTCTGAGTCTCAGGAGACGAAAAAGAATTTATTGATTGATCAATCAGGGCACTTCCACACTTTTTGGTGGTGAGAAGTCCACCCAGAAAACGAAAGGAGATATTTTTATAAGGTTTTTCCAGCACTCTTTTCCCCTCCGCCCATCCGAATTTACGTCATATACATTTGTTACATGCATCAAACACTAATTGACATCTTTGGTCATTTATTTTGTATTCCTGACACTTGCCTAAAAGTTCTAACTGGTACGTTTGATCTCCTCCCCTCACAGGCAGGGAGGGTAGGATCATCCTTATGTCCTTGGACATTTGACAGTTACAAACCACAGACGCTGAGATAAGGCCTCCCTGGTACGCCTTGGACACACGTTAATTGCTAGTGTGTGATCCTCAAAGCTTAGGAACTTAATTGGATCCTTGAATTCATAATTGCTTTTGCTGAATTAGCGGAAGTTCCTTTCTCTATTCTAGCCGGAAAGGCTTGACCAAAGATTCTAAGTTTACAAGAATACAACTGTAGATACATGTGTATGTGATACATATATGTATATATATATATATATATATATATACGTGGAGTGCTTAAGTGAATATAACTACATTATTCGTGTCACTAGTGTGGCTATATATATATATGTATTGCTTAGAATACATTGTTGTTGAATACATGAGGGCTTGTCCATACCTGTGGTTAGTGAAGCAGCCATATATATTTATAAATATATAATTAGTCAAATGTCCTCCCTTACACAATGACTTAAAATAACTGAATAATCTTCAGAAAAACACTAGGAAATTATCTCAGTAATCATATATGCTCAATCTAGGACTATTTACTGACATTATGGTTGAAGGGATATGGGGTACTGCTCAGACCCCACCTGGAGTACTGTGCCCAATTTTGTGCAACTCAATTTAAAAAGGATGTTGACAACCTCGAGCGGATACAGAGGAGGGCAACCAGGATGGTTGAAGGTCTGGAAGAAATGTCTTATGAGGAACGGCTTAGGGAGCTGGGAATGTTTAGCCTTTCAAAAAGACGGCTGAGGGGGGATATGATAGCTATGTTCAAATATTTGACAGGATGTCAAATTGAAGAGGGAACCAGTTTGTTTTCCATGGCTTCAGGGACTAGAACTCAGGGCTATGGTTTCAAACTACAGGAAAAGAAATTCCATTTGAACATTAGGAAGAACTTCGTGACAGTTAGAGCTGTTTGGCAGTGGAATATGTTGCCAAGGAGGGTGATGGAGTCTCCTTCTTTGGAGGTTTTTAAGCAGAAGCTGGATGGCCATCTGTTGGAAAAACTTTGCTGGGGTTTCTGCATGGTGGGGGTTGGAGTGGATGGCCCCTGAGGTCTCTTCCAACTCTATGATTCTATGATTTATGATTCTATAAGTGTGATGGTTTCGGATTTTTCATTGTGTGTCCAGTGTGTGTTAGGAGCCATGTTGGAAAAAAAACAGCATGGGTATGCATGGTAAAGCAATCTTACACCCTCATTTACTTGGCCAACTATTTCTGACCCTCTTGTCAGAACCCCCCCCAAATAAAAATAAAATAAAATAAAATAAAATCAAGCCTCAGCGTGAATTTGCCCAGCTGCCTAGTTCCCCTAATCCAGGCATGGCCAAACTTCGGCCCTCCTGATGTTTTGGACCACAACTCCCAGAATTCTAAGCTTAGATTGCCAATGGCAAAGGTCTGTGGGAGTTGCGGTCCAAAACATCTGGAGGCATAAAGTTTGGACATGGCTGCCCCAATCCATTCTGCTTTTGTAGAAATTCGGTTTGAGGAGCATAGTGAGAAGCACCAGCTACATTTCCATCAAACAAAGAGCTTAGGAAACTAATTTATTGACCTACAGCTCCCAGAATTTCTTAGCCACCATGGCTGTTTGTCATATAGTACTACCTAAATTTTGTAAGTCATAGACTTGTGTAAGGCTGCAATGCTGCCTGGGGGTGATGCAGGTATGCTAAAAAGGGCATATAAAAATGGTCCCTTCAGGGAGAAAGGCAGCATAAAAATAAAGTATTATTATTATTATTATTATTATTATTATTATTATTATTATTATTATTATTATTATTATTATTATTATTATTATTATATTATTATACATAGAAGTATTTGACTTATTCTCAGGAGATAGGAATTTGGCATTCTGAATTAATTGTGAGAGATCTGAAAACAGCTCAGAAAAGTTTGGTGGATATAAAAAATGGATTAGATAGAAATTTGATCGAAAGTAGAGATCTACCCTGTCTTCATTTTCATTTCAAAGAAGCCCTACACAGATCCTAGAACCATGTCATCTGTCAATAGGGAAATGACTGCATCTGTTGATGAAATTATAGAGACCGCTTTGGACAAAAAAATTTTTTTGAAGCCAGCAGTTTGCTTCCATGCTGCAGTTCTATCAAAATATATTCTCAGAATCATTTTAGCTAATTCCTTTATGCTCAGATGACACCACTAATCTCTGTGAATGCAGAGGACACAAAGTATTAGATTGTATGGCACCTTACAGAGTTTCACTGAAGAAAGACAGAGAATTCTGCATACTAAGTAAAGATTGGGAAACAAAATAGGGCCAGTGGGTGAAGAGAAAACCACATCAAGGAATGGATGTGGACAAACATAATTCTTTTTTAAAGGATGGTTAAATACGGCCAACAAAGGCCGTTACTTCACGAAGTGCCTCGCTTCGAACCGACCTTGCCTTCGCTGTGAATTCGGAGGCGGTCACGTGGCGGTCATGTGTTCTCGCTTCGCTCCCGCCCCTGTTTCTCAGTACTCACGAGCTGCAGTTTTAGGACCGATTCGAGCACAACCTCACGTGCTCCCTTCGCATTCGCATGCCACTTTTCAACGTTCCTTATTTCCCATCCGTCCTTTAAAAAAATACCTACCGACGGCGTATCGATGCACTGATGCTGGACTGTCAGTTGCAATGGCTCTACTGATTTCAACTGTTTCCTGGCATCATTGGCAGCCCCCCCGCCGCCGCCGCCGCTACTCGGGGGGAGCCCCGCATGGCACAGCCGCTCGCCCTCCGCCGCTTGCACGCTGCCTGCTCTGGCCGGGCAAGGCGGCAGCGGCTCCTCCTGCTCCCGCCGCCGCCGCCGCCGCCGCCACTGCTACTCGAGCGAGGAAGTAACAGCGCAAAGCGATGGAACGATATAGCGATGCATCGATATCCCTGTTTGAATATTTTTTAAAAAAACTTGAAATAAAAGCCAAAAACCGAGACCACACGTCACGTTGGGAGCGAAGCGAAATGCGAAGCGAAAAGATTCCCAGCCGCTGGCAGGGGAACCACTCACCCCGCTTGGAGCACGGTAAAGGGGGCGTGGTCGGGGTGGCATCGCAGCCAAAAAGGAGGAGCGTGCGGACTGAAACGATCGATTCGCACAGAAATGAGGGCTTGCCGCGAAGCGAGCGGTTCGTGAAGTAACGGCCAAAGTGTTTAAGCCATAATTGATCTGGTTGAAGTGCTATTCAGTCCAGCTTGTTCACAAAGTGGAGAAACAGAATCCAGTTGGAAGTCCACTAGGAAAGCATGAGTGTAATTAGTATCTTTCTTTCTTTCTTACTTTTGAGTATTTTTACTCCACCTTTCTCCTTGAAAAGGATCCAAGGCAGCTTGCAGTAATGAGGGACAATATACAGTCCAGTACATTTAACATATATTCAAGTTTGAGAACAGGGAATTGAAGGCATCTTGCAGCAATAAAAGGCAGCACTAAAGCTAAAAGAGAACATGAGCAGTTAAAGAAAAGTGTAAATATTCCATTATGAGGGATGGCACTAACGTTGAAAACACCTATGTATTTTTGAAGTTTGTCAATGCAATCATGTATGGTGGACCATCTCTAAGTTACCATTCAATCTGCCCAGTAAAGGTTACAGGAAACCATATTGCTTCTGATAGTGGTTCTGAAGGTAATACATGGCCATCTTCTACATCATCAATTGGAGGGTGGTGGTGAAGTGTCCTTCTTTGGAGGTTTTTAAGCAGAGGCTGGATGGCCATCTGTTGGGGGTACTTTGATGGATGTTCCTGCATGGCAGGGGATTGGACTGGATGGCCCTTGAGGTCTCTTGCAACTCTATGATTCTATGATTCACCATTCTACTTAAAGTGATCTCTGTGTGGCTGAGGTCATGGTAGAGAGAATCAGTGAATCACAGAACGGTGCAGGAGTGGCAGGAGCTGTAATGAAAAGGACAAAGGCATCTGTGTTACAAGATGAGAAGGCTGTGAAATGACAGGAGCAGGAGACATAGTTGTTGGCATGTGTCTCAAGTGACCTTTGACACAAAGGTGATCTAAGAGACTTTTGAAGTATGTGAGATGTTCAGAATTTACCATTGCCATCTCTGTGCATTTCTGTAGTGGAGTGGGAATTTGAACCAAGGTTTCATGAATCCTCTCTCTCTCTCTCTCTCTCTCTCTCTCTCTCTCTCTCTCTCTCTCTCTCTCTCTCTCTGTGTGTGTGTGTGTGTGTGTGTGTGTTGTGTCAATATAGATGTGACCACCCCTTCGTGACTCCATATCCATGGAGTTTTCTTGGCAGGAATACTGTAATGGCTTGCCAGTTCCTACTCCAGGCGCCTACAGCACCTGGTATTCCCTGGTGGTCACCCATCCAAGTACTAACCAGGGCTGACCCTCCAAGTACTTAGCTTCCAAAATTAGGTGAGTTTGGATGTGCTTAGGGCATATAGTCTGACACTAAACAATACTGGTTTAATATGTGTGTGGGAGCCTGATTTTATTTTATTTTATTTTATTTACATGATTGGAGTTGTGAATATGGGTGGGAAGTTTTGGGAGATGAAGTTTGTTGGTTTTAAATGAAAGTAATATGAAACTATTTTGAATTTCTATCATTGTTCATTTTCTACCACTTGCTGTTTCTAATATAATATTCCACATTTGCCATCTGACAATATGTGCTTGGCATTATTTCATTAGGCAGATGACAAGTTCAAACAATCAAATTTTGAGTTCAGATTTCATATTCTCATGTCAGATTTCAAATCAGAATTATGGAATTTGAAATGGTTGGCAAATGTTGATTTTTTTTTTCTTTTAATCAAATGTCAGTTCTAATTTTCAACACGTATCAGTACCTCATTTATTTTCCAAAACTGAGGCCTGGGTAGAAAATTATGGACATCAGCAGATTTTTTTTCATAGAGTTTCTATTTTATATTCTCATACCTTTTGCTAACCCTAATAAACAGTTATTCCAGTGGGTGCTGGGTGTCTGAGACTTGTCTTATCTTCTCTGGTGAAAGAAAGAAGCCATCCCACAAAAAAACCAAAACAGTATCAATAGAAGTATAGATGGTGGGGGCTTTCTTTATACAGCTTGAGGGGGAGGAGAGAAAATTGTGGCCAGAGTTAGGCAGAAGAGAGACAATAGCAGCAAACCATCCTTATCTTGGGTTGTGCTATTTTTCCATAAACGTATAGTGAGAACAGTACGGTAGCAAATAGATGGTGCAAATTGTAAAAAAAAAAAATAGCCTGATTGCACAAATACATATTTACCACAAATTTTCATTAAATCCATTGGCTGCAATATTTTTTTCTCAAAAATTTGATAGGAGCCTTCCGTTCAGCTTTAAACACCGGTCAGTTCCTGTCTGTTGGAGGAAAGTGTGTTGATGCTTAATTATTACCTTCTCTTAAATTTATTCCTGTCTCTGTAAAACAGAGGAAAGCTTGAAAAAGCCTTCTATCTCCCAGTGGCACATGTTAAGAGATGGGTGAAGCTTTGCTGCCCTCTAGCACTCCATCTTTCTCAAAGCAGCTGCAGCTCACAGCTGATGAAACTGGGGGAGGGGGGATGGCTGCTCTATCTCCACCTGCACAGTAGGCATGTTTGTAACTACAGAGAGATTAGGGGGGGACCTGAGAAGTTTACAATGCCTCTCTGCTCATTCCTTATTTAGCTCTTCTGAGGTGTTTGCTTCTCTGCTCTGATCTTTCCCGCCTCCCTGTCCTCCCTTCCCTTACAACAGGCGGACAAAGCAAACACTTGGGAGAAAGAAGGAATTAACACAAATCTTCCTCTGAGGTGTCTCTGCTCTCATTCTTCTATTGCTTTGTGATCCCCAAATCTCACTTGTCCTTGCTCAGAGATACTATCATGGCTCCACCGCTGCAAAGTCCGTTGACAGTTTCGGCTGAGGCTCTGACTGGAAGGCAGTGAAGACGCGGAAAGGTCTGCTTATAGAAATAAATGAATTCTTTGCCTCCTCGGCACATTGGATGCATGCAAGCAAAGGGAATATTGGGGCTGCATTCTGCTTGTGGTATAAAACAGTCTGAATTACTTGAGCAAATCCAGCTGATGTGTTGAAAGATAGATAATCCAGTGGGTTATCTGAGTCTCCATCCAGCCTTGTAATGGTGAAGAAGTCTAAAGAGTACTATATGAATATACGGTGCCTTTTTTCTAAGGGAAAAACATCATGTGGGCACTGGCGAAAGCAGTGTGCATATATATTGATATAGAGGTAGAGGTAGAGTTTAGATATGGTTTTTTCATTTCAGAAGGGGCCCGGTTCCGAAAAGAAACACAGCAGCACAGCTGCTGTTCAGAACCAAGACGCACCCTCCGGAGCAAAATCGACCACTGACTTACCTTCCTTTGGGTCATGTGGGGTGAAACTCCAACAAGGCAGCAGCCTCCGACGCATCACCTTTCCTTCTCCCTGTGCTGGCCAGTCAGACAGGGAGGTAGGATTATGCATGTCCTTGCACAGCTCCTGATTGGCCAGTGCCAGGGAGCAGGAAAGATGACATGTTGGAGGCTGCTTCTTTGTTGGAATTTTGCCCCGCATGACACAAAGGAAGGTCAGTCAGTGGTTGATTTCATTCCAGAGGGTGGGTCCTGTTTCCAACCAGCAGTTGTGCTGTCGTGTTTTGTTTCAGAACTGGACCCCTTCCAAAACAAAATGCCCATCTCTAGTAGAGATGCATGCCTTAACAGCTCAGTTAGTTAGGTATGTGGCTGTGGAGCCATACATTGTGAGTTCAGTGACTCACTGTGTGTCCCAGAACTGGTCTTGGGCAAGCTACACAATTCCAGGGCTTTCCCAGAAGAAGGGAAACCACCTCTGAATTCAATCTAGAAAATCCTGGAAAAGGCTGCCATAAAAGGTTATGAAAAAAGGTTGATTCACTGTATTTTTGCATGTGTACAGCACTATTTATTTATAAAATCATGGCACAAAAATTAAGGGGTGTTTTATACATGGAAATAAGCCTTTCCGGGGTGGGGATGGGCTGGGGGAGCTAAACTGACCTTGCTGCTGTATTATGAAGAATTCTCTCTGCTTTGTTTTTGCAAGGACCTAAGCTTTTGTTCTTTTGCAGGGAAATGCTTGGGGTGGAGCAACCCATTAAGAAGTTCGGTTTTCAGACAAAAAAGGATCTGAGCCTAGAACAAAGCAGAGAGGAGGGCAATCAAGTGCTCCTGGAAATTAAAGGGGAAAAAGCAGTAGGGGTTGGGAAACATTGGGGGGGGAGTCTAGATCCTTCTTCTTTTTTGCCTGAAAATAAACTTCTTAATGAGTTGTTCCACCCCAAGCATTTCCCTGAAAAAAGAAAGCTCAGGTCCTTGCAAAAATGAAGCAGAGAGAGTCTTCAGAACACAGAAAATAAAGGAAAAACCATGGGTGGGATGACGTGGGGCAGAGGAGGGTTCCAGGAGGATTAATTAATTTTCTTAACTTGGGGGTCTTAAAAGTAGGGGGAATATGCAGCAGCCTCTAATAGATGGAAAAATAACATAATGACACACAATTATATAGAGAGAGACAGAAACAGAGACATATATTCACCCTCTTGAATATGCAAGTAGTGACCTCTGGATAGAAAGTTTCACACATTACACTTGAACATGTGCTCTTACTGCTTTCAGAAAGAGAAAATCTTCCTCTGCTCCCACCAACACTCTTTAACACCCCAGCAGTCATTTTTCAGGATGGGAAATTGACTTCTATTCTCCTCTAGGTTTAATTTTGGTTGGTTTTAGAAGAGCACTCTTTGTGACTTCATACGTAGTTATATGGAACAGAAATTTGTTCCCCAGAGCCATCTGATTTACCCACTCCAGTAGTAACGACACTGGTATACCTTCAGTGTTTTGAAGTGCAGTTCATATAAAACCCAGTAGCATGGCAAGGAGCAAGAGATTCTACAGGTTGCAGACCAAAATGTCTGTATAGCACCAGGTTGTTGATCCAAGCCATATGTGAGTAAATTTGTGAATTAGCATGTGCTTGGTAACTTGTATGGCTGTAGTCATCAGAGATCCAGGTTTATTTGCAATTGCCATTTGCTGGGTAAATTAAGATCTTTTGCATTCAGTTCATCCCACACTTGGTTGTGATCTTGGCATCTAAAATTTTAAATGAAGGAGAAGTTCAAGAAATGGCAGGAGTATTCTTATGTATACTAGTTCATTTACAATATAAATATTTTGTATTGTTCCACGTTTAAAGTCACTGAGCTATATCTTAGATCTACAGCCAGATACACACACACACACACACACACACACACACACACACACACACACACACACACACACACACACACACACACACACACACACACACACATATATAAATATATATTTCCTCACACATATTTTATTCATTTTTAAACAAAATCACAGGTGGCTATCTGTGTAAATATTCATATGCAAATAATCACAAGAACAAGCTTTACTCCTGTACTGTATTTTAAACCACTGTATAAGCTTTACCAGCAAGTGTATTTGAGGCTTTAAAATGTGTTGTCAAATGCATCCTTATAATGATCTGCAAATAATAAATATAATTGCAACCCAATGAATGGGGCAAGGGGGATCTGATGCACTGTGATTCACGGAAGGAGGGTGTGAAGCAGACTCACACAATATGGATTCCACTTCCAAGCATTAGCTGTTAGAAACATTCAGATGGCAGGTATTGAACCAAGGGATTGCATTGTTTAGGCACTAAATGTACTAGCCTCGGAGAGTATCTCCATTCTGAGGATTCCTACCTCCCCATTCTGTGATTTAAACACTAATGAACTCTCTCTGAATAAATGAAGAAAGAAACCCAAGAGCACCCAAGTGATCATTAAGAAGCTGCCATTTCCCTCCGCAGACCTTAAATGCCAGTTTTCTTTTCCTAGCTCCTTCATCACGCGGAGGCCAGAGTTTTCCTAAGTATATTATTGCTCCAGTAAATATTGATTATGGTTTATGACAGGCAAACCACAAACCAACAACAACCACCCTGTCATTATTGATTTTTCTCAACCTCTCCACTCCAGGTCTTTTCTTCACAAAGCAGCAGATAACGTGAGACCCAGCAACTGCACAGTGAGACAGAACACATCCCATTTCTCTTATTGTGTATTTATGCCCTGTGTGTCATTTATTTTATTTTATTTTGACCCGTTGCACTAACAGATAGTTTGGAATGGAGTAATATTGGAGCAGGGAGACAGAGAAGTGGGAGACTAGGGTTAACTCTCAACCTTTCACTCATCCTTTGAATTATTTACTTCAATACAAGTGATATACAGTAACCCCCCCGCCCATTGTGGGGGTTAGGAACCCACCCAACCCGCGATGCCTGAAAATCTGCGATATGCAGAAGCGGGGCAGGGGAGCGGGGGGCAATCAGATGCCCCTGATGTTGCCGGCGGTCACCAGTCCGAGAAGTCTTGAAATTCCATTTTTTTCCTCTAAAAACCAGCTGATTTGTCCAAGAAGAATCAATGGCAGGGGAGCTCAAGCTCATTTCTGTAAGCCTCCCTCTTTCTAATTGTCATTTTGGTATCTCTAGGACCTAGAGGAGCATAGTGTTTTGTTTTGTTTTCTAACAAAACTACTTTAAAATTTCGTTACAAATGAAACAAAACTACTGAAGTAATGAAACGATACAAAATAAAACACTATATTTTCATTTCATGCCCATCTATAGTAGCCAGCCTTTTCTTTGGTCCTGTTGGGTGTTAGAAATCTGAATTATTGGGGGTGGGTGGGTTCTAGAAGTCCATATCTTTTGCTTTGCCAATCTGGAGCTGGCCAGAAGAAATATGTGCATGTTCATGCCTCCCAATTGATAGGTGGAGACTAGACATGGGCACAACTCAGCAAAATCCTCGTTTCCATTTCCGTTCCTCATTTCCGTTCCGTAACGAAACGAAGAACGACAATTACTCCGCCAGAACTCAAACTCGAACCGACTAAAGAAAAAATGGGTCTGATTTATTGTGGTCGTTCCTGGCAGTATCGCAGTGATCGCGCGATGCCAAGCGGCTCAGGGAAAAAGTTATAAAAATTTAAAAAAATGATTCCCAGCCAAAAAAGCAGGCAAAAATATGCCTGCCTGAGGGCACCTACCAGAGGGGTGGTTTCTGGGGGGGGGGTCCCCGGCCTCCCCCCTCCTCTCCTGGGCTGTGCATCCTCTTCATCTCACCAACTCGCCAAGCGGTGCGGCACAGAAAAAATGTTTTAAAAATAAAAAAACTGATTCCCGGCCAAAAAAGCAGGCAAAAATATGCCTGCCTGAGGGCACCTACCAGAGGAGTGGTTTCTGGGGGTCCCCAGCCTCCCCCTCTCCTCTCCTGGGCTGTGCATCCTCTTCATCTCGCCAACTCGCCAAGCTCACCAATTCCCGCCAAAAATGCAGGCGAAAATATGCCTGCCTGAGTGAAAAACCTACCAGAACCCCCAGCCTCCCCTCCTCTCCTGGGCTGCGCATTCCCGGCCAACTCGCCAGGCAAAAAATATGCCTTTATTTTGAAATTGTGAGGGCAAAACACACCAGAGAGAAACATGTGGTAGCTATTTTAAAACTGGGGAAATTTTTACTCATTGATTTTATTTTTATTTTATTTTATGTTTATTTTATTGTTTTACACCTGCGCAATGATGGGCTGGCCATGGGAGTGGACCTTGCAAATTTTTGGAGCCATTCCACCAATTGCATGGCCACTTGGCCAGGTTTTGACCGAGACTTCTGGGATGTGCCTGTCAGGCATAAAAAACCCACTAACCATAGCCTGAACCCGAACCCTAACCCTAAGCCTAACCCATACGCCAGTACACTGTCCTTCTTAGTGGGTCAGAGAGGCACCCAGAGGTGCACCCCACGAACTCACCCTAACCTTACCCATAACAACCCTAAACCTAGCCCTTGTGCTAACCCCCTAACCTTAAGCCAAATCTGTACTCGCACTGCACTCACGCAAGTACAGTTCCCTTCTTGGTGAACCACAGAGCGCCCAGACTGAGGAGGAGCCTTCCCCCAGTGTGCGCACTGTGACACTGCAGTTAGCAGTGGGCCTGTGGTCAACAGAGAGAGGCACCCAAAAAAGAGGTGCCTCAAGTCTCTACTCAACTTGGTATGCATATCCAATTGGCTATGCATGCCATTTTGTAGTGGGCCAGAGGAGGCACCCACCCCAGAGAGGTGCCTCCAGGAGCCCGCTTTCCCTTCATAGCAGGCCAGAGGAGGCACCCACCCCAAAGAGGTGCATCCAGGAGCCTGCTCCCCCCTAAACCAGTACTAACGACAGACGAAAAAACGACAAATGAAACAACAAATTTTTGGAAAATTTTGCAAAAAACGGAAACGAGCCGAAACAGGCCGGCTCCGACACACGACAACTCGAAAACGTCATTTTCCCTGGTCGTGCCCATCTCTAGTGGAGACATGCACATATGCCCCACACTGGCCCCAGGTTGCAAAGCAGCAGAGTGCAGATGAGCTGCTGGGAACAAAAAATGATAGGATCAGTGGGAAAGGGGCAAGGTGATGTGTGCATGGTTTTGTGGATAATTTGATGAACCAGCAAAATGAGAAAAAAACTTAGTGACTTGTGGCTACCTGTAATGAATTGCATAAGATGAACAGTAAGGTAATTGAACAAACTGATCCTCCTCATTGTTCTGCTATATCTAACATGCAATGTAGTCAGCATTTGGCGTTTCTGTAATACTGAAGATAACATGACGGGTCTACATGCCAAGAGCTCGATCTTTTAACTGCATTAAAGACTTTAAAGTTTTTTTTCTTGGAAGCAAAACTCAGAGGAAAAAAATTAGATCTTTTTGGTCTGTTGACTGATATTGGTCTACCTCTGTTTTAGCATGTTCCAAGAAAGTAGGAAAGTTTTTATTGTGTGTTTTTGTTTGTTTTTAGACAGCCATGCAGGTGGAGAGGTTGACCAAGTGGTATAGAATTAATAACTTACACCTAAACATAAAGAAAACAAAGGAGTTGGGCCGGATTTTAAGAGGCAGAAAACTGTTGTTCAACCACTGGTGATTGATGGGACAGGTTTGGAGAGGGTTACAGGTTTTAGTTTTTTGGGCATTGAGTTGCAGGAGGATCTGTCCTGGAGTGTCAACACAAGAGGACTTGCAAAGAAGGCTCAGCAGAGATTATTTTTTCTTGAGAACTTTAAGTAAAAACCATCTTCTTCAAAAGCTGCTGCTGCTGGCCTTCTATCATTGTGCAATTGAGAGTCCGCTTACTTGCGGGTTATGTGTATGGTATGGAAGTTGTACCCATCAGGATAGGACAGTGTTGCACAGAATCATAAGAATTGCAGAGAGTATTGTGGGCGGTTCACTCCCCACACAAGAACAAATTTATACTACCAGGCGTCACTGTAAAGCATTAGGTATGTTAAGTAGAGATGGGCACGACCAGGAAAAATTATGTTTCGAGTTGTTGTGTGTCGGAGCCGGCCCGTTTCGGCTCATTTCTGTTTTTTGCGAAATTTTCCAAAAATTTGTCGTTTCGTTTGTCGGTTTTTCGTCTGTCGTTAGTACTGGTTTTGGGGGGCGGGCTCCTGGAGGCACCTCTCTGGGGTGGGTGCCTCCTCTGGCCCGCCATGAAGGGAAAGTGGGCTCCTGGAGGCACCTATCTGGGGTGGTTGCCTCCTCTGGCCCGCTACAAAATGGCATGCATAGCCAATTGGGTATGCATACCATTAAGTTGCAGTTGCAGCAGGCAGAGGCACCTCTCTTTCGGGTGCCTCTGTGACTCACTGCCTGCGGTGCACTTGGGCTGGGGAATGAAGTGAGAGAGGACCCCTACGGGCGCCCGCTGTGACTCACTAAGAAGGGAAGTTTACTTGCTGTAGTGCAATGCTATTACACAGATCTGGCTTGGGGTTAGGGGTTAGCGCAAGGGCTAGGATTAGGGTTACTGGTAAGGTTAGGGTGAGTTACTGGGGTGCACATCTGGGTGCCTTTCTGACCCACTAAGAAGGACAGTGTACTGGCGTATGGGTTAGGGTTCGGGTTCGGGTTCGGGTTCGGGTTCAGGCTAGGGTTAGTGGCTTTTTATGCCCGACTGGCACATCCCAGAAGTCTCTGTCAAAACCTGGCCAAGTGGCCATGCAAAAATTTTTGGAGGTGTGAAATTTTTGCGCAGGTGTGAAAAAATAAAAATAAAAATAAAATAAAATAAAATCAATGGAGACGTTTTGTTGCAAGAAAAACCCACTGCTACTACTGTAAAAATTCAGGCAGTTTTAAAATAGCTATTTTCGCATGTTTCTGTGGTGCTTTGGTGTGTTTTTGGACCACGCGATTTCAAAATAAATATTGCGGTCGCCCCATTTTGGATCCCCCGCCTGCACCGCATGGCATGGCGAGTTGGCAAGACGACGAGGATGCGCAGCCCAGGAGAGGAGAGGGGGGAGGCCGGGGACCCCCCCCCAGAAACCACCCTTCTGGTAGGTGCCCTCACTTAGGCAGGGATATTTTCGCCTGCTCTTTTGGCCGGGAATCAGGTTTTTTTTTAATTTTGAAAACTTTTTTTCTCTGCTGCGCCGCTTGAGTTGGCAACTCGACAAGGATGCGCACTTTGCGCAGCCCAGGAGTCCAACCACCCCTCTGGTAGGTGCCATCACTCAGGCAGGCATATTTTCGCCTGCTTTTTTGGCCGGGAACCGGGTTTTTTTATTTTTAAAACTTTTTTCCTGTGCCGCTTGGCATCGCGCGATTGCTGCAATGCCAGGAACGACAACGACAAATCAGACCCAATTTTTCTTTAGTCGGTTCGAGTTCGAGTTCTGGGAGATTAATTGTCGTTCTTCGTTCCGTTACGTAACAGAAACGAGAAACGGAAACGGAAACGAGAATTTCGCCAAGTCATGCCCATGTCTAATGTTAAGAGATCCATTGCATCCTGGTCATTGCCTCTTCGGGTTACTGCCATCGAGACAGAGATAAAGAGTACTGAGGGTGAGAACTAACTATCTCAAAAATAGCTTCTTTTTTAGAGCAATATTGGCCTTAAATGAAAATCTGGTCTTTGAAGTCAGCTTATTTTATATGTCATATTTCATGTGTTGTAGCTGTTTTGAAATCTATGTTTTATATGAGTTGAATATAGCAACTGCGAAATTTCATTGTTCCTGCAAGGGGGCAATGACAATAAAAAAATCCTATTCCTATTCCTAGAATGTTGTGTGTTTTTATTTGTTTTTAGAAAGCCATGAACACACTCTTTTTAAAAAGCCACAAAGGAACACATAAAAACAAGAAAATATTCATCCCTCCGTATTTATTGGGTCCTCCAGACTTGACAAATAGGAAAGGTCAAATAATTAACGAATAACACTCCAATTTGTTTTTTTATTCATCTCCATCTCTGTTTGATAGCATATAGTTATTATTTCTCTTCAGATGAACCTAGCAAATATTGTTTTTAAAGATTAAGCTTTGTTTCTTTCTACTGAGAGAAGGCAAAATATAGGTGAACTATGGACACAACCTTTATCAAATTTACGACAGTGTCCTTACCAGGGTGTACAGTCTATGCTGGAGTGGCTAGAGGTAGGGGCCTTAGAAAGGGTTATCTTGAGGCCGGCTCATCATTACTCCAGATATGAAGCACAGTATCTAAAAAGTCTGACTAGTTATTAAATTTCCTTTGCTTTAGTTGTTGTAAGTTTTTTGGGGGGTATTTGGCTGTGTTCTGGAAGTTTTTCTTCTTGGTGTTTCCCCAGACTCTGTGGCTGGCATCTTCAGAGGGCAAGGAGCTCAGGGAACAAAGAGTTTCTCTCTGTGCTCTGGGGTATAGAGTGAGTGAGACTGGAGTTCCTAAAGTTGTGGGAAAGAGGAAGCTTGTCCTATGCAGGAGAATAGGTGTTAGTCATTAACAGGAGGAATTAAGAAGTTTCAATGTAATCAGGGGCAGCAACTATCCTAATATGTAGTTAATGGGTGTCGTTAGTTGTTCTATTGTGTGAACTGATCATATTTGCTTGTGCCTTGATGGGAATTAGGGATGGGCACGAAACAGAAAAATAATTTTTATGAAACAAAATGAAATGAAATGAAATGGCTCCCCTGGGTCCTAGAAGCACCAGATTTGTTGCCTGGGACTCTGGGAGCCATTTTTAAAGGGGTTCTGCCAAGCTGTCAATGGCTGGAGCCCTTTAAACATGGCCTGGTCGGAAGCAGGGGAACCCCTAGTGCTGACTGGGCCAGGTTTAAAGGTGTCCAGACATTGACAACTCGGCAGGTGCCCTCAGATAATGGTTGGGAGGGCAGTTCCGGTGATCACACTGCCCTCCCGAACATTTTTGGGAACTGCCTATCCAACCGTATTCTGAGGGTTCCTGCCACTCTGTCAATGGCTGGAACCCTTTAAACCTGTCCCAGTCAGTATGGGCTGTGGGTGGGATTATTTTATTTTATTTTATTTTTATTTTATTTTTTGCTGAGCCCCAAGTGCCGAGTAGGTGCTGGGGATGGATGGATAAAAATTAAACAAAAATTAAAAAGCAGCAACCAGCCCGAGAGCCAGCTGGTCAGTGCTAGGGGGAAATTAAAAAAAAATAAAGCACCAACCAACCCAGGAGCCAGCTGGTCAGCACTAAGGAAAATATTTAAAAAATAAAAATAAGTGCCAGCCAAACTGGGAGCCAGCTGGTCAGTGGTGGGGTGTGGGGAGGAATAAAAATAATAAATAATAAAAATGCCATTTTGGCATTTCATGCCCACCTCTAGTAACCAGGCCAAAGCTTCAGGTGTCCAGAGGTCTCACGTTACTGAGGCAAGGAACAGGGAGTGCCGGCTGCTACCTTTATATCTGTGGCAGGCCCACCAGCTGTAGTCCCTGATTTCCTCATCCTGAGTGGCGCCTGACTCTGTAAAGAGGCTCCATGTTTGCATAGTCATGTGGCCCTGATCCTGACAGGCTTGTTCCACAGCTGAACGGCTGGTCCACAATTTGACACCCAGCCCACTCCAGTGGGTGCTCACTTGGTGGCAGTACCCTGCCCTGTTTTCTCCAGATATTGCCTCTGAATGGATGCCAACTGGAGGCGGTGGGGCACCAAACTATGGATCAGCTGTTTGGCCTGGAAAAACCACACTAAACCTCTGAACCAGTGATATGAGTCCATCTGTAAAACCTATAAATAAGACAAATAAATCAACATAGAGGGCACAGAATGGCTTATGCTAACTACATGTGGGCTTCTGTCACCATTATTATCTTTTCCAGAAGAAAGAATATGTGGCTTCTCATAGGAGCCACAAGGATTTATGGCCAGATAGTTCTTTCAGAACTGCATCTATAGAGTCTAATGAGCAGCAATACTAGTTAATGCAAGCTGTCTAGTGGACTTTTAATTTTTGTTTGCAGGTTCCAGATTTCTGGATAAACTCTGGGATTTGCTGTTCAGAAATCCCAGCCTTAGTCTTCATTAGGCCTGCTAGACACAACTGGAAGCTTCAAATTTATATGTGTGCCCATGTGTGCATGTATATCCTTTTCCATGAAATCTGCTAAGATGGAGGGTTTTGAGTTTTTTTATGCCCCTTTATGCAGTAAAAATAAATGGTGCAATACTATTTGACAAAATGTCAAGCACGTGGTCATTCAGGCAGCGTCATATGCTTTAAGAGAGACAGGAGTGTGCCTCCATTTGGCATTTGAAGTTGTTTAGAGTGCTATGTATTCCAGGGATATGTAAGGATAATTTTATACTACATAAAGGAAGCTAAAATAAAGTTGTCCTTACAGGATACAGTTAGGCTGCTGTATATTGTTTTGAAAGACTTATACGCAATATGCTAAACCAGATAAAGAGTAGGTTTCGGCAGGTAGTTTCAGCTTTTGGGAAGCATTCAGAGGAAGAGGGGGAAAAAACAGAATGGCCTTGAAGATGGGGAAATGGGCAAATATCATTAAGTTTCTCATGAGATGCCTGCCCTCCCCTTCTTTTAACTGCAGCAGAAGCTCTGCTGCTTTGCAGCCATGGAATGAAGTGCACTGGAGCCTCCCAATATTTCCTGTGGTAAATGGACCAGAATGCTTATGAGAGTGTGGTAGGAAATTGCTAACACAACAGAGAAATTAAAAGGGGTAATCTAAGACTCCAAATTTTTGAAAGAAATTGCAAGAGATCCTTGAAAGTGCCTCTGATTAGAGAATGCCTCCTTAAGTGAAGCAGAAGAGGAAAGAATGAAAAATCTGCACATTGAAATAGCAAGAGAAATTATTGAACACAGCAATTCAGATTTGTGTGATTGTGGTGCTGCAGCCCATTTCTATCTAGGTAGAAAGCTAGTTCCTTCTTGTCTGCAATGCTGCATCATTTATTATAATTATTTAAGCATGTTCCGAGTCTCAGAAGAAGTATAAGATGGGCAAAACTGGTTTTTCTCAGCACTTTCCAACTTCCAGAACCCCAGATATCATTTCCAGTCCTTTTTCTTTGCTGTTTTATTTGCTTGTCTCACCGAAAATCTGTTGCCAAAACTTTTGAACTATTTCACATTCCCACCAAAGATGAATATAGGTGCCTATCTTTTTTTCAAATTTCCAGCAGAGTTTAGAATATTTTGGGATTATTCTATTCAGTCTGACTGGTATCATATACCATCTTAAAACTAGTTTAAAGTTATTTTCTTTTATTCTGACTGATAATGATCATAAAATCCTCAAATTCCAAATTCTTTTTCATTCGTCTTTATTTATTATTTTATCTATGTCTTGTTTCCAAACCTCTCTTATTGTGCCTAGCTCCCTTTCCTCAAGCGAATCCTGGATTATTTTATATATTTTACCTACTGCTCCTTTCCCTGTATTTCCTTTCTCTGGTTCATATGTTAACAAGAATTGCTCACACTTTGTATATTCTCTGAGTTGTATATTTCTCCTTGTCCATTCTTTTGTCCAACTTTCTAATTGGGCATAATTCAACCAAGATAAATCCTTGGTTTGCAGTATGCGCTTAATTTCCTGCTTTGTTCTCATCTTTTTAATCTACTCTTTAATCTTGCCACTTTCATTATTTTAAATAATTCTCCATATTTCTTCATATTTGTGGGGAAATTTATCTGATCTATCACCAAACCGAGAGGGGATCCTTCCTGTGCCAGTTTCCTTCCATACTTTTTCCAGGTGGTTAATAGGGAACTCAGGAGCAGGTTTTTAATTGGATATCTTTTTTTAGGGGAAACTGAACAAGTATTTATTTATGTCTCCATTTAACTCACCTGATTAAAGTTCCCACCATATTAATTTTTCAGGTTTAAATAATATTTTCCCCACACAACTAAGCTGGTTAGCTATATAATAGATTCTAAGGTTAGGTATACCTATGCCTCCATCCTTTTGAGATCTATACCAAAAGCTTTTACTTATTCTTGCTTTTTTACCACTGTTACAATATCTATTTATGAGATCTTGATAAGCATTAATTTCAGCTTCTGTATACTGGATGGGTAGCATTCTAAAAAGGAAGTTAATTTTAGGAAGTACCTTCATTTTTACCATTGCTATTCTACCAAACCATGATAGATTTAATTTGGAGTAATTTTGTAATTTATTTCTGATCTCTTCCTTTAATTTGATATAGTTCCGTTCTTTGGTCTTAAGCAAATCTTTGTCTAAAAGTATCCCTAAATATTTCTTATATTTGCAAACTTTCAATCCATAGTTGGAAATCTCCTCCATATCTTGTTTATCATGATTAAACAGCATAAAATCTTATAAAATTCTGGTCCCAATCCATCAGCTCCTGGAGTTTTAGCATTCTTTAATTTGTTTATCACATCTTCTATCTCCTCCTCTTTAATAGATTTCTCCATTTCAAGCCTGTCTTCCTCTGCTAATCTTGATTTTAAGTTTTTACAAATGTATTGTTCCATAACTTCCTTCCTGTTGTTGTTAGATGTATATAAATTTTGGTTAAATTCTTGGATAGCTTTTAAATTTTCTTTCATTTGTGTACATTTATTACCTCTTAAGTCTTTTATCCTTCCTATCGTACTTTTTTCTTTTCTTTTCTGTGCTATCTTGGCTAGCATCTTCGAATTTTTATTACTATATTCAAAAAAGTTTCTTTTCAAATATAGTAAATTTCTTTGAGTTTGTTGTAATTCTATATCTTCTAGTTCCCTTTTCCTAGCCTCAATCTGAATTAAGATTTTTTCGTCTTTACTTAAAAAAAATTGAGATTCAAGGTCTAAATTTTTCTTGTTTACCTCCTCTCAATTTTTTATTATAGAATTTTCTCTTATTATGTAGCCTCTGGCCACAGCTTTCAAAGTGTCCCAAATAACCCCTATTTGTCCACCGACTTCTTCATTAATGTTCCAAGTTTCTAGCCATTCTTTTTGTATTCTTTCTACTGTATCCAGGAATTGGAAAATTCTACAATTTATTCTCCACCTTCTAGCTTCTCTATAATTCTTCTTGTTTTCTATTTCAACAGTCATTAAAGCATGGTCGGAAATTTTTATCACCTCTATGTTTGTGTTTGCAATTTTAGGTAATAAGCTTTGTGAGACAAATATAGAATCCATTCTAGAGTAAGCTTTGTGGACTGGGGAGTAAAACGTATATTTTCTTTCATCTCCCTTCAATTCTCTCCAAACATCCTTTAAACCTGTATTTGCGATGAATTTTGTTAGAGTTGTGTGTCTAACCCTCCAGTCCACATTCTTATTAGTTGTTTTGTCTTTAATTTTATCCATGACCATATTAAAATCTCCAGCCATAATTACATGTCCCTTCTGTACCTTTTCTATCTGCTCCCAAACTTCTTTGTAAAACAGGTTTTGATTATTATTTGGTGCATAAACATTTATCAATGTATATTGTTCTGTACCGATTGTGCCCTGAAGAATTATATCTCTACCTTCCATATCTTTCACAGTTTTTTCAACAATACAATCACAATGCTTTGAAATTAAGATAGCTACCCCCTTTCTTTAGATCAGGGGTCCTCAAAGTTTTCAAACAGTGGGCCGGTCCACCACCACCCAGACACCACTGGGGGCCAGATCACAATCCAAAAGCAGCTGCGGAGGCCGGCTTGCTCACAAAACAGGGTAGATGGGGGGTTGCAATTGGTCCCAGGGGCCGGATTCAGGACCTTGGGGGGCTGCATCCGGCCCCGGGGCCTTAGGTTGAGGACCCCTGCTTTAGATGAACCAAAACTTTTCTCATATGTGTTAATATTGGATAATTTCAGTTCATTTAGTCCTTCTTTCATTTGGTGTGTTTCTTGAAGGAAAACAATGTCCGGTTTATTCTTCTTGATTAATGACTGTATTCTCTTTCTCTTCAGCACAGAACCTAGGCCCCTTGCATTCAGTGTAGCTAGTTTTAAAAATTTACCCATAGTTTCTTTCTATTGTCCATCTGGCACGGTCCCACTGTGCAGCTATTCAAACAGACACCACTTGTAATAAAAACTATATTAACCCAAGCCCTACCACCTACACTTATTTTCTCTTCTCCCACCCTTTTGGGCCTCATACACATCTTGTATGCGCCCTTACAGGGTGGGAGGGGGGAAGCACCCATCCACATCCGATGGCTAATAAAGGATCCAGAAGCTCTATATTAAGTCTTAACACTATCTATCTTTGCTTTAAAATAAGAAAATGGAAATTAAAAAAAAAAAAAAAACATAACAAAAAAGTTTCACTCTTATCTTCCTTCTATTCTTCCTCCCTCCCTCTCAACCCCAAGGGGAAGAAAAAAAATAAAAAACCCTCATTGGAAGGGAAGAGGAAGGTGTGAGGAAGGGGGAGGAAAAGGGAAGGGGGAAAGGGATGGGAGTGCGGGAAGGCATAGGGCAAATATAGGGAAGAAAAAGAAAAAAAGAAAAAAGAGAAATAAAGAGAGAGAGAGAGAGAGAAGAAGAAGAAGAAGAAGAAGAAGGAGCGCTGTCTTCAGCACTCCGGATCTCTTCGATTTAATCTCCAGAGTTAATTATCAGTTGAGACTGGTGAGGATCTAGCTGCCGGTCCTGGAGGAGCCAACTTTTCAAGTTGAATGTTCCATGCCTTCAGAAGTTCTTCACCTTCTTCCAAGGGATAGATTTTATGCAAAGTTGGGCCTTTCCATACTTTAAGGAAGATCGGGAATCCCCAGTTATATTTGAAGTTGTGCTTTCTCAGAGCACTTGTCACAGGTTTCATAGTTTTCCTCCATTCAAAGCTCTCTCTGGAGATGTCCTGATAGACTTGCACAATTCTGTCACCTCGCTTCAGCAGCTCAGGTTTTGCTCTGATAGTAGACATAAGTTGTTCTTTAATGGCATATGAGGTAAATCTGATCAAAATTGGTCTTGAGATTCCTCCATTTGCATTGCCTAAATAATGCACCCTTTCAATATCTATCTCCACAAGCTGTTGGGGGAGAATAGAATAAAGCCAAGCAAGAATTTCTTTTTTCATTTCACTTCTGTCTTGAACCTCAAAATTGATTAGTTTCAGATTGGACCTTCTCGAATAATCTTCCATGTAGATAAGCTTTCTCTGCAAAGAATCTATTTCCTCTTCGTGGGTGGCAGTATCCTTCTCATTTTTGGTGGCTAGTATTTGAACATGTTTGACCTCATCTGCTAGTTTTTTCAGCTCTGTACCATTTTTGGAAACTTCTGCTTGTGATAAATCTTTCTTTAAATCTTTGTTTTGAGTAGATAGAGAATGGAACCGATCCTCAATGGTAGAGGTCATATCTTTCAAGGCTAGTTTCAACAGATTAGTGAACTCCATTTTCATATCTTTGATTTCCTTAAGAAAATCTGGCTGTTGTCCTGGCAATTTGCCAGAATCAGATGCCATTGTGTCCACTGCAGGAGCAGTTTCCAACCTTTCCAGAGACGCACACTGGTACATGGAATCTGAAGGTTTTCAAACCCACCTTCTAATTGCAAAGGTTGGAGTTTTTTTCTTAGCTGGCATGCAGAAAAGCAAGGTGATATGTCTCTCTTTCTCTTTCTAGCCCCAAGAGAAAACCACAGGTCTAACTCTGTCCGATTAGCAGCATCACGTCTTCGGCATAAAACGAAACTAATTTAGTGCTTCAATATTTCATGTTTATCTTTCTTTTAAAAGCACACAGGTTTTGACCTATCCTCCCCAGTAATTTATGCCTCATTTACTCACGAGTCCGGAGTCTTTTTAAGACAGTATTTCAAGTTTTCTCTTCTGATGAATCGGAGCTACGGAATCCGAGCAGCCATCGCATCTGTGAGCGGAAGTGCCCCCACACACACATCATTTTTCTTGTGTCCTATGTGTCAATCTCCATAACCCTTCAAAAAGTGGAGGCTGAAGCCTCTTCCACTTCTATAAGCATTTGAAGTTTAAAAAATAAAGAATGGTACATGCACCAGAGCTCCACCTATTTGTCTTGGGGAAGGTGACAACAGCATCCATTTTTTCAAGTCAAAAATCAAATGATGCTCAGCTTTACAAGTAATCCAGAATATTCTTGAATAGTCATTTGTGGACAATAGTATACAGAGCCTTGGATGTTGTTGTTACAAAGGTTAATTTACCTTCTTTAGCATCCAATTGTTTCCATTCACACTTCATAAGGTACAGGGGCATTATTTGGTCTCAGCAGAAGGACCAAATCACCCTTATTTATTTATTTATTTATTTATTTATTTATTTATTTATTTATTTATTTACTGCCCATCTAACCAAAGGCTACTCTGGGTAGCATATAAATTGAATACATTTATATAAATTTCATGCGGAGTCCTCTATTATATTAGTGCCCTGTCGCTAATTGGAGCAGGATATAAATTGAATGAATGAATGAATGAATGAATGAATGAATGAATGAATGAATGAATGAATGAATGTTCTTCACTTGGATAGGATTGCTGTCAGTGCCAATATGTCCTACAAGGTAGAAACTTCATGTCTGTGGTCCTTACAGACAACAGTGTTGTATAATCCAGTTCAGTTAAGGATAGGAAGACACTGTGTGACTATGAACATGCCTGAAGATAAGAGTAAGTTTATAATGACAACAACAAAAAATGAGGGGCAGGGAAAGGATTCAAGCTGTCAGACCTGATAGAAATGAAAATCATATAGAGTGGTAACTTATAGACATTTTGCCTGTGCCAAGTTATTTGAAAACTAAGATTATATTATTTTTGAACTCATATATTTTAGTAAACTACATAAACCACTAGCACTCACATGTAATGTGTGCCCAAACTATTGGATTATCTTTCAAGATGAAGTTTTAAAGAACAGAAATATAAATAAGACTTTCATATCCATTCTAACTAGGTAGTCAAGACAATCATCTACTTAGTGCTGCAATTTCGCATGTCTCTCATACATCATGTAACTCAGGCAAGGCTCTACTGAATTTATAGGACTAATTATTCTTAAAAAGCAATCAGAATCGATTATGTTCACATATAACTTCCTCCTTCCTTCATGCCAGGTGTGAACCGATGTCTACAATCTATTTTCCCCCTTGAAGTATTACCATCAAAGTTAGAAGAGCAACTGATAGGTTGAAGGTTTGTTTGGTTTGGTAGCTTAAATAAAGATATGTACTTTATAGCAAAGGTGAGTGGATCACATTGCCTGCTAAATCCCAGCCAAGTATAGTTATTTACAGCAGTATTATTTATTTCTCTGTGCTGTGTATCATTTGACAAAAATCATTGGTATCTATATTAGAGTATTACACTGTATTACATATTATAGTATCACACACATACCTGAAGACACAGCAGTAAAAGTACTTAGAGTCAGGAAATACAGCAAGTAAAGTCTGGCCTCTTAAAACACTACATATTCGATTTCTAGTAGTGTCTGGAAGAAGGAAAAAGGTGTGTCAAAGCCAAAAATTCTGATTTCTGAAGAGTAGTTTAGGGCAGTGCTCCCCAACCTTTTTGTCCCCGCGGACCGGGAAATTTTTTTAAAATTTTCTGTGGCCCGGGGTGGGGGTGGGGAGGGGGGGGAGAAAGGGGGTCCAGCGGGGAGGCAAAAGGGGGTGAAAGCAAAGGATGGGGGAAGGAGGAGGGGGAGGCACGAGAGCGGCGGCGGCGGCACTCACACGGCTTGGGGCGTCGGGCGTGCCACTCCCCCCCACACACGGGTGGGGTGGGGGGGGAACCCGGGGCTCCTGGGCAGGCGGGCCCCCTCCTCCTCCTCCTCCCGGCACCGGGAGTCGCGCGTGGGTCTCGCTGCTTGCGCCCGCTTGCTCCTGCTGCCGCCGCCGCCGCCGTGGGCCTCCTCCTCCACCGGGAAAGCGAGCGGGGCGCCAGCAGCGAGACCCGCGCGGCTCCTGGCCCCGCGCGCCCCGCGCAGCACCCGCCCAGCCGCACCGGGAACGGCACCAACGAGCCGCCGCCGCCGCCTCCTGCTCCTTTTCCTCCTCCTCCTCCTCCTCCTCCCCCGCCGCCGCCGCCGGAGGAGCAGCAGCAGCCACCCCCCGCAATCGCCCTCCCATCGCCGCCGCCGCCGCACCGCCCCGTCCCGCGCCGCCGCCACCACCCCTCTGCAATTGCCCTCGCTGCTGCTCCATCGGCGGCGGCGGGAGGAGGAGGAGGAAGGAGGAGGAACCGGAGCAGGAGCAGGAGGCGGTCTGGCGAGAAAAAAGCCGCCGGGAAAGCGAAAGGGGCACCAGCAGCGAAATCCCGGGGGAGGAGGAGGAGGATGGGCGCCTCCGCCTCCTCTTCCCCAGAGGAGAGCAACGGTCTTCTGGGCCGCCGCCAACGCCGCAGCGTCCCTCCTGGCGGAACCCAAGCGGCCGCCGCCAACGCCGCCGGGGCGCCAGCGTTTGGGGGCGGAGTCGCCGGCTGGCCGGCCCGGGAGGAGGGGAGGGGAGGGGAGGAGGGAGGCAAAGGCGGCGGCGGCGGCGGCGGCTCCTCCTGCGCTCCTCCTGCCTTCCTCCTCCACCGGCCGCCGCGGAGAGAAGAGAGGAGGAGGAGGAGGGCGGCGGAGGAAAAGGGGAGGAGCCTCCCCGGCCTCCCCAGGCGGCCCGGTGCCGACCGGTCCACGGACCGGCACCGGTCCGCGGACCGGGGGTTGGGGACCACCGGTTTAGGGTATATAAAGCACATTTTCAAACAAATTTAGCAATTCTGAATTATCAACCAGTTTGTAGAAGTTTTCTGGCCTCTCTGAAATAAATGAGAGACATCAATGTAGAAAATGTTGTCTGAATAAATCTGGGGCACTGAAAACATTTTCTAGAAAAGCTGGACAGTGGTTTGAATGAAAGAAATCTTGTGAATAACAGTCTGGTATATTAAAGAATGGAAAATGTGCACAATAGGCTCAAAACAATGCACAGTTTTAAATTGGAAACAATACACAGTGAGAACAATGTAAAACGCGGTATAGTGCAGTGAAGAAGGACTCTTTTCTGGCAAAAATGGGAGAAACATTTAATCAATGCCATCAAGGGGTGAAACAGGAAACCTACACTTCTGACCTCAGTTCTATAAGTTTTCTTTTGAAACTTGCATTAAATAATGGAACATGGCCCCACACATTTGCTTTGAGTTTTGGAACTTTGTGTTTCTTCAACACTGCTCCCAGATCTGTGGTTCTTAGCCTGGTGAAGGCACATGGGAAGCTGAAAGCTAGCATATGTTTGTGATTTTTAAATGCTATCCACTGTTGCCTTCAAGTTTAATGACCTTAAAACTTCCACATGCAAAATGTATACTGGAAGCATTGCAAGAGGGCTGTGTATCTTGTAGGCCCATATACACGCCTATAGGTATTTCCAATTTTGTCCACACTTGCCATTTGTTCAGCTTTCTGGACTGGACACTTATGATTACTAGTGTTTTTGTTCTTTGCTATTTTGTTCCGTGATTTTGCCAAGTATTCTATCTCTTTTTGCTGGTTTTGTTATATTTTTATATGATATTTTCTTTTATCATTGTTGTTAACCACCTGGAGTTCTCTTGGGAAGATGGGTGGCATATAAATAAATAAATAAATAAATAAATAAATAAATAAATAAATAAATGAATGAATGAATGAATGAATGAATAATAGTGTCTATGTGACACAAGGCTGAGACAAGTATCAAAGTCAGACAAACATCCTGAGTTTCCTTTTTTTTTTTTTACCTTTTACCATCATGTACAAGGGGTTTTGTTCATTTGATTTTACAAACTGGTTCCTATCTGTTTATAAGGACCCCAGTTTCCACTAACACTTGCCCACTCTTCCACAGGTCACTGCTACTGCCACCAGTTATGCTTTCATCCAAAAATGCATCTCCCCTTTCCTTCTTCTGTCTGTCTTCTTACAGTTTCTCACATTAATTTCAAATCAATCAGAAAAAAGAAACATTTCCCCATTTGTAATAGAATCAGGTGCTTCATTTCATCCATTCTTTCTTGTGTGTGTTCTAAGGTACATGAGAAGCATATAATGTCAGGACTGAGATTTTCAAAAAGAGTGCCAACATGGTACAATTTAATTTCTCATTTGTAGAACATGAATAAGTGTTTTGTAGTGGTCTCCTCCAATGGATGCTTGTTTTGTGAAAATACAGGGCTGGTAGCTCAAGCAAAGTTCACCCACCTTTTTGCAGGCTAGAGGGATTAAATACAATGTATAGCCTCTGGGGGAAATTATCCAATTTCTCCCACAAATCTATTAGAAATGAGCATACATATCAAGACCTGCACTGTATTAACAATAAGGTATTGCTTGTAGAAAAGTAGGTGCAGTAGCAATGATGTTGCTCACAAGGAGGTCTCACAAACCAACGACTGTAGCATAAAGTGGAAAAAGCAGGGTAATGGGGCATGTATTGTGATGCTGTGCAATAGGTAAAGTCAAAATTGGCAGACTCTTGGACAGCACAGTAATGATAGTGTGCTACAGACAGATGGTAGTCACATGACTCAAGGATTGGGGATGAAGAGATAAACAGAGTGGATTTCAGACAGAGAAAGGAAACAAAATGGGAGAGCAATGAAAATAAGGAGCAAAATGTTATAGGACAATGCAAGATGTATGTGGATAAATGCACTGGAAAACTGGATTCCCAGTATAGTGTAGTGGATAGAGTGATGAAGTATGACCCTGGACAACAGGGTTTGAATCCCCACTTGGCCATGGAACCTCACTGAGGGACTGGAACTGGTAAAACCACTACTTAATATCTCACTTACCTTGAAAAGCCCTATTAGGGTTGCTATAAATTGTTTCCAACTTGATGGCATGATATGCACACATCCATTCAGCAACAACTGACTTCACATTTCCGGACACAAAAAATTGGGGTGATCAGTTCAAATAACCATAATCATCAGCAATATAATTACCAGAAACATGCAATGAGTTGTATGGATGGGAACCTTACCTTTTGTTAGGCAAGATGGAGGTGTAGATGATGATTTTGTGGCAGCTCCTTCTTGGAAATGACATTTTATTCCTCCAGAGCAGTAATTAAGACTTTGTTCTTGATTCATGCATCTACTTGATTTAGGTATTATAGGATGAAATCCTCTTAAACAACTCTGCATGTGCAATAGGAATGACTTCACCATTCAATTCCTATTATGTATATGGAGCGGGGTCACAGGATTTCAGCCAGAGTTTCAATAAATAAGTGCAGGATAGGCAACGGAACTCAAAGGCGTGTATTTTGAGTAGCATCTAATTTGGGATGTTTCTTATTGTTGTTGCCCATTTGATTTCCTAATTTAAAATTTCAAAACCTTTAATATTCATTACCTTTGCAATGCTCTTTAAACAAAAATTGTCCTGTTTTTTAAAATACCATGCGAGTAGCATTTAAGCATCTTTCCGATTACCCATTCTTAGCTTGACTGTGAACTACTGTATTAAAAAAAAAAAATGAAGACCACCCTACCTTGAAGAGAACTGCGTATTTATGTTTGTGGATGTCCATTTCAGAGACATGATGACCCATTTGTACAAGCAATGAAAGTGTTTGTACATGCCTACCTATAAATGGAAAGAAGGAACAGTTTTTCTTAAGTGGATTAAAATTACCCTGTTTTCTTCCTAAGCCTAGCATTAAAAGTCAGCCAAAGAGGAGGTTTGGCGATAGGGGTTAAAGATTCTTTGAAAAGAGGTTGCTGAATGAAAAGGAAGCACATTCCCATTCTTGAGAAGAACACACAGAGGGAAATATAAAGAGGTATAAGACTTTTGTTGAAGCATCTGCATTGAGGAAGCAATTCTAAAGTTGTTTTCATTTTGTTTTGCTGTTTACGTGGTATTCTAGTTGACAGTCAATAGATGGACAAGTTATGTCATCAAAAGTCACACTGTTCACACACTCAAGTGGAAAGAGAAAGAGGCTTACCTGAGTGTTGGCGTGTTCCACTTCCTTGTCAAATGTGGGGAGTAAAAGCAGCCTGCTGAAGAAAGCTATGCATGATCAAGGTACTGGTCTGTTTACTGAAGCAGCCTGAGGGACCTGATGTTGAATTCACTTTAAGATTATCAGTACATGCTTCTTCTACACCTTCATGCTACTTGGTTCAAGGAACTGGCAAACCTTCTAGCTTCTACAGCTAGCTCTTTTTTAAAGCACAGATTGAAAGCACCGGTTTGCAAGTTCTTTAATAAAGTAAGTCAGAATTAAAATTCATGTGCAGCTTGAGACTCATTTGTCCCAAAGCACCCATTTTCCCCTAGTATCAATTTTACTGCCATTCCCTCTAATTATGTGTGTGTTATGTCCCATCAAGTCAATTCCAATTTACCACAACCTCATGAATTAATAATAACTTCTAATGACACTATCATTAACAGCCCTGCTCATGTTTTACAGACCTGTAAGACTTCCTTTAGAGACTCCAGTCTTCCTCTTTCCTTGAACTTCCACTTCCACACACTGCCTTCCACTTTTCCTAACCTTATCGTCTTTTCCGAACCTTATTGTCTTTTCTGAGAAGACATTATGTCTTCTCATAATGTATCCAAAGTAAACTAGCCTCCTTTTCTTCATATTTAGCAAGGTTCAGGCTTGGTTTGATCAAGAATGTGCTTATGTATCTTTTTAAAAGTCCATAGTAACTGTAAAATTCTTCTCCAACACCAAATTTCAAATGAATTGATCCCCCTTCCCCATATCAGCTCTCTTTATTATCCTTCATTCACATCAATGAACAGTAACAGGTAATACCATAGACTGGATAATCTTGACACATTCATAGACCTTTGTCTTGTTCCTTCATGACCATCTAATTAAATGAATGAGGAACTTTACATGATTTACAAAGTATTATATAAAACCACTGACACAGTTTGTGGGTGACAGTGCCACTGACTTTGGGTTTACTGAATGAGATATAATCCTGTTCTCAGAATCTGCCATACAGCAGTATCCTCAATGTCTATGCGTCTAAACCTTAATGAAGACTGAGGGTGGATATGATAGCATTTTTCAAAAATGTGAAAGGGAATCATACAAAGGAGGGGCAGGACCTGTTCCCAGTCATCCCAAACTTCAGGACATGTAATAATAGGCTCTAGGGATGGGTATTTCATTTCAGAACCAATAGGTTACAAAACAAACCATGCAAGCCCAGGCAGTCCTCAGAACCAGCTGATACATGCAGATCCAATTGTTTTACCTTTCTCTGTCTCACACAGGGTTAAAATCCAACAAGGAAGCATGCTGCAATGTCATCTGTGCTTGATCTGTGATGCTGGCCAATCAGGATCTGTGCAGGGACAGGCATCATCCCACCTCCCTTTCTGATTGGCCAGCAGCATGGAGCAGGAGAGATGACATTGCAGCGTGCTTCCTCATTGCAGCTCACTCCATACCGGCAGAGAGAAAGGTAAAGCAATTGGATCTGTGTGTATCAGCTGGTTCTGAGCACCACCTGGGCTCGTATGGTTCGTTTCGTAACCTTCTGGTTCTGAAATGAAATGCCCATCTCTAATAAGCTCAAGTTACAAAAACTAGATTTAGACTGAATATCAGGGGGGGGGGGACTTCTTAACTGTTAAGGCAGCAGGACACTGGAACCAATTACCTCATGAGATGGTGAATGCTCATATATGGAAGGCATTTGAGAGAAAGTTGGACAACCATCTATAAGATCTGCTTTGATTTGGATTTCTGCACTGAGCAGGTTGTCTGACACAATAGCCTTATAGGCCTTTCCCAGTTCAGTTAGGCTATGATATCCCAGTTTAGCAGGGGACCTATTAAATACAGTGACAAACCTGAGTCCAAGCTTCAGGTCCTTGACTCCTTGGGAACCTGTGTATTAAACAGTTGAATTAATTATTTATATGTATATTGTTATCTTTGATGGTTTTTAGATTTTTTAAATATCTACTGTTTTAATGTGTGTTATATTGTAAATTGCCCAGAGTCACCTCAGGGGAGATGGATGGTGACAAATCTAAATAAATAAATAATACATTTCAGCTGCAGAGCTGGAAGAGGCCTTATGGCTCATTGAAGCAGCCCCTGTATTAGTTGAATATGTCCTACCTCAACTGCCCTGCTGAATTATTAATCAATTAAATAAGAGTTTTCTCATCCTGCCTATACATGTCTTTGGGGACTGTGTGTGCAGAAACAGGTATACATTTGTAGTTCCTCTGCTCTTAGCATTAATAAAAGTCATGTTTCCATGTAAGAATGTTGCAGTTTGGAGCAGGTGTGAAAGAAAAAATGCTGCCAAAAAAAAAACCCTTGAAAAAACACAGAATTTTGGAAAATGTCTCTTGTAGCATGATACCAAGAAATATTCATAATTTAAGAGGTTAAAAGATGTCCTGGTTATTACTCTGTTTTCAGTGGATATTGTGTTGGTGAACTCTTAAGTACATACCTAAGAGGTGCTTTCGTCAAATGAGGCACCCCAAAACCCACTTTGTTCATTTCAGCAATACATTATTGCCCATTGGTTGTTGCATAATTCAGGTTACAACTGGAATTTTTTTTCCATGTGAGAGAGTGGTGTTGGGGAGAGATGAAGGAGGTTTTATGAGATACTTGCGGATATGATAAAGGTTTCTGATACTATCAAACTATTTGCTCTATTAGTACACTCTGCTTTAATGGCAACTGGCAGTGCAGGACCTCAAGCACCAATGCCCTACCAATGTTACTGTCATCAGAATCTATTTCTTTGTGTTCTACATTTCCACTAATAGCACATAAAGTGGCTCATAGCATGTTGGTCAAAATCCTTATCCGTAGATACAAAAATAATGTAAAGTCTGGAGGCAAAATAGCCCAAGTTAAGAAATCACTGTAGACATTAGCAGTTACATATTGAGTCACCCAATTCACTGTGCAACAGATAATGTCTGCAGCAATTTGTCAAACATTACATCATTTATTTTTCAGCAGCAAAACTGGACAACAGGACAGGGTCCTGAACTAACAACAAATATAACAGTTCAAAAACATTACAAATAACCACATGTAATAAAATACCACCACAGATAAATATACATTATAGGAATAGGAATATTTATTGTCATTGCCCCCTTGCAGGAACAATGAAATTTTGTGGTTGATATATTCAACTCATTTAAAATATTTCACATAGATTTAAAAACAGGTACAACACATAATAATATGACATATAAAATTACTAAAATATGACATATAAAATAAGCTGACTTCAAAGTCCAGAATTTCCGTTTAAGTCCAATATTGCTCTAAAAAAGAAGCTATTTTTGAGACGGTTTGTTCTTGACCTCAGTACTCTATATCTCCATCCCGATGACAGCAACTTGAAGAGGCGATGACCAGGATGTGATGGATCTCTTAATATATCTAATGCACCTGGTAGTATAAATTTGTTCTAGGGTGGGGAGTGAACAGCCTACAATACTCTCTGCAATTCTTATGATTCTGTGCAACACGGTCCTATCCCAGTGGGTACAACTTCCATACCACACACATAACCTGTGAGTAAGTACACTCTCAATTGCACAATAATAGAAGGCTAGCAGCAGCTTTTGTGGAAGATGGTTTTTCCTTAAAGTTCTCAAGAAAAATAGTCTCTGCTGAGCCTTCTTTGCAAGCCCCCTTGTGTTGACACTCCAGGACAGATCCTCCTGTAACTCAATGCCAAAAAAATCTAAAACCTGTAACCTTCTCCACACCAGTCCCATCAATCACCAGTGGTTGAATATCCGTTTTCTGCCTCCTAAAATCCAACACAAGCTCCTTTGTTTTCTTTATGTTTAGGTGCAAGTTATTTATTCTGCACCACTTGGTCAACCTCTCCACTTCATCTCTGTAAGCCATCTCACTCTCCTTGCCAGAGATGAGCCCAATCACAGTTGTGTCATCTGCAAACTTAATGATCCTATTGCTAGGATAGGCAGAGACACAATCAAGCGTGTAAAGAATATAAAGGAATGGGCTAAGTACACATCCCTGTGGTGTTCCAATGTTGGTACTAAGAGTATTAGAGGTGTAAGGGCCCAACCGGACCCTCTGAGAATGTTCTGACAGAAAATCCAAGATCCATCCACAAAGTGATGGTGGAAGCCCTAGACCAGGGGTCCTCAACCTAAGGCCCCGGGTCCGAATGTGGCCCCTGAAGGTCCTGAATCTGGCCCCCGGGACCAATTCCAACCCCCCACCTACCCCCTGCTTTGCAAGCAAGCCACCCTCCACAGCTGCTTCTATTGCTGAGGCAATTCAAAGCAGTGGGCTATGTCACTTCTCCCACTCCCCCCAACTGCTATCCAGATGATCAGCATACTGGCTAGTGGGGCATTCAAAGTGGGAGGGCTACGGCAGGGTCCCCCAGTCCCCCCACCCACCGCCCAGATGGTTGGGGCGCCGGGTACAGCCGACCGGGGCAATTTAAAACAGGAGGGCTGTGGCAAAGTCTCCCACTCCCACCATGGCCCTGAGGCCCCACCCGTGCTCCTCCTCCCCCCTGCCCACCTGCCTTCCTTGTGTGGCTGCCGCCTGTGTTATTGTAGTGGTGAGGAATGAAGGGGGAAGGCAGAGGCAGCGCCAGCCAGCCTTCCGAGCCAGAGCAGCCATGGCAGTGGACCACTGGAGGGATGGACAGCAGGGGACCAAGGAGGAAACTGAGCTACTTCCCAACCACCCAGCCCCCTCCGAGCTGCTGCCTTGGTCCATTGAGCGAGGGAGGGGAGGAGGGAGCACAGCCATGGCCAGAGGCTGAAGCTGCCACCACCATCACCGGGTTAGAGACCAGCGAAGAGGAGGTGGTGGAGAAAGAAGAGAAGGCCAAACGGTGGCCCAGGCCTGGTTCCTGGGAGGCTGGCGGGGCTGCATTTGTTCCCAGTTGGTGATGGGTGGGCTGGCGAGCCAAGAGAGCACCGCAGCCTGGCTGGACTCGGCCAGTGAGCGGGCTGCAGGTGGCTTTGGGCATGCCTTTCTGCCTCCCCTCCCTCCTTCCCAGCCCTTGCTCCCTCCCCTCCCTCCCTCACTTGTAGCGCACCAAGTTGGGTCAGGCCAAGAGAGGAGGCAGGTTTCCCTCCAGGGACAGTGAGGACGTGATGGCCAGGGGACACGGCTGGATCTGCCTGCAGTGGCATCAGCCTTGCTGCGGCTGCTGCTCCTCATCCTGAGTGGCCGCCAAGAAGGTGATGAGGGGCCTGAGTTTGCCTGGGCTGCCACCTCCTTCCCGATGCAATGAAGGAAGGAAGGAAGGAAGGAAGGAAGGAAGGAAGGAAGGAAGGAAGGAAGGAAGGAAGGAAGGAAGGAAGGAAGGAGAGCTGCTCCAGATGCTGCCACTGGAGGAGGAGGAGGAGGAGGAGGAGGAGGAGGAGGAGGAGGAGGAGGAGGAGGAGGAGGAGGAGGAGGCGCAGCAGAGGGATCCCAGCAGTGTCACCTCAGGGTGGTGATCTGGAGCAGGAGACATTGCTGGGGCCCTGGAGACAAAATGATCACGGGCCAATCGTGGGGAGTTCCGCCCACTTGCCCCTCCCTCCCTTTTCCACGTCGGCCTTTTTTGGGTTTTTTTGGACTGTGGTCTGGCCCCCATTGGTGTCTGGGGTGTGGTGGACCGGCCCGCTGTTTGAAAACGTTGAGGACCCCTGCCCTAGACCTTCCAGTTTAGAGATCAAACTTCGTGGAAGAATGGTGTTAAAAGCCGAGCTAAAATCCACAAAGAGCAATCTAGCATAGCCCCCCTCTGCTCCAGATGTTCAAAAACAGCATGAAGAGCACATGCCACAGCATCCTCTGTTGATCTCTTCTTTTTATAGGCGAATTGGAATGTGTACAGTCCCTCTGGTAAACAGGCAATAACATAGTTCCGTACCAACTTTTCAAAGCACTTCATGATTACAGTTGTAAGTAGAGATGGGCACGAAATGAACAATTTTTCATTTCCATTTTAGTTTTTTTGTTTTGTTATGTAACGAAACAACAAATGAATTTTGTCTCTGAAATGAAACGAAACAAACAGAAACACCAGAACTTTTGTTGTGCGGTTCGTTTCCGTTACTGCAAAATGAGTGAATTGCTTAAAATCCTTTAAAAAATCACAAAAAATGAAATAATTGGTAACAAAATGGTAACAAAACGAACAAAAACAAAAATGAATTTTTTTCAAAAATTCATGAAAAACGGAAACGAACCTAATCGGACCCTCCAAACGACAAACAACAAACGAAATGCAATTTTTTTGATTCGTGCCCATCTCTAGTTGTAAGTGCTGCTGGACAAAAGTCATTCAAGTTTTCCGGATTTGGTTTTTTTGGTATCGGAGCAATAATGACAGACTTTAGGCATGATGGCACAATAGCTTGGGATAGGGATCGATTCAAAATCCCAGTGAAAACTCCTGCTAATTGATCTGCACAATCCTTCAATACCCTTCTGGCAACTCCATCTGGCCCCGTAGCCTTCCTTGGATTGATTCCCCTTCAACACCTTCCTCATCTCTCCCTCCTCCACATTAAAAATTACATTCCCTTCTGCCGATGCTGATAACAATAGTGAAGGTGGCAGAAACTCTGCTGATATCCCTACTAATGTTGCTTCAAAACGGGCAAAAAAAGGCATTCAATTCCTCTGCCAAAGATACCCCTCCCTCAGCTACCGGGGAAACTTTAGATTTGTACCCAGTCATTTCCTGTACACCTTGCCACACCTCCCTAGTGTTGTTACATTGAAAATTATTCTCCAGTTTCTGCCTATATGCCTCTTTAGCCAATATAATAATATATTAGTGAATAAAATGAAGATGAACCAAAAAAAAAAAGCCAACTCTTTAAACTAAGTAAGAGACACATTAAAGCCTAACTCAGAGACAAGGCCAGGCAGAGGATAGTTACACATATTGTCAGATATCTGTTAACTAGAAATGTCAACAACTGAAGCTGGGATTTTCTGAATGCAAAACATGTACTTCACCAAATAACCATGGCCTCTGTCAAACCCACTTGCTACTCAGGTGGCCTCAGTTTTTGTTTTTCAGTATTGAACATCTGTAGCTGATGTCTAGGAATGTCAATCCTTGTCTTGGTGTCCTCAAGGTGAAAATGATAAACAGCAGAATTAATCTTCTTGGCCCATGAGGGGGAAAATTATTGTGTTGCATTTTCATCAGAAAAGAAGGATGAGAGGTCTTTCTTTCTTTCTTTCTTTCTTTCTTTCTTTCTTTCTTTCTTTCTTTCTTTCTTTCTTTCTTTCTTTCTTTCCATCCTCAGAGTCTTCAAATGTTCCCTCAAAAGGAGAGATTATAGTGTACGTCTCTCCTCTGCCTTCTCTGGATGATCACCCACTCAGAGGCAGCTCCGTGGGCTTCCCTAGCATGGTCCATCATCTTATGATGTTGCTGCCAAAGGAGGTGGGACAAGAAAATCCACACCACTGCATCTGAATGGATGATCACCCAGAGGAGAGAAGCATGCTGCTGCTAGTGATTGAGTGATCAACCAGAGGAGATAGGGGAGGGAAGTGTGTGGTGCCCACAAAATACCTTGTTTAGAATCTCTAAGTATCTGAGGAGAAATTTCCTGAGTGGTGAATAACTCAGATATCAAAAGTCCAAACTCCACAAAACTTGGAAGGTTTAGAGCAAACTATAGAGCAAAATCAGGGGATGATTTCCCCCAAGTGATGAACTGACAAATTTCCAGTGATGAATTCATGAATTCATGAATCAACTTGTCTCCCCTTTAGAATGCTCTAAAACAAACTCCTAGCATCCAGAGGCCACAAATTTGCAGGGGTGCTTCCTCTAACTCCACCAATCATGAGGGATTGTAGAGAGGTCCCTCCCCGGCTATCCAGGGGGCCCCACCCCCTTGGTCACCCCACCAGGTCGAGTTTGGGCCTGTGTCATCAGCAGAGGACTCCGGGGCTATGGCCTACTGCTGGCCGGCGGCCTCCCCTTTCAACCCTTGCCCAGCCTGGCTTATTAAATCCGCCAAAGGGAACATGCTGGAGTGGGCTTCCTCTATTGCCATCGCCTCCTTCAGGGAGGGAATTTTCCCCTCCTGCCTGAAGGAGATGGTGTTCAAGCCCACCTTGAAGAAGCCCGGCCTGGCTTCGGACGATCTTGCCAGCTATCGTCCGTTCGCCATTTTTCCCTTCCTGGGCAAGGTTGTTGAGAGGGTTGTCGCCGTCCGGCTTCAGACCTACCTGGAGGAAAACCATATCCTTGATCTGTTCCAGTCCAGATTCAGGCCATTTCATGGGACCGAAATTGCCCTGGTCGCTCTGCAGGATGACCTCCTCAGGTAGGCTGATAGAGGGTTGGTCCTCCTTGATTTGTCAGCTGCCTTTGATACCATCGACCATGGTAACCTGCTGGTCTGGCTTGCCGAGGCGGGAGTTGGGGGTTCAGCACTTTGCTGACTCCGCTCCTTCCTTGGTGGATGGTCCCAGTGGGTTCAGCTGGGGGAGGATTTGTTGGCTCCTTGGACACTCCCTTGTGGAGTGCCGCAGGGGTCGGCAATCTCCCCTATGCTGTTCAGTGTTTATACGAGGCCGCTGGCGGAGGTCATAAGGAGATTTAGAGTTTGCTGTCATCAGTACGCTGATGATATGCAGCTCTATCTCTCCTTTTCTTTTTCTGCAATGGAGGCAGTTCACTCCCTTGATCTGTGTCTGGAGGCGGTCTTGGAATGGACAAGGACGAACAGTCTCAAGCTTAACCCGGAGAAGACCAAGGTTCTGTTCTTTGGGGTGCCCTCGTCCATGTACAGTGGCCCCCTCCCTAGGCTGGGGGGTGTTTCCCTCTAGCCTGCGGACAGGGCCAGGAATCTGGGCATGGCCCTGGATTCAGCCCTCTCCCTGGAAGCCCAGGTGATGGCAGTATCCAGGGCCGCTTTTTTCCATCTCCGCAGGATCACCCAGATCCATCCGTACCTTGATGAGTCCTCCTTGAGAACAGTCGTGCAGGCCCTGGTGATTTCGAGGATTGACTACTGTAACACACTCTACATGGGGTTGCCCTTGACCCTTGTCCGGAGCCTCCAGCGGGTGCAAAATGCAGCGGCTAGACTGGTGGTGGGTGCCCGTAAATACGATCATATCACCCCAGTTCTGGCGCGCCTGCATTGGTTGCCCATTGCTCTCTGGGTAAGGTTCAAGGTCTTGGTTTTGGTTTTCAAAACCCTCCACGGCTTGGGACCTGAATACCTGGCAGAGCGGATCTCCCAGAGATCAACTGAGGCCAGACCTACTCGATCATCGCAGGCGCACTCAGGGTGGTCACTCCAAGAGAGGTGCAGAAGTTGGTAACCCGTAGCCGTGCCTTCTCCGTTGTTGGCCCCTCTCTGTAGAATCAACTCCCGAGTGAGCTGTGCCTTGCATAGTCCCTGTCCGCCTTTAGAAAGGCATTAAAACCTTTGCTTTTCAAGGAAGCATATGGTGACCTCATTTCTGTTTAATTTCCTCCCCCCCCTTTGATCTGCCGCTGCCTGCCGAGGGTTTTCCCTCTTTGCCACTTTCCTATTCGTCTTGCCTTTGTTTTTCCCATTGCATCTGTTTTTAGCTGTGTTTTTAGCTTTTTTATCTGGAAACTACCCTGAGTTCCTTTGGAAAAAGGAGTGGTATATAAATGCACCAAATAAATGAATAATAAATAATAAATAGAAGAGTCAGGAGGAGCTTCCCTCCAAATCTGGTGTCTCTAGATGCTAGTAGTTCATTTTAGAGCATTCTAAATGGGAGACAAATTAACCACAATAGTGGACCCACCACCACCAAACTGGACAGACACTAAAAATGCATTCCTCCGCCATGCATGTCGGAGGAAGAGTGTCAACCAAATCAGACATAAAAACCCTTGATTTTCGAAGGGCAAACTTCCCTCAGATGAGGAAACTAGTTAGAGAGAAACTGAAGGGGAGGGTTAGAAGAATCCAATCTCTTCAGAGTGCATGGAGCCTGTTTAAAACAACAATAATAGAGGCCCAGCACAAGTGCATACCACAAAGAAAGAAGAGCTCATTTAAGTCCAAGAGGACACCGGCATGATTAACGAGTGGAGTTAGAGAGGCTCTAAAGCACAAGGAGAGGTCCTTCTGTAAATGGAAATCTTCCCCAAATGAGGAAAATAAAAAGGAACACAAACTCTGGCAAAAGAAATGTAAAAAGATGATAAGGGAGGCAAAGAAAGACTTTGAGGAACGCATGGCTAGCAATATAAAGGGTAATAATAAAAGCTTCTTTAAATATGTTAGAAGTAGAAAACCTGCCAGAGAACCAATTGGGCCTCTGGATGGTGAGAGAGGAAAAGGGGAGGTTAAGGAGGACTTGGACATTGCAGAGAAATTGAACGAGTTCTTTGCGTCTGTCTTCACGACAGAGGACCTTGAGCGGATTCCGCTGCCTGAGCCGCCCCTCTTGACTAAAGAATTAAATCAAATACAGGTTAAAAGAGAGGAGGTTTTAGGACTAATTGATAAATTGAGGATTAACAAGTCACCGGGCCCAGATGGCATCCACCGAAGGGTTATTAGGGAACTGAGAAATGAAATTGCAGATCTCTTAACGGTAATATGCAACTTGTCTCTTCAAATGGCCACAGTGCCGGAGGACTGGAGGATAGCGGATGTCACACCAATTTTTAAAAAGGAAGGAGGGGGACCCAGGAAACTACAGGCCGTTAGCCTTACATCTGTCCCAGGAAGATGGTGGAAGGCCTCATCCAAGAGAAAATCTTAAAACACATAAAAGAACAAACCTTGCTGAGAGAAAATCAGCATGGCTTCTGTAAGGGTAAATCTTGTCTTACAAACCTTTTAGAATTTTTTGAAAAGGTCAACAGGCACGTGGATTTGGGTGAACCGGTGGATATAGTCTATCTGGATTTTCAAAAGGCTTTTGACACAGTCCCTCACCAAAGGCTGCTGAGAAAATTGCATAGTCAGGGGATAAGAGGGCAGGTCCTCTTATGGATTGAGAACTGGTTGAGATCCCGAAACAAAGAGTAGGTGTCAATGGGAAATTTTCACAATGGAGAGAAGTGAAAAGCGGTGTGCCCCAGGGCTCGGTCCTGGGACCGGTGCTTTTCAATCTGTTCATAAATGACCTGGAGACAGGGATAAACAGTGTGGAGGCCAAGTTTGCAGATGACACAAAACTTTTCCATGTGGTAAAAACCAGAGAAGATTGTGAAGAGCTCCAGAAGGATCTCTCCAAACTGGGGGAGTGGGCTGAGAAATGGCAAATGCGTTTTAATGTAACCAAATGTAAAGTAATGCATATTGGGGCAAAAAATCCAAACTTCATCTATCAACTCATGGACTCTGAGTTATCCGTGACGGATCAGGAAAGAGATCTTGGTGTGTTGGTGGACAGCTCCATGAAGGTGTCTCCCCAATGTGTGGCAGCAGTGAAGAAGGCCAATGCCATGCTAGGGATTATCAAAACGGGGATTGAAAATAAAACAGCCAACATTATAATGCCGTTATACAAAACAATAGTAAGGCCGCACCTGGAGTATTGTGTACAATTCTGGTCACCGCATCTCAAGAAAGACATAGTGGAACTGGAAAAGGTGCAGAAGAGAGCGACTAAAATGATTACTGGGCTGGGGCACCTCCCTTATGAAGAAAGGCTAAAACAATTGGGCCTCTTCAGTCTGGAAAAAAGGCGCTTGAGGGGGGATATGATTGAGACATACAAAATAATGCAGGGTATGAGTAAAGTGGATAGAGGGAAGCTCTTCTCCCTCTCTCAAAATACCAGAACTAGGGGACATACACTCAAATTGAGTGCTGGGAGAGTAAGAACTGACAAAAGAAAATATTTTTTCACCCAGCGCGTTGTAATTCTATGGAAGTCCCTGCCACAGGATGTGGTGATGGCATCTGGCCTGGATGCCTTCAAAAGGGGATTGGACAGATTCCTAGAGGAAAAGTCCATCACGGGTTACAAACCATGATGGAGATGTGTAATATCTAGGCTTTAAACCAGGGTACTTCAAGGGCCAGATGCAGGGGAGTGGTATCAGGAGACAGATATCTAGTCTCATGCGCTCCCAAACGCATCTGGTGGGGCCGCTGTGAGATACAGGAAGCTGGACTAGATGGGCCTTTGGCCTGATCCAGCATGGCTCTTCTTATGTTCTTATGTTCTTATGTTCTAAAAAGAAAAAGAAGAAAAAGGAGGGGGTGTCTTGGGTGTCTTTTTATAGCCCAATTAATTGACCAATCAAAATTGCTAAAAAAATCATCAATTAATGTTCTTTGGGGGAGTCAATTTATGATGAATACGAATTGATGAATATTGACAAATTGGCCATATTTGTCACAAAACATGATTAGTTTTTTCAGTTAATCTCCATATCTAATACACATGCATACATACATACAAACATATGCATACCACATATGAACACCATAAGGCTTAAGAGGGTTGCAAAAGGATAGTGCAAATTTATTTTCAGTAATCAGGATTTATTACTACCCAGTACTTGATGGGTAACTATATAGACATAATGAGCATGTGGGGGGTTAATGCTTTACTTTAATTCTGTGGTTATTTGAGGTTGCATTCAAGATGCCAGATTGGGGCAAATGTCCTTTTACAAATCTATGAATAAAGCATGTTCTCCAATGCTGCCTTTTCACTTAATTATGAATATGTGAATTGGTCTTAATGAGCATCTGCATAGTACCTTTGTGGCTTGTTGTGAATCAAGCGACTGAATCTGCTTCTTACACATGTAGCTATACTAGGCAGCAATGGTTATCCCTTGAGAAAAGAGAGCAATACCACCTGAAGACTCTAAAATATTGTTGTAGCGTACTCTTCCAGCATTGGACTGTACAGCAGTCGGGCTTGTGTATATATGTA
Source organism: Phrynocephalus forsythii (assembly GCA_029282475.1). NCBI lineage: Eukaryota > Metazoa > Chordata > Lepidosauria > Squamata > Agamidae > Phrynocephalus > Phrynocephalus forsythii. Next base: position 38,521,533 of record JAPFRF010000010.1, read on the forward strand.
CGATGATCAAACTAGGCAATTGTGAACATGTCGCTTTGGATAAAGATTGCAAATTTTCAACTGGCTGCTGAATGTAAGATCAAGCACACACTGCAAAAAGGAAAGGTTGCATGTTGCATTGAGTGAGAGGTATAGTAGCCCAGAAGACGAAGTAAGGAGAATGCAAGCATTTTGTCACAGCTGCAAGGAAGAAATGGCAGACAAGCTGGACTGAAATGCTTGCTAATTGCTGATTTTCTAGACATTCTATCATGCAGGCACTCATTCTTGTCTCGTTCCTTGAAGTAGAAGCAGTGTGGGCCCAAAGAGGGAAATATAGAAAGAAAAGCCATTTATTTTTCTGTGCCTGTGTTTTAATTGTCTCTCCAGAGACACTCTTTTGCAGATTTATGTGTTCAAACTGTCACCTAGAGTTTGGGTTTTGTGACAATGAACGCTCTGTTATCAGAACATACCAGCCACATTAGAAAAAGAAGGAAGGACAGCATTGCCTGCCGTGATTGGGAACTGTGAACCTAGCAAATATTATCAGATAGATAGGACAGTATGCCAGTTTACTGCTGCACTCTCCTTCATAGCTAAATAGGAACGTCTCTCACCTGTTTTACAGACTCACCCATTGCTTCTGCCCTGATGCTGTTGACCAGTTCTAGTATGTGGTTTAACATTTTTGTGTACTAACAATTTTCTTTGTCCCAAGAAACTAGAAAATGAAGGTGATTAAGCATATTGATTTGGAAAGGACTTAGAAGTGCTTCCAGATCAGAACTTGTAACTTATTTTTTTTTATTCCAGGTCCCTGAGTCCTAAACACATGGAACTACTGTTGGGAAAAAAGCTAACAGTCCCAAAAGTTATTTCCGGTATATGTACCAGCTACACACATATGACTATGTCAGGAAACACAGATTTTCATCTCTTCTGTAGTGCTATCTTCCCCCATAGGAAGCTTGCTGTAAATATAATAGCTGTAGCCCACAGAGCTGTCTTACCTCTATGACTCATATAACATTATGATTTCTCTGCTGTCAAGTCAATTCAAATTCATGGTAATCATTTCCAGAGTTTTTCTGGCTAAAGAATACTTAGAAGTACTTCACTGTTCCCTTCTTCTGGGGGTGCCCTGGCATGTGCAGCCACAGGTGTAGCCTGGGCGAAAGTCTGTTTTTTCACACACACCCCTCAACACACAGGAGAGCGAGCCCCCTTCCTTGGCACCAGGCTGCCCCACCACCACCTCGGATGGAGCAGGGCATGGCAGCTGCACACATACCACCCACTGACAAGCAGGCCACTGGGCTTGGCCAGGCTGCCCGGCCAAGCCCACCCCCTCCAGGCAGCTCCAAGCCAGGGAGAGTGATCCCCTGCCCCCTCACCATGACGTCCAGCCCCACTGAGATGACCCCAAGTTGTCAAGGTATGCCAGGTTGGAGTCAGCACTGCGAAACCCCCAGCGGCACCCTCTGCCTCCAGCCGCAGCAGTGGCAGCCCCAGCTGGTGCACCCCCTGCTCCCCCTCCAAGGCCTAGTGCAACAGCCATGGCTGCCCCGTCAGCCTTGGGGCCATTCACATGCCGCCAGGCAGCCGGGGCGCCAAGCCGGGCCACCCCTGTGGCCAAGGTGGCAGCAAGGTTTGGGGAGGTGAGGCCAAATGCGGAAGCCTCATCTCCCTTTTACTCAGGAGTCGGAGATGGTGGGCAGGGACACTGGTGGGGGTGGTAGGTGATTTGGTACCCCCTAATTGCTGCACCCAGGGCACCCCACCCCCTTGCCCTCCCCAGACCATGCCCCTGTGCACAGCTCCTCTAAGACCGCACAGTGTAGCTTGTGACAGCTGTATTCACAGGAGGCACATTGGGGAATCAAATACACAACAAGTGGCTTCGCAGCTTCCTATGATTCACTTGCCAACTTCTTTTTAATTGGGATGGGGCTACAAAAACAACCTGACAAAAACCAAAAACACCCTCCCCAAACACGAAGACAAAACTAAATTCTCAGTGTAAAAATGGCAACACAACAACTGCATTTTAGTGCCTTAACATTCAGCTTTGCATTAGGAGTGAACTGGATGGTCTGCTCCTTTCTGACCCAGATTCCCCACTTCTTCTTCTTCACCTGTTACTCCTGCTCCTGTTCCATCATTATCTTTGTGATCATCTGTGGTCCTGCAAACTCTAGTAGCAAGTTGTATATACAAGGAAGAAGGCCATGCCTATGAAGAAGTCCTCTTGCTGCAAATGACATTCAGCCTCTTCTAATTCCCTCCTGGCTCATTTTTGACTGCAAAAGCATGCACTGGGCATAGAGAATGCGCATAGGATGCACTATTGATCAAGATGCAACCCCCTTGAGTTTTTCTAATTGTGCACGGGAGAGTAACACTCATCGACAAATGAGTAAATTAGCCTCATTGGCCACCCTTACAGCATAAAATAGGTCCTGAGAGTGAGGCATCAAAGCAGTGGAGTGAATCAGTTGGGATGGCAAGTGGGTGGCCCCTTCCTTGGTTTGTGACTAGTGGCCTTCATGCCAAAGGTGGGCACATTTTGGTCTTCCATCCTTGCTCACCACTTGCAATGGTGGAATAATGTCAATAGAGTTATGAAAGCGTTCTATAAGGGCATAAGAAAAGCCCAGTACATTGAAGGGAAGACTTAAATTTTCTCAATAGAGATGGGCATGACTAGGGAAAATGACGTTTTCGAGTTGTTGTGTGTCGGAGGCAGCCCGTTTCGGCTCGTTTCCGTTTTTCGTGAAATTTCGCAAAAATTTGTCGTTTCATTTTTTGTTTTTTTGTTTGTCGTTAGTACTGTTTTTTGGGGGGGTAGCGGGCTCCTGGAGGCACCTCTCTGTGGTGGTTGCCTCCTATCCTCACCCGCCAGCGCTGCTACAAAAGGGCATGCATAGCCATATGCTATGGATATGCATATTGCAGACGCAGCAGACTGGCAGAGGCACCCCTCTTTTTGGGGTGCCATCCCTGCAACAGTCGGTGAGACACAGTCAGGCAGCACTTGCAGGCATGGTTTGCATGGCACACAAATGCTGCTGCATGAGTCAGCCAGAGCCACAAGTGACGGACTGGCAGACTCTTTGCACCCGCTCCAAGGGAAATGTACTTGCGTGTAGTGCAATCAAGTAGATCTGGCTTAGGGTTAAGACGGGTTAGCGCAAGGGCTAGGGTTAGGCTAGTTACAGGTGAGGTTAGGGTGAGTATTGGGGTGCACCTCTGGGTGCCTCTCTGACCCACTTAGAAGGACAGTGTACTGGCGTATGGTTTAGGCTTAGGCTTAGGGTTAGGGTTCGGGCTATGGTTAGTGGGCTGTTTATGCCTGATTGGCACATCCCAGAAGTCTCTGTGGTCAACCTGGCCAAGTGGCCATGCGATTGGTGGAAAATTTGCATGGTCCACTCCCATGGGCGAGCCCATCATTGCGAATGTGCAGTTGTAAATAAAATAAAATAAAATAAAATAAAATCAACAGAGACTTTTTTTGCAAGAAAAACCCACTGCTGCTACTGTAAAAATTCAAGCATTTAAACTAGCTAATTTTCGCATGTTTCTGTGGTGGTTTGGTGGGGTTTTGGACCACAATTTAAAAAAAATATTGCGGTTGCCATTTTAGATCCCCCCGCACTGCATGGCAAATGGATGCGCCCTCCCAGCCTGGTACAGTCTCCAAAACCTGGCCATGCGATTGGTGGAATGGCTCCAAAAATTTGCATGGTCAACTCCCATGGGTGAGCCCATCATTGCGAATGCGCAGGTGTAAACAAATAAAATAAAATAAAATAAAATCAATGGAGACATATTTTGGCAAGACAAACCCACTGCTGCTACTGTAAAAATTCAAGCATTTAAAATAGCTAATTTTCGCATGTTTCTGTGGTGCTTTGGTGGGTTTTTGGACCACGATTTCAAAAAAAAAAAATTGTGGTCGCCATTTTGGATCCCCCGCCCGCACACCGCATGGCAACGGCAGACGAGACGACGCCCCCGCCTGGTACCAGCAGCACAGCAGTAGCACTAGCCAAGGAGAGGGGGCGGGGAACCCCCAAAAAAAAAAAAACACCCTTCTGGCCTGGTAGGTGCCCTTCAGACAGTTTTCGCCTGCTTTTAGGGCCAGGAATCGGGCTTTTTTTTTTACTTTTAAAAACTTTTTTCTGTGCCGCTTGGCATTGCAGGATCGCCGCGATGCCAGGAATGACCACGACAAATCAGACCCAATTATTCTTTAGTCGGTTCGAGTTCGAGTTCTGGTGGAGTAATTCCCGTTACTGTTTCTGTTGCGTAACGGAAATGAGTAACGGAAACAGAAACGGGAATTCCGCTAAGTCATGCCCATTTCTATTTCTCAACCATTTGCATGACTGTTTAGTCCTCCACGAAGAGTGTTACTGTATGACTATGACACAAAGTGACAGAAAAGTGATTTGTCACAAGAATTGGATGATTCTGAATTGTGGCTTTGCAATTACTCTAGGTGTTGTTTCAAGCCTTAACATAATTATAAATCATTTTTCCTCTCAAAGGTGTTGACATCTGGCTTGATTAAGCATGGTTCTCCATTTAAAAAAAATTCAGGTCTGGATTAATTGCATATTGTTTCCTGCTCAAACATGAATGGAAGATAGTCTTGTCATTTAGTTATGCCAAATTATAAAGACGTCTCTCTTCATACAGTAACACATCCTCATAGTTTTAAAATAAAATACCACACAAATATATAAATTAAACATTTATAAAATAGTTCTTTATCTAAGAAGAAATATATATTCATTGTACCTCATATAACCTCATTTTTGGAAGAGATCTGATTATAGTTCTGTATTTCCTGCTGGCTACATCTGGTTAATTTGCAAGCATGGTCTGTGCAACTGGTTCAGACCTGTACATTTCTACACAGATATATTTGTCATTAAGTTCTGTGGCTGAAATCTGGCAGGGAACATGCAACCTAACTGCCCATGCAGCCCCACCTCTGCAACGGACTGTCCATCAAAGTCTTCCCTGGTCAGGTGAGCGATCAGATGTCTAGCCATCATGTGAACTGGAAAGCAGGAGAGAAAAGCAAACTGCAGTATGGCTGCTCTATCCATGGGGGATCGGTTCCAGGTCCCCTCGCAGATAGTGAAATATGTGGATAAGAGTAAATGGTCTTATCCAAGGATAATGGCAGCACCAGGGGTGGTGGGGTGCCAGGGCGAAAGCTTTCACCCCTGACAACCCTAAACGCTTGGTAGTGCAGCAGCGGCGGTGGCAAGAAGGGCTTGGCCTCGGTAAGCTTTCTTTTGTTTTCTTCCCTCCTCATTACCGCCAGCCAGCTGCACTCTTTGCCGCCACCCTCTTTGCTGCAGGGCTCAGCAGCTGGCCTGAGGGGTTGACAGTGTTGGCATGGAGGGAAAAGAACAAAAGAAAACTTAATGATGCTGAGCCCTCCTCACTGCCAGCCAGCCACCCTCTTAGCTGCCGGCTTTGCAGCTACTGTTTGTGACAGTAGCCTGCTTTATGGCTAATGTTTGTGACAGTAGCCTACTTTACGGCTACTGAATTATTTTTAAAATACTTTCCCCCTCACTCCACGGATAAGTGAATCATTAGATAATGAACCAGTAGATAAGGGGGTAACTTGGGTACTTACATCTACATACTATATCCTTGAGTAGGATTTTGACTAATGGAAGTCATCCTCTTAAATATGGATAGGACTGCGGCCTGTTAAAACTACCAAAGATATTTGAATTTATGCCTTTTATTTCAAGAAGCCCTTAGCAGGGCTCCAAAACCTATTTTTAATTACTATAGTGACAGAAGATTCATGACTTTAAATTGGGGGAGTATCTTTGTGTAGTGGTAGGGTTTATCGCATCTTCACCCTGCAACTTTCCAGTTTTCTGCTTTTCAATGGTGAACCATTGTATAGGAGACTGATGAACCCAGGACATGTCTCGTTGTATCTTTGTATCACTACCTGAGAAAAGTAGTCAGAATTAAAAGAAGGAAATAGGTGAACTCTTTATTAATAAATCAGGTCACGGTGTTAGTTTTGGCCCAGCCTGCTTCTTTATGTATTCTGATATCTCTGCATGTCCTGATGTCTTAAAAGTAGCAGTAACTCTTCACTACAACCAGGCAACCCACCACCCTCGATTCTTGGATTACTTGAATCTAGGCCAAATTTCAGCACTGATGGCAGTAATGCCACAGTGCCACCCAGTGTTTTATTCCTTGCACATTTTTATGTTGACAGCATGAGGCAGGATTCTCCCCCCTCCCCCTCCCCCTTTCTCTTTTTGACTGAGCAAAATTAAATAGAATTATGTTACATCAGGGCGAACACAATGATTAAAATAATTTACCATGCATATTCAGAATGTATTCATCCTCAGGTTGACAGATGCGGGCTAAGCGGTTGCAGATTAATAGTAGAGGGGCTCTTTCCCTGGGTAAAATGTTTCAAAAGAATTTGTTATTAGGAGCAGTGTCCCATTCCTGCCCCTCTCCTCATTTGGAAGTCCAAGTTTTCCATTTCCTGCCAGAGTTCATGCCTATTTAATCATAGTTTGGGATATTTCTAAAGCTTCATGCTGTGGCCTTTATGATGATTTTGATTCTGAAACCACATGAATATTAATAAACTGTCATTAGCATTCTTAGTCCTAGTACCGGATTGTTTAATTTTTCTGGTAGAGCATGAAACCCATCGTCTTTTCCTAAGCATGTTTATTCAGTTGCCAGCTTAAGCTACCATAGCCCCAGAAATGGAAATCTGTTATCCGGGGAGCTACTGGGGTGCGGTGTGCTGTGTTATGGGATGACCAAACAACATTATTCCTATTGCAGGTTCAAAAGAGTTTGAATCTTATAAAGAATGACTTGCCCTCACCCCCAGGCTAATAAAGACCAGATGCTTCAATTAATCAGCATCAGTGAGATGAAGAGGGACATGTATCTTATAGATTGTGAATAGGCAAGTTGTTTTTTTTTTCTCTCCCACTTTTTCATTTTTTAAAAAAAAATACTCACTGGAAACAACCAAACTTTTCCCCATCTCTACTAGGGTTGCCAGCTAACTGAGATCTTGTTCCTATAGACTTCTGGTCCAAAACTTGAAATTAGGGTCATAGGGAAGAACCTTTGTTATGTCACAGAGATGGGATACAGAATATTTATTTATTTATTTATTTATTTATTTCCATTAATACCACAGCACTAGCGTGGGCAGTTAACATATACAGTATACATAATCCTAATAAATCGTATCCTGAAACCATCTAAACAACCAAGTAATTCATATAAACTAAAAATGAAAGTTGCCAGAGCAAAAATAATGATAAACAAAATTAATCATAAAATGAACATTTTCTCTAAATATTCTATCAGTTTTGTCAGGGCTCCTACAGCCAGAAGGCTCATGAAGTACAGTGCTGATGCTTCACTCTCTGACATGGCCTAAAGAGCTAACTGATAATTGACTCAATGCCTGCTTGCTAGTGGGGAGGTCATGTTCAGAGGGGTTTAGGGAAAGAGATGGCGATTCCCATAGTTGGGTCCATCATGCCATTCAGATCAACACACACACACATCCACGCATCCCTTCACATGGAGCCCTAGAGTCCTAGTCGAACCATTTCCTTATCTGAGTCTGCTCTCCCAGCAATTTGTCTCCTCATTTGCAGACCTGGAGAGGCATAGTGATTCTCCAAACTTTGTTCAGTGCTCTAAGAAATTGTAACCCTTGTCTTTATTAGCAGCAATATTTAGAATTGCAGCTATTATGTTCCTCGATCCCAGTTAGGATGTCAGGGATGCAGGCGTTATCCTGAGTTTTGCATCCTGGGAAAATATTTTGGTGATACATATGATGTATAAGTTGATATATGAGGTTCCATCTTTGCAACCCACACATGGGTTGTGTATGAATATATGTAGTTCTATATACAGTAGAGTTATACCTTTATTCATACATGGAGTGTCACAGCACTGAACTACTCCGATAATGATGGTCTCCATCAGATTTCTAGGCAAGCATTGGAACAGAAGGTTAACTCTGCTGTCCTTTAATCCCCAGAAACTGCAGTCCTGGTTCACTTCCTCCTCTTGTGTTATGAGAGAATGATAAGGAGATAAGTATCTTGGATCAAGTCCTGCAGGGTGGAATTTGGTCGCGGTGAACCTGGAGTGAAATATGATTTGGAGGAGCTCAAAGTATGAAATCTATTAGTAGTCTCACCGTAATAAAATGTGGCTCATCCTACTACGAGGTGGGCATATGCCCTTTTAGCTTGTGCTCAATTTGTGTCACATTCACTTTATGTTCCACTGCTGCCTCTTTCCTCTCACTTCTTCCAGGGGTCTCTTATAACAGTGCAGAGAAATGCCATAAGCTCTTTGTTTCAACTCCTCCACTCTTCCTTGCTTCTCATGCAGTATAAGAGATGAAACCTCAGTTTCACATTGTCCCTATATAATCCCTGCATCTGCCAATAATTCTGCCCAAGAAGGAGGAATGGCATCAGTCCTTGAACAGACATGCAGTGATATAACATATTGGAAGAAAGATAGAAGGATTCTGAAGGCCCCTGATCTTGCTGTCAGACCTGTCTTGTGATTACCCATGGTCTAAATAACAACCTGCATTTTTCTCTATGGATGTTCTTACAGTGGTACCTTGTATAAAGGAATTAATTTGTTCCATATGAAATTATGTTAAGCAAATTTTCCTTTATAAAATTTCCCATAGGACTGCATTGAAAACAGAGTAATCTCTAACCGTGACCATTTTTATGTTGTACGGATTCGCCCCATAGGCGATTCTCTTAAGCAAATTTCTCCAGAATTTTTTATCTTGTACAGATTTTATGTTATGCAAACCATTTGTTATACAAGGGTCCACTGTATATGTGAATCTCAGTATGGGATTACCATCATTAATGGGCTTTGCTGAGTGTTTCATGGTGATGCCTTCAGGGCATTTGCCCTGAATTGGCAAAGAGGTCCCCAGCAGATCTCTATTCATCCAAGCTTATGATTTGAGATAGAAGGGGGGGAGAGAAATATATTTTGCACAAAACCATATTCTGTGCAAAATACATTCCCCCCCCACAAACTCAGAAGTTTTGTTTTTTGCATATTTTAAAGAAAACTTTCATAAATGCAAAACATGTGCAAAACTTCTCATAATCTTGCCCAGTGTGAAGAAAAACATGGAGGGTTTTTTTCACATCCAATAATAAATTAAGCAAAGATTTATGTCCCTAGTACATAATATGTGCCCTATGGGAAAATAACTAGAAACAGGGTTTGAATATCAACAGTTACAAAGAAGAGTAAGCAGCAGTTGCAAAGTTGACAAGAAACTTCTCCAGAACAATGGGTCAAATAATCACCCTGTCCCACCCCACCCCCACCCCCAGCAGGAGAGATGGCTAATGAAATAGGCACACATAGGCTTTAGGTTTGCAATAATTTCCTTCTTTGCCAGCTCCCCTTCTCCCCTTGGCTTTTCTTCTTTGGGAGTAAACAGAGCATAAAAGATCCATCTCTGGTTGCCTCTAAGTGGTCTTGGATACCACTACATGGAGGTTATGTAGGGCCACCATCATTAGCAGAGAGTCCTTACATTAATTAAAATCAGCCAGAGTCTCATGAAGTGTAACTGATTTTATAATCTACAAATGTTGATGTGCACATTTCAGCTAATCCTTTGATAGCTGATTTAGCTGCTGTTCTGATAGCAGTGGTTCGCATTCCCTACAGACTTGGCAAATGGGTTAACATCACAGTGGATAAGAATTGCTGTTGATATTTTAATGACTGATTATAATGAGTAATGTTTTCTTCAAGGTGACATGCATGCCTTCAATCATGTTCCTGGATTCTCTTTTCAAAGGGAATCGATCAAATGAAGATTTTGAATAATGGATTATCTAGGTAACAAATTAGCAAATTATCAAAAAAGAGAAGTGAATATCCTGTCTTTCTCATCAATATAAATAAGGCATCTATACTCTGTTGGATGCAGGTTTAACAACAATCAGTTTGATATACTTCTAAGGGACAGAGGAATGATGATATCCTGGTTGACTGGTTGGATTGGGGGAAGATGGAAAAAGATGTGCACTCTCCCCAGCAGCCTCTGGTGTATTTGCAAAAAGCAGTATATGTAAAGATATCCCACTGTTTTTATTTCTGATTGCAGGAGAGTTCAAAATGCAGAACTCCAGGGTCAAGAGAAAGGCAGATGTGGACTAGGATTTGTTGAATCCAAAATTTTATCTATTCCTAGAGAATTCTTCATTCACCAGATTGAATGGAGTAAGACTAGAGAGCAAAAAAGGGAGGAACATTACCACACTGACCACCATATATTCAGGTTAGTGCAACTAAGAAGGATTCTGGGAGCCATCTTCTCCTTTCTTCCTCATGGCAATTAGGATTGCTGTATTCATAAATTGATGACAGAGATATTAGCCTGCTTGTGATGGATTAAATCCCCTTGCTATCAGGTTCCATCATGGTGAACTTTTAACATCCTGCTACCTACCATCAGTGTGGAGCATGGTGGCTCAGCGGATTAAGGCTCTGAGAACTGTTGGCAGCTCTGCGGTTTGAATCCCAGGTGCCACACAGTGGAGCAAAATCCCGCTGATAACCCCAGCTCCTGCCAACGTAGCAGTCTGAAAGCATGTAAATGCAAATAGATAAATAGGTACCATCATAAAAAGAGGAAAGGTAAAACAGTGTTTCCTTGCATCCATGCTGGCCACATGGCCATAGACTTGCACAACACTGGTTCTTCAGCTTGAATACAGAGATGAGCACCGCCCCTAGAGTCAAACACAACTAGCATGCATGTGCGGAAGGAACCTTTACCTTTTTACTTACCATAGGAATGTTCAGTCTTACTAGGCTGTTGGGAACGATTGTTCATCTTGATAATCCAAACATGGTGAAAAGTGGTTACTTGTCAATCTATCAATAGACCATTGTACAGCCCCCTTTGTACCTAAACCCATTCACTCTCCTGCCTTTTTGACTGCTACCCCTCACTCCCACTTCCTTCCATTTTAGATGGCCCAGGAATGTATGATTCAAATGTTCTGCAACTCTTCTTATTGCTAATTATATATTAAACAGGTTCCCACTTCATTTCTGGTCCCGATGCAGTCCTGGCCCCACCATGACATTGACAGAAAGGTTTGCTGGCATTTGGCGTGAGCTTTTGCAAATGGCACTTCTCTTTTTAGGCTTGTCATTCGTAATGGAATATTTGATGAAGAAGTAATAACCCAGAGTTCTTTATCGGCCATCTTGAAGCAAAGGGGTGGGTGGATTTATATTTTCACCAGCCTTTATATATTCATTTACATTTTCCATCAGGTCACCACATTATGTGGCATTTCAGAAAAAAGACAGGCTATGATTTGTGTTGTGATTTTTTTCTAGCAGATTCATATGAAATTAACTTCCTCAGTTTCTTTTTGTCCATTTAGAAGGATCACATTTCTGTACATATTTCCTAAAACTCTGGGTGCAAGGATAAACATGCCATCAGATCCATAGCCACATATGTTCTGTTATGCTACATGAGAAAAGGCAGAAGGGTGCAAACCAGATCCTTTGGTGATTTGTACCCAAAGTTGCTGAAGACAGGTGGGTTTTAACTGCCTTTGGATAAGGACATGGATGCCAATCTTCACCTATTTCAGAATAACACGAGAAGAAATCAGAACAGAACAAAAATAAAGTCATAGGTTTTGATTGGGGGTTGGACCAGATGGCCCTTGAGATTTATGATTCTATGATTCTCTCTCTGTTGGACAAGATTAGAAGAAGTTGGTTGTGGGAACCTGATTTTTTAAAATTGTATACTTGTTTAGGAAAACAGATTAGGCTACCATAAAAAAATCATCAAGAGCTTAATGTTGCAAAAAGTGCAAGGTTTTGTAAGCTAAAACATATTTTCTTGCTAATATTAAAGATGATGGGGAAAGCTATTGTTTCCACTGTTGTGTAGAAAACAAACAAAAATGGAGCAAATATTGATTGCCATAAGAACATAAGAACAGCCTTGCTGGAACAGGCCACCCAGCCCAAAGTAACAAGGCAAGACATGAAGTTTTGGGTAAATATATGGGCCACACTTTCTTAACACATTAATGGCAACATTCAAAGGGGGGGCATTAGTAGGATGGAAGGCTGATCCACCTTGGGCTGGCCAAGCCCTAAGCGGACCATGTTAGGATCAGGAATAATACCCGGGAATATCCTGCAGGTCCCGGCTCCCAGCTTTCAGTGATTGTTACCTGTGGGACCATGCCTCCCCCCCTCACAGTGCAGAGTCCTCAGGGTCTTCAACGCTGCGTGGTGGGGCTGGCTTACACAATCTTCAGGTGTCATTTAACTCCCAACCTTACCTGCCTTCCGCCACTACCCGCCAGTGTGACTGAAGCAAAACACCATGCCAAACCCAGAAATTATTCCTTTAAGAACGGGATGGGTGAAAACTCACCTGCCCCATGTTCATCCAGTTAGGGGAAGGTCAAAAATTCCCATCTGGCCCCAAAGCGACCAGTAAAAATTCATTCTTAGATCCTGTATGAAGAGGCTGCCCAAGCGTTGGGAGCTCCCTTAAATAGGTAAGTTCCCTTTTAGCCCTTGCAAGCCTCTGTCCTGGTACTCATTCTTGCCCTCCCTGGGTGGCTGGGTAAATGGCGCGTGTAGAACAATTTGAGTGACTGGTTATAGATACATCTTGTGTTCATATACACATATCATTCATGAATGTTTATGTCTTGTTTCAATTGTTTGTTGCACTTAAAGAGTTCTATTTGTGATCACGATGATGGAGCAGTCTGCAATCCACTGTAAATATTTTTAGGAATGGAATTACTAGCATTTGATAGTAAAGATTTGTATAATTTTAGAATGAAAGGCAAGTGTAATAAGGTTTTGTGAGAGAATGTTTCTAGCCATGTAAATCCTAGATTTTCTAAAACAGGCCTGCCCAACAGGTAGACCAGAGGCTACCAGTAGCCCGTGAAGAGTTCAAAAGTAGCCCGCTAGCCATCAATAAAAAATTCTCCTCCCCTACCTCCCGCACCCAAGGACCACCACTGTCCCAGCAAAGTTCTGGGTCTGCCAGCCCACTGTCTCAGCCGGGCGGGGCAGTTCAAGGGCCATGGTGTGGTCTCGTGCTCCCCCCCCCATTGCTGGCCAGGTGATCAGCACCTCAGCCTGTTCAAAGTTGGACAGCCCTGGCTTAGACAAACTTCTTCCTGATAATGAAATAGGAATTCCTTATAACATGTTGAAGTTTTACATGCATATAAAAAAATGACCAGTGCAAGTATGCAATACATTGTCTTATTTTCAATGCCTTCCTATTGGAAACCGCTGCTCTACTTACAAAGATTTTTACTTATGAGTGTGTGCTCGGAATGGATAAAATTCATAAGTAGAGGTTTTAGTGTAGTAGCCCTCAGGTACTTTGGCCCAAAAAAGTAGACCTCGGCCTGTTCAAAGTTGGACAGCCCTGTTCTAAAACAGTAATATTTAAAAGAAGCCCATTGTTCAAAGTCCCATTTTATTGTATTGCAATTTTTTCAAAAAGCTTACAACACATTTTGTTCATTAGCTGCCATGTTAGCACATCAGAGTACTTAAGAGGACAACAATTTCATGAGATCAGTTGGTAGAGAAACTGAAGATGGCATCTCTCCTTCATATACAACATTGGAAAGCAAAGGAATCATGTTCTTCCTGCTGCACATATCAGCATAGGTATTCTGGAAAAGAATGAAGGAACATTGTAATACCTAGAGATAGAAAATAATTTAGCTGAATGGGACTGTGAAATAGCCTCTGTCATCTTAAGTTTGGGGTATTTTGTGTGGCTCATGTGCAGTTGAACTTTTCAATGACATGCTATGATACATAAACCATGAAGTCTTAAATCTCAAAGTATCAGACAAAGCTTTGTTTTTCTCAATCAGCTATTAATACAGTTCAGGAGTACAGGGAAGATAATGTACTTAAAGAATGGGACATTTTTTAAAGAATCTCATTTTTTTCTAGCAAGGCGAATATAGTAAAGTTCAAACCATGAGTTCCAATCTTCTTTCACATCACCCACAAAAAACCCATGTGGATTGAAATTCTCTAATAATGATCTCATGAAATTGTTTCACAGATAGAAAATGTGATCCTGAAAACTGGAGCACATGATCCTGAAATTCTTCCTTGACATGAGCAATACTATTCTGTTCTTCACTCAGCATTAGTCCTATTGAAGCATTGTTCAATCAGGTGCTGAAACATACTGTATTTAGAGTTCAATCCCATGTCGTCGTCTGCTTCTTCTTCTTCTTCTTCTGATAGCTCTGAAGAACCTCTTGTGTTTATTGAATTCATGAGCAAGAACACTGTAAAACCAAGGGTCTTGCTTGTATGCAGTGCCTACCCATGAAAAAGACATGTCTGACCCAATGCTGTAACTATGAAGAACATGATGACAAAGGGGGCATGGCTAGGTGCTTCTCTCTAAGAGTCATTACGGTACATCATTCCTGAATAGGGCTCACAAGCTGAGGTCATAATGGCATAGCAATGAAGGAAGATGATTACAAAGCAGCTGGATGAGTGCAGGAAACCACCAATGGTGGGGGGTTTGAAAGGAGATTCCCTTGTTGGATAATGAATTGGGAAGATTTAGATGACTTGAAGTGGGCTTACACAAATTGATGAAGAATAATTTCTCTATTAACACTTGTCCGTCATGAAGGCTATATAAAATGTGTATGTGCAAATTTTACGCATATCAAGAGAGTTGTAAAGTGTCCCAAAGAGTCAGTGTCCATTGTTGTATCCTCCTCCTTAGTTTCATAGAAGTCTTTATTTAGACTCTGTGGTTGGAAAGCAAAATGCAGTACAGGTAGGATATTGGTCTGAGCAGGTGGATTGCCCCCCTCCCCATATTCGTAAAAAAGCATTACTTTCTATCTAGCTTTTCTATGCAATCTATTTTAGATACAAATATATTACGTTTTCAACATTTGGGAGTATTAGACATACTGGCCAGAAGCGATTTGAAATTTTGCAAGCCAGTTTCCCAGATTTAATGAGTTATCACTGGAACTAACCCTAGCCTCATTTTATTTTATTCTTTGCTAAATGAAATGAATTCCGTGCCCAAACTGCATTTTACTGGTGAAGGATTTTCTGTAGATGTGAAAGAGTATAATGCCAATTAAATGTGAAAATGCTAGGAAGGCTGTATTTGCTTGGTAGTTATTTGGAGAGGCAGATGCCATCCCAAGGTTCCTGGATAAGGCTGCTGCCTGTTTAGAACTTGTCTGTCTTGTTTGTGCTTTTGAAATCTCTTTTGCCTCTGCATTTTATCATAACACAGACATCTTGATTGTGAAATTGATTGAAACTTGTTTCTCTAGGTCTCTTTGCTTAGTCCTACAACAAGGATTACATAGTTATGGAATATTTTACAATCCATGCTTCTACCAGTGGAAAACTCCAGTATTATAATGTTCCTGACAAATAGCTGTTCAAACTCTTGTGTCTCTTTGTCTTTAGTCCTATTCAAGTTTATATGAACTAGCCGTCTGAACACAGTGTCTAAAAGCATGATTGCATTGGTCACTGTTTTCAGTGCTGACTGAGACTGAAGAAAACGAGTCACTGCACATGTGTTGGCTTTATAATGTAGCAAGAATCCAGAGGTTCCAGAGATCCTTTTCATGTGTAGAGCCCATTATGTAAGTAAGCAGACACCTCCTCCTCTTCAGAGCAGACAATGAAACCATGAACAAAGCGAGATCAGGGTGAGATGAGGCTATGCTGTGGTCTCTAACCATTTTCAGAACACTGGCTGTTACGATGCCTGAATAGAGTTATAGGCATTTCAGAAGAGATAGCCAATCCTTTGTCATTGGCAATCTAGGCTTGGAATTCTGGGAGTTGTGGTCCAAAACATCTGGAGTACTGAAGGTTCACCACCACAGTCCTAAAGCATGAATCTGGGGAAAGTGCCACTGCTAAAAGGAATCTTTTCTGAGTGTTAGTTTGACTCCATTCTGCCAGTTGAATGTTAAAATGTATGGAGGGTCAAAGGCTGACAATGACAACTACTTTTTTGGATTGTTTAGTTGTGCAATGTTGAAGAAAGAAGAGTTAACTATAAGGGTCAAGAACTAGTTCTAGTTTCAAACCATACAGCCTCACAAAGGAAGAGGTTGGTAAACTCTACCCTGGTGTTCAAAAGAAATCCCATTGTTTCTGAGTTTAATAATAATAATAATAATAATAATAATAATAATAATAATAATAATAATAATAATAATAATAATAAGAAGAAGAAGAAGAAGAAGAAGAAGAAGAAGAAGAAGAAGAAGAAGAAGAAGAAGGATATGTAGTTTCAGTAGACTGCTCATACATTTTTTAAAACCATGCTTGAAATCTTGGGAGTATTCAATAATCGACTTGCAGGCTTCCTTCTTTTCATACCTTTGTAATTGATCCATGTCCACTTCCATTATTTAAAAGAAACAGAATATATATCTTTTGTTTGTTTGTTCTTTTGCCCCAAGCCAACAATGTGTACACATTTCAAATTGCATTTCTCAGTTTAACACATTATCCATTGTATGTTCAAAGTGAAAGACTTTTCTTTAGGATGAGGTCACACATTTAAAATGTGTACATTTGTCTATGTACACATTTAGATGTGCTCAATTTTATAACTTATGAATTACAGTGAGGACAAGTTGAAATCCACCAAAAAGGAAGGAAGGAAGGAAGGAAGGAAGGAAGGAAGGAAGGAAGGAAGGAAGGAAGGAAGGAAGGAAGGTATTTTTTTTTATTTTTGAATATTTTTTTTACCCCAACTTTCTCTTTGGAAAAGGACCCAAGGTGGTTTGTAATAATGAGGGACAATACACAGCCCAGAGAATTTAAGACATATTCGAGTTAAGATCAGGGAATTAGAAGAGGTATCTTAGAACAATAAAAGATAATATTAAAGCTACAAAGAGCATGCAAAAAGGGAAATAATCCATTATAAGGGGTGGAAAGTAACATGGAAAACACTGCTGTTCTTATGAAATCCATCCATGTAATCATGTATGGTAATCCATATAAAAGTCACATAGTAGGTACTCTCTCATTCAGGGAAAGCTTGCCTGAAGAGGAAGGTCTTTGCCTGCTTCTGGAAAGACAGGAGATATGGGGCAGTCCTGGCCTCCTTTGGGAGGGAGTTCCAAAGTCTGCGTGCAGCAACAGAGAAGGCCCTTTCATGTGTTCTTATGAGACACACCTGTGAAGGTGGTGGGACGGAGAGAAATGCCTCTTCTGATGACCTAAGCATCCAAACAAGTTCATAATGTGAGATTAGATCTTTGTGGTCGCTAGGACCCAGACCACATAGTGCTTTGTAGATTAACGTCAGGGTTTGTAGGTTAAGGTTGTTGCATGTTCTTCATGTGAAGTACGCTTTGGAGGGAAATTAAGTGCTATTTATTGAAACAGAACCCATACTAGACAATAGAAGGAAGAAACAGACATTCCCTTACTAAGCTTCAAAAGTTATTTCTAGTACTTTTTTCTGTGGGTCCAAAAAAAAAAAAACCCTTTCCCAATATTTCCTGTCCTGTTCATTTCAACAAAAGATGCTAGTGAGAACTAAAAATGAATGTTGTTTAGTTTGTAAGGTCTTCCCTACCAATCTTTCTGATCACATAAAACGGAGTTGCCCTGCTGATGGCTAGGCTTTTGGACATCAAAATTATATTTTGCAGATATTTTATTCTGTAATATTGCAGTTAAATTGTTCTTACTCTAGTTACATTGTAGCCACTCAATATGCTCTTATTGTTTTGCTGCATGAAGGTGTAAAATGGATGTTAGACTGATCACTTCATGATGCTTCTAGCTGGGGCTGATATTAATAAATTGGTAAGAGGGGCAGACACTGAGAGAAAGAAAATGAAAGAAAATTTGCTCTTTGCAATATCAGCATGCATCTATCAAACCCATGCTAACTTGTTGGAAGAATGAATTTGCAATAATCCCATGGATTACTGTGGGATTTACTGGTGAGAAATAGATGTTAGTCTCTTAAGCATATGTTGAGACAATGTTATCTCCATTAAGACATTAATTCTGACTTCATGCATTTACTTATTACATACTAAGTTCCATTTCATAATATTGCAAGAAAATTAGAATTATTGAGCTAGTTTTATCATTTAAAGGACAACTCATGCAGAGTTGATAACTGGACCTTTTTATTTTCTGATTAATCTCTTTATTCATTAATAATTGCTGAATGTCAGCAACCAGTTCTGCTCCAGTTATGAGCCCTAAAATGAAGCTACTGCATGGCTACAACTTTTCCAATCAGTTCCTTTTTATTTATGTCTTTTTAAAAAAATTCAAGTTAATTGAAAGAAACCTGCTTGGTCCCATGGCACCTCACTTAATCCCCACTGATGAGTTCTGCTTGGCGACTATAGGCTAAGCAGGCACAAATGGAATTTTATCTATCTATCTATCTATCTATCTATCTATCTATCTATCTATCTATCTATCTTTATTATTATTATTATTATTATTATTATTATTATTATTATTATTATTATTATTATTATTATTATTATTATTATTATTGATGGTGTTTTTCAAGCTCAGTTATAAGAGATATATAAATTATAGCTAGCATTTTAAATACTGCTGAAAGATGGGGTTGACCCTCCCACAGTACTGAACTGAGCAGAGAGTTGAGTTTCATTTCCGGAGATTCTGAAATTACACAGCATTGTAGTAGGCATAAGATCCCACTTTCACATGCATGTTTGTTGAACTCCAGGTAGGGAAAAGAAAATCATGCCACCTCCTTTCCTTGTCTGTGAAGATTCTCAGTCATCCAGGGGAGTTTATCTGGAAGTTGAGACATGGCAACTGGACTTGTTTTCTTGAGATATTTAAATGTTTCACTGCTCATCAAAGCAGCTTCATCAGACTGAGGAAAGGTAGCTGCAAGTCCTCCATTTTATAGCTCACTTTGATCTCATGACACCCTGGTTTGAAATAGGCTCATAAGATGGACAATGGCCTGAATAGGCTCATTAGGTGGACAATAGTCTGAATAGTCTCAAGCCTTTCCTTGTTATAATCTTGTTCCGAAGGATTTTTTTGTGAGCAGGATTACACCCAATCCATATGTCTCTGTCAGTGCCATTCCACACATTTCCCTGGTTTTCTTAACAGTGTCCCTCTTCTGCACTTTGATGTGTTTACAGAAGCTTATTTGGCACTTCTATGTCTCTTACGTCCCTCTTGTTCTTTCTCACCTGCTTCATTTCTTCTGTTAGTGCTTAATGCCCAGGAAGGGTCCATCTGAGGTGGCTTCATCTGGCCTGACATCTTCCATAATCCTCTCCATGCCCCTGATCCTCTTTACCCCCATACTTGCAGACATCCCTTTAACATTTGTTAGTTGTGGTATAATGCCCTGTTCCTCTTAGCCTTGGTGTACATTTTGCATATACTGTAAATGACAACACACCTATACTTGTACTTATCCTTTGCAGGAAAATAGCATGTAAGTGTGTTTAATGTTCTACCCTTCTGGGACCCTTTAGATTCTTTGATGGAATGATGGGGGGATAAAATGTATACATTGAGAGCCACTGGTTTAAGCATCTCTGGACAGTGCTGGTGGTTCTATTAGAACATTGGTTATGTCCATCAGAATTAATACACAGAGTGTAAATTCTAGTGGTGAATTGCAACAGATTAAGCAGTCACTATAAGCATTTGCTGTTTGCATGAAGAGTCACACCACTACACACCCCATAGCTTTGATCGGTGGGATCATCTTCCATCTATTGTGATTATTACATTTTTTCAGATTTGACCTTCCTCCTGGTTCTCACTGTAGATAGTAAACAGTTAAATATGAATTCTAGACTTGTGGTTGACAATTATGCTCCTGTATGTGCTGTTGGTGGTCCTTCCCAGTCATGTGGCTTGGCTTCACTCAAGTGCCTTCTGGAGATCACAGGTGCACCTGTCTGAGTGCCCATTTGTCTTCAGTGTGACTATAATTACCGTTTTCTCTGCAGCTCAGCTAATTGCTTTTGCAGCCTCTCCCCGCCATCTTTTTTAATTTCATTCCCTCCTCCCTCTTGCAAGAGGAAAAAAATCCCTCAGATATTGTTTAACAAGATTGTGAGTACCAACAAATTGTTTCTGGGGACTGCTATTTACCTTTTTTATTTTCTGCTTTGTTAGCAACGTTGAGATTTCATTAGTGGAGAACAAATAAACTCTGTCGAGAGCAAAACGGAAGAGGACAGATTTGAAGATAAACAGCTAAAATATTAATCTGGAAAGAATACAACTAAGTGGAATTTAATGGAAGTGAGGAAAAGAGTGAAAACTAGCTGCAGAAACTGGAGTTGTGATAATGTGTAGACATGGGAACGACTTGGTGAAATGGTTGTTTCCGTTTTCGGATATCGTTTCTGTTACATAACGGAAACGGTAACAACAAGCTATCAGAACTTGAACTCGAACTGAAAAAAGAAAAATTGGGTCTGATTTGTCGTTGTCATTCCTGGCATCGCGCGGCACAGAAAAAAAGTTTTAAAAATTAAAAAAACCCCTGATTCCTGGCCAAAAAAGCAGGCGAAAATATGCCTGCCTGAGGGCACCTACCAGAGGGGTGGTTTCTGGGGGGGGTCCACAGCCTTCCCCCCCTCCTGTCCTGGGCTGCTGGTACCGGGCTGGGAGGGGGCATCCTCAGCGTCTCCATTTGCCATGCGGTGCGGGGGGATCCAAAATGGCGTCCACAATATTTTTTTTGAAATCGTGGTCCAAAAAACCACCAAAGCACCAGAAACATGTGAAAATTAGCTATTTTAAATGCTTGAATTTTTACAGTAGCAGCAGTGGGTTTTTTATAGCAGTAAAAGGTCGCACTGATTTTATTTTATTTTATTTTTATTTTTATTTTTTTACACCTGCGCAATGATGGGCTGGCTATGGGATGGGACTATGCAAATTTTTGGACCCATTCTACCAATCGCATGGCCACTTGGCCAGGTTTTGACTGACACTTCTGGATGTGCAAGAGGGCATAAAAAGGTGAGGCACTCCCAGAAGAGTCGCAGACCGGGCTTGGATATGGGTGGGAGAGGGCTGTGTGTAGCTGGCTGCTGTGCTGACTAGTTTTGATTTTGCGGAGCCTTTAGATTTCAGTTAGGCAGGCAGGGAGGGAATTGATTCAATTGAATTTTTAGGAAATAATAATAATTCCTTTCATTCTCTGTCTGCTGTGGGGAACAGCAATGCAGTTTATTCTTTATTATTCTCCTGCAGTTTGTTAGGATTTCTTTTCTGATAGTGCTTCAAAGGGGGGAGGTTTGAGTGGGAGGGGAGGTGTGGATTTATTTTAAAAAATTCATTTGCTTGGTGGCAAGCAAGCCAAGGTCCTTTCATACCCTGCCTGCAGCTCTGCTGTGGGTGCACTGCCCACTTTGTTTGCAATAAAATTGCAATTGCTTTATTCGATGCAGTCTTGTGCAGCAAGTCAGTTTAAAGTGTTTTCTGCCTGCTCTGGGTCATTGCAGGACCCGCGGCCGCCGCCCGCGCACCTGCCTGCCCACCACCCGTGTGCCCGCGTGCCCACCCCTCCCCCTGCCACTGCCGCCACCCGCCCATGGCCCCCCGCCACCCCGCCCGCTGCCTAGGGCGCAAAAACACCTAGTGCCAGCAGGATGCCACTCGCTGGGATGTCAAATCGCATGAAATCGCGGCGGTAATGACAAATGACATGACGAAATGACAAATTTTTTTAAAAAAAAAATCACAAAAAATGGAAACGAGCCGAAACGGACCTGTCCCGAAAAACGACAACTCAAAAAAAATATTTCTGGTCGTGCCTATCTCTAATAATGTGTGTGCATGAGAAAGAGGGAAGCGAGCAAGAGTGGAGAGTTTGAACAAGAAAGAGGGGAAATAGGGAAGGATGGAATAAATAAAGTGCTTTACACCACCTTTTTTACTTTCAGAAAGTAAGACATCCACATGATGTGCTCATTGTATCTTACACTCTGGGCCTGGAGCCACTGAAAAGTAACCAATGCCATAGGTTCCATATTGTTCCTTTGTCTTCCAGCTTAGCCCAAAGCCTTGTTACCATGGTGATCATTTATCTGTCTTTTTGTTGTTTTCTCCCCATCGCAGAAAAGGTCCAGGCTGGGAGAAATTCTCAGCCCTTTTTGCCATCAAGAAACAGTCCATCATGCTCTTTATGAAACAAATCAAAGAATTCCTCATTAGAGATGGGCATGACTTAGTGGTATTCCCGTTTCTGTTTCTGTTACTCCTATCCGTTACTCTACGGAAACGGTAACGGGAATTACTCCACCAGAATTCGAGCTCGAACCGACAAACGAACAATTTGGTCTGATTTGTCGTGCTCATTACTTGCATCGCGGCAATCGCGCAATGCCAAGCGGCACAGAAAAAAAAGTTTTTAAAAGTTAAAAAAAACCCGATTCCCGGCCCTAAAAGTAGGTGAAAACTGTCTGAGGGCACCTACCAGGCCAGAAGGGTGTTTTATTTGGGGGTTTCCCGCCCCCTCTCCTTGGCTATTGCTACTGCTGCGCTGCTGGTACCAGGCTGGGAGGGTGCATCCATTTGCCATGCAGTGCGGGGGATCAAAATGGCGACCGCAATATTTTTTTTGAAATCGTTGCCCAAAACCCCACCAAAGCACCACAGAAACATGCGAAAATTAGCTATTTTAAATGCTTGATTTTTTACAGTAGCAGCAGTGGGTTTTTCTTGCAAAAAAAAGTCTCCGTTGATTTTATTTTATTTTATTTTATTTTATTTTATTTTATTTTATTTTATTTTATTTTTTTACACCTGCACATTTGCAATGATGGGCTCACCCATGGGAGTAGACCATGCAAATTTTCCACCAATCGCATGGCCACTTGGCCAGGTTGACCACAGAGACTTCTGGGATGTGCCAATCGGGCATAAACATCCCACTAATCGTAGCCCAAACCCGAACCCTAAGCCTAACCCATATGCCAGTACACTGTCCTTCTAAGTGGGTCAGAGAGGCACCCAGAGGTGCACCCCAATACTCACCCTAACCTCACCCATAACTAGCCTAACCCTAGCCCTTGCGCTAACCCGTCTTAACCCTAAGGCAGATCTACTTGCATTGCACTACATGCAAGTACGTGAGACACAGCGGGTGCAAAGAGTCTGCCAGTCCGTCACTTGTGGCTCTGGCTGACTCCTGCAGCTCCCTCCAGGAGCCTGCTACCCCCCCAAACCAGTACTAACAACAACAAAAAAACGAACCGACTAATTTTTGTGAAATTTCGCGAAAAACAGAAACGAGCCGAAACGGACTGCCTCCGATGCACGACAACTCGAAAACGTCATTTTCCCTAGTCGTGCCCATCTCTATTCCTCATAATTATTTCATAGGCAGGCCATTCTGCAGGTCCGTAGTCAATTCCAGAGGTCATATATGCATAGGCCATTCTGATCCATGTGTCTTCTCTCCAGTGTAGCCTTGTACTCTGAAAGTAAGACTTGACAAATGGTTCCTGTTACTTTCTCTTGTGGTAGAGGCAGGTGTCCTCAGGTGCCATGGTTTTAAAACCTTTGGATAATACTTCTCTTCAGATCTTATCTCTGTATTTCTGCTGGATGATTGTGTGAAATTACCATTTTTCATTTGCTGCTTGCTATTTGGGACTTGACTATTGATCATAAATTTTCATGCATATTTACTGAAGACTGCCCTTCAGTGTGAAATCCATCATCTTTAAACTGTGTAACACTGTACAGCTAATGTAGACATGTGAATGAAAGTCATACCATAGCATGGCATCTGTAATAATCATGTTTTAAAATAAAATGATATCACAATATCAACCCAACTGAGAACAAATACAAATCATATAACCCAAATTTAATGACACAAGAAAAAAAATGATGCTGTGGATGAATCATAATCTGAAATTCCTCAGGAGTTTTTTGTTTATTTGTTTTGACTTGAACAGATGTGAAATGATGGACAGCCAGCCAACATTCAAAGCTTTGTAAAAATTGGCTTGGCATGAAAAGCACTGACATGAGACAAAAAGGGATGGTGCTAAATAAGATTAGATACGGAACCAGTATGGCACAAACAAGATTTTCGGAAAATATTGTAAGATTACAAAATGAGAATTAAAGTACTCTTACATTGTTGGCATGAATGTCAGCCACGGATGACAGTTTCAGCCTGAAAGTCTGAGAAAGTGGATTCCAAGATGGATTATGCCTCTTAAAAGCCATTCAGCCACATATTTTATACAACATAAGATTGCCAGCTGGAAGTCTGCAGAATTCCTGGATTTGATTATACTGTATCTTAAAGAGGGTGAAGAGGAGAAGAGAATTCCTTTGCTGAATTACTTGGTTATTCTGTAGGAGCACTTGTCTTTATCCAGCATTTCCTGAATTCAAGAAAAATCTGACCAAAATTATGTCTCAGATTAATTCTAGGACTAGAATGTGCACATTTTACCATACCTTCGTATTCCTCCGGTGCATTTCTAGGTCATAACCCCATTGCCTTCCCTCTTTTAATGAAAAGTAAATACTGTATGCCATAACAGAACACAACCAGAAACCAGTCTTAATGTCTCTATGGGTTTAATGAAGTGTGTGCATTTGCTTATGTAGGTTTTTGCTGATAAACATACTAGTGCAAAGCAATTTGGGAAGCACTCCTGCTCTTCATTTCTTGTTCCAATTTTCAGCTAAATGGCAAAACTAGGAGCTATGCCACTCGTTACAGCTTATATGAATATAAAAAGGCTTATGCTGGATAAAACCAGCGCCTAACCTCTTTCTCAGTGGCTAGCCAGGTGTCTAGGAAAAGGCCAGAATTTGGATTTCAGTTTGGATGTAAATTCACTTAATTTGGCAGCATTGCTCATATTTGTGAGGGAAACAATTTGACATTTTAAACACAACAGGAAGTAAAACTGAAACTGACCTCACCATCCAGTTTGGCTTTGAGTGTTTAGTTCTGAAAATAGTTGGGTTCAATCCTTGTGCGTAAAACAAGGCAAGGGTGAGGCACCTTGTCATAATCTTCTTAATACCAAGAAACACTTCATTTTTAAATGTTCATATGGGAAGGGAAGAAAGAACAGCATGGTGCTCCTCATGCCAAGAAGAGGTTTTCACACTGTACTCAACATGTTCCAAAGTTGTGGGGGGAATAATTCAATGGGGTGTAATAAATAGTTCACCTACCTTGAACACCCTATTAGGGTCAGACTCAGTACAGTATTAAGTAGAGATGGGCACGAAATGAACATTTTTTTGTTTCTGTTATTCGTTATTCATTCTGTTATATAACAAAACAAATAATGAAAATTGTGATGAAAATAAAACAAAATGAACAGAACCACGAAAATTGGGTTTGTTACATTTTGTTTTCGTTAATGGCGATGTGCAATGAAATGAGCTGTTTTAAATGTTAAAAAATGCCCTGGACATCCATAAAAACCCAGCAATAATTATTTATACTGTCTGATAATACCTACCGGGGGGGGTCCTTAACGTGCATTTATATCTTTTCTCAGATCACTGTGTTTTTTTCCTTTAAGGGGAGTTAGGGGACATGACCCAAAATGGCTCCCAGATGCCTAATATTGATTTCATGGGTATTAAAACGGCCTGGACATCCATAAAAATGCAGCGATAATGCGATAATTATTTGAAATTATTACCTACCAGGGGGTTGGGGTCCTTAAAACTTTTGTTTTTGTCTTCTCCCATCGCGATGTATTTTTCTTTTCCCTTTAAGGATGACAAAATGGATGTCGCCACCAAAAAATGGAGGCAAGCTATGTGATGGGATCATGTTCAACGAATAGCATGCCCGGGTGGCAGACTGGGCAGGTCTGGCAGCCACAGAGGGCATAAAAAGCTCTGGCAGCCACCATCCTCCTTGCAGTCTCTGGTGGGAGTTAGGGTGGGATTGCTGTCTCTGTGACTCTAGGTTCAGTCCTGCAGCCTCCCTGTGTGTGTGTGTGCATGCCTCTCAGTGAGTACCCTCCCCTGCCCCACAGTGCAGTCACTCTGCAGCTGCCTTGCACCCTGGGCAACGCCCACCACTGCCTTTGCAGCCTCCCTGCATACCTAGTCTATAATATGTCTCTGCCAGCATCAACTTTTTTTAGTGTTTTCCCTCTGGTTGGGGTTGTAGGGGGACGCCCACGCACGGAAATGCTTTAAAAATCGTGCAAAAAGCGGGGAGAAATGAAAAACTAAAAAACAAAAAATAATAACAATTTTTTTCCAAAAATTCATGAAAAACAGAAATGAACCAAAACGGACCTCTCAACGAAAAATGAAAAACCAAAACACCATTTTTTTGATTCGTGCTCATCTCTAGTATTAAGTCAGTTTCCAGCTTGATGGCACATAACAGGAGAAGCAACAATAAAGGTGACATTTCAGATTCCTTTTGACAAATTTATTCAGATTCACAAATGTCTTCTTCATATTTGGACAGCACATTTTAAAACCACTCCAAATGCAGGAGAAAATGAAACCAACCTCTTTTCTTGTTCCTTGACTTTTGAGCTGTTGCTGCATAAGGAAGGTAGATGAAGCATCCATATTTTTTTACAGCGCTGGGGAAAATGCCTCCTTGTAAAACCTCTTGTGGAGATGATTTGTAAGTCTTTGTTCATAGAGAAAAAAACTAAATGCAGCCTCTGGGAGCCTGAGGGAGTGGAGTTTTTACAGCAGATAGCTGGGATACTATTAGAAAATAGATGAAGCCACTTTGCTCCAGGGAAGAGTTGTAGGAAGTTGATAAGATTGTACCACACAGAGGATATTTGGCAATTAACACTATCTCTATTGTAATCACCACTAAGAGGTTTAGTGAGGATGTGACTGCCCAATGAATAGGTAACTCAGAGAAAGGGCAGGTGAGGAGACGGTGCTGTGGCTAGTCTGTACATGGTTTTTGCCTGACATATTCTCTCAGGGATCTGATTATGTTAGATGCAATGGATTTAGTATTTGTGTATGTGTAAAAATATGTTGTCATTCCCTGTTTTGTAGATAATGGGAATAATGTTGAAAAAGATCTGATCAGAAGGCTTTGCCCAGCCAGCCCAGAAAAAATGAGACAAACAGAAATGGGTTCCAAACAGGGCCACTCTTTATTCAAACAAAACCTCCTTTCAGAACAGGGCCTATTGTAGTGCAGGATCATGATCTAAATCTGGAGCCAGTCTTGCCCCAGACCCAGACCTATTCCATGTGAGTTCCCCTTAATAAAGATACCTTCAAAATGTCTGTGAAGATTTTCAGTCATCCAGGTGAGTTTATCTGGAAGTTGAATCATGGCAACTGGACTTCTTTTTCTTGATAGATAGACACGTTTCACTGCTCATGAAGCTGATGAAGCTGTTTGGATGAGTAGCAAAATGTTTCTATATATCAAGAAAAAGAAGCTCAGTTGTCATAGCTCACCTTCCAGGTACTCTCAAAGGACCCAGTCCGCCTGACTGTCCTCACATGCCACCTCCTCCCCCTTCCAGTGTTAAACTCTCCCAGACTTTCAGCACTGGGAGGTGGGTTGACTTACACATCTTTCAGGTGTCCATTGGAATGCCATTACAAGTGCACACCATCAGCCCTGCATAAATCCATGCTCTCCACTCTAATGTCCAAGTGTGTCACCACCAAACCCTGCCAGAACCGCCATCTCCGCTTCCCAGTTTATGCCAAAATGGCCTTTGGCAATTCACAGTTGGTTAGAATTGGCCTCCAGTTCTTGATGTAGCAACAGTGCTGACCATACAATACTTACTCGGTGGAAATTATCTTAATTTTTTAAATCGATACCACAGTGAGGGAGAAAGGGGGAGAAGGGCCAGATAGGAAACTACCCCTTGGCCTGCAATGCTATCTTCTGCTCCCCCACGCACCCCCTGCCTATTTGTGTGTGGGTGGGGTGTGGGTGTGGGGGGTGGTTGTGTGTGAGTGGGTGGGTGTTTTAAGAACAACAGGGTCAATTAAAGGTGCCAGAGACCCTTGCTCCCTTCCAGCTCACTTAATGGGGAGAGCCCCACTCAGTCCACAGACCCACAATGCTGGCCTCACAGTGTGCAACCATGTGGAATAAAACTACTCCTCATTCCCACTACACACTATCTTCCTGCTGATTGCCTAGAGAAAGAGGTAGAGGTGAGGGCAGGCAGCCTTTATACAGGCTCACTCCAGCCATTCCCCATCTCATTTGGGCAGTGAGCAGAACACTTCACACATAGTAGATGTGGCCCTGGAAGGGACCTTATTCAGACAAATTTCCAAACCAAAATTTCAAAGACTGGGAAGGAATATCGGTCCACTCCAGGTTTACAAACACTTTTGCCTTCCCACAAATGAAGGGAAACATACCAGAGGCTACACTTCTGACTTCCACAAAATGCATTTGACACTTTGGCCAAACACACGTCTTAATATAAGCCATCAATTGACTATCACAGGGGAGCAAGGTTCTTTTGAAGCCCTGGCATACAATGGTATCCCAGGTTACAAAATTAATTTGTTCCTCGGGATGCTTCATAAACCAGAAAAATTTGTAACTGATGAAGCTGTTTGGATGATAATAAACATTTCTATCTTTCAAAAAAGAAGTCCAGTAGCCATGACTCAACTTCCAGATAAACTCACCTGGATGACTGAGAATCTTCACAGACTGGAAGAATTTGTAACCTGGATCCAAAGACATCCCTGAAATGGAAGGCCCCCCCCCAAAAAAAAAGTCATAATCAGGGGTTTTCCATAGGAAAAATAATAACCTATTTTTTTTGCAGAATATTTTTTCAGACTCACCTCTGGGTAGACTTCCTTTCATAACCTGAAAACTATGTAATCTGAGGTGTACATAATCTGGGGTACCACTGTATCTCAAATGGGATCAAAGTATATTTTCCAGTTCTGGTTTGACTACAAAAAAAGTCTCTTGTATAGTCTAGCATTGTCTTCTTTGGAGCAAATTGGCCAACTATTGATTGTCAGAAAACAAACAAACAAACTGCTTTCAGAGAAGGGGAGGAGAAGGGAGCATGTTTCTTATGTGCTTTCTGCTGCTTGTTTCCCATCTGTTCATCTGATCTCATAGCATCTAAATATGATCCTAGTGTTTAATTCTAAAATTATGCCGTTAATGTTTAGGGTTCTATTTGACCCAATGCAGACTCGGGTTCCTAAGCAATAAACATTAGTTTGTGGACCGAATGCATCCATATATTCACTACATTAAAGTAAATGGGCCTTGCTCACTCCCTTCTGTCACTCTTAATAAAACAAATGGGATACATTAACCTTTGAGGCCAGTGCTCTGCAGCCACTGATAACTCACCAGTAGAGATGGGCATGAATAAAAAAATGACATTTCATTTGTCGTTTGTCATTTGGAGGGTCCGTTTTGGTTCGTTTCTGTTTTTTGTGAATTTTTGCAAAAAAAATCATTTTCATTTTCATTCATTTCGTTATCGTTTCATTACCATTTATTTCAATTTTTGTGATTTTTTTTAGCATTTAAAGCACTTCACTGTATTGCAGTAACGCAAACGAAATGCACAACAAAATTTCCGGTGTTTCTGTTACATTTGTTTCATTTTGGAGACAAAATTCGTTTGTCATTTTGTTGTATAATGAAATGAAAAAACAAAAACAGAAACGAAAAATTGTTCATTTCGTGCCCATCTCTACTCACCAGGAATTAAATGGATTCAGGATATTTGTTTACAGCTTCAACCCCCACACACAATTGATATAACTTGGGAAGGAAAATATCCAAGAAAATAAATAAACCACTTTCTGTTAATGCAAACTTATATACATATGCAGCCAGAAATTGAAGTGTTTTATTTTTAATTATTTAAGAGGAGTATATTGAAATTTGGTAAAAACCAATCCAGTGTTCTTCTTATTCCTACACAGAATTATTTACAATAGAAATGGAGCATGGGCAGTCTCCCCACCCCATCCTGAGTGTAGTGTTATAATGATCAGGAAAATGACACCTGAGTTATCTATTTCTTACCTTCATATACTTTTTGAGGGTGTAGAGGCCATCAGGAACATATATAATAGCAGTACAAATGTTATTTGTTTCTGCTAGGAATGTGTGACAAATTCACTCCACAAGGTTGGTGGTTTTTGTTTGTTTTTGTTTTGTTTTGTTTTCAAATTAATGGATTGACCTGATGGTGCACTTCCGAGACTGAACATGGAATTGGAAACTGTTTGCAGTTTGAAATCCATGCACTTCTTGGTTTGTGATGCTTTTTAAAATGTGTATCAAAATCCACACAAAATATACCAGTTGGTTCATCTGAGGGAGATGGTTTTATGCCTGCAGGCATTGTAATTTGGTGTCCCACAGGGGGCAATTTTCTCCCCTTTGCAGTTTAACATCTGCATGAGGCTACTGGGGGGGAGGTCATCTGGAGACTTGGAGTCTGTTTTCATCAGTGTCATACAACTCTAACTGATCTTAAGCAGTGGAACTTCTGCAGACTCTGGAGTGGTCCCAGGCCACAGTTATGGTTGAAGACTGCAGAGTTAAAATTGAATTCTAATTGAATGGAGAATTCTAATTGAATGGAATTCTAATGGAATAGAAGAGAATCCTGATCAATCTGGAGGCAGCTTATATGGTATAGATAGGGTAACACTCCCCCTTAAAGCCCTCCCTGAGAATATAATGGCATCCTCCTGACTCATCTCTCTGAAATGGGAATTGGGAGCACTGCATTAAAGTGGCTCCAGACCTTGCTGCAGGAAAGAACACAAGGTGGTGTTAGGTAACTCATGTGCGACACCACAACCACTGACCTGTGGAGACCCCAAGGGTTCTGTTCTGTTTCCTATGTTATTCAATATCTATATGGAACTACTGGGGGAGATTATCAGGAGTTTTGGGGTGAAGTGCCACCAGTATGCGGCTCACACACAACTCCACTTCTTGTCACCTCCGGATACTGAGGGAGTCACTATCTCAATTTTACATGAGTGTTTAGCTGCAATAATGAACTGGATGAGGATGAACAAAATGAAACTAAACCCAAACAAGACAGATGTGCTTGTGGTCAGTAGAAAGGGAAAACAAGGGATAGGGGTGCAACCTGTACTGGATGGGGTCTCCCTCCAGTTGAAAAAAGAGAGGCACAGTGGGGTGGGGATGGTCCTGGACTCATCCTTGAGCCTAATAATAATAATAATAATAATAATAATAATAATAATAATAATAATAATAATAATAATAATAATAATAATAATAATAATGATGATGATGATGTCAATGATGAGATGAAAATGATGAATGAAATATAAGCAGAAAACAACAATAAATACCTGGCTGGCATAATAAAGTGCTGCATGGGCAGTTCCTCGAAAAAGTCAAAGGAAAAGTAGATGAGGAAAAGATCTGGTTATGGCTCACTAATGGAACACTGAAAAAAGAGACAGAAGCCCTGATTTTTTCAGCCCAAGAACAAGCTATCAGAACAAATGCAGTTAAGGCTAGAATATTAAAATCAGCTGAGTCCCCCACATGTAGACTCTACAAAGAGGCAGATTAAACTATCAACCATATATCAAGTTATTGCAAGAAAATTGCTCAGACTGATTACAAACAGCATCATAATGTAGTTGCTCAAATGGTCCACTGGAATTTGTATAACTATCATCTGCCTGTAGCAAAGAACTGGTGGGACCATAAGCCTGAAAAAGTGACTGAAAATGAGCATGCAAAATTACTTTGGGGCTTCCAAATACAGACAGACAGGGTTTTGGAGTATAATACCCCAGATATTGTGATTGTGGAGAAGACAAAAGTGTGGATCATTGATGTTGCTATACCAGGTGATAGTAGAGTCACTGAGAAACAACTTGAAAAAATTACCCGATATCAGGATCTCAAAATTGAACTTCAGAGACTCAGGCGGTCCCAGTAGCAAATATTTAGAAAAATTGGAGTTGACAAATTCACCATCAGTCAGATGCAGAAAGCCACCTTACTGGGATCTGCTCGCATAATTCGCCGATACATCTCTGAGTCCTAAACGCTTGGGAGGCATTTGACTAGTGATTGGTAATATAAAATCCAGTGTAGATAGCTGTGTGGTTTAATAATAATAATAATAATAATAATAATAATAATAATAATAATAATAATAATAATAATAATAATAATAATAATAATAATAATAATAATAATAAACAACTTTATTTTTATGCCACCTTTCTCCCCAAAGGGACCAGGTCACGGCTGTGGCCAGGTGCACATTTGCACAATTAAGGCTAGTACACAAGTTACGCACGTTTCTTGAGAAACCAGCTCTGGCCACAGTGACACATGCCCTAGCAATGCCCCAGCTAGACTACTGTAATGTGCTCTATGTGGGACTACCAATGAAAAGTCTCAGGAAACTCAAACAGGTCCAAAGTACATCAAACAGATTGCTGACTGGGGCGGGGTACAGAGATCACATTACACCCCTATTAAAGCAGCTCCACTGACTACCAATCAGGTATCGGGCATAATTTGAAGTGCTGACCTTAACCTACAAAGCACTGTATGACCGGGGTCCTAGCTACCTCCGAGGCTGATACTTCACGTCCCTCTCACTGCAGTTCGCGGCCCTGCTGGAGACCTGTTCGAAGGAACATAACCTCATGTCCTTGTGGGGTCAATCCGAGTTCACCCCGGACGGAACCTCACGCCCCCTGAACTGCCCCCTGAACTGTGCACCAAGCGGAGTGAGAGATTCCCATCTTGGAGCTCGGGAATCTTTTCAATCCACTTCTCGATCTGTGCTGAAAACCAATTTCAACACAGAGGCAAGTTCATCTTGGCTCGAGGAAGGACGTGAAGTAACCACCAAAGATTGAATCTCATAGTATGAACCAGCTCAGGTGCTAAGGTCATCAGGAGAGGCTTTTCTCTCCATCCCACCACCCTCACAGATATGTCATGTGGGAACACTTGAAAGGGCTTCTCAGCTGCTGTGCCCAGACTCTGGAACTCCCTCCCATTTGAGGCCAGGACTGCCTTATTTCTGCTATCTTTCCAGAAACAGGCAAAGACCTTTGTCCCCCCAGACTCCAAAATAATGAGTCGACACCAAGAGTTTTGGGTTTAAACTGGGCCAAAACTTTATTTTATAACTGTAACTGCTGATAACTGTAACTGTAAGTAAATTATCAACCATGATGGGCCTCCTGTAGTGCAAGTTAATTTTTACAGGATTCACTCTCCTGTTTTATTTGTGACATCATATTACTTTATTATGAGTATCCCGCTCCTAACGAGCGGGACTCTCTTTTCCTTCATTTAACCTGTAACTCCCGGCAGCTGTATATGCCCTGCTGCTTTTTAATCCTGTCTATCTTATTGCTGGGCTGCAGTTGTCATCCTATTACTCTACTTTTATGTTATACAGCTGCCCGCTTATTATCAATGGCCTCCTCAAAGAGACGTCACAGGGATATAATTTACTTGCACTACCTGCCAGTCGTGACCAGAGCAACTCTTCCTGCCAAGTCCAGAGAATGGAATGGGCGAAAACTCACCAGCACCCTACTGTCAATATGGGTACCGGTCAAAAATTCCCATTCGGCCCCAAAGCGACCAGCATATGTCACTCTCAGAACTATTAGGGAGGGAGGGAGGGGTGCTGCTCGGTGCAAAAAGATGCCGATGAGAATGTGGGCAACCCATTTAAGACTTCGGAGCCCGTGCTCTCCAGATGGGGGTGGCACCTCTTTTCATGCCAAAATACTGCAGCTGGGTAGGACAAAGAAGCCCCACTTTGGAGCTTCGCCATACGTGGAGCAGCCATTCTCTTCAGACAAGTTTTCCCTGAATGATGGACTACCTATTATGTGTCTATGATTACATAGATTTTGTTTTTATAACCACTTATAACTCTGTGTTTATATCTATTTTGGATGGTCTACCATGCATGATTACATGTAATTTTTACTCTCTCTTTAATTGCTCACATTCTCTTGTAGCTTTAATGTTGTCTTCAAACTTGAATATATCTTAAATGTTCTTCTGGACTGTATATTGTCCCTCATTACTGTAAGCCGCCTTGGTCCTTTTCCTAGGATAAAGGTGGGATAAAAATACTCTAAATCAACATTCTAAACAAATATCCTCCCATTCCACTTGCACTATCCAATCCATAATGTTATGAGTGGCCACACCAAGGGAGACCCAGAAATCAACATTTGACAGCCAGACCTTCTCTGTGGTGGACACTTTGTTAGCATTTGGGAGTGAATACATGGCTACTAGAGATGGGCACGAAATGAGCAATTTTTCATTTTCATTTTCATTTTTGAAATCAACATCTGAAATGAAAGAAACCAAACAACAGAAATTTTGTTGTGCTGTTTTGTTTTCATTGTGAACTGAATGAATGCACTTTTTTTTCATTTTTGTTTTTGTTTTTTCATTTGTTACGAAGAAAAATTTTTTTGAATACAAACGACAAACAACAAATGAAACACCATTTTTTGAGTCGTGCCCATCTCTAATGGCTACTCATCCAGCCCTTCCACACTGATAACCCTAGTTAATGTGGATTAATATTGTCTTCTCTAATTTTTAGGATTCTGTTATATTGGGGTAATTGTCCCTCTTTTCCATCATCTTTGGTATCAGATTTTGCTTTTAAATATTGTTAGTCATCATTTTGTAATTGTTTGCCATTTGGATGTATGTTTATTATTACTGAATCTCTGTGGAGATTCTTAGCCAAACAGGTGAGGTTATCTAGAAGTTGAGTCAAACTGGCTGACAACTTGTTATTTTTGTCTTTAAAAGAACATAAGAACATGAAGAGCCATCATGACAACTTCCAGATTATTTCTGCATTTTGTCTTATGTTCATACCCTGGTTTAAAGCAAGTTTCTCCATCATGAATTGTAGTGGGACTTTTCCTCTAGGCCAATTTTTGAAGGCAAATCCTGTGGCAGGGTAAAAATTTAAACAAACAAAAATATATAAAGCATGCTTCAATCAACAGGACCAGAAATCCAGTAATTCAATAATCATTTTAGTCTTCTGCATTTTCCAGTTCCACTATGTCTTTCTTGAAAAATAAGCACCAAAATATGTACTTCTTTTTTTGTATAACATTATAATGTTGGCTGTTTTATTTTCAATCCCCTTTTTGATAATCCCTAGCATGGAATTGGCCTTCTTCACTGCCGCCACACATTGAAAGGTGGGAACTTTTTGTATCTTTTGATAATCCCCCTAGCTTGGAATTGGGAACTCTTACTTGGGAGGGGTACAGAAAGGAAATGGTGGTAGGTTTTTTCTGTTTAATACATACTTTTCTGTTATTCACTGTCAAAATTGCAAATTAGTAATATGCATAGGCTGTAGGATTTCAAACTCTCCTAGGTGTTTACTGGAATGTATTTAAATTTTTGATTCAGTCAAAATTGCAAATTAGTAATATGCATAGGCTGACAAACTCTCCTAGGTGTTTACTGGAATGATTTAACAGTTCTAAAATTCTTCTGTAAGTCACTCCATGTGGATAGAAGACTAGCGCTGTTAATGTCCAGCACTGTGCTGCATTTTAAATTTTGTGGTAATGTTCTATCACATTATATGGGCTATTTCTAAATGCAACTTTGCATCAACTTTTCAGCACCCCCTCCTTCCTGGCTCAGTGCAGGCCTCAGCCTCCCCCCCTCAAAAATGGTGATTCACTTTGGACGGATACTGTGGAACACAATGGAAACTCAGAAAAATTGGTTGACAGTCTTTTTTCTCAGGCAGGCTGGTCCCAAAGGCTTGGTCTTGGCAGGCTGAGGCAAAGAACAAAATCTGGCATTTCCTTCCACTCTCAGTTTCAGGGAATTTTGGTTCCTCCTCACTGAAGAATTCCTCCGTGACAGTGCCCCACTATGTGCTCACCTGTGGAACACCGTCCATTCCAAAATATGCATGGCTCCCACTTTGGGATCTTTTAAGTGTTCCTTGAAAACCTGGATGTTGACCTAGGCTTTCTTTCCCCCAGACAAGAACATAGCTGGAGCTTCTCTTTCCTGCCAAGTAACATATTTGATTGTTATAAAATTGTTTACAATTGTTATATACTGTTTTTAACTGCCCTTGTTGAATGTTGTTTAATTTTGTTTGGTTTGTTTTTGTTTTTATTTGCTGGTTGTCTTATCGTACTGATGTTACATTGTATATCATCCAGAGTGGCCTTGCTGCCAGAAGGGTGAGATAGATAGATAGATAGATAGATAGATAGATAGATAGATAGATAGATAGATAGATAGATAGATAGATAGATAGATAGATAGATAGATAGATAGATAGATAGATAGATAGATAGATAGATAGATAGATAGATAGATAGCAGAAGCACTTCCCACTGGCTGGAAGTCTCCAGTGTAATGGGAATGTTAATTAGCAGAAGAACAGGACAGTGGGATGCCATAACTGGGGGACTGTATTTGCTCCAGAATACCTTTGAATAAGGACATTTCAACACAGTCTCTCAAACAAGCCTCTTTGGCTATAGGGGTATTGATGAGTATGATGGTGTAGAGTAATATGAACAACTGAAAGTGTGTGTGTGTGTGTGTGTGTGTGTGTGTGTGTGTGTGTGTGTGTGTGTGTGTGTGTGTGTGTGTGGAGTATACTTTGAAATGCCATGTTCCACTAGGGCTTATTATTTTCCTTCTGTAAGCAGACCTAAATACCTTTGTTGCTCTAATCCTGGGCC
The DNA here is from genome assembly GCA_029282475.1 of Phrynocephalus forsythii. Taxonomy (NCBI): domain Eukaryota; kingdom Metazoa; phylum Chordata; class Lepidosauria; order Squamata; family Agamidae; genus Phrynocephalus; species Phrynocephalus forsythii. Next base: position 38,558,439 of record JAPFRF010000010.1, read on the forward strand.
ATTGTGTTTTCTCCATATCTGCAGTTCTTCTTGAGTGTATTTGCTTTGAGTGAGCGTCTCTCTGCCTTGTCCGTTCTCCCGTCTTTAGACAAATAAATACCTTAAGGAGAGCAGGCATCCCAGTTGCTCTCTCGTTTGCATGGGAAGTTGTCAGGCCTGATCTGACCCGCCTTTCCATCAGGATTATAAAGGTGACGGATAGTCAATTTCAGGGATTCATGATCCATTTTAGCACAGCGCTTCACCTTGCAGCTAAGTAATACAGCTGTGATAAAATCAGCCATAATCACTGCATCTTACTCAGCACTGCCTCAGCCATAAATATTGCCTCAATAAAAAAAATGGAAAGGGGGGAATGAGGGGAGAGAGAATATCTAAACCAAGCAAAGGGGTTTATTCATGGTGAGTGATGCAAATATGTACTGGTTATTGATATACCCAACAACCCTGGGGGATCAGGGAGACAAATCATGCTACTAGACATCTATGAAGTCATATGAAAGGGATTACACACATATACACTCAGGGAGCATAAATTGGGTCTTTTTCTCTCATTTCCTTAGTCACTGCTACCATCACCTTTATACAAATGCTATATGAATCAATACTCAGTAAAAGATGTTAGCAACTTCTGGATTATCCTGTTCACCAAATAGGGGCATTTCTGAACAAGCAACCTTCTGTTGTACCATATTCTCCATAATCTATCCCATTGGGGTTTAAGGTCAGCCACCACTTCACTTCATCCTGGAAAAAAGCCTTAAGGGCTTTTGGGTGTGCGGTGGGGTGGGGGTTAAGTGAAGACTCAAAAAGGATGACAGGATTTTAAAGTTTGGGATCAAAGAGGATCCAAGTAGGAAAAAAAAGGTATCCCAGGGTCAAACTAGGGTAAAACTAGGTGTTAAGAAGTCTGTGAAGATTCCCAGGTGAGGTTATCTGGAAGTTGAGTCATGGCAACTGGACTTCTTTTCTCGTGACATCAAAATATTTCACTACGCATCCTATATGCTTTGTCAATCTGAGGAAAGTTAGTAGTGAGGCCTCCAATTTATGGTTCACCTTGGTTTCACATCACCCTGGTCTGAATGGGCTCATCAGGTGGACAGTGGCCTGAATAGGCTTCTTAAATATACAATGGCCTGTGGTGCATAAAAGTCCCATCATTAGCTGTGGCCTTCGTGGTGGAGGTGTGAAATGCTTTTTATTTGTCTGGGGATAGATGAAAGGGCTGCATGATTAGGTGTTAGGAAGAATATATTTCCCCACAATTAACATATTCACCTCCCACGATAGGGTTCCTCTCAAATTCTTCTTAACAAGACTCCAAGCTTGACTCGGTTGGCTTTTTTGAGCTCAGCTCGAGGGTTCACTTACTTTTCCCACTAGCCTTTTGAATGTTTGAATGAGTGTGTTCTATAAAGACATGAAAGAAGCAGATTTTTTGGTGTTATGATTTTAGGCACATGATATTTGTCAATACATTTGACATAGAGAAAGATCAGATCACATTGTATGACACGTTAATGCCAAACACAATGAAATTTCAAAAGGTTCACATATATTTTCTTGCAATTGTATATGAAGAGCTATCAAGAAGATGGATCAAATTTCTTTATTTTGCTCCAATGAATAAGGTTCAAACTGATGGGTTCACATTGTAAGAAAGATTTCAAATAAATATTAAGGAGAACTTTTGAACTGTTCAAAAACTTTGGAAAGTGGTGGACTTATCACTAGAGATTTTTTTTTAAAAAAAGAGAAGACAAACTCTTATAGATGCTATACTTGTTTTTTCTTGCATCTGCAGAGGGCTGGACTGAAGATTGTCTGAGAAGCCCTCATATGTTGCAGTTCTTAATATTATGTTCTTAATATCGAGCTGCAATTTCTCATTGAACAATTGTGGAGCTTTTGGTATATTATTTAGAACCTTCCAAGCCCGTTTCTATATTGTGTCTCTGTTGATACTTCCAAAGCAGCTTGTCAAAACTGCAAGCTTTTACATGAGATACAGAAGATAATAATAACGGTATAATATGAGAAAATGATCCTCTTCCAACTGTGTATTTTGTTGCTTTATTTTATATGGAACATATAATTTACCAGTGTTTAGTCTTTTGCATTGAATTGCTTCTGTATTGAACTAAAAATGAACTCTATTGATTGTCCTGTCTAGGTTATTGTAATTATGTCCCATCAAACTGCTTTCCATATTGCCTGAGGGGGGATATGATTGAGACGTACAAAATAATGCAGGGCAAGAGTAAAGTGGATAGAGGGAAGCTCTTCTCCCTCTCACAAAATACCAGAGCTAGAGGACATCCACTCAAATTGAAGGCTGGGAGAGTAAGAACAGACAAAAGAAAATATTTTTTCGCCCAGCACGTTGTTAGTCTGTGGAACTCCCTGCCACAGGATGTGGTGATGGCATCTGGCCTGGATGCCTTCAAAAGGGGATTGGACAGATTCCTGGAGGAAAAGTCCATCACAGGTTACAAACCATGAGGGAGATGTATCATCTCCAAGATTAAAACCGGGGTACCTCAAGGACCAGATGCAGGAGAGAGGTATCAGAAGACAGATATCTAGTCTCATGGACTCCCAGATGCATCTGGTGGGGGCACTGTGAGATACAGGAAGCTGGACTAGATGGGCCTTTGGCCTGATCCAGCATGGCTCTTCTTATGTTCTTATGTTGTTATGTTCTTATGATCAACCTTGTTAAGATTTTCGAGATAAGTGAGATGTGCAACAAATGGTTTACCACTGCCACTCCCTCAGTGAATTTCCATGGCCAAGTGGGGATTTGAAACCATGTCTTCTGAACATTCTTAGCCCAACTATCTCTCCATTACATCACACTGACTCTCAGCTAGTTAATAAATGGCCCTCTTAATGCCCAGTTGTAGATATATTAGTTTCCCCTGAAGGTCAGAGCATATATCACTCAGTGATTACACCAGCAGTTGTATGCATTGCTACTAGGGATGGTCACCTTAAGAAAAATGAAACATTGTTTTGTCATTTTGTAAGTTTACAAAATCTTACAAAATGAAATGAAACAGCAAACAGTGTGTCATCAAGAAATGAAATGAAACACATTTTGTCCTAGCCCTAGCCTCTTGTTCTATCTGCCTTGAGAACAGGAGGTTTATTTTTAAAATGATTGATTTGCTTTTCTTTCTTTCCACACCTCAGCTGTTGAGAGAGGTTATCTCCAATCTTAATCTCTCTGGTGTAGCTAGCCAGGAGCTGAGCTCTTCCCTTAGCTGGCTGTGTCTGCAAGTTTATTTAAATTAATTGTTTTATTTTCCTTTCCTGATTAAGTAGGACTGTGGAGGTTATTTTTTTATATTTTACCTTCCTTCCCTTGCTGTGCCACCAATCAGTTTATCTCCCCAATCTCTCAATCCAGCAGCTAGCCATTAAGTTTCTAGCTTGTTTACAGAGCGTTCTTTGCAGATTGATTGGAAGCAAATTGATTGGAATACTTGAGGGTCTTTGATTTAGGGCAGTGGGTTCCCTGTTAAATTTAAAAAAGGAAAGCTCCCCATTATTTATACCTTACAAAGTGTTTCATTTCCTTTTGTTTTGTGGTGAAAATTATTTTTTAAAAATCCATTATTAATGAAATGAAATGTAATGAAGACAGAAGCAAAACACTCTATTTCCATTTCATGCCCATCTCTAGTTGCTACTAGAGATGGGCACAAATCGAAAAAAATGTCATTTTGGCTTTTTGTTTTTTGTTGAGGGGGTCCGTTTCAGTTCGTTTTTGTTTTTTGTGAATTTTTGGGAAAAATTGTTTATTCATTTTTTGTTTTTTATTTTTACCCACTTTGGGCGCGATTTTTAAAGCATTTCCATGCACGGGCATCCCCCAACACCCCAAACCAGAGGGAAAACACTTAAAAAATTGATGCTGGCAGAGACATATAATAGACTAGGTATGCCGGGTGGCTGCAAAGGCAGCGGCGGGCGTTGCCCAGGGTGCAAGGCAGCTGCAGAGTGACTGCACTGCGGAGTAGGGGAGGGTACTCACTGAAAGGTATGCACATACACACACAGGAATGCTGCAGGACTGAACCTAGAGAGAAATCTCTTCTTTCTCTCCCCTAAGAGCCAGGCTGCAGCTGGCAGGAACAGAGAGACACATACCTGCCTGGCTAGCCTAAAGTGAATATAACAAGTCACAGAGACAGCAATCCCACCCTAACTCCCACCGGAGACTGCAAGGAGGATGGGGGCTGCCATAGCTTTTTATGCCCTCTGTGGCTGCCAGACCTGCCCAGTCTACAACCTGGGCATGCTATTGGTTGAACATGATCCCATCACATGGCTTGCCTCCATTTTGTGGCTGGCAACATCCATTTTGTCAACCTTAAAGGGAAAAGAAAAATACATTGTGATGGGAGAAGACAAAAGCAAACATTTTAAGCACCCCAACCCCCCCGGTAGGTATTATCAGACAGTATAAATAATTATTGCTGCATTTTTATGGATATCCAGGGTGTTTTTAACATTTAAAACAGCTCATTTCATTGCGAAAAATGAAACGTAATGAACGAAACGAATAACGAATAACGGAAATGAAAAAAGTTCGTTTCGTGCCCATCTCTAGTTGCTACATATGGAGCTTATGATACTAAATTGTTTCAATTAAACTAATGTTCTAGAGAGAGTGAGAGAGACTGTCAAAGATGGATCCCTTTGGGGTTTCAGTGGTGCCTCTGTTAATATGTATCTTACTTATTTCTTTTATTGTAGAGAAAACACCGTTTCCCAGTGTTGCTACATCTAAATCTATGTCTGAAGAAGTGCACATGTGCACGAAACATCACATTAAAATATGAAAGTTAGTCTTTAAGGTGCCACATGTTTGTGTCTTTTGTTTTGTTTTGTTTTGTTTTTCTTTGATTTTTGCCTGAAATACTATAGCAGATAGTAACCTGGTTACATTCAAGATTTAAAAGAAGGGAAGACAAGGAATAAAAGACACAAACATTTTACTGGCTTGTGAAAAAAGGAAAAAGAGTCTAAGCACCTATTTGCTTCCAGTCATTATTTTCACTGGGTTCCTTCTACTGTGTACCTAGGTGTCTGATTATCCAGGACAAATCATTGTTTGATGGAAGAAAGAACAATAGCATGTGTTGATGCAGTAGTCTCTGAAAGTCAGGTCTATGTAACAAGATCCTGGGTTTCTCCAAAAGTTCTTTCTTTGAAAACTCTGTCCACAGAATGGAGTCCTCCACCATCTTGAGGATTCTGATTCGCTAATGTCCTTCATCCTTTCCTTTCCCATTGCTCAGTGAAGTTACACTTTTGGTCTACAGCTCCCAGAGCGGTCAAGTCAGCAAGCCCAACAGCCACGTTGGGTTGTGGATTCTGGATGTTGTAGTGTAAAAAGGAGGAAAAACATTCAACACTGTGCCATTTCCTACGTATTCCAAGACCTAACAAGTTTTGAGGAAGGAGGATGGAAATAGCAGCTGAAATAACACAGGAAGTTAGGCAAGCAAAATAGGAAGACACTATGGGGGCTGAAATGCTATTTGTAAGAGAAAGACATGTCCTTTAGAATCCTTTAGAATGACAAAAAAATCTCAACCATTTAAAGTGGAAGCTGCAAAGGGCAGAATTGTGTAGGCGTGATTCCACTGACAAAGAGTTCTATCAGCTAGGGGGTTTAGCAATTCATCTGCAAGAAAGTTGCCATCATTCCCAATGTTCATGCAGTAATCATTGGTATTTAGTTGCTACAAGATTTTGTGATCTAGCTTTTAAGGCATTAACAACTGCAACTTTGTTTATTTGTTTGCAGTGTATGTGTGTGTGCATGTGTGTTGTGTCATTACAGTCATGACTGACTCATCGTGACCCCATGTCCATGCAGTTTTCATGGCAGCAATACTGGAGTGGTTTGCCAGTTCCTACTCATGGCCAACAAGTGTTTGGTATACCACCCCAGTTGGCATGGCCAATGGGCAGGAGAAGAGGAAAGTGTTGTTCCAAACATTTTATTTTATTGAGCTTCTAGACCACCCAACTTAGTGAGATTACTACTTGAGACAGTTTACATAATTAAGCAAAAACTTACAAATTAAAATATTAAAATGATCTATAGATAATATCACAAACAAGCAAAAACAAATCGGACCATGGGACATTGCAGAAGGCCAGTCTAAATGTAAAGTGAGCAATCACATATTAGTACAGACACCAAGGGGTTTAGAACTTAATAACTGTGATCTCTGAGTCCCTTCATACTGGTCCTGAGTCTTGGTGATGCCACTCTTTCAGCAAACTACAGTCTACTTTTTAAACATGGATAATTTAAATGTGTATTTCATTAATTTAAAATAATAGAGTGATCCTGAACGAGAAAGGGCAGGCAATCTTCAAATGCACAAACATGCTGAAACCACAGTGCATTTTAGGAATGTGAGTCCAGTGCCTTTTGGCCCTTAAGGGTTATTTAGTGAATTCAGAGATCTGTTTATGCTCACTTTTTAAAACTTTGCTGGAAACATAAATTTTGAGCATCTCTTTACTTTTTCATTTGATCCTTCTTTGTTTCCTAGTTAAGAGCTATGGGCATTTTCTTTGCTAAGAAAATTAAATATTTCTTGTATTCTTGGTTTCTAAATATCAACAGAAATAATAGTTCTCTGCCTACCTTCCTGGATCATCTGCAATGTCAATGAGCAGTCAAAATCTCCATATCAATTTTAAAATTCCACCAGAAAAGACAAACCCGTTAGAGTAGCTCCTGGCCTTCCTTGTTCATCACAGAAAGCATAATAAGACACAACCTAATTACTTTCCCTATGCTGCTGCCTGAGTTTCTCTGGCATGATAAATAAAATTGATTAAAATTAGCATTTTTCTGGCTCATTCAATATGTTTAAATATTGATTGGTGCATGTTTCCATCATTAAAAAAAAACACCTCTGAATATGCTTTATAGTTTTTCCCCTTCCATTTTTCATAAAACATATTTTATGGTTCCTGTCAGAATGAAAATATGTTTATATGAATGCATTGTGAGGCCATTATTCATCATGAATAACTTCCTGCATATGTTTTCCAACAGAGGTGGGGAATATGTGGTCTAGATGTTACTACCATGCTATTTTCTTCCTCATTGGCTGTGCTGGTTAGGGCTGATAAGAGTTTCAGTCCAAAATATTGCAGTGGGAAAGGAAGCCCTGCATGGAAAGAATTTGCAATATTATGGTCTGAAAAGCAACCTTGATGGCTGAGAATGCAGCAAATCTTCCTTATACCTTAGACAAACACTTTCCTCCTGCACCTGTTCTGTCATTGCCTCTCCATTATCAGGCATCCAATGCTAGTAAACATACAAGAAGGCTTGTTTGAAGATAGCTTGTTTGGGGACAATTGATAATTTCCAGCCAACTGCTTCCTGAGCAGGAATTTGAAACCACGACCACCCCACAAACCATTTGTAGGCTGCCTTTGAACTTGCTTTAAGAAGCAGACCTGGCGTGAACATCTGCCATGAACCTTGGGGACTCTAATACATAATTTTATATGAACTATCCACAGAATGGCAGCACACATCCTGAGGAAAATAAATTACCATTGACTGTTACCGCAATTCTGTGAGCAGCCGCTTCTTATTTTGCATCACCTTTTCTCCTCCCATTGTCACGTGGTTATAGCAGTTCTGCTGTTCACACTTCAGCAGGTAGCTAGCAATCGGCTTTCCAGTTCTCACTTTATTGAACCACTTTCAAACTTGATTTTTAAGAACTAAGAAAATGAAATTAAGTGACAATGAGCTGAAACTTTTGCATAACAAAGTTGGTAAATGTCCTGGCATGGTGGTAGTATTCTGTTTTCTGTGTTTTCTGAAAGCAAAAAGGCAAAGAACAAGGGGCAGGGGGAGTGATTTAGTATGTCCACAAATTCAACCAAATCGCTTAAAAGAGAGATGCAGGAAGCGATGTTAAAAAAAAATACACACCCAGTGGCCCTTGCAAGAAAAAGTGCCACAGTGGACAAAAATAGGAGTGGCCGAGCGGGTTCTTCGGATAAATTGTTTTGAAAACCATATAGTTTTTAAGGCTTCTTGTTTTTAAGGAAAAGGCATTTTAAATCAGAAGCGCGGTAGTGGTCATTGAAAGCTAGCAGTTTACAATACTTGATTTTTTAAAAGTGGTCTAATAATCAAGTGTAAGGATGTGGTCCAATAATCCAGTATAGGGGTGACCTAGATCATCCAAAGTCTTGTATTTTGGATCAGCATGTATGAATGTGAAAGCTGGACAGTGAAGAGAGCTGACAGGGGGATAAAAATGATTCCTTGGATATGTGGTGCTTTCCATATATTCCGGACTGCTAGAAAGGTGAAGAAGTGGGTCCTCAATCAAACTGAGCCTAAACTGCCACTGGAGGCAAGAATGTTTAACTGAGACTCTCCTACTTTGGGTACATTGTGAGCGGGCAGGATTCTCCAGAAAAGTCAATAATGCTGGGAAGCATGGAAGGTGGCAGGAAAAGTGGAAGACCAAATATGGCTGACTCCCTAAAGGATGCGACAGGCTGGAGTTTACATACAACAGCTGAGCAGGACTATTGAGGACATGAAATTTTGGGGGATCACTCATTCATAGGGCCACCATAAGTTGGAACTGACTTGATGTCACAGAGCGACAAAAATAAAGGTTTCACTTGCTCTTGTGTTTGTATTTTGGGGGGAACCACAGGATCTTTTTTTGAATTTTTCCCCTTTGGAATTGTCTTCCCTTGACAAATCCTTTGAAAGAAAGGGAAAGCACAGTAACTTTGGAAGGTTTTGTTTTGTTTTGTTTCGAGTGGCTACAACTTCTCTGTCCTCAAATCTACTTATTTTCCTCTGACCATGATATGTTAACTTTCCATTAATTTGGCTATTCATTCAATCAATATCTCAAAACTAAACAGTAGTAAGTAACATTTAGGGAATGGAAGAGGATATTCCAGGGGATGGACCAGTCTTTCATCTACAGGTGTCAGATGCATGCCAGATGAAAATAAATCTCATGGCATTTCCCGAAGATATGTAGGCTACATAGCAAATAGAAGGAGAACCAGGAAAACACAGGAAGATAGACCTGGACTGAAAACATGCAAACGCTTCCTGGTCCTCAAAATGGAAGGCAGTCCAATGTGATGAAGATGTAGAAGTCCATTTTATGCTATGAATATTTTTTGGAGGGGAGGGGGAGTAATACTGAAAAAACAAACCTTTTTACAAATCTATTAATACCATGATGTGTGCATTCTATTGTAACAGTCGGAGAATATTGAAAAAGCATATATTGAAAAAGCATTTCATATCATGTTTCGTAGCAATCTATGAAATATTGTTTCTTGGAAATTCCAAGTCCCAGGATCTGGTCCTCATAGGTCAACCTCTGTATATTCTACCCAGCATGACCAAAGGTGAAAGATGGTGAAAGCATAACATATGGGGAATTGAGGCTGTGAATCAATGCTTTGTTTATAATGACCTTTCCTAGGTACCCCAAATGTATCCCAGTGGAACAACATGAGGGTGAACAGATGTAGTCTCAAGTAAAGACTCCATGTTTTCAACACCATATGTGATTTTAGATTTCATACTAGTGCTGTAGTGCATTCCCCCTCCTCACCACACACACACACTTTATAGAAAGAAAGGAATTTCGCTGAACTGGCAGCCATGTGGATAAAACTGTATTTCTGAAATTCTAAAAGCCCATTGTGATCTCAAGATGGTGGGAGTGCAGTGCAAAGTGTGGCTATTTTATTATTACACTCTTTTTTTTCATATTCTGGTTGGCAGATTGGAAAGGGGTGTCAGTGTTCATATTAAGGCTGTTATCTTTATTTTCCTAACCCGAGGGGTGCTCAGTTTTTCCTCTCTGTATTCAATAGCTTTCACAGATTGTTTTATATTTTCATTTGCAAATGAGGCAGCACATGCTTTCCAGAGCACTTCAAAAGAAAAATTTTGACCACTAGTGCCTTTGTTTCCCATGTGGTCAATCAATCATAGAGAGTGAAATGAAGTCCAGTGTGGCAGGAACTCAGAAGATCAAGCACGGAGAGGTCACTGGAGCCTGCACTGCAAATTTTAATTGAAGTCATTCCCTTGATCCCTCTCTTGCTTGTCCATTGCCATAGATAACCAAAATTCTCCAAAGGCTTCATTTTGATCTTTTCAGGGCTGTTCTTGTTTATTCCTTTTGTCATCCAACAGAGTGGGTTGGGGATGGAGGGGCAGACACTTTTCTTTGTTAAGTTCTGAGGATAATGTATACAACTTTGTCCAGTTATACCTTTCTTTCTTTCTTTCTTTCTTTCTTTCTTTCTTTCTTTCTTTCTTTCTTTCTTTCTTTCTTTCTTTCTTTCTTTCTTTCTTTGATATCACATTTATGCATGCACACATGTACAGATATATGATGTTTTTCAAAGAAAAAGGCAGCAACATGCAGCAGAAACTGCCTGCTTCATGTTGAACAGCATACTGTCAGCATGTTTGAAGATGCTGATTAAAGATTATATGCCTGAGAAGAGGCTGAACTTCACATAATCCTTACAACTAGTCTATCCCAGGTTGTGAGATACTGTATATATTTTTCAAGAGGCGTCAGATAAGTAGGATTGAGCATGGATGGCGATTTGAAAAATGACATTCATAGACCAAACACATTGTCCCTAAAGATGACATGAAAGAAGTGTGTCAGCATGTTTTTCAGATCAGTGACCCTTTTCATTTGAAAGGGGGAATACTTTCCGTGCAAGATATCAAGCTGCAGTCTAGAGATGTAATTCACACTGTATCAATTAAAGGTCCATTGTGTAAGAGATGGAACGCTATAGCATTTGGCTAATGCCAGAAGACCAAAAACAAGGCTATGTGAACTGTTCCTTTGAGACTGTGTCAGTTTTAAATGTGTTTATTCATAAGTCCATTCCATCTGATTATTGCATTAACCTTGAGTTTTAAAAAATCATGATACCCATATAGTTTTTAATGCATATTTCTAAAAATGTTGAGTATATTTTTAAATGTTGATTATACAGTATTTTATATGGACTTTCCATGTATTAAAGCACTGAATTTTTTTGTATGCAGATTAAGCCAAAGTGCTTTCTGAGTCAAAAACTGTAACTCAATATTGGGAGGGTGGGATGCTGAATTATTGTGTTCCTCCAACCCATGTACAACATGAGTCCATGAAATACAAATCAATAGGTGTTGCTTTTTAAAAATGTTAACTAAAGATATAAATGCACCCTAGAGAATTTCCATGGAAAACCAAGAAGTAAATCTCCACAAGCATAAAAAAGCATATTCTTCATTATCCTCTTCTTTCCTACCAAAGAAGGTTGTCTATCATGTTCTGTTTTGGAAAGCATTTCTGTTCAGTCCTGTGAGATTTCCTGTCCTGCTAAATTTGATATGCTGGAAGTGATGGCAACTTTTATTTCAAACAGAAGAAACAATGGTGGAATGGTGGCAGGCACTATGGTATTAAATAAGGTTTATAATAGCAATGATCTCCCATGAAAACAGTTGTTACCATAGTTAATGTCTGCCTTGTCACTCCGTTAACCTTCCTTGGCTTTGTCTCGGGCCATTAAATGACCAACCATTCGTTAAACACCCGGGAGCTACCAATTTCAGGGGAAATATTGTACAATTCATTTACTAAGTGAACCACCTGGCATAACAGAGACTATGTGTGTACGTGCACCAACCTGTGGTCACTTAAATACAAGCAGCTTCCTGCATGAGGTCCTCCACTCACATAGATTCTTCATTGTTCTGGCATGGATTGTGATTCCTTTCAGGTATACGTGGATGGGAATTCATTTTGTTGTATGTACGCTGCAGAGCTCATAGCTCTTGAGGCAGAATTACACCAAAGAGCTGAATGAGAAAGCTACACAAAGAAGACAGTTTCTATTCCAGTACAATATGGGGCACATATTGTACTGATGATTTGACAAGTGTCCACCTCCTTTATTGCAATAATAGTAATAGATTTTTTTTTCACCAAAGCGAATGAGAACCCTTATTCTTGAATTCTTCAAACAATGTTATAGGACAAGAAAATAATTGCTGTGCATGAATTACAGGATAGGACAGTTTTAAAAATTCTCAAAAACTGAGGATGGTTTATGGATGACTCATTGGAGATTTTTCACCCTATGTGATGCATTGGGCCATAAGAGGTGCCTAGTTTTTAGAGGAGAAAAACAAGAAAAAAATATTTAGTCTAAGGTTTTATGGCAGAGGAAGGGGAGGCTACAAAAGAGGTAATTAGAGCTGTGGAATCAAAGCTGCAAAAGGGGAGTGCAGTAGCCACGGCATCCTCCTCCTCCTCCTCTCCTCCTCCTCCTCCTCCTCCTCCTCCTCCTCCTCCTCCTCCTCCTCCTCCTCCTCCTCCCCCCCTTGCTCCTGGCCCACCACAGGAGAGGTGTAAGGTGTGTGCACTACCATGTGTGTGCACACGCTCACATGTCCACAGGATTTGCCCCCCTTTACTGGGTGGGTGTGATACTGTGGGGGGGGGGTGCAGAGAGGCACAAAAACAGACTTGTCCCCAGATGCTCCAAACCCTTGCTACGCCTCTGGCCAGTGGAGCATACTGTGGTACTTAACCCCAAAAGTCCTGATAATATCCCCCTGTGGTTCCATATAGATATTAAATAGCATAGGAGACAAAAGAGAGTCCTGGGGGACTGCACAGGTCAGAAACCATGGTGCCTAACATCACTTTCTGCACTCTTTCCTGCAGGAAGGACCAGAGCCACTTTAATACAGTGCCCCCAGTTCCTATTTCAGAGTGTCTAGTCAGGAGGATGCCATGGTCTATAGTTTCAAAAGCAGTTGAGAGGTCTAGTAAAACCAAAAGGAACACAGATCCCCCATCCATTTTCCTGTGTCAGTCATCTACCAATGTAACTAGAAGTGTCTCTGTCCCATAGCCAGGCCTCAAGCCAGACTGAGCTGGATCCAGGTAGTTTATGACATCCAGTAACCTCTGGAGCTGCAAGGCACATTCTTTCCTGAAGAATGGGATATTCGTTACTGGTCAGAAATTGTTAGTATTGTTGGATCTAAGGCGGGCTTTTTTAACAGTGGTTTTACTTTGCCTCCTTTAAGCATGCCAGAATCCTGCCCTGTTGTAAGGAGGCATTCAGTACTCTTCCTAACCAGTCTGCCATACCTTCTCTGGCAGCTTTTATGATCCATGAGGGGCAAGGAGCCAACACACAAGTGGTGGCCCTCACCTCCCCAAGGGTCCTGACTAGAGATGGGTATGAAATGCTAAAATAGTGTTTGATTTTATTTTTATTTTTGTTTCATTCCATTCCCTTCCCTTTCATTTTGTTTTAAATGATATTTTTAAAAAAAACATTTTGTTTGTTGTTTTGTTTAATTTTTCCTTTTTTTAACATTCATATGTATGTGAATGTGTGTGTGTGTGCTTCTGCAACTTTTTTTTTTGTGTGTGTAGTGCTGGTGCAACTTTTTTCCATCCCCCAAGCCCCAGCTGATCAGCCCCTGCTGGGGCAGGGGGGGAAAGTGTATTTAATTTCCCACCCCAGCACCAATCAGCTGGCATTCCTATGGGAAAATGCAAAATAAAATGGAACAGAATGAAAATTTCTGTTTTGTTTCATTTCATTTTTCTTTGATGGGTCACTTCATTTTTCATTCTGTTAGGGAACAAAATGAAAACTAAAAAACAAAATAAAAAAATCATTTTGTGCCCATCTCTAGTCCTAATCACATCATCTGATTGTAAAAGCTGAAAGTAATCCATTAATACAGGAGAAGCAGGTCATTTTATTTACAGGCTCTGGTTCGATAGCAGCATCCAAGGTAGCCCAGATCTCTTCAATTTTGCCTGCAAAGTGTTGTGCAAATTCTTCACAGTGAGATACAGAGTGGTCTGTGTTATCCACCCATGTTAGTGTGTAAATCTAACCTAAAGGTACAGCCATTTGTTTGTCACAGATCACACCAGGCATTTGGAAACCTAAACATTGTGCCTAATTGGAGTCCGAATTAGGACTTAAGGAGTTTGGGAAGTACAAGACTGGATTGAGTCCCCTTCAGGAGAGCTGAATTGGCACCTAAACTGAATTAAGAAGTGCAACCTTGCTTCCTTTTGGGTTCTCTTTCCCTTCTAAATTCCTGATTTTGGCTTAGGACCTAGCTTTGCTGTGTCTTGGGATAGATGCCCAAGATGTTACTTTTCCTTGCAGTGCTCATACTTACCTTTAAAGACAGTCCAAAAAGATTAAAGGCAGATAATTTCTCTCACCTATAGATTTTTAAAGATGTCATTCTGCTCCACAGCAGGATCCTCCTTATCTGTTTCCTTCTGTGCTTTTCTCCGTTTTGTGTTTAAGTACAACCCTATGCCATCTATTGAAATATTTTCTTCATTTGTCCCCTTCCACCATCATAACAAATGCTATATCTGAAATTACTTAGCCTCAAATAGCTGTTACTTTTCCAGGCTTTCCCATGTAGCTTGTATAAAAGAACCCTCTCAGCCTTGCAAATTTGCTTCCTTTGACTTCATGGATTACAATGGAGCTGTGCAAATGGCTAAAACATCTGTGCCCTCCAATGCTTCTGAGACACATATATTTGAGAAATTTATGCAGCTTTATTGTGAGCTTCCCTATTCTCCAATGGAACTGCTAGGTTTTTTTTTCCTTTCCGATATAATTCCCATGTTGAATAGTGCTGCTGAGTTAATGTGATTTAGTGATCCCAAGTTGTGTCAAGATGCTCTACTGCCATGTTCAGTAATCTCTTATGGATATCCATTCTGAGAACTTGTATGAGTTTTGAAAGTTTATACATGTACTCTGAAAAAGTAATGGAACCACACTATACTTTCCTTTATTACTTATTGTATGAAAATCTGTGTTACTTTCTAAATTAGGGATATAAGCATATACAACCCAAAGAAACAGAGCAGTATGCCCTTTAAACATTCCTGAGTAAAAGTGTTCTGCTTATATACCGCCCCATACCACTTCAAGTAGTCTCTGGGTGGTTTACAATTTTTAATTACAGTATGCAGGCTACACATTGTCCCCACCCCCACCCCTCAACAAGCTGAGTACTTATTTTACTGACCTTGGAAGGATGGAAGGCTGAGTCAACCATGAGCCTGCTACCTGGGATTGAATCCCAGGTCATGAGCACAGTTTTATCTGCAGTACAGGCATTTAACCACTGCACCACATGTATCAAAACATACCAGTATTTACTCAGTGCTGTTTATCTGTGTGAGGAAGCTATGGTGGTTACTTCACATCCTTCCTCGAGCCAAGGTGAACTTGCCTCCATGTTGAAATCGGTTTTCAACACGGATCAAGAAGTGGATTGAAAAGATTCCCAAGCTCCAGGACGGGAATCTCTCACCCCGCTTGGAGCGCAGTTCAGGGGGTGTGGTTGGGTGAACTCAGATTGATCCCACAAGGATTGAGGTTCCATTCATTTGAACTCAGATTGACCCCACAAGGATGTGAGGTTACGTTCCTTCGAACTCAGATTGACCCCACAAGGACGTGAGGTTCCGTTCCTTTGAACTGGTCTCCAGTGGGGCCGCAAACTGCAGCGAGAGGGACATGAAGTATCAGCCTCTGTCTTTCTATTGATAAATAGTTGTCAGGAAACTGGAAAATAGAGGATTGTGGTTTTGGTTGCCCTTTTGAAACATAGGTCTTTTAATTGATATTTGGGATGAACAGAGATGATGAGAGTGAGAGTGGGGAGAAAATTCCCATTAATTGGGTGGCCATACTATCTGGCCTTATTCTTGGTACAGCACTAAGTAGCAATGAATGGTTTGAGCTGAAGGTACTTTTGAGAAGTTACTCTCTTCTTTGGGAAGGTTCAAGGCAATTTGACACCTGACTGAAGCATCACCATGAAGAGACAAAAAGTGGAATGATGGATATAAAAGTGGGAGGGAATTTGCTTACTTTTAGCTTAGCCTAGTTTCTTTAAGAAGACTGCTATGCTGATCTGCTGTCTTACTGCTTAAATAATCTCTGTATGATCTGGAACCATGCCAGCATTCTGTCAATATGTAAGTATTAGCTTGGGATACTCAACATTCTTATTTCCCTGTGGAAACTGTTCTGGAAACATTTTTACCTCAAGTTTAAATCAGTTTGAGGCATACCAGTCATCATAAAGAAAACCCAACAGTATTCACAGTCAAAAAGACATTTGTTGTAAATCTATTTGCTTGTGTGTGCAATCCTTTCTGTATAAATTTTCCTGCCCCTTTTCATTCTCCTGATTCCTGTATTTTTGTCTGGATGGTGGGGAGAACTATTACTCTTCCTAGGTAGCCTGCAGAAGGACTCCACTCCTAACCTTCTATTGACCACTGACTAGAACCAATGTTGACTCCACCCATTCTAAGTCTGGCAAATTCCATTTGTGCTTATAGTAGTTTCTTTACTTTGTTTCAGGTATAATTTTTAACTTTATTTCCCCAATTGCCAATTAAATAGTAATAACTGAAGGAAAAACAAAGGGGCTTTCCTTCCAATTCCCCAAAGTGCATCACCCATGAAATCCAAATTAACTTCACATCTTTCCTTGATAATATGGATTGTCCTAAAAGTATCTAAGAAGAAAATGTTGGCAAACCTATGGCATGGGTGGCAAAGGTGGCACTCAGAGCCCTTTCTCTGAGCCCCCAATATTGCCCCTTCACGGCCACCTGTATTCAGGTTAAATTGCTGTATTGGCACTTTGCGGGAAAATAGTGGGTTTTGAATCGCAATTAGGGCACTCGGTCTCTAAAAGATTTGCCATCACTGTCATACACTGTACCCAATGAAACAAACATATCAACCAACGGCAAGTTCTGGCAGAAGTTGTACAGCTTCATATATTTGTGCTGAACCTTTCCTTTCATGCCTGCTCAGAATGTTCTGTTCTGATGCTGTGTGTGCCATATTGCTTTGTTTTTCTAGGGAACAGTATACCCCATCCAGCAGAGCCTTGCCAGCCATGTTTGAAAGTAATTGTTCCATGAACAGCAGGAGATGAGGAGATGGGAAGCTTTTGGAGCCAGGGGGCCTGCTGCTCATGCTACTGCATATTATGAAGGCTCTTGTTGGACCCCTATCTACTGAGCTGTTTACAAAATGCTCCAGAGAAGTTTTCAGTTGTTTTCTTAGTATTCCACTGATTTAGAGGGCAATCTCCCCATCTCTCTGTTTTCTTATCAGCGAACGGAATTTCAAATGATACATCTGAAAGATGGTGAGATGCGCACTGAAAAGACACAATGATAAATGAGGAAACTTTAGAGGTATTTCAGAACTTATTTATATTCAACACCAGCACACTTGGACTACAGCAAATGGGCCTGCCAATATCTAAAACACCCCTTTGTTGGTCTGAAAAGGTTAGCTGGCTCTCTTGATATGCAAATGCCAGGTGCTTCTTCCTCTACTCAACCACTTCAAATGCTGAAATGGAAATGCAAGCGGGGGGGAGGGGGAAGCAGAGAAACAGTTTCTGCTTGTAACTGCAGCTGTGTCTCCATCTCTGTATTTTAATACTTCTGAAGCGCTCCCTTCCTGCCTCCACCTCCTCTTCTGTATCTTGAATGAACAAGTGCTCTTCTTTGCTGCTTGGACACCACCAAGTATGGCTCCCTACAGGTATCGCAGCAGCAGTTTGCTAGAGCACTTTTTCACTCTAAAGAGAGGAAACAAGCAGGGGAGCACTCAACAGCATTGAAGGGGGGACTGAAGAGAGGCCACTTTATGCAGTTGTCTTCGAATGCAAATTAATGGGAGCCAGCGTGGTCCACAGCTAGCACTTAGGGCAAACAAGAAGTGCAGACATTTGAAGACTGGAACTTCCAGCTGATAAGTAAACATATTTAAACTCCTACAACAATGTGTCATCTGCATGGATCTTCAAGTCAGTGGGAATTTACAAAAATGACTAGTGCAAAGATTTTCAGTTATTCCCATTAGGATACTTGATATTGGAAGATGAGGGAGAGGACCTTTTCTGAGATATCTCCTTATTTCAACAGCTGCTCTTGCACTACATCCAAAGCATGAGGCTGGGCAGCTGAACTGTAGACTGGGATATTAAAGTAGTCATGCTCTTCCATAAGATGCCATACCATGTTATACTAAGGGTATAGTAGGTGGGAAATTGGACAGAAGTGAAGGTTTGCTGCTCTGCTAGACTTCCAGGTCTCCTTGTCTAGAACCTAGTAGATGAACCATCTTCACTGGGGAAAGAGGTAGGTGTTGGTGTGTCATACAAAACTACATTGTCTGGATGAATGAAGAATGCATCATTCTGCACTAACACTTTGGGCTGCTAAGAGTGGTTATGAGATCAGGTTCTTCTCCCCATTGCCTTTCTAGCCTGGAAATAAAGAGGCAAGACACATTTGTGGGATTAGAATTGGGCCACGATTTATTGGTATGCAATTCACTTAATTCAACATCCCTTAAACTAGGGGGCCTGAATGTAGTGCAAGCCGGATCAGTTAATGATTCCTAATATTATTAGAAGGGCACTGCCCACCTGTTCAGCACCTTCCCAAAACCTGCGGTCTAGGCAGCTCTCATTCCTAATCTTTGAACCTATTTATATATACAACCTGATGTTCCTAATGTTCCTAATTCATTTCCTAATTCATATTGAGGGCTACGGTCTCACTAGGGAATATTATTCAATACATTTCACCTGACTTAAATTTGCACTACCAACCAATTGTGACTGGTTATAAACCTCCCCTTTGCCTAAAAGAAATGGGATGGGTGAAAACACACTGCTGCTCCAGTCCAATGGAGTAGCAGCCAAAAATTCCCATCTGGCCCTTATGTGACCAGTTACTCTCATTCTCTCAATTGGGAGGGAGGGAGGGAAGATGGCTAGATCACAGAAGGGGTCTCTCACCATGTGGTGAGGCCTTATGAAGATTCTGGTCCCTGCTGGGCAGCCCCTAGGCTGCACAAACATGGCACTAGTCAGGCAGTGGGCAAAGTGGCCCCACCCAGCACTATGGTTGTTTGGAGCTTCCAGTTTCAGAAGTGGCTATTAGAGATGGGCACGACTCAAAAAAATGATGTTTCGTTTGTCGTTTGGTCATTTAGGGGTCCGTTTCGGTTCGTTTTCATTTTTGTGACGTTTTTTGCAAAAAATTTCATTTTCGTTTCGTTAGGTAATGAAATGAAAAAACGAAAACGAAAATGAAAAATTGCTGTTTCGTTAGCATTCGTTTTAGTTCAATGCATCTGCTGCAACGAAAACAAAAAACACGGCAAATTTGGTCATTTTGTTTTCGTTTTCGTTTTGTTTTTAAAAATTTTGTTTCATTTTTGTTGCGTAACAAAATGAAAAAACAAAAACAAAAATAAAAAATCGCTCGTTTCGTGCCCATCTCTAGTGGTTATAGCATGATGCCTTCCTGCCAGATTATGTGGGATACAGAGGAACAAGTTTTAAAACGTGCAGTGTTGTCTTAGTAATTGCTTCTGTTTACATTTCACATCAACAAGCATTTTCTGAAGTCTTGCCATTTCTTCACTTTCCTGTCAGGTCAAAGTTTTCTTTCTGAGCCACTCACATGGCTGATAATAGCACTTAGGAAGAGTGAGAACCACTGGGGTTCTCAAGGGGTCATTCGGAAACATTAATGAAATTAAGATGCATAACGCCTCTGTCAGGTAAGTAAATAACATTCCTGTTCTTACAGATGGAGGAAATGAAGCACATGAAGGTTAAGTGATTCAACCAAGGTCATGCTGTAATGAACATTGGTCCTTGAGCTGCTTATTTAAGGCCCTTGGCTTCACGCTGAGGGAGCACTTCTATTTGTGTTTGGTTAAAAGCCTATCATCCTAAATATACCAATAAGAAACAGAAGTTGCCCTCACTCATTCAGTGGAAGGGAGCAGCCAAGACGTCTATCTGCTACATTAAATAAAATACACTGCTTTTTTTGTTACACTAAATTATTAGCATCATACCCACTTTAATGGCCTACGAAGAGGACAGCAGCACCATGGTTTTAATATACCTTATAATTAAGTGAGGAATCTATCAGATGACCTGTTTCTTTCATATTTCCAGCCTTTTTTGTCTTATAAACCTGAAGAAGGAATATTTGGTACTATTTCTACAAATATGTAACTGACACACCTCCAGATATTGTTCCTATACAGTTCTCATCAATCTTGACCACAGGACACTCCCAACTGGTGATATGGGGCATGCCGCACAATGCCACTGAGTGTACTAAGAAGGACTTGCAAATAGGAAAGTATAGGACTGCAACCTAAACATTCATGCCAGTGAAAGGACTCTGATTGCATTGCACGAAGGAGTATGGGAAGTTCTCATTGACTTGCTTTCATCACCAATCATCCTTATCTGAATTTCAGGAAACAGTTTTTATGATCATCATGCTGATGAGGCAGCACAGTTGAAAACACATTAAAATGGTTATGTCACTAAACAAAATGAAACTACCCCGCCTCTCCCTCCCCCCTCATTTACAGAAAGATGGAAAATGTGATCTGCTGCTGTTTGAAATATGTATGTATTTAAAGAATTCACAGAGAGAGAAATTGAAGAGGATTAGAAGCAATGCTATCTGCACTTAGTAGGTTTCAGTGAGTTCTCAGAATTAAGTCAAAATATTTTAGATTTTTTTAAAAAAATAATAATTAAATACAGCACTATATTTTAACAAGCAAAGAAAAAAGGGCAAAAAAAACTGGTACGTGCTGACTAAAATCCTATTGGACTTGACACCAGTGTAAGTTCATGGGGAGTTGTGCCCTCTCCATGTAAGAATCTGATCATGAAACAAGTTGAACAGTGAACCACTCAACAATACACTCAGTGTTCATAATTAGACTGTATCTTACAAATAGAGGTACATGATCAGATTCAGGAATATTTGGAATTCAGCAAATACTGCCATATTTTGATAATTCCAAATACATAACTCCTAATATTCAGAGTTCCATTTACTCCTATAAATTGGAAAGCTACAGGCTAGGTTTCTGCTGGCTTGAGTAAGAAGTGAAAGTGACACCTATTTCTCAGGCACTGTGAAACAGTAAAGTGAATTCTTGAGAAACTAAGTTCAAGATGGTCTGGTACCAAAAGAAGTGGTGACAGGGAGCTCGGTATCTCCTGATTGTGGTTCCCCAAGGGAGGAGGGAGGAGGTGAGAGTAAAACCTGTGAATGATAGATGTCTGCACCAATGAGATCTGGAAGCCAACGCAGACAGCTGGAGCAGCAGCATAAGGAAAGCCATGATTTGGCCCTTGAGGTCTGTTGGTGTAAGTTGGTATGGCCACTGCTCTGGGCGGAGATGAGTGGGACATTGTGAGGCAAGTGAAGGACTGTGTAGGTGGATATGGCCTCCACAGAGGAGAAGTTCCCCCCACCCCAAGCCTGAATTACTGACCCAGGCCAACAAGATAAAGGACCTGTTCCACTGCACATTTGCCTCCTTGTGGAAGTAGGAGTACATTCTAGCAACCTCTTGGACCCTAAAATTAAACTGCAGGCACTGGGGATTAAGCAGCAGCAGGGGGAAGGGGCAATGCCAGCTAACTTTTCATTAACTGCACCAGCAGCTTGTGAAAGAAGGTCCACTTAGCATTGAAGCGTCATGCAGAGCAAGAGGAAAGTAGCAATGGCCATAGCACCCTAGACAGCAGTGCCAGCAGTTGTATTCTACCATCCAAGTCCCTCACTCCTGCAACAACAGAGCCAACTTTCCAGGACACTGTCTTGAGAAGCCTAGCAGGAACCTAGCCAAGAGATACAGCACTCCAGAGGAAGGACACAGCAGCGGCAGAGGTGTACATGAAGGAGTCCTAAAAACCTATCCCTAGGCTGAGAAGGAGTGTGTTTGGGGAAATCTAGCCAAGGTGGCAGTGGGTCTGCTGTCTAGCCCACCAATTAGTGTGAGAGAGTGTTCTCTCAGGCAGAAGATGTGGTCAGTAGAGATGGGCACGACCAGTAAAAATGACGTTTCAACTTGTCGTGTGTCAGAGCCGGCCCGTTTCAGCTCGTTTCCGTTTGTTGCGAAATTTTTCAAAAATTTGTCGTTTCATTTGCCGTTTGTCGTTAGTACTGGTTTAGGGGGGGTAGGGTAGCGGGCTCCTGGAGGCACCTCTCTGGGGTGGATGCCTCCTCTGGCCCGCTACAAAGGGAAGGCATTTAGCAGGCTCCTGGAGGCACCTCTCTGGGGTGGATGCCTCCTCTGGCCCCCTACAAAGGGAAAAGGAAGGGTACATGACCATGTAGCCATTGCGTACCAAGTGGCACTGGCAGAGACACCTCTCTTTTGGGTTCCTCTAGCTCACTAAGAAGGACAGCATACTGGCATACAGAGTTTTTTGGAACTTTGGACTGGTGAGCGAGTTGAGAGAAGAATGCCTCTGCTGGGCGCCCTCTGACTCAATAAGAAGGACTGTGTACTTGCGTGTAGTGCAATGCGAGTACAGATCTGGCTTAGGGTTGGGGTTAGGGCAAGGGCTAGGCTTAGGGTTATTACGGGTAAGGTTAGGGTGAGTTAGTGGGCTGCACCTCTGGGTGCCTCTGACCCACTAAGAAGGACAGTGTACTGGCGTATGGGTTAGGGTTAGGGTTAGGGCTAGGGCTAGGGCTAGGGTTATAGTGGGCTTTTTATGCCCGACTGGCACATCCCAGAAGTCTCAGTCAAAACCTGGCCAAGTGGCCATGCGATTGGTGGAATGGCTCCAAAAATTTGCATGGCCCCATCCCATGGCCAGCCCATCATTGCACAGGTGTAAAAAAATAAAATAAAATAAAATAAAATCAATGGGACTGGAGACAGACGTTTATTGCAAGAAAAACCCACTGCTGCTACTGTAAAAATTCAGGCAGTTAAAATACCTAATTTTCGCATGTTTCTGTGTGGTGCTTTGGTGGGGTTTTGGACCACGATTTCAAAAAAAAAAATTGCGGTCGCCATTTTGGATCCCCCGCACCGTATGGCATGGCGAGACGACGAGGATGCCCCCCACCAAAGCAGCCCAGGACAGGAGAGGGGGGAGGCTGGGGACGCCCCCCCCCAGAAACCACCGCTCTGGTAGGTGCCCTCACTCAGGCAGGCATATTTTCGCCTGCTTTTTTTTTGGCCGGGAATCGGGGTTTTTTAAAAAAACTTTTTTTCTGTGCCTCTTGGCATCGCGTGATCACCGCAATGCCATGAACGACAACAACAAATCAGACCCAATTTTTCTTTTATCGGTTCGAGTCCGAGTTCTGATGGCTTAATTGTCGTTACCGTTTCTGTTGCGTAACGGAAACGAGTAACGGAAACGGAAATGAGAATTTCGCCAAGTCGTGCCCATGTCTAGTGGTCAGCCCACACCAATCATACCAGGATTCTGGATCTGTAGGTCAAAGTAAGAAGGCTCACTGGACTAAGTATGGGACTTTGCTCACAGGACTTTGCTCACAGGACTAAGTATGTCACACTTCACTGTGCTGCTGGCTTTTCCTTCTGGCATTTCTAGGGTTCAGAGTACAATCAGTATGCCCATTACAGTCATTTCCGAATACCTAGGTCAGTGGTTCCCAACCTGGGGGTTGGGACCCCTTTGGAAGTCGATTGACCATTTCACAGGGGTCGCCAGGAGCCTGTGAAGAAAAAGGCACAAACAGCTTGGGTTTGGAGGAGGAGGGGGAGGAAGGGGAGAAAGAGCAGCTTGATAGGTTGGAGGCGATGTCAGTCAACAGCACCATAGGCTGCAATTGGCTGAGGGTGCCTGTAGACGGAAGTTCTCTATGGCACCTGTGGTAGTGGCCTGCCAAAGGGGGCTTGTGGCCTCTTCCAAGCTGGGCAAGGGGTCACCAAAACATGAGGAACTGTATTAAAAGGTCGCAGCATTAGGAAGGTTGGGAACCACTGACCTAGGTAATACTGGCTGTTGGTGGGCACTCTTTTTGTTTGGCACAATCGCGGTGTCAGAGGAATCGGGGAAACCCTTTAAAATGGTTTTCCTGGTTTTGATTTTTGTAAGGGAAAAATAATGACTTGATAGCACTCATATTCCCAGTTTTTAACATTCCAAATCTAAATGGCTATAATTCCTAATTCCAAATCGAATTTTGAATGTGAATTTTGCTGCTAATGCACATTCCCTTTTGCAACCTCCATTATTAACATCCACAGAGTTCATCCTGCTACTTTATTGGAGTAAAAACAATTTACTCTTATAGCACTTTAAAAACCTGTTAAGTTTTGATGGCATGAGCATCAATAGACAACAGGCCATTTTATCAAATGCCAGTTGTTTTTATTGAAAGCAAGGCTTCGGATACTAGCTATACGTTGATGATTAACACATAAATTGGAAATGTGTGGCCCGTCTCCACATGCCATTGTTCTGTCCTAGACATCAGTTTAGCTATTGGTGAAGGATTATGGATGTTGCAGTCCAGCAATATCTGGAAGGTTGTGTGTTGCCCATTCTGGAACTACAGTGAGCTTTCTAGAAGACTTACAAAGAAATGCCCACTTGCAATGAATATCCTTATTCTAATGGATGAATAATAATATTTAACTTCTCCTGTTTCATTGCCCTCCCACTCGGAATGACCAGGCGAGACAGTATGTTGGGGGTAACTGGGCCACACTTTATTAACATATAACCATACAACAACAACAGGAGGGGCCAGGCGTCCATTCCTTTGGTTGGAACCCCGGGGTCTCCCGGGACCCCTCCAACCAGGCAGCTTCAGGTGAGCCCTAACCCCTAGGTGGTGCAGTCGTCCGACAGCATCCCCCCAGGCCGGTTATTTTGGTTTTGTCCTCCCTGCCCCTGCTCTTTTCCAACCTGGGTAATTCCCAGTGCAGGGAGGCATTAGCCCTCCCCCACCCCAGCCCCGAGACCTCCTGGCCCGCAGTGCTGTGGTGAAGGGGCGTTTGTGTTTATCTGCCAATTGTAGGCTCCCTGCTGCCCTCCCTCAGCTTTAAGCCGCCATAGTGTGACCAATTAACCATTTCACAACTTACAACCTCGAGGAACCAGTGTGGGATAGGCGAAAAATCCCCGCTCTCAACGGCCAATCTAGAGTGCGGGTCAAAAATTCCTATCCGGCCCCAAAATAGGCGACCAGGTATACTCACACTAGCCCTAACGCGGTGGGTGGGCGGGGAACGCTGAAACCAAACTGGCTGCTGCTGAGGGGGAGGAGCCGCCCTTTATAGGGCGCTCCTCCCCCCTCCCTGGCAGGGCCGAGTCCTGCCTCGCCCCTCGTCATCCTCCGCGGGGGCAAATCGGCTCCGCGGACGGACTAGCCACCCGCGGAGCCAGCATTGCCCTCCCACTCGGAATGACCAGGCGAGACAGTATGTTGGGGGTAACTGGGCCACACTTTATTAACATATAACCATACAACAACAACAGGAGGGGCCAGGCGTCCATTCCTTTGGTTGGAACCCCGGGGTCTCCCGGGACCCCTCCAACCAGGCAGCTTCAGGTGAGCCCTAACCCCTAGGTGGTGCAGTCGTCCGACAGCATCCCCCCAGGCCGGTTATTTTGGTTTTGTCCTCCCTGCCCCTGCTCTTTTCCAACCTGGGTAATTCCCAGTGCAGGGAGGCATTAGCCCTCCCCACCCCAGCCCCGAGACCTCCTGGCCCGCAGTGCTGTGGTGAAGGGGCGTTGTGTTTATCTGCCAATTGTAGGCTCCCTGCTGCCCTCCCTCAGCTTTAAGCCGCCACCGCCGCGGGCCTAGCCTTGCTATGGCCCCGGCCACCCACAAGC
Source organism: Phrynocephalus forsythii (assembly GCA_029282475.1). NCBI lineage: Eukaryota > Metazoa > Chordata > Lepidosauria > Squamata > Agamidae > Phrynocephalus > Phrynocephalus forsythii. Next base: position 38,584,288 of record JAPFRF010000010.1, read on the forward strand.
CTCCAATTCCACGGCCAGGCCCCTCCTTAAATCCCTCAGGAACAGCTCCGTGCCCACGTCTGTCAGGTGCACCCCGTCCGGCCTGTAGAGCTCCATCCTGCGAACGTTGAACTCCGGGTGGCCCAAGACAGCCCCAAACTCGCGACAGACCGCCCTACAAACCTCTTGGTTCACGCCCTTCCTAGAGCGGTTCAGCTTTTGTGGGTCACAGTCAGCCCTCCAGACCTGCCGCGGTATCATTGTCGACCACAGGATTCTGCAGGCCGGGAACCGGGCCTTCCAAGTTGCGAGGTCCCTCAAAATGTCCAAGATCAACGATTTGCCAGTTTGACTGGTCAAGTCATTTCCTCCCAAATGAATCATGAGGAAATCTGGCGGCATGCCCCTTGCAGCGGCCATGGCCGCTCCAAGGAACTCCCGCCATCTCATTCCCCGTTTTCCCCACCACTCAATCGTAGCTCGCCCACCCAGCCCCAAATTTGGTCCCCATCCAGATCTGCGCGCATATTTCTCCGCCCAGTAGACATAGCTGTGACCCACAAAAATAATCCTCGCCCGGCCGGTGCAGCCCTCAGTTCCTGGAAGACAAAAACAACATATTAAAGCGCCGGCAACGGCCGCACGTATCGTTTATAACATTGGGATGCCCATCTCCCCAGACGGCGAATAGACCCTCGTCGTAGCCCACTGCTGCCGCCGTTGACGCCGCCCTATTCGAAAAGAATGCGTCCCAAACTTAAGCGCCCCCAGTCCCAGGCGCCCTAAAACTTTCGTAGTCATAGACGCGAACTGAAACTTAGTCAAGGGGCGACCATCCTGGTGAACAAATAGATATCCCCCGTCCAAACCCCGCCGGTCTAGGTATTCCTCCATAGCCTTCACTGGGCAAATCCCCCCCACTGAACATGGGCCCAACCGTACCTCGGCCCCCTTTCCCCTTTGGTCCGTTTTGGACCTCCGGATTCGCACGACCAGGTTCCCTTCCGCCATGCTGACATCTGTCATGCAGAGTGCTGAGCCGGACTTGTCCCGCCCGCTCGACGCCACCAGCTCGCTGATGCGCAGCGCGCCAAAGAAGGCCAAAAGAGAGGCCGCCCTAAATAAGGCCGCCTCGTAACTATCCTTACAAATTCCAGGCCAGCTGGCGCACATGCGCTCCAGGAGCTGGGGCGAAAGCGGAGAACGGGCGTCCGTGACCCTCTCCCGCATCCTGCACCAGCCCGCCACCATGCCCCGCACACGGAAGTCCTTTGTGGTGTCTTGGTGGCCCCCGAGCCGCGAAAAGAACGCCAGTGCAGCTAGCTTCCCCTGCAGGGAACCCGGCGCCAACCCCTTGCGGTGTAGATGTACCAGAAACATTTGCAGGTGCCCCACGGGCAGTGGCCATTGCTGGGCCAAGCCCTGATCCTCCCGGAATGATGTAAATTCACTCATTACTGATGCGTATCCCCGCTGCGTCCTGTCGGCGACGGAGCAGCGAAGAGCTCTGTCAGCCTCGGCGCGCCAACCTGCCATACCTCCGATGGTACCTCGACGGGCCGAATGGCGGCTTCTGGGGCAAGCGCCCAAACGTTCGGCCTGTCGGGCGGGACAAAGCATCAGCTATCTCATTGTCTATCCCTGGCACATGACGAGCGTGCACCACAATATTAAATTGCAGCGCCCGCAATCGAAGGCCCGAACCAGCCTCATCACCCGGGGAACGGACGTCAAGCTGTTGATAACATGAACCACTGCCTGGTTGTCACACCAGAAGTGCACCACCGAGTTGGCCCAGGACCCCGACCAGATGTAAAGGGCCACCCAGATAGGGAATAGCTCGAGGAAGGTAAGGTCGCGTGTGATGCCCTCTGCGTGCCAGTCCTGTGGCCAGGTCCCGCTGCACCATTCGCCCCTCCAGTAGATGCCAAACCCCAAGCCCCCAGCGGCGTCCGTGTGGACCTGAAATTGGGCACCCAACCGGAGGTCGTCCCTCCAAAAGGAAACCCCGTTAAACCCGTTCAGGAAAATGCCCCATACTGCTAGGTCCTCCCGCATGGCCTCCGTCACCCTGGTCCTGTGAGTGGGCTTTCGCAGCCCGCTCATCGCCTCACACAACCGGCGCAGGAATGCCCGCCCCGGGGCCACCACTTTGCAAGCAAAGTTGAGGTGGCCCACAAGCTCCTGGAGTTCCCTAAGGGACATCTTTCGGCGTTGTTGCGCCTGGCTCACCCTGGCCCGAAGGGCCAGCAACTTGTCGGCGGGCAATCGGCACGCCTGTTCCCTGGTGTCTATCTCGATCCCCAGAAATGTGATCACCTGGCTAGGCCCTTCAGTTTTCTCCTCGGCCAGCGGAAGGCCCACCTATTCGCGTGCCAATTTGCGAAAACTTTCCAATAAGCTCCTACATCTACCCGTGCCCGCCGGGCCACAGAACAGGTAGTCGTCCAAATAGTGGGCCGTGCTATCCCATCCCGTGGTTCGGCGGAGCCTCCACTCCACAAAGGAGCTAAACGCTTCGAAGATGGCGCACGACACGGAGCACCCGAAGGGGAGGGCCCTATCCATATAAAACTGTCCTTGGAACCTGAATCCTAGAAGCTCAAAATCCAGAGGGTGTACGGGGAGAAGGTGAAAGGCCGACTTAATGTCGCATTTTGCCATCTCCGCTGCCACACCGCAGGTGCGCACCACGCGCACCGCAGTGTCGAAGGACGTGTACCTAACGGAGCTGAGTTCCGGGGGAATCCCGTCATTGAGGGAAGCCCCCGGGGGGTGGGACAGATGGTGTATGAGGCGAAACCCGCCCGGGGCCTTCTTGGGCACCAACCCTATGGGTGACACTCGCAAGTTAGGGACCGGCGGGTCCTGGAAAGGGCCCAGGACCCAGCCCTCCCTGACCTCTTTGCGTATCTTCTCCTCCGCTACCCCTTCGGCCAGCTCCAGTGATCTCAGGTTCCCTGCCAACCGGGGACTACGGGCCCCATGAAAAGGAATACGAAACCCGAACTCAAACCCACTAACTAAAAAGCGTGCCGCCTCCTTGTCTGGATACTCGGCCGCCCAACGCTTCAGCACTTCCAGCCTAATTGGGCTGGGCCCCTTTCGTAGGGGGTCCCTCAGGCCCCCCTGTTTTCTTGCGTCCCCCCCCATCCCGGGTTCTGCCTTGCTGTGGGCGGGCCCTACTACAGCTAGTGGCCGGGTGTTGGGCCCCCAAACTGAACACTCATGTCTGAAACGGCAGGGCTTTCTGTTGCAGACCCCTTGTCCGTTGTAATCCCAGCAGACCAGCCGGACTTGAACCGACTGGCCCTTGCAGTGGCTGGGCTCTTCCTGATGGTGTGACCGCTATCATACCTATCTCCCAGCATGGGCCTGTTCGAGTCATAAACTGCAACCAGAGTGGCGGCAGTGGCTCATCCCAGCGTATGTATGGGTGGGTGGGCCGCCCTGCGGCGGAATTCCTCGTCATAAAGGAGCCAACAGTGTCCCGGATAATCCACAAAGGCCCTATATATGATATCCAGGTACTTAAGCAGTGCCTGGGCCCTCCAAGGGTGGGCTTGCAGTGTGAGGACATGAAAATCAAATACGCTGGCAACCATGCTGCCCAGGAGCGTTCTGGCTTCTTTTTGAGCCTGCGCTCCTTGTCTAGGGGTCCTCCTTATCGAGCTCTTTAACGTCCAGCTCTCTGTTGAGCAAACTAAAGATGTCTACGTAGTCGCCCCTCCATAGCTTCTCCCTCGTCGCCTGTGCCAAGTGATGTCCGAATGGGGATGCATAATCCCGTATGGTACGGGCGGCTGCCGCCACCCCGGGATAGCCCGGGGCATGCGCCCGTCCAGGTCGGGGCTCCCCTGCCATATGCCCTGTTCCTGACCAACATGCCAGGTAGCCGGGTGGCCATGGAGCTGGGGCTCCCGGGTAACCTGGCATAAAATGCCCCGCCTCTCCACGGCAGATGTAGGCTGGCCCGGCCGGCCCTACTACTGGTGGTGTCGTCCCGGCATCCATGGCGGGACCGGTCCCCATGCCGGGAGCGGTGTGGATGGGAAGTGTGCCGGCAGCGTGTGGGCTGTGCAGGTGCGGCCGCCCCGGCCGGGGCCGAGCCCGCTGGCCAAGGCCATGTCACAGTGGGCGCAGGTTCCGGCGCGCATGCCAACTCACTAGGTGTCGCGCTCTCCACGGGAGGCGGCGTTGCCTGTGTTTCCTCCACCGGGACTGTCTCGACACTCCTGTCCTCCTCCGGCTCCGGCTGCGTAGGTCTTGGCCTTTTTGCTGAAGCTGGCACCGCGCTGGCTCCCGTAGATGTACTGGGAGTAGCCTCCAGTTGTTCCAGGGCTGCAAAGCGATCCGACATGTTAGCAATCTTCTCCTTTAACTGCGCCCGTTTACGTGACTTAGCCGGACGTGCACCAGTTCTAGTGGCTGGCTGCGCCTGTGGGCCCTGTATGTCCAACCCCTTTGATGCCTCTAAGGCCTTGAGCCTCGCCTCTAGCTGTGCCCATATAGGCCACTGCTCTTCATCCGACTCCCCTGAGGAACTGTGGGCTTGTTGCTGGGGCTGGCGCCCTGCTGGTTGCTTGCCCTTGCCCGACCTCCGTCCTTTACCGGGTGCCATGGTTCTACTCCCAGCCCTATCGTGGCTTGGGCCTCCTTCGCAGCAGCTGCCTGGGCGACTAGCCAGCATTGCCCTCCCACCGGAATGACCAGGCGAGACAGTATGTTGGGGGTAACTGGGCCACACTTTATTAACATATAACCATACAACAACAACAGGAGGGGCCAGGCGTCCATTCCTTTGGTTGGAACCCGGGGGTCTCCCGACCCTCCAACCAGGCAGCTTCAGGTGAGCCCTAACCCCTAGGTGGTGCAGTCGTCCGACAGCATCCCCCAGGCCGGTTATTTTGGTTTTGTCCTCCCTGCCCCTGCTCTTTTCCAACCTGGGTAATTCCCAGTGCAGGGAGGCATTAGCCCTCCCCACCCCAGCCCCGAGACCTCCTGGCCCGCAGTGCTGTGGTGAAGGGCGTTGTGTTTATCTGCCAATTGTAGGCTCCCTGCTGCCCTCCCTCAGCTTTAAGCCGCCACCGCCGCGGGCCTAGCCTTGCTATGGCCCCGGCCACCCACAAGCCTCCAATTCCCACGGCCAGGCCCCTCCTTAAATCCCTCAGGAACAGCTCCGTGCCCACGTCTGTCAGGTGCACCCCGTCCGGCCTGTAGAGCTCCATCCTGCGAACGTTGAACTCCGGGTGGCCCAAGACAGCCCCCAAACTTACAAACCTCTTGGTTCACGCCCTTCCTAGAGCGGTTCAGCTTTTTGGGTCACAGTCAGCCCTCCAGACCTGCCGCGGTATCATTGTCGACCACAGGATTCTGCAGGCCGGGAACCGGGCCTTCCAAGTTTCCCTCAAAATGTCCAAGATCAACGATTTGCCAGTTTGACTGGTCAAGTCATTTCCTCCCAAATGAATCATGAGGAAATCTGGCGGCATGCCCCTTTGCAGCGGCCATGGCCGCTCCAAGGAACTCCCGCCATCTCATTCCCCGTTTTCCCCACCACTCAATCGTAGCTCGCCCACCCAGCCCCAAATTTGGTCCCCATCCAGATCTGCGCGCATATTTCTCCGCCCAGTAGACATAGCTGTGACCCACAAAAATAATCCTCGCCCGGCCGGTGCAGCCCTCAGTTCCTGGAAGACAAAAACAACATATTAAAGCGCTGGCCGCACGTATCGTTTATAACATTGGGATGCCCATCTCCCCAGACGGCGAATAGACCCCTGCAGTAGCCCACTGCTGCCGCCGTTGACGCCGCCTATTCGAAAAGAATGCGTCCCAAACTTAAGCGCCCCCAGTCCCAGGCGCCCTAAAACTTTCGTAGTCATAGACGCGAACTGAAACTTAGTCAAGGGGCGACCATCCTGGTGAACAAATAGATATCCCCGTCCAAACCCCGCTCGGTCTAGGTATTCCTCCATAGCCTTCACTGGGCAAATCCCCCCACTGAACATGGGCCCAACCGTACCTCGGCCCCCTTTCCCTTTGGTCCGTTTTGGACCTCCGGATTCGCACGACCAGGTTCCTTCCGCCATGCTGACATCTGTCATGCAGAGTGCTGAGCCGGACTTGTCCCGCCCGCTCGACGCCACCAGCTCGCTGATGCGCAGCGCCAAAGAAGGCCAAAGAGAGGCCGCCTAAATAAGGCCGCCTCGTAACTATCCTTACAAATTCCAGGCCAGCTGGCGACATGCGCTCCAGGAGCTGGGGCGAAAGGAGAACGGGCGTCCGTGACCCTCTCCCGCATCCTGCACCAGCCCGCCACCATGCCCCGCACACGGAAGTCCTTTGTGGTGTCTTGGTGGCCCCGAGCCGCGAAAAGAACGCCAGTGCAGCTAGCTTCCCCTGCAGGGAACCCGGCGCCAACCCCTTGCGGTGTAGATGTACCAGAAACATTTGCAGGTGCCCCACGGGCAGTGGCCATTGCTGGGCCAAGCCCTGATCCTCCCGGAATGATGTAAATTCACTCATTACTGATGCGTATCCGCTGCCCTGTCGGGCGACGGAGCAGCGAAGAGCTCTGTCAGCCTCGGCGCGCCAACCTGCCATACCTCCGATGGTACCTCGACGGGCCGAATGGCGGCTTCTGGGGCAAGCGCCCGAAACGCTCGGCCTGTCGGCGGGACAAAGCATCAGCTATCTCATTGTCTATCCCTGGCACATGACGAGCGTGCACCACAATATTAAATTGCAGCGCCCGCAATACGAAGGCCCGAACCAGCCTCATCACCCGGGGGGAACGGGACGTCAAGCTGTTGATAACATGAACCACTGCCTGGTTGTCACACCAGAAGTGCACCACCGAGTTGGCCCAGGACCCCGACCAGATGTAAAGGGCCACCCAGATAGGGAATAGCTCGAGGAAGGTAAGGTCGCGTGATGCCCTCTGCGTGCCAGTCCTGTGGCCAGGTCCCGCTGCACCATTCGCCCCCCAGTAGATGCCAAACCCCAAGCCCCCAGCGGCGTCCGTGTGGACCTGAAATTGGGCACCCAACCGGAGGTCGTCCCTCCAAAAGGAAACCCCGTTAAACCCGTTCAGGAAAATGCCCCATACTGCTAGGTCCTCCCGCATGGCCTCCGTCACCCTGGTCCTGTGAGTGGGCTTTCGCAGCCCGCTCATCGCCTCACACAACCGGGCGCAGGAATGCCCGCCCGGGCCACCACTTTGCAAGCAAAGTTGAGGTGGCCCACAAGCTCCTGGAGTTCCCTAAGGGACATCTTTCGGCGTTGTTGCGCCTGGCTCACCCTGGCCCGAAGGGCCAGCAACTTGTCGGCGGGCAATCGGCACGCCTGTTCCTGGTGTCTATCTCGATCCCCAGAAATGTGATCACCTGGCTAGGCCCTTCAGTTTTCTCCTCGGCCAGCGGAAGGCCTAATTCGCGTGCCAATTTGCGAAAACTTTCCAGTAAGCTCCTACATCTACCCGTGCCCGCCGGCCACAGAACAGGTAGTCGTCCAAATAGTGGGCCGTGCTATCCCATCCCGTGGTTCGGCGGAGCCTCCACTCCACAAAGGAGCTGAACGCTGCACGACACGGAGCACCCGAAGGGGAGGGCCCTATCCATATAAAACTGTCCTTGGAACCTGAATCCTAGGAGCTCAAAATCCAGAGGGTGTATGGGAGAAGGCGAAAGGCCGACTTAATGTCGCATTTCGCCATCTCCGCCGCCACACCGCAGGTGCGCACTACGCGCACCGCAGTGTCAAGGACGTGTACCTAACAGAGCAGAGTTCCGGGGAATCCCATCATTGAGGGAAGCCCCGGGGTGGGACAAATGGTGTATGAGGCGAAACTCGCCTGGGGCCTTCTTGGGCACCAACCCTATGGGTGATACTCGCAGGTTAGGGACCGGCGGGTCCTGGAAAGGGCCCAAGACCCGGCCCTCCCTGACCTCTTTGCGGATCTTCTCTTCCGCTACCCCTTCGGCCAGCTCCAGTGATCTCAGGTTCCCTGCCAACCGGGGACTACGGACCCCATGAAAAGGAATACGAAACCCAAACTCAAACCCACTAACTAAAAAGCGTGCCGCCTCCTTGTCTGGATACTCGGCCGCCCAGCGCTTCAGCACTTCCAGCCTAATTGGGCTGGGCCCCTTTCAGGGGGTCCTTCAGGCCCCCCTGTTTTCTTGGGTCCCCCCCCATCCCGGGTTCTGCCTTGCTGTGGGCGGGCCCTACTACAGCTAGTGGCCGGGTGTTGGGCCCCGCAAACTGAACACTCATGCCTGAAACGGCAGGGCTTTCTGTTGCAAACCCCTTGTCCGTTGTAATCCCAGCAGACCAGCCGGACTTGAACCGACTGGCCCGCGGCGCGGGCAGGTGCAGTGGCTGGGCTCTTCCTGATGGTGTGACCGCTATCATACCTATCTCCCAGCATGGGCCTGTTCGGAGTCATAAACTGCAACCAGAGTGGCGGCAGTGGCTCATCCCAGCGTATGTATGGGTCGAGGGCCGCCCTGCGGCGGAATTCCTCGTCATAAAGGAGCCAACAGTGTCCCGGATAATCCACAAAGGCCCTATATATGATATCCAGGTACTTAAGCAGTGCCTGGGCCCTCCAAGGGTGGGCTTGCAGTGTGAGGGACATGAAAATCAAATACGCTGGCAACCATGCTGCCCAGGAGCGTTCTGGCTTCTTTTTGAGCCTGCGCTCCTTGTCTAGGGGTCCTCCTTATCGAGCTCTTTAACGTCCAGCTCTCTGTTGAGCAAACTAAAGATGTCTACGTAGTCGCCCTCCATAGCTTCTCCTCGTCGCCTGTGCCAAGTGATGTCCGAATGGGGATGCATAATCCCGTATGGTACGGCGGCTGCCGCCACCCCGGGATAGCCCGGGCAGCCGCTGCGCCCGTCCAGGTCGGGCTCCCTGCCATATGCCCTGTTCCTGACCAACATGCCAGGTAGCCGGGTGGCCATGGAGCTGGGGCTCCCGGGTAACCTGGCATAAAATGCCCCGCCTCCCACGGCAGATGTAGGCTGGCCCGGCCGCCCTACTACTGGTGGTGTCGCCCCGGCATCCATGGCGGGACCGGTCCCCATGCCGGGAGCGGTGTGGATGGGAAGTGTGCCGGCAGCGTGTGGGCCGTGCCGTGTGCAGGTGCGGCCGCCCCGGCCGGGGCCGAGCCCGCTGGCCAAGGCCATGTCACAGTGGGCGCAGGTTCCGGCGCGCATGCCAACTCACTAGGTGTCGCGCTCTCCGCGGGAGGCGGCGTTGCCTGTGTTTCCTCCACCGGGACTGTCTCGACACTCCTGTCCTCCTCCGGCTCCGGCTGCGTAGGTCTTGGCCTTTTTGCTGAAGCTGGCACCGCGCTGGCTCCCGTAGATGTACTGGGAGTAGCCTCCAGTTGTTCCAGGGCTGCAAAGCGATCCGACATGTTAGCAATCTTCTCCTTTAACTGCGCCCGTTTACGTGACTTAGCCGGACGTGCACCAGTTCTAGTGGCTGGCTGCGCCTGTGGGCCCTGTATGTCCAACCCCTTTGATGCCTCTAAGGCCTTGAGCCTCGCCTCTAGCTGTGCCCATATAGGCCACTGCTCTTCATCCGACTCCCCTGAGGAACTGTGGGCTTGTTGCTGGGGCTGGCGCCCTGCTGGTTGCTTGCCCTTGCCCGACCTCCGTCCTTTACCGGGTGCCATGGTTCTACTCCCAGCCCTATCGTGGCTTGGGCCTCCTTCGCAGCAGCTGCCTGGGCGACTGGCCTCCAAGGCGCTGCGAGTGCGCAGATGAGCGGGGTGTGTGGGGGGGGGTGGGTTGGTGGATGGGGGGGGGGGGGTGGGGGGGGGAGGAGGGTACGAGGGGCTGGGGCGCAGGCCGGGTCGCAACTTTAAGTAGGCCGGGGGCAGCCTCCTTTTGCCCTGGGAGGCTTCTCTGCCTACAGCTCTTCCCCCTTAAGTAGTGCTGGGTCCCCTCTACAAGGCCCAGCCCTCGGCGGCGCCACAATCCCCACCCAGCCTAGCCCCAGCCTCCCAGGCCTCCTTCCCCCCGAGCCCGACCAGGCTCTTGTATCAGGCCCTCCCGGGCCAAGGGTGCTCTCTCCCCCAGAGGTCGGCTGCAGCGTGTAGGGGGGTTGAGCCCACCCTCGCGGCCCGCCTCCACCGAACTGCCCCTCCGGGCGGTTAGGCCGCCGCGCTCTCGCCGCCCCCACCCCGACCGGCACAGCCCGCTCACTCCGGGGGAAGGCCGACGCCTATCCCCCAAATCCGCCCGATCGGCTGTGTCCCGCGCTCGCGCGCTGCCGCGGGCGACCACCGCCGCAGCCGCGCCCGCCGCCGCCCGCGCGCGCGCGCGCCGACACTGGTTCGCGGCAGCCTCTCGCCCGCTCCCGGGCCGCGGACTTCGATCAGAGGGGAGATCAGGCCGATGCCTCTCTCCCCGCTCAGCCGCCCGGTGCCGCGGCTTGGTCCCGAGAGGCCGCCGATGCAGCCTCTCAAAATGGCGCCCGCCACGTGGCTCCTCCGAGCCCCCAAAATGGCGGCGCCCTTCAGCGCTCGGAGATGCAGCCTCTCCGAACGCTGAAACCAAACTGGCTGCTGCTGAGGGGGAGGAGCCGCCCTTTATAGGGCGCTCCTCCCCCCTCCCTGGCAGGGCCGAGTCCTGCCTCGCCCCTCGTCATCCTCCGCGGGGGCAAATCGGCTCCGCGGACGGACTAGCCACCCGCGGAGCCAGCATTTTCTTACTAAATGCCTATGATGCTTGTTGTGAGTGAGCATGTTTCCTTCCACACTTGAGAGGCTTTAACTCTGCTTTCTAGCAAATGATCATAGTCTCTGCATGAAATCACATACATCGTTAATGCAATCACTCTGGGGGAATGTGCCTGAGCTTATCAGACAGGGAATGTTGGTCAGTCAGATGCCTCTGAAAGAATCTGTTTCCCTTAGAGGATCCTGTACTATCCATACACATGCTTGTCAAGTGCTTGTTTTTCTTATTCTTTCTTCACCATATATATTCTCCTTCTGAAGGTTGCATGTTATTCTTGTGCAGCTTTAATTCATTTTCTACAGCAATACAGTGGACCCTCGTATAACAAATGGTTTGCATAACATAAAATCTGTACAACATAAAAATTCCGGAGATAGGGGAAATTTGCTTAACAGAATTGCCTATGGGGCGAATCCATACAACATAAAAATGGTCGTGATTAGGGATTACCCTGTTTTCAATGCATTCCTATGGGAAATTTGTCTAAAGGAAAATTTGCGTAACAGAATTTCATTTGGAACAAATTAATTTCTTTATACAAGGTACCACTGTACCTTGGTTTATGTGCACAGATACGTGCTTTATCATGAACATATTTGTTGGGAAGGCACTGACTTGGATGCAGATGTAGTTGTAGTTAGAATGGCCTCAAGTTATCCACATACCACCTGATCCAATCTGTATCCAACTATTTGCCATACAAATTGGGGCAGCCTGTACTTAAATATTTTGGAGAGTAGTCTGGATCAGTTTGTCCTTAGGTTTGTGCAAGTTCTGGATTTTCTCCCACATTGTGGGTGGAATGGTGAATAGGGAAATTAAAGGATGGCATGGGATGGTGTATCACCCTCCAACACAATTTGGGGGTGTGGTGGACCTTCAGTTTGAAGCAAAACACCTACTAGCTTCCATTTATCATTCCACCCCCCGGTCAGTACATCAAATTAGGCAGATCTCTGCTTTCAGTTGGAATCCTGGCAGCATCTCTGACTACGTACTACCAGAAAATGCTTGCCTTGATTATGAGTGGACAACGCAGGGAAGGAAGCTTGCATGGTGCAGTGCCATATGGATTTCAGGGCACCTGTCTTTTCCGCTCACAGATCTTGGTTGAAGTTTGTTGGGTGGGTTCTGCCTGTGTGACAGGAATGATGTCATTGTCACCAGCAGTTTGCTACTGATTAAGGGTTCCTCCCTCCATTTTGATGTGCACCTAAATGTGTTTCATTGTGTGCAAGCCATTCACACAGCCCAAATAATGAAATGAAGTTTTTTTTTAATCAGCAGCAATTGGCAACTGACAAAGGGTGCCATTTCCTTATAAAATGGCACAGTGGGTTTTTGGCCTCTATAGAACCTATACAGCAGGTTTTGGGCTGCTATCTCAGACAGGATACTTTGCAAGTGAGAGGCTAAGCATGCATTGCCTGTGCTGAGTTTAGATCTTGCAGTCTAAGCAAGCAAATGTTGTGTTGTGTCCCAGCTCTGGAGAATAAAATGAGATCTATTTGGACATTTGAAGCAAAGCCATTGTGGAACTCAACCCCAAGGAATAAGGTGTGAAACCTAAAATGTTTCCCCAGTTCTCTCCTGGCTTCTGGGGTGCCTGAAAAAAGCACATTAATATAGGTAAGTGATGGCAAAACTTTTAGAGACCGAGTGCCCAAACTGCAATTCAAAACCCACTATTTTTTTTTGCAAAGTGCCAATACAGTAATTTAACCTGTATACAGTTGGCTATGAAGGGGTGATGTCGGGTGCCCACAGAAAGGGCTCCGAGTGTCACCTTTGGCACCCGTGCCATAGGTTCGCCATCACTGATATAGGTTCTTTGCATGAGAAAAAATTAAGCATTACAGCATTACATTTCATTTCATAGAGGAAATCGTTTCTCCTAGCTGATGCTTTCAGTGTAACTTCTTTCTTACTTACTTAAATGGGAACTTTGCATTATTGACAGTTGAGAAGGCACAGCATTTCCATCACTGCATAGCCATAGGGAGGGAATCAGCACCCCTTGAATTATTGTCACAACACTGTTCAAAACACAGATGCTTCTTTGATGGGGGGGAGAAACAAGATGGGAACATATGTCACAGAAGCAGAGATAAGGGGAGGGGAAAGCACTTTCCTGGAGGGGAACTCCCAGAATCTCAGCATTGCTATGGGATTTGTAGTTACAAAAAGTTTTCTCATGCCTGTCTCAAAGTCTGACGTGATCAGATTAGTCCTTGCTTGGCAATGAATTTTGGCCGGATACTTTGATCGTCAAGATTAAAAAGTAATCAGAAGTCTAGGAACTGCCAATGTGGAATCTATGGGATTAAAAAAAATCAGCAGTTGCCGATATTTATGTATATTTATCTTTTCATTCCTTAACATTGTGCCAGTTCTGTCACTCAGTCATATGGTTTCTCCCTTATGCTGTTTTCGCTTCTAGGTTATACGATTGCCTCTCCAATCCTGTGTATTTATCTCTTTCTCACACACATTCTTTTCTGCCTTTCATCCTTCTTGTGCTTCATCTTTGTCACAGTTATGACTTTAGTTCATTCCTCTTTTCTTGTGTGTGTGTGTTTTTTTTTTGCACCCTTCTATTGATTTGTCTCCATCGCTTAACTTTCTGCTGCTTTCTGTCTGTGAGAGCTTGCACATATGTGTCTTTCTTCTCCTCCTCTTTCCTCAGCCTTCTTACTCATCCTTTATCTCTTTCCCACTCTTTCTCTTTTTTTCCAATTCCATTAACGAAAGTAGATAATAACTTGTGAATTCAAGTGGAACTTCATTTCTTAAACTGCACGCTCGTGCTGGAACCCATTAAGCTCGATAGCGAGAAATGAGAGAAATCATAATTATCAGGCCAGTAAAATACATGAAACATAAAATTTGTCAGGGAAAGTAATTGAAATTATTGGAGCAGTTGGGTCTTGGTGCCGTGCAGGCCCGGAGTGATAATGGAAAGGTTATGGGCAATGTTTAGCAATGCTGATGAGGCCCAAGGTGACTCGCGCCACCACCGTCAGCAACTTTATGCTCTGCTTACATTAATTTGCTAATCCATCTTTGGAAATGGCCAGGCTGAGCAGAACGTTGTGGTCCATAGAACCCCAAACAAAACTCCGTGGCATTCAATGATGAAAATGTTTATTCCCTACAATGCAAAGCATTTCCCTCTGTTTTCATGGCCTTTCATCTCTGTTGCTTTTCCATTGCACAAAATTATCACTGCCCACGTCTGTTCTATCACCATTGTTCCAACAAGCTTAGTCATCTAGGGCATTGTTTTTGGTTTGTTGTTCTGTATCCATAAGCTTGACGGTGGGAATCATGAGCTCAGCTGACAGTTCTCTGGGTCTACTAGGGATTTCAATATTATTTTTAAAATGGAAATATCAGTTATTTACTTTCATCAGACATTCTCTAAATCCAACAGATCACATTTTGATCATTCAAGTAAAGAAGTCCAGTTGCCATGACTCAACTTCCAGACAACCGTTCAGTCATACAAAATCATGACATTTAAGGTTTCAAACTCTTTCATACCTCCAGGGAAAACTGCATGCATTTTAAAACTAGGGTTATATAAGTAGTATCTTAAATCGGCCACTCAAATAGAGACTGCACAGTAGAAAAATATGGATCAGAGTGGTGTGATATGCATTGGATTTCCCCAGGTGTCTTCACGGTAGCTGTCCAGATTTGCAGGGCAAAATGGAGAGTACCCTGAGCTCCAATAACAGAATCTGCTTTAACAAGGTGTGAAGATGTGCTAATTGGCAATTGTTACCTCTCTCTCTCTCTCTCTCTCTCTCTCTCTCTCTCTCTCTCAGTGTCTTGAGTGCTCTAGAAAAGGCCTCTTCCTGTGCTGATGTAAAAACTTTAAAAAACCTTTTTTTTAACAAAGAAAAAACAACTGATTTTGAGACAAGGATTGTTTGGTAGCGGGAACCTTACACTCCCATTATTGCCTTTTTGCTTCATGTCAGTCAATCACACTGGCAGAAAGAGGACAAAAGAGACTTCAAGCTGATCACAACAAACTGAATTCCCTGCTCAAAGATATAATTCCAGAAGGGCTTCCCCGCATTCAGCTTCACAACAGATAATGTAGTCACTGGGCTTTACGTTGTATTCCAATATACATTGCAGGGTAGATGGCCAATGTATCTGTCCTCTGAGTACGGTTGATACTGCCCAATCCAGATCAACACCAAATACAATCAGGTGAGTCTGAATCAAATAGATTAGTGTGAAGCAATTCCAATCAATTGGCAACCCAAACAGTATGTCTCCAAAATGTTGCAAAACTGCACAGCAAAAGAAGGGGGAGACAGAGGGAAAGGGAACAAAAGGGAACTTTCTTCACTGACCCCAGTAGATTTCACCGAAAGACAATTGCCTCAGCCAGAGAGTCCAGTTACAGTTCTTAGACTGGTGAAGAATATTCTCCAGCTAGTTCTCTTGTTAGTAAAAGAATGGTAGTTAAAATAACTTTGGTGGAACTTGACAGCAATTTGTTCATGGTAGTTTGTGTTTCTCCTTTCTTCTTTCAAGCCACAAATTCTCCTTTACTAATCAGTTCACACTCCAAGGCCATCCTTTCTTGCTCATTATATTTGCTAATTATTTGAATTGATCTATGTATTTGCCTCATTTTAGTAGCAGCTTTATTAGTCAATGACAATTTTATTCCCCCATTTTTTTCTCTCACTCTCTCCCTCCATTTTGTCCCCTGCCCTTAAAAAATGAGTTTGAATTTGAGTTCAAATTGTGTAGTTTTTGACACTGTGTGACCAGGTGGGTGTGGATGGGAGGGGGAAGCAGCTTGGTAGAATTAGTATGTGAAGTTTTTCAAGACGTAGAGATAAGTATTCTAAAACCTGTGGATTTTTACATGCCAACCTATGGACAAAGGCAGAAAAACCCTGAGGTTTTGCAGATTACAGGGTGTGCTTGAACAACACAGGCAAGAACCCAGTGGCAGTCCATTAGAGGTGAAGAGAGGTGGATAAAGTTTGCCTTTTCTGCACGGACTGCCTATTATCTGTTTGTTTAAGATAGGTCTTTGAAAACCGAGGTCTGAGGGAGGACTTGGTCCTTTCAGACCCTATGTATCCAATTGGAGTTTGTCAGTTTCCTTGGCAAGGGCATGCTTTACACAGCTAAATTTCCAAACCTCAGAAAATAATGGTACATAATAAACTAGACAAAAGACCTCTTAGCAGCTGTAGAAGTGCACAGCCATAATACCACTCCCTTGGTGTTCAAAGCCCCTTATTACACAGACTACATTAGACATGGCTTGGCAGAAAGAGGCCAACAGGAGGTGAATTTCTGGCATGCCATTAATACCTTTCTGATCGCCATTATGAAGCCACCAGACTGGGCCTTGCCAGGCATAATTTGAGAATAATTCATAGTCACTATTTCAGCCTTCTCCCTCCCTCCCTCCCTCTTCTCTTTTCTCATTTGAAACTGTTTTGCAGAATGTTTTAGCAACAACCGTCAAAACGAACAAAGAACCAACGTTCTTTACAGATTGGAAAATATCCAAACATTAAAACATTATCACAATCAGAAATGAAGGCAATATGGCCATGGGGTCAATAAAGAGTTTGGTACATCCTTTGTTTATCTGCAAATTCCCTCCAGGGAGATGACTGTGTTTTCATCTTCAGGGACTATCATCCCTTATGTATTCATAAAGGCAGAAAAAGCAGAAATTCTGTTAAAATCTTATATTCTAGATTATGCTTTTGCTTCACAGTTCACTTTTTTGACAATTTTGCTGTGTTTTCTTAAAGCAATGATTAAGGGAAACTACAGTGACTTAGGGACATTGTACCAAGGAAAGAGAAAGAGAAAGAGAGAGAGAGAGAGAGAGAGAGAGAGAGAGAGAGAGAGAGAGAGAGAGAGAGAGAGAGAGAGAGAGAGAGAGAGAGAGAGAGAGAGAGAGAGAACAAGATAAACCACTCCATAAAATCATACCAGAAAGAAACTGGTATCCCTAGACAAAATCACACTTTACTCCAAAGTGGCATCTGGAATGTCAAGGTGAGTCAAGTATAGGAAACATGACACACCCCAGATGTTTTGTGCCACATAACATTTTAAGAGTATAGCTCTTAGCTCCTTTAAGAAAGTAACATGTTTGCTGCATAGCACCTGTGCTACCATATGTACAACCTAGGAACCATGATTGGTGACAATCTCTATTGCTGGGAAGTGCTGGTTGAAAACTTCTGGACAGTTACAATTGCCCATTCCATAGCTAAGGATTGTTCTGCAAAAGTGTATGGCTAGCATCTGGAAGTTGAGTCATGGCTACTGGACTTCTTTTTTTGAGAGATACAAATGTTTCGCTGCTCATCCAAACAGCTTCATCAGTCTGAATACAGCTAGAGTGAGTTGTATGACATCTTATAGTCAGTCAGCTTTGACCTCTTGTCACCCTGGTCTCAATTAGGCTCATAAGATGAACAATGGCCTGAATAGGCTCGTTAGGGAGACAATAGATAGTATCCATAGCTTTAAGGTGAACAATGGCCTAACGTGCTGAAACCTATCAAGAATGGGTCATTAGCTATGGCCTTGGTGGTAAAGGCTTTTTTGATTTGTCTGGGTACTTTGGAAAGCACACCATGATAAGTAGCAGATAGACTATGCCTGAGGCTGCCACCTCTCTTGTGGGAGGGGGTTCCGATGCTCACATGAATGGCTTCCCTTACTCCTCTCTCAAACCACCTCTCTTCTTTGTCTAATATGTGTACATCCTCATCTTTGAAAGAGTGCCCTTTGTCCTTCAGATGGAAGTGCTGATTGTGGTCCTGAGCTGTTACCCTTCCTATGTTGGGCCATCCTTCTGTTTAATGGCTGTTTAGTTTCTCCAATGTAGAGGTCTGAACACTCCTCACTCCATTGGACCACATATACTATATTGCTCCTTTTATGTTTTGGTATCGGATCCTTTGGGTGGACAAGTCTCTGCCTTAGTGTGTTTGTCGGTTTGAAATAAACAGGGATGTGGTGTTTGCCAAAAATCCTTTTCAGCTTCTCAGACACTCCAGCCATGTAAGGAATGACCAGGTTCTTCCGTTGGGTCTGGGTCTCAGACTGATCCCTTGTTCTTCTGGGATGGCCCACTGCTTTGTTGAAGGCCCACTTTGGATATCCACAGGCCTTAAGTGCTGTGTTCAGGTGCCTGCCTTCCTTCTTCTTGGCTTCTGTGGAGGTGGGGATGCTCCCTGCTCTGTGGCTAAGGGTCCTGATGACTCCTAGTTTGTGCTGTAATGGATGCTGGGAGTCAAACAGTAAGTATTGATCTGTGTGGGTGGGTTTCCTGTAAACTTCTACTCCCAGGCCACAGTCAGGTCTGATGATGACTGCATAATCCAGGAAAGCCAGCCTGTTGTCTTGGGTGTCTTCCCTAGTGAACCTAATATTAGGGTCCACCACATTGATGTGGTCTGTAAAGGCCTGTACTTCCTGAGTCTTGATTTTCACCCAGGTATCATCTACATACTTGAACCAGTGGGATGGTTTTGTCCCTGGGAAGGTGTTGAGTGCCTTCTTCTCCACTTCTTCCATGTATAGGTTTGCAACAATTGGTGACACTGGGGAACCCATGGCACAACCATGCTTCTGTCTGTAGAAGTCCCCTCTGTACATGAAATACAGTATGTGGTGTTCAGACACAGGTCCAGGAGCAGGCATATCTGTTCTGGGTTGAGCCAGCTTCTGGAGATGAGGGTGCTGTCTTCTCTTAGTCTTCTCTTTACCATTGTTAGGGCATTGGTGGTGGGGATGCTGGTAAAGAGAGATGTAACATCAAAGGATACCATGGTTTCATCTGTATCCAGTTTCAGCTCCCTGACTTTAGAAACAAACTCCGCTGAATAGTGTACGTGGTGGTCCATGAGTCCAACCAGTGGGGCTATGATAGTCGCCAGGTATTTTGCGATGTTGTAAGTCACTGAATTTATACAGCTGATGATAGGTCTGAGGGGAATTCCTTGCTTGTGGATCTTGGGAAGTCTTTAAAAGCAGGGGACGATCTCTCTGGGATATAACTGGTGGTAGGTCACCCTGTCAATTGTGTTATCCTTCTCCAAGAGTTTTAAAAATTCTTTTACTTTCTTCCTGTAATTGCTGGTGGGGTCTCTTTTTAGTTTTTCATACGTGTGTTGGTCATCTAAAAGTGTGATAACTTTTTTGTGGTAGTCCACAGCAATATAGTATATGTGGTCCAATGTAGTGTATTCAGACTGATGAAGCTGTTTGGATGAGCAGTGAAACATCTCTATCTCTCAAAAAAAGAAGTCCAGTAGCCATGACTCAACTTCCAGATAAACTCACCTGGATGACTGAGAATCTTCACAGACATGTATGGCTAGCACTACAGATGTGCATCCCTCACCTCCAAACTGCTGCACACTTGAATCAGGGCACATAGTTTGTTGCCTGTCCTATGGAAGTCCTCCAATCATGTCCTTGCTATGCCATTACTTGTGTATTTCCAGTTTTCGAAGGAACGGGGGAATGACTCATTTCTGTCAATGCAAACACAATGTCCAGGTCACAGAGTGAAAGGCATAAGACCAAATTTCTGCCCACTGTATGTCTGTGAAGATTCTCAGTCACCCATGTCAGTTTATATGGAAGTTGGGTCATGGCAACTGGACTTCTTTTTCTTGAGAGATAGAAACATCTCGCTCCTCATCCAAACAGCTTCATCAGTCTGACTGTCTGAATGAAGAAGCTGTTTGGATGAGTTGTGAAACATTTCTCTCATGAAAAATAAGAACAGTTGCCATCACTCACCTTCCAGATGGACACTCTTTAGTATTTCTATTTTTTTCCTTTCCTTTCCTTTCTAATATAGTATCAGGGGGACATGTTCATTGGTTTTTAAGGCAGTCAATGGGAAAAGACTTTTAATGCATTTGAAAAAGGGTAATGGTCATGGTTCTCTTTGATTTCTTCTTAAAAGGGCAATTTGGAAAGCTTGCTATAATTTCTCTTTCCTCATCACCATCCTTCTTTTCTCTATATCTCCAATTAGTACTGCTGTGATAACAGTTTAATTAATGATTTTGCAGCACCAAAGGTTCATTTGTATATTAAAGAGCATACTCTCTTTTTCCTTTGCCATTAACTCAGTATCTTCATGATTTTCCCATTTCTAGTTGTATTAATGGCAGATTTAATGTAAAGGATTAAACTATGTTTAACTATGACACCTACTCCTGAACTGATCAGCAGCGGGCCATTATTTCCTGGTACCCACTGACCACTCTGGGAATCAGTGGAATTTCTGATATTCATTCCAAGGTTGCACAGTATAGGCATTTTGGATCTTGGTTGCCTAAACAGTGGATTGAACAAAAATGGCAGGAAATTTTTTTGTCTTTGATGTACTGATTATCCTGGAGGATTCTGGGCATTATAAGAGGGTGGGTCACATGGATTAGCAGAACTGTGGAAGGATATTTTAAAAATCAGATCTATTAAAGAGAAGAACTAGGAATCAAATGAATTATAGGGCATTGTTGTTGTTCAGTCATTCAGTCGTGTCCGACTCTTCATGACCCCATGGACCAGAGCTCGCCAGGCCTTCCTATCCTCCACTGCCTCCCGGAGTTTTGTCAAATTCATTTTGGTTGCATCGATGACACCGTCCAACCATCTCATTCTCTGTTGTCCTCTTTTCCTTTTGCCTTCGATTTTTCCCAGCATCAGGGACTTTTCCAGGGAGTCCTCTCTTCTCATGAGGTGGCCAAAGTACTGGAGCCTCAGCTTCAAAATCTATCCTTCCAGTGAACATTCGGGGTTGATTACTTTCAGAATGGATAGGTTTGATCTCCTTGCAGTCCAGGGGACTCTCAAGACTCTCCTCCAGCACCACAGCTCAAAAGCATCAATTCTGCGGCGGTCAGCCTTCTTTATAGTCCAGCTCTCACTTCCATACATCACTACTGGAAAAACCATAGCTTTAATCATCCTGACCTTAGTTGGCAAAGTGATGTCTCTGCTCTTTAGGATGCTATCTAGGTTTGCCATTGCTTTCCTTCCAAGAAGCAGGCGTCTTTTTATTTCCTTGCTGCAGTCACCATCTGAAGTGATCAAGGAGCCCAAGAAAATAAACTCTGTCATTGCCTCCATTTCTTCCCCTTCTATTTGCCTGGAGGTGATGGGACCAGTGGCCATGATCTTAGTTTTTTTGATGTTGAGCTTCAGCTCATTTTTTTCACTCTCCTCTTTCACCCTCATTAAGAGGTTCTTTAATTCTTCCTCACTCTCTGTTATTAGAGTAGTATCATCTGCGTATCTGAGGTTGTTGATATTTCTTCCGGCAATCTTAATTCCGGTTTGTGATTCATCCAGACCGGCCTTTCTCATGATGTACTCTGCATATAAGTTAAATAGGCAAGGTGACAGTATACAGCCTTGTCATACTCCTTTCCCAATTCTAAACCAGTCAGTTGTTCCATATCCAGTTCTGATGGTTGCTGCTTGTCCCACATATAGATTTCTTAGGAGACAGATAAGGTGGTCAGGCACTCCCATTCCTTTAAGGACTTGCCATAGTTTGTTGTGGTCTACACAGTCGAAGGCTTTGGCATAGTCAATGAAGCAGAAGTAGATGTTTTTCTGGAACTCTCTGGCTTTCTCCATAATCCAGCGCATGTTGGCGATTTGATCTCTAGTTCCTCTGCCCCTTCAAAATCCAGCTTGTAGTTCTGGAAGTTCTCTTTCCACATACTGCTGAAGCCTGTCTTGTAGAATTTTGAGCATAACCTTGCTAGCATGTGAAATGAGTGCAATTGTGCGATAGTTGGAGCATTCTTTGGCGTTTCCTTTCTTTGAGATTGGGATGTAGACCGATCTTTTCCAGTCCTCTGGCCACTGCTGGGTTTTCCAAATTTGCTGGCATATCTTATGCAGCACCTTTACAGCATCCTCTTTTAAGATTTTAAAGAGTTCATTTGGAATGCCGTCACCTCCATTGGCCTTGTTTTTTGCAATGCTTTCTAAGGCCCACTTGACTTCACTTTCCAGGATGTCTGGCTCCAGGTCAGCAATTACGCTATCTTGGTTATCAGGGACATCCAGATCTTTCTGATATAATTCTTCTGTATATTCTTGCCATCTCTTCTTGATCTCTTCTGCTTCAGTTAGGTCCCTACCATTTTTGTCCTTTATCACGGTGGTCCCCAACCCCCGGTCCGCGGACCGGTCGGCACCGGGCCGCCTGGGGAGGCCGGGGAGGCTCCTCCCCTTTTCCTCCGCCGCCCTCCTCCTCCTCCTCCTCTTTTCTCCCGCGGGCGGCCGGTGGAGGAGGAAGGCTGGAGGAAGGCTGGAGGAGCGCAGGAGGAGCTGCCGCCTCCCTCCTCTGCCCTCCTCCTCCTCGCCCTCCACCACCAGCAGCAGCAGCAGCAGCCACAGCAGCGGCAGCGCGTCCTCCTCCTCCTCCTCCCGCTGCCGCCGCCGAAGGAGCAGCAGCCGCAGCGAGGGCAATTGCGGAGGGGTGGCGGCGGCAGCGGCGGGGCGGGGTGATTGCAGCAGCAGCCACCCCCACAATCGCCCCACCGCCGCCGCCGCAATCGCCCCCATCCGCCGCCGCCACCCTCCGCAATTGCCCTCGCTGCTGCTGCTGCTGCTGCTCCGGCGGCGGTGGCGGGAGGAGGAGGAGGAGGAGGAACTTTCGTCGTTGCCGCGAGGGCGCTTCCTGGCGCGGCCGGGTGGGTGCCGCGCACGGGCGCCTGAGCCAGGAGCCGCGCGCGGGTCTCGCTCCTGGCGCCGCGCTTGCTCCTGCTCCTGCTGCCGCCGCTGCCGTGGGCCTCCTCCTCCGCCGGGAAAAGTGCTGCTGGCGTCCCGCTCGCTTTCCCGGCGGAGGAGGAGGCCCACGGCGGCGGCGGCGGCAGCAGGAGCAAGCGGGCGCCAGCAGCGAGACCACCAGCGCTGCACCACGCCCGGCCGCGCCGGAAGCGCCCTCGCGGCACCGGCATCCTGCTGCTCCGGTTCCTCCTCCTCCTCCTCCTCCTCCCGCCGCCGCCGAAGGAGCAGCAGCGAGGGCAATTGCAGAGGGTGGTGGCGGCGCGCGGGGGACGGGGCGACGGCGCGGCGGCGGCGGGCGGCGGGGGAGGGCGATTGCGGGGTGGCTGCTGCTGCCCTCCGGCGGCGGTGGCGGGAGGAGGAGGAGGAGGAGGAGGAACAGGAGCAGGAGGAGGCGGCGGCGGCTCGTTGGTGCCGCGAGGGCGCTTCCCGGTGCGGCCGGGCGGGTGCTGCTCCCGGGCGCGCGGGGCCAGGAGCCACGCGCGGGTCTCGCTGCTGCCGCCCCGCTCGCTTTCCCGGCGGAGGAGGAGGCCCACGGCGGCGGCGGCGGCAGCAGGAGCAAGCGGGCGCCAGCAGCGAGACCCACGCGCGACTCCCGGCGCCGGAGGAGAAGGCGGGGCCCGCCTGCCGGAGCCCCGGGTTCCCCCACCCCGCCCGTGTGTGTGGGGGGGGAGTGTGGCACCCGACGCCCCAAGCCGGTGAGTGCCGCCGCCGGTCTCGTGCCTCCCCTCCTCCTTCCCTCCCATCATTTGCTTTCACCCCCTTTTGCCTCCCGCCGGACCCCCTTTCGCATTCTCCCCCTCCCCACCCCCCACCCCGGGCCACAGAAAATTTTTAAAAAATTTCCCGGTCCGCGGGGACAAAAAGGTTGGGGAGCACTGCTTTATCATATCCATCTTTGCACGAAATACTCCTTTAATATCTCCAATTTTCTTGAACAGATCTCTGGTTTTTCCTTTTCTGTTGTTTTCCTCTATTTCTTTGCACTGTTCATTCAAGAAGGCCGCCCTGTCTCTCCTTGCTATTCTTTGGAAGTCTGCATTCAATTTTCTGTATCTTTCCCTTTCTCCCTTACATTTTGCGTCCCTTCTCTCCTCCGCTATTTGTAGGGCCTCGTTGGACAACCACTTTGCTTTCTTGCATTTTCTTTTCTTTGGAATATTTTTCATTGCAGCCTCCTGTACAATGTTACAAGCCTCCATCCATAGTTCTTCAGGTGTTCTGTCCACCAAATCTAGTTCCTTGAATCTATTCTTTACTTCCACTGTGTATTCAGATGGGATTTCACTTAGGTTATACCTGACTGGCCAAGAGATCTTCCCTACTTTCTTCAGTTTAAGTTTGAATTTTGAAATAAGAAGCTGATGATCTGAGCCACAGTCAGCACCAGGTCTTGTTTTTGCTGACTGTATATAGCTCCTCCATCTTTGGCTGCAGAGAACATAGTCAATCTGATTCCAGTATTGTCCATCTGGTGATGTCCATGTGTAGAGTCGCCTTTTGTGTTGTTGGAAAAGAGTGTTTGCAATGACCAGCTTGTTCTCTTGACAAAACTCAATTAGCCTTTGCCCTGCTTCATTTGGAACTCCAAGGCCAAACTTGCCAGTTATTCCTTTTATCACTTGACTCCCTACTTTAGCATTCCAATCCCCTATGATGAGAAGAACATATTTCTTTGGTGTCAGTTCTAGAAGTTCTTGTAAGTCTTCATAAAATTGGTCAATCTCAGACTCTTCAGCACTGGTAGTTGGTGCATAAACTTGGATTACTGTGATTACTTATTATAGGGCATATCTTACAGATATCCATCTTGTATTTTGAAAAAACTTGCATTCTCAGAAAAGATTGAACAATTAAACAAATCTGCTGTGAAATGCTT
Organism: Phrynocephalus forsythii; assembly: GCA_029282475.1. NCBI lineage: Eukaryota > Metazoa > Chordata > Lepidosauria > Squamata > Agamidae > Phrynocephalus > Phrynocephalus forsythii. The sequence continues at coordinate 38,608,736 of JAPFRF010000010.1, forward strand.
AGAACTTTTACTGTGGTATTTGTTAGATCATTCTTAATATTTGTATGCTTTCTGTTTTCTCACTTTAAATATTATCTTTGAATGCTGTAAGCCACCTTGGCTCCTTCTTAATGAGAAAGGCAGGGCAACCTGTTTTAAACAAACAAATTCTCAAGTGGGACCTTTTCTGTGAAGCAGGGTTCAATAGATAGGTATCTAGAATTCTGGGAAAGAGAAAGATTTTTGCCACCTGTATTATTTGAGAGAGTGCTGGCAAAGGTCAGTTTGATCCTGAGCCAGAATGGCCCCAGCCTGCCAATGAGTTTCAGCTGCCTTCTCCTGAAGACATCCAAGTTCACCAGTATTTTAGAAGGTTGGCTGATAAGTGTTATCACTGCTACTGAGGCTTGAAGAATACAGGAAGTCTATTAAAATGGACCTCATGTCTTAGTTGCTCCAGTACCAGTGGGATCTGTGCTCAGTGTACCAGTAAGTTCAGGTGTTTGTCTCCTATTACTGTGATGTCCCTAAGTGTAGGTATTTCACTTTGGCTGCTCATTGCTCTTTTCCCTCTTGTGGTTATTCCCTTTTAAAAAAATCTGATTTATCTCTCTTTCCACAAAGGTATCTTTTTTCTTTTAATCCATTTTCTCCTTGTCTTTTAAATGAAACAACGTCACCATGTTTTGTGTGTTATGGAGTTAGGTGTTCCTACACTGCAGAGCTCTCAGGGAGCTGAGTTAGTGAGACTGCTGTCTCCAGGGCTTTTGTCAAAGTAGGTCAGTGGTGAGCAGAGGTGCTGGGGGGGGGCATCAGCTGCTTGGGTCATCCACAGACTTACACAGTATCACCTTGGGCCTCATAAGAGCTTTAGTGATCTGTTTTTGACTCTGTGGTGTGTATGTGACATCTTCTGCCTAGTTCTGACAGAGGTGAGGCATAAAAAATTTAAAAATCGCAAAATGGTAGGAAATGGGTGCTTTTCTGAACTCTGAAAGTGATGAAATTAATAATCCTATCCTAATGAAAGTAAAACAGTTTTACTTTTAAAACCAAAGCCCCAAAACTTTGGGTCCAAAAACCTTCTGAAGTTTGGCACACAGCAAGAAAAAACAGTTTGTGTGTGTGTGTGTGTGTGTGTGTGTGTGTGTGTGTGTGTGTGTGTGTGTGTGTGTGTGTGTGTGTGTGTGTGTGTGTGTGTGTGTGTGTGTGTGCACACACACACAAGGTACCACTGTGTACCTTGTATATATACATACACACACAGTGGTACCTTGTATAAAGGAATTAATTCATTCCAAATGAAATTATGTTAAGCAAATTTTCCTTTATACAAATTCCCATAGGAATGCATTGAAAATGGAGTAATCCCATTTTTATGTTGTATGGATTTTCCCCATAGGCGATTATGTTAAGCAAATTTCCCCTATCTCTGGAATTGAATTCCTCCTCCTGCTTTTAGAATTGACCTGTAGAACACTGATTTGGTTTGCTGAATAATGTCTGTCTGTCTATATGTTTACCTACCTACCTACCTACCTACCTAATCTCCATTTTTATGCCACATTTCTCCTCAAAAAGGACCAAAGGTGGATTACATTGCTAAAAAACAATGTTTAAAAGCTAAAAACAGTAAGTGTACAATTATTTTTAAAGGATCAAGCACATCAAAATCAACACTAAAAGACATTCAAAGCAACAATTCACAATTAATTTAAGAATCCTTCTCAGGCAGCCCATCACTAAGGGAAAGCCTGGCTGAAGACAAAAGTTCATTATTTGCTTGTGGAAGGGTAGCAAACAAAATGGGACCAGGCTGGTCTCCTGTGAGAGGGAGTAATACAGTCTGGGAGAAGCTGCTGGAAAAGCTTTCTCCTGTGTCCCCAATAAACAACACTGTAGGAAGCTGATGGGAAAGGCCTTACCTGATGAGCTTAACACTTTCTAGTGAAGATAAAATGCTATTGGAGTGCATCTTACTGCTACTGCCTTCTGGTAATGCTAAGGTTTATGATTTAGTCACAAGAAAAAAATGCCTGACCTGAATTAGTGCTCATTACCTCTTACCCCCCTCACCTGTTGCCTGTTAATGCTCTCTACATGTGTACTTCAGAAAGGAAAGTCACATGTTCTCCAAGATTACTTCCCCATCACTAAATTAGTTATGCCATAGAGTATACCTGAAATCTACTTCATGCTCCCACTGATACCAAATGACCCTTTATTAGTCTATTTTTGATATTATTTTATGTGATTATGCTCCTAAAAATTATGATCTCTTTTGGATCTGAGTTAGTTCTGTTGTTGATGCTGAATGACATTGATACAGTATTATGATGTTTTATATTACATATTTATATTGTTTGTGATTTTCTGTTGTGAGCTGCCCAGAGTGGCCATTTGTGTGTGTGTGTATGTGTGTGTGTGTGCATGCGTGCACAGGTGCATGCGTGCATGCACGCACATGCACACAAACATGAGAGAGGGGGAAGGAGGGAAAATACTTAGAAAGAATCAATCAATCTATTAAATTAAACTTGAAAAACTAAAGCCCATTTTCTTGATCACTCCTGGTGTGACAGCCATTAATTAGATGATCCAATATGTAGGTGATCAATGCCCTTTCCTGGAGCAGCATGTTTTAGAAGCAATACACTTGCTTTCTCTTTTTCTCCTTAACCTGAATATAGCTTCCTGCGCATAGCACACTAAAAAGCTTCAAGTTAGTATAATTTCAGTATGATACTATAGGTGATCACATGGATGTACTGTAGCAAAGACCATTGCCCCCACACTCGAAATGATCAGGTGAGACAGTGTTTTGGGGATAACTGGGCCACACTTTATTAACACATAAACAACCACAACAACAGGAGGGGCCAGGCATCCGTAATTTGGTTGGAACCCCGGGGTCTCCCGGGACCCCTCCAACCGGGCAGCATTGGTCGAGCCACAAACCCCCAGGTGGTGCAGTCATCCGACAGCACCCACCAGGCCAGTTAGTTAATTTGACCCTCCCTGCTTCTGCTGTCACCAATCTGGGTGGTCCCCAGTGCAGGGAGGCGGCTGGCTTCCCCCCACCCCAGCACCGAGACCTCCTGGCCCGCAGTGCTGTGGCTGAGGGAAGTTTGGATCCAGATGTTAATTGTATGCTCACCACTGCCCTCCATCTGCTTTAGCCGCCTTAGTGTGACCATTGTTGCAACCACATAACATCTGAACTCCGAGGTACCAGTGTGGGATAGGCGAAAAATCCCCACTCTCAACGGCCAATCTAGAGTGCGGGTCAAAAATTCCTATCCGGCCCCAGACTTGGCGACCAGCAAAACTCACACTAGTCCTAACGCGGTGGGTGGGTGGGGAATGCCGGAAACAAACTGCCTGTTGATCGGGGGGAGGAGCCGCCCTTTCTAGGGCGCTCCTCCCCCCTCCCTCACAGGACATACTCATCCTGTCTTGCCCCTCGCCATTCTCGCGAGGGGCAAATGCACCCCGCGAGCGGACAAGCCGCTCGCGGAGCTTGCATTGTATCAATTAAAGAGATAAAACAATATAAATGCTTTTGATTATTAGCCTTTATTTCACATTTTCATCCTCCTCCTTTTTTTCTCATGGCTTTTCTCACCTGTAATATAGCAAACACAGGACAGTAGTCATCTTTGTCGTAGTATTGCAGTGGCAGAAATAGCTACTATACAGAGTTAAGGTACAGTGAAATGCTAGCAGATGATCAGAAACAGCACTCCCATCCATCATTATCTCTCTGTTCTGCCTGTGATGCATCAAAATGTCATATACATATTTAATATATATGAACATGCACCCTGGAGAAAAGAATCTGTGAGACAATTGCTATTGCTAAAATGATTATATGATGCTGCAACATTTTAAAGAGCTATCACACTGTTCAGCTTTTTGAATATCAAAACAAGTCGTTTGGTTATAAGTCTCTTTGTGGTACTGCTTGTGAAATGTGAATATAAAAACTAGTTTCATATAGAAATGATGATGATGATGATGATGGCACTGGAATAATTTTTTTTTGCCCCACAGCAATATTTTAACAGTACACAATAGACTGGCAATACGTTCTCATGATTTAAAGAGTGACCCTACCATAATTTCTAGGAGGGAACACATGGTTTGCCACGCCTCACTGGTCAACTTGCCCTGAAACCCTTCACTAGTCCCTTTTCCTGTTTGGAATTCTCAAACAAGCATTGTTTATGAAGTGGAAGCTGGAGAAAGGCTACCCAAAGAGCTGAAGACTTGTGGAGGGGGCAGATGGGGAGAAGTGTTGGCAAAGAGTCTTTTTAAAATTAGATTTCCTAAATTCCTAGCTCATTAGAGTCAACAGACATCCTGACTGATGGCTTCTTGGAAGTGCAATCCAGAAAAGTACATTTTCCAAGCCCAGGGGAGAGGAAGTGATAGAGTGCGGAATTAATTTCTTTTATTTTGAAATGTGAGTAATAGAAAGGGAAGGAAAAGAAAAGTATTCTGGCCCATTCCTCAGCATCTCTGGTGCAAAACATTTACCCAGTTTGTTTTCAGTATACAATGTTGTCAGCAGACAAGAGCTGGGGTTCAGTTCTAGGTAGCGGTCTCAAGGTTCGCTCCGCCTTCTATCCATCAGAGGTCAGTAAAATGAGTACCCAGTTTGCTGGGGGTGTGGGTAATGTTTAGCCTGTATCATTACTTGTAAACTGCCTTGAGAGTGCTCTTAATTTCTATGAGGCAGTATATAAGCAGCAATGCTTCACTTGGGGGAGGGGTTCTGCCTGGTTGCAGAACAACCTGTACACTTAGATAATCTTCAGGTCTTTAGCTTATTCGTTCCATATCCTAACCACTGTGGGCCTGATTACAAGGATATTTATGACTATTGCCCAGGTAAATATGGGATAGCCAATGTGGTAGAGTGGACAAAATGGCAGGCTCAGGAGACATGGCTGTGTGTCCCCATCTGGCTAGGGAAACTGAAGGAGTAGGTAAATAGTATGGGATTGGTAAAAAACATTCCTTAAATATCTCACATATTGAAAGCTCTATTACTGGTTGTTAGTCATCCATCCTGTCAATTGTGTTGTTCTTCTCCAAGCATTTTAAGCATTCTATCACTTTTTTCTTGTAGTTGCTGATGTGGTCTCTTTTCATCTTTTCTTACGCGTGTGGGTCATTTAAAAGTGAGATAACCTTTTTTGTGGTAGTTCACAGTGCTGAGGACTACCATGAAATTACTGGTTGTTATAAGTCATTTGCAGCTTGACAACTCATAACATACAGAAATAAGGAAAATAAACCTGCACCCTTCTGCATGTAAAATATATAGTTTAATGCAGTCATATCCATGTGTGTGTGTGTGTGTGTGTGTGTGTGTGTGTCATTAGTCATGACCGACTCTTCGTGACTCCATGCCCGTGGAGTTTTCTTGGCAGGAATACTGGAGTGGTTTGCCAGTTCCTACTCCAGGCACCTACAGCACCTGGTATTCCCTGGTGGTCTCCCATCCAAGTACTCACCAGGGCCGATCCTGCTTAGTTTCCGAAATCAGGTGAGATCGGATGTGCTTAGGGCATGCCAATATCCATATTGGCATGCAAATTGTAACATATCCTAGATGTGTGGCTTCTGCATTGCAAACCCAACTGAATATTATCTAGTGTGCTACAAATGATGAGTTACTGGTATATTTCAGATCAGGTAACTAACTCACAATGTATCAGTCTTGCACTAGGTATGTTCTATGTTGTCTAGTTACTGGCATGATTTTTGGGATCAGTTGATTGTTCTGGTATTCACTGACTTGTAAAACCTTCCTTTGCTTATTGGAAGGACTGATTTTACAGTAGCCAACCCAAGGGTTAAGAGCAGCTTTTGGTGCTGAGATTTCTTTTTGGTGCAGAGATTTCTTTTATAACCTTGAGATCTTTTTATTCAATGTGTCTTTCTCTATATTTTGGGCATATTAGATGACAGCTGGACTTTTATGTATGTATGTTGTTGGCTGCCTAGCATATGCATTACTATAGCATCACCTTTGTGTTTAGATATCTGGCTGCGAAGCCAGAGGTTGGGAATTCAGTTCCACATTATACCTTCTTGACAGGAGCTAAATTTGGTGACCCACTGGGTCCCTTCCAACTCTGTAGTTCTGAGGTTTTTATAAGGTAACCAAAGGAAAAGGAATAAATAAATGAATCTCATATTTTAATTCACACGAGAACTCTCATCTATAGAGAGTTGGGGGGGATGGTGGCCCATAGAGCCAATGTCACTCATTCATATATGTAGCCTACAGAAATATGTTTCTCACTTCCATCCTATTTTTATGAACTTCAGGAAATAGTGGTAGAAAAATTAGTAAGCATTGCTTTCCCGATTTTCATTTCATTCGGAGGTCTTTTTTTGCTTTTGCTAATGATCTCTAGTATATCATAGCATTCCTTCTTTTTAAAGAATGCAACTGTCAGGAAACCACTCTCCTTCCTATTTCCTTTTCCTCTTTATAAGTTGGAAGCGGCTCTCTAGGATTCCATTGCCATGGCAACCATAGATGCTGTGATTGTTGACATGCAGACTTTCCTCTTTTGCAGCTACTGGGGGAGAGGCCAGTGTAATTGCCTAACTGCACAGCTAGTCAGCAGTTCAATTCAGCTATTGGCAAAAAAGGGGATTTGCTTCTGTCAAGCCAACCTCAGTAGTAGGCTTTGCCTGTTTAGAACGGACTAGGCAAGAGAGTGATGTGTGAGTCGTCTTTCAAGACTTCGTTAGGGCTAAGATGCCCTTCTGTTTTCTCTTTCTTATTGAATAAGACTACAGCAGATCCTCAATATTAAATGTAGACAATACAGACAGCCTATTTCACATAAAGCATCTTCATGAGGGATAGCCATATTGGTGGGAATTTACTCTTTGAATAAGGATTGGCAAAGTGATAGTGTAAAATCGCCTTCCAAATTTTAATAAATTAATATGTTTTTACACTCCTGTTTTGAATATGTGTATGTGGGGAGAATAAATAGAGCAACAGAAATATTCGAGGGGGGGTGATTTCACTCGGTACACTATTATTACATCACTAAAAAAAATAGGCTGTAACAAATTCTTACACAAAATTTCCAAATACTGACCCCATTTAAAATATGTGCAGTTCTTTTTTGCATCCTTGTGTTTCTATGGGAAATACAATGTTTTTGCAAAAAAAGTTTATATGTAACAAAACAAATCACAACACAGCTATGATTTATTTATTTATTTACTGAAATACTATAAATGACAAAACAAACAAAACTTTCATAATCAATCAAGAAAAAGACAACATTTTTCATTCTTGCCTGACAGACAAATAAGCAAAAACTTGCTTGAAACTCACCAAGGAGAGATTTTTAGATCTGTTCTTAAATGTTACAAAAATAGGGAATGGGTCTGGACATGAAGCAAAAAGACTCAAAAGCCTGACCAATTGCAGTATTGATTACATAATACCCTATCTTGCATTTTCAATGTATTTTATATGTAATATATAATTCATTATTTATTTATGTCTTCCTGTGCAGTGTAGCATCTGAGGGACATCTGGGGAAATCCCGTTTCGGATTGAATTATGAAACTCACTATGGAATTATAGCATTCCAGGTGAACTATGAATCTCATAAGGCATACTTAGTAGTGCTCACTTCTCCTCAGCCTCACCACATTGTTTTGTCATCATGCTAAACTGGTGAGGACGGGAGTTGTGTATGTCGATCTCCTTGGAAGAAAGACTAATGCAACTTATGAAATAAAAAAAGATGGCAGCAACCCTATTGTGGAACCTCACCCATAGGAAGGACCAGTTTCAAATTTTCTGTTGTTCCCTTCAAGTCTCAGGCATGGTCATTGTAAACATACCACACATAAATGCACAATAAGAACAAAAAGAAAAATATAGTTTCATGAGAATGCCTTGAGGGTGCCAAAACAGGTTTTGATTTTGTTATACATGCACACTTATCTTTTTTTTAATGCATGTGCATATTTAAGTCTGCAGTTGAAGAAGTTTTGTAGAGGACTTTATTTATTTTACAGTGCAGTATATCAGAAAGCTGCCTCTTTGCCCCTCTTCTTTGAGGACACTTTTGTCTCCCTGTCTGCTGCAGTCCTTGTTCTGCTTCAGGAACTCCATTTGCCTTAGAAGGACTTGACTTAGGAACATTCAGTACTGTATTCCCCTCCTCAACTCCCACTTGTTTTCTTTCTCTTCACTTAAGTCGGCAACATGGTTTAAAAACAAAAGCACACAAAGAGTCCACGAACATTCTCAAGAGATTCTGTTAGAATTCCAAAGGCATATAATTAGGTACACAATGATTTTCAGAAGTGGTCTGAGGGCAAAGGAAAGGAGGATTTGCTTAGGCAGTGGCAAAAACAAGTACATTGGTACCTCTAGATATTATTTTATTTATTTTTATTTTAGAGTATTTTTACCTCACCTTTCTCCTTTAAAAAGGGACCCAAGGCGGCTTACAGAATGACGGATAATATACAGTCCAGTACAATTAAGACATGTTCAAGTATTGAGAAAAGTGAATTGAGGGACATCTTACAACATTAACAGACAACATTGCTAGAGATGGGCACAAAATGAAAAACGAAATGCTGTTTCATCCTGTCGTTACATAACAAAATGAAATGAAATTAACCAAAATGAAATGAAATGACACAAGGAAACAGCATGTCATTACAGACAAAATGAAATGGTTTTTTTGTTGTTGAAATGAACCATTTTGTTCTATCTGTAAGCCGCTTGGGGGAGGGAAAAAGTTTTTTTAAAAAAAAGCTCCGGGCTTTTTTAAAAACCCTTTTTCCCTCCCCCAAGCGGCTTACAGATGGGCTTTTTTAAAAACCTTTTTCCCCTCCCCCAAGCTACGCCAGCTGATCGGCATTAGGGTGGGGGGGAAAGGTTTTTTTCCCCATCCCAGCACTGATCAGCTGGCAGGCAGGGCTTGGGGAGGGAAAACAGTTTTTTAAAAAAGTCCGGGGCTTTCATTTTGTTCATTCTCATCCAGTTCATTACTGCAGATAAACATATATGTAAAGTTGAGATAGTAGGTCCCTTAGAATCTGAAGGTGATGAGAGGTATAGCTGGGTATCATCGACATACTGGTGGCACTTAACCCCAAAAGTCCTGGTAATTTCCCCCAGTGGTTTCCTAGAAATGTTAAATAACAGGAAATTAATACATTCCTCAATACACTTCATAGCTTGATTTTTTAAAATTATGGATCCAAATGGGGTGCAATGCACCATGGGAATGTGCATTGGACCCCCATATCCATTAACTCATTAACCACTGATTCAATTATCCACAGTCGGTAGAGGAAAAAATTAAATAAATAATGCAGCAGCCTCAAAGCAAGCGACTATCACAAGCAGCAGCCGTAAAGCAAATTACTGTCGCAAAACAGCAGTCGTAAAACAAGGTACTGTCACAAAACACCAGTTTTTTTGGGGGTTGGCATTCTCTCTTAACCACCATTTTCATTAGCCACGAAAAGGCCTTGAATCCCCAGCAGATACCGGGGTCCTACTATATTCCAAAAAAATTCACAACTCAAGTTTTCCCATATAGAATTTTCATATTTTGAGTTTCTCTGAAGTTTTTTTTCCAGACAGAAGTCCATTTTTTCAGATGGACTTCTGATGGACTTCATTTTGTATCACATATTTGTTTTGTTTCTAGGGACAATCATATCTTGAGGTACCACTGTACTCATTTTCTTGGTGTGCCTCAATGTCCTTGTAGAATGGCGTCAGTTTCCCTTCGTATTAATGCCAAGCAGAAGACATAGAAGGGGGAATTTGCCCTATGACATAACCCACTCTTCAACTTGTGCATACTCTTTATTATTAATAGTGAAAAGGCAAGTACATGACATTTTAAGTGAAAGACCTCCACATTTAACTAGCAGTGGATTGAGGAAACAGGTCTTTGCAACATAATATCCCTCCCTCCATGACTCAGTCCTGTTCGAATAACAGTCTGGAAGGCAGGCACGTTGTGCTATCATCATGCACTGGCACCCCTCATCTTTTCTGTTATGAATTTTGCCACACTAGGAAGTTGAGATGTAAAATTCCCAGACATTTTGCAGGTCAGGGGGAAAATCCATTTTTTCTGGGGTCCCCCCCCGTTCCCCCTGTTTTTCATTTTTTTCATTTTTTCAGGAAAAAAACCCAAAAGGCTTCCAGAAAAAAAACAGAAAACTTGTTTTCTGGAATTTTCCAGTTTTTTTTTTTGGGCCTTCACATCTTTACTAGGACGTATGTATAGTATGGAATGGTGATGCTTTTTACACCTCAGGCAGTAGGAGTCCTTGCAACACCTCTGTGAATAAAATCAAATTCTGCCTTTTGAAGTGCATAGTCAACAAATTAACACTGTGAACAAGGAATTCCCTCACTATCATTTCATATGCACATATCATCATCATTGATATGATGAATTTCAGAGGTACCTCCATACAATTTGTCAAGTTTTCTGCCATGTCTAGAGCAGGCATGTCCAAACTTTGGCCCTCCAGATGTTTTGGACCACAACTCCCACAGTCCTTTGCCATTGGAAACACAGGCTTGGAATTCTGGGAGTTGTGGTCCAAAACATCAGGAGGGCCAAAGTTTGGACCTGACTGGTCTAGATTATGTATATCTGTGCTTATTTCAAAAGGACAATAGGTAAGTAGTGAGCAATGGGTAAGTAAAAATTATTTTAAGCAGCTATATAACTACATAACATTGCAATGCTATAAACTAAGGTGGGGAAATTCTAAATGAATGAATGAATGAATAAATAAATAAATAAATACTACTTTTCAAATGGTATACTGCATTTCTAAGCTCTGCTCCCATTATGTGACCCTGATCCTTTTCACTCCTGCCAATTATTGTATCAGGAACACAACAATAAACTACGTAAGTTGCACGTCTCATTTGATCGTAATTTGAGCTGGGCCAAGCTTTATAGGAGCAGAATGTGGTATTAGTCCACTTTCCATTCTGAAGTAATGCTATTCCACAAATTCTGCAAATGAGTAGGGGGATTGCTGGCTGTGTTCCAGGTCAATTACCTTTATTACATGAATAAGTTGCTGTATATACAGCTGTAGATGTGTTTTGTACAAAAAACAACAAAGACAGTGCAGTGTTTGATAAATGTTGATCGTTACCACACATGTGTGTGCAAGATCTCCAGCTAATGTATGAAAAGAGCTCTCCTTCTGCCCTCAGCTCATTGGATAGACAATATTATACTGAGCCCTCATCTGATCTTGGAAATGTTCGCCCAACTGCAAAAATGGAGAAAACATTTTGCAACAATTTCCATATATTTTTAGTGGTATAGGAGCCAGATACAGTATTTCACATGTAATCTGAGATACACTTTTAGCAGGGAGTGGTAACAGTTTCAAAAAGTCAGGAAATATTGTTCACTTAATCTGCCATTGCGACAAGTGATTCTTTGGACTGGCAGTCATGCATTAACTGGCATGACAAGATTGCCAAATAGCTGCCGCTTCTGGACATATTGTATGAGTGTGAGAGCTCCTAAACATCTGAAAGAAACTGCTAAGATAGATGAGGTTTGTAATCTTTTTTACTTTATCATTTAACCTTGTGCCCCTCCTTTGGTTTAACTGTGTTTCAGTGATTTAAGCTGAGGTGGGGTTGAGAGATGTGACTACCTGTATTATATATTCTTTTGTCTTCCGTCACACAATAGACTTCTTATCACACAGCATTTCTGTAAAGATACCAGATGCATGTGTAAATGTTTGGGTGAGTACCTTAGAAGTAAGTGAGAACTGCAATATATGCTTGCATTTGTAATTATTTCCCTGCCCAAATGTCATGGTTGTGTACCAGGCATGTCTAAAGTCAGGCCCGGGGACCAAATGTGGCCTGTTTTCAAATTTTGAGTGGCCCGTGGCCTCTTTTCCCTGCTGGCTCAGCCTGTCATGCATGCCTGCCCACTGGCCTCTCCCCATACCGGAGGGGGGGGAGTCAGCTTGCTGTTTTACGGTTTGCTTGCCCTCCCTGCCTCTGTCACCCCACCAGCCACCAGCCCAACCTACCCGCCCCTGGCTCTGTTGCTGAAGCATCCTCCCCGCCTGCTTGTATAATAATAGAGATTTGCCCAAAGTCCAGTCTGGGGCCCAAATGCGTCTGAATGGTCAGCCCCACACATTTTCACCTCGACAAATCTAGCCCTCCTTGCAAAACGTTTGCACACCCCTGTATACTATACTGTCTCTCTCTCACACACACACACACCACTCCCCTGCAACCCTCAGAGATAATGCATATAAAGATTCCAGGTTGCTGATTGCACTGCTGTACTCTGCTCTTCACAACTCGGTGGTGGATGGGGCATTGGGATGGATCCAAGTGATCAGAGGACAGCAGGTGGACATCTGAATATCCTGATAAGCATGGGAGCCCTAGATAGGAACCAGGGATGAGGGCTGCAACTTGTCATGAGCAGAGTATAACTGGCTCTGGTGGGACAGATGGGTTCTAGCCATGGATGGCAAGGAGCCCACAGAGCGTCATACATCTATGTGTTCTCCAGAAATCTGCCATACCAAAGTAAGTCTTGCAGGCAAGATCCTGCTTGAGATTATGGTGTCATATCCAACCCAATGATTGCCAGTTTAATTGCTGCTGTAATTTATATGGTTGTGGCCTCTTTTATTCCATTCATGGGGGAATATCAGTCATATAAGGGGAATGAGGCCTGTTTTGCAGTATGCCCTCAGGAAACGATTCTCACGATGCCTTACAGTAAAGGTCCCTATTTTCTTAAATGTGATCCTCTTTTCCCTAGATATATGACCCTTCCTCCTGAGAGCAGCAATAGTAATAGAAAAGCAACACATTAGCTTCTCTTCTCTTATTCCACTTATAGTCTTCCCCATATTAGACAGGCCTAGAGATGGAGACAAACTGAAAACTAAATCACATTTGACCAATTCATCAAAATTTGTTGAGGTGTATTAATCACAAATGGAAATCCCCCAATGAATACAAATTGATGATTTTTAAGCAATTTTTGATTTGTTAATTCATTGGGCTATAAAATTCCACCCAAGGCATCTAGAGACACCAAAAATTGGTGGAGATTGGAATTTTGATGTCAGAATTATGCACCCCCAAATAAGCCCCCATAGTAAAGTTCTCCCCAGGAGTCTAGGGATGCCAGATTTGTGGAGAAGCTTCCTAAGACTTCCTAATTCAGTCCCTTGAACTTTGAAGAATATTGGATTTCCCCAACCTAATTGCTAGCACTTTTCCAAGGTGTGTGTGTGGAATTTGTGGGTTTATAACTCAGATGTCTGAAACCCATTCTTCACCAGACTTTGAGGGATTGTAGAGGAGAGCTGGAAGAAGCCTCCCTGAAAGTTTGGTGTCTCTATGTTCTTGGTGGGCATTGTTTTGGGGTGGCCCTCTTTGGGGGTGCCTAGCTTAGATGTCTGAATCCCAATCTTCACCAGATCTGCAGGGCTTGTATAGGAGAGGCAGAGGAAAGATCCCTGGAGCATCTAGATGTCAGGGGAGCCTTTTATAGCATTTTAAAGGCAGACAAATTGATTCATTAATTTATCAATTTGTCACTCAAAATCCATTGATTCTTCAATTTCTTGATTTGCCAGCCCCTGACAAATCATGGAGAATCACCATTTTGTTTTTATTCGTCCTCATCTCTAAATAGGAGATACTGTGTTATGGGAAGGGTAGTCCTTTCTGCAGGCTTTGTAATTTGATATCATCCCTCAGACTTCTACTGTTTCCCCTAAAGAGACCATATTCCCATATATTAGGCTCCTACAGATCTAGAACTATGAGATGGGACATGTGACCCTCAACAGTATATAGTCAACTGAAGTTTGGAGTTCTTTTATGTGCCTTTCTCAAATCTTAAAATCAGAAGGAAAACTCTTTTACTATGGAGACACATATATATTTGATCCCCTATGCTATCTGAGAAAAGGCATTGATTTTATAATTATGTTAAGATGATTTTGCCAAACTTCTATAGCATAAAAATTCCAGAGTGTGGTATCTCGTATATATCGATGTTGTTTCACCCACTCCAGAAAGGATTACCAAAAACCAAACCAAGCCAAACCAAACCAAACAAACAAAAAACAAAAACCTTGTTAAATATAGAAGAAGAAAAGCAAATAGCACACAGGTAATATATTGTCATTTGTCACACTTTTGAACTCTCCATTACTGTATGTTTGCTTATCACTTTCTTTTCTTCTCTTGTCTGTGTTATTCTTTCAGAGATTTGAAATGAATGTGCTCTCAAAATACAAAATTTGAATAGTGCAACGCTGTCCCACAGTGCTCAGTGGAAGCTGTCTCCATGTCTGTATACAGAGGATTTAAGCTTGACCACAGTGTCTTATATAGGACCACCCAGAAACCATTCTTACTAAAGTCTATGGAACTTATACATAGGTGCAGGCTGCAATATGTGTACACTTAAAACACAAATTGCTAAGTGGATTGTTTCTCAAAATATATATCCTTAAAAGTACTGGGGTACTTGTTTTGAAGCTGAGAAATGCTCTCAGTTCCACACAATAAGACACTTTCTTCCAGACTTATTGAAAATGTACTGTGTTTCTGGAAGTGAGAGATAATGAAAAAAATATTTGATCATTTTTGCTTATCTAATTATATGTTCAGCCTTTCATTTCTTAATGTATTACTTTTCAAATGGAAAAAAAAATGTGATTTGGCCACTTTCCAAATCTTTGCATCCTAATTTTTGTCCATGCCTCCTGATTTTAATTAAAGAAGTTGCTCTTCCATTCCTGCAGTAAAAACCATTGCCCTCCTTTTGGTTCAGAAAAGTTACTAAATCCACAGAGGTGGGTCGCTTGCTATAAAGAACAAGTTAACCATGTCTGTCATAATTGCTATGTGAGAGGGAGTTATCCTTCCATTAATGGCTGGCAAAAAAGGTTTGGAAATTTTCTTGGCAGAACCACAAACAACAAAAACTTATTAATTAAACGTGCTCAAACATGAAAAAAAATCTCTGTTTTAATATGCTCAGAAACTGTGCTAAATTTCAAGGATGTACTAACTCTTAACTTTAAGAATCCTCCTTTTTGGCAATGCATAAATTACCCATCATAAACATAGATACAGATATAGGGAGCTGTGTGTTGGAATGCTTACAACTACATATGTGCATATTTAATATGAGAGGCGAACAAGATTTATTTGGAATGAGCTGTTGCAGACAGCAGCACAGGCTGTGTTCAGATGGAGATTTGTCCCTCAGTCTGGTCTGCTGTGGGGAACAGGCTGGTTTGAACCATCCCACCTCTGATCAGTGTCTACTGGTCCATTTGAAGGTACTGTGTGTGTGTGTGTGTGTGTGTGTGTGTGTGTGTGTGTGTGTGTGTGTGTGTGTGTGTGTGTGTGTGTGTGTGTGTGTGTATTTTTAAATGTCATTGGGAGTGAACCAAAGCAGATTGCTTAACCTTCCTCTTCACTTATGTGGCATGATGACTTTGGGAACTTGAAAGCTTCCTCCCTTCCTTCACAGGTAAACAGGAGCAAGCTTTCAAGTTCCCATCGTTATCGAGCAGCTTAAGCAAAGCACCAAGAAGGCAGGGGCAGGACAAGGAGCATATCCTTTCTTTTTTTCCTATAAAAGAAGGCCAAACAGGGTTGTTGTAGGTATAGTGTGTTAAACCCAGGTGGGATAATTTTGCCATGTAGTTGCACCCTCATTGCAAGCTGGAATCCCCAGAATATTTTGCCAAATAAAACTTCTTAATCCTAAAATGCTACAAGATTCTCCATCAATTTCACAGCAACAAACTAACACATTTACCTCCCCGGATGCTATTAATGAAGTGTGTAGTTAACAGTTTAATGTTTCATATGTATATAGGTTCTTTGGTTGGATGTTGTTATCTTCCCACATAATAAATATGAATTTTGTATTGGACTCTTTTTTAAAAAAATCACATGGAAGAACATTGACTTTGCTGCAATATCTGTTTACATCATACATGTCCAAATTTCGGCCCTCCAGATGTTTAGGACCACAACTCCCACAGTCCTTTGCCATTGGAAATACAAGCTTGGAATTCTGGGAGTTGTGGTCCAAAATTTCAGGAGAGCCGAAGTTTGGACATGCCTGGTTGACATCTTATCCCTGCAAATAGTAAATAGGTAGATCCCACAACTGAAAAACAGATTTTTGTTTTACCACTTGTGCATAATGTTGATAGAGGCATTTGCTTCATTAGGTTCATGCCTTGCATTATTATTCCTTTCTCTCTTTTTGCAGAGGGTAGGGTGGGGCAGAAGACAGTTTGTAATGTGAACATTTTAGTGTGAAATATGCTAAAAATCCATTTTTTTAAAAAAAAAAAATGGAAAATTACAGACCTGACACCATGAAGGAATTGACCAAATGCAATTGCATCATTCTGTAAAGAATACATTTTCTTTTGAATATGTGTAACTTAATCATTCATGCATTAGAATGAGGTTTTACACTTTTGCACATTGGGAAAAATATCTCATGGACACCTGAAATAAGACCAACTTTGTTATTATTTTTAACTGCAGTGTTGTTATTAGAGATGGGCACGGAATGAACATTTTTTTGTTTCCGTTACCGTTTGTCGTTTCCGTTACGTAACAAAATGACAAACTAAAATTGTGATGAAAATGCATCAAAATGAACAGAACCACAAAAATTGTGGTCATTACGTTTCGTTTCCGTTAATGGCGACGTGCAATGAAATGAGCTGTTTTAAATGTTAAAAAACGCCCTGGACATCCGTAAAAATCGCAGCAATACTTATTTATATTGTCTGATAATACCTACCAGGGGGTTGGGGTCCTTAAAATGTTTGTTTTTGTCTTCTCCCATTGCGATGTATTTTTCTTTTCCCTTTAAAATGGATGTCACCACCAGCCACAAAATGGAGGCAAGCTATGTGATGTGGGATCATGTTCAACCAATAGCATGCCCAGGTTGCAGACTGGGTGGGCAGGTCTGGGAGCCACAGAGAGCATAAAAAGCTCTGGCAGCCCCCGTCCTCCTTGCAGTCTCTGGTGGGAGTTAGGGTGGGATTGCTGTCTCTGCAACTCTAGCTTCAGTCCTGCAGCCTCCCTGTGTGCGTGCGTGCTGCGTACCTCTCGGTGAGTACCCCCTCTGCCCCGCAGTGCAATCACTCTGCAGCTGCCTTGCACCCTGGGCAACGCACGCCACTGCCTTTGCAGCCTCCCCGCATACCTAGTCTATAATGTGTCTCTGCCAGCATCCATTTTTTTTAGTGTTTTCCCTCTGGTCTGGGGTGTTGGAGGATGCCTGTGCACAGAAATGCTTTAAAAATTGAGCAAAAAGTGGGTAGAAATGAAAAACGAAAAAATGAAAAACGGTAACAAAATTTTTCAAAAAATTCCTGACAAACGGAAACGAACTGAAATAGACCTCTCAATGACAAATGAAAAACCGAAACACATTTTTTTGTTTCGTGCCCATCTCTAGTTGTTATTATAAAACAAAGCCCCACCTCCCACCTCCCTTTGTATTTTTACATCACTGGCATGCCTCCAAAAAGAAGCATGGGCCATTACTACTAGTCACATACTCAGTGTTCCCTTCACACACTTTTTAAATGCAAAACAAATAAACAAACAAACAAAAACAAAAAACCCACTTCATATTCATTCTTTGTTTTCTGTCTTTCTGGCAACAGTCTTTCCCATATACTTAAGAACCAGCAGTGTGTGGTATATCCTGCAGTTATTTTCCATTGTCTAGCAGTCTTCTGTCAAGCTGCTACTAATAAAAGTTGCATGAGGCCCTTATGACAGAGTTTATATTTTCCTCAGAAACAAACTGAAGTGCTCTTGAAGGCCTTAGCCATAGAGATTGCTGAGTTATAATTGAGAGTTTCAAAAACAGCCTTCCGAAGAATTTGTAAATGTGACATATTAATCTGTAACATTCTGTCATGACAGCCCCTCTAACCCAATGCAGAAAGAATTTTTGTTTGTGTTGTGAGGTTCCTGGTTGGATGAAATTATTAGAACTTCAGTTCCTGCATAAATATTACAGACAAACATTTCGGATTTCCCGGCCCTTCAGAACCATCTTGTCTTGTGTTGTAAAGAACTAAAGGGTAGGAAAAGCTATCCTTTGAACGGATTAATTGTTAAAAGTTTGGGAATAGTCAGAATTGTCACTAAAGAGCCTACCCAGACTAGCTATTTTGGATCAAGCTAGATTGGGCTGCAGAGAGTTGATTGAGCTTGGGAAGAGGACTAATGTGCCATTTGGCACGCTCCTTGCATTCAAATGGCAAACAATCCTTTGTTGCCTATATCTGAGCCTTTAACATAACATGACTCCAGTATTTGGGAAATTCCAAAAGGCCACAACTTTATTGATTAGTACAAGCAGTACTCTGGCTGAGTCATTGGTTCGGATTCATTGCATCAAGGGGCCCGCCTGCCCTTTGATGCTCCTGCCTTCCTCAAGGTCCCTTGGGAACACCCAGTTCTTGACCCTTGAAGGATCCCCTGGGGTGCCAACCCCATCAGTGCCCCGTGCCATAAATCATGTGCTGGGGGCCTCCGGCTGTCTCCTCTCATCTGTGGCCCCTTCCATTTGATGTGTCCCTGTCAGTTGTTCTTTCATACGTGCAGGTTCTCACCTGCTACTTTTTCCACTTGGATCCATCCCAATGCCTGTAAAACCACCAACCTCTCCTACAGTTGTGACAACCCTCCCCCCACAAATCTACAACTAACATTTTGCTACTAGTTTGACATATCTAAAGGTTGGGTGGGCTGGGCTTGCCCAATCTCTCATTCAAAAAAGGGGGGTTGCTGCTTGTGGCTTCCCCCTTTTATCTCTTGACCTCCCGACCCCGTGTGAGCACATCACACTCACCAAGGGGCCTGGATTGACCCACGTCATGTGATCTTGCCCAGGCCTGCCCATTGGGTGGGCCCTTTCATGTGATTTGAACCTTCCAGCTTTCCTTTCCACATGGCAATTGACATTGTTCTTTATTTGCCCTGGTGCTGCTTTGGCAACAATCGGCAAACCCGGTAAAGCAAAATGTTCTGCTTATATACCGCCCCATACCACTTCAAGTAGTCTCTGGGTGGTTTGCAGTTTAATTTCAGTATGGAGGCTACACATTAAGTCAGGTCCTCTTCCTTTGTAGCCCAATCTATTGTCAATTGAGTGCTTCCCTTGATTGCAGAGTGGGAAGTGAAAGGCTTTTTTTTTTTTTACAACTGCTAGATCATCACTGACACAATGAATTACTGCATTTATATTATTTAAATAATTATTTGCCTGTTGATGCATTCCTGACTGAGAAACTGTTTCAACTGACAATATATAGACAGGGAAACAAATTTAAAAAGAAAAATGAAATAAAGTGATTCATTACATCAGCAACAATCAGGGGAAATGTTCAATTTCTGATATCCTGAAGTGGCTCATAAAGCACTCAGAATACCAGGAATTGCCACAAGAAGGAGCTGCCGGGCTCTACTTGAGATCATTCCAAGCAACTACACTTGTTTGGAATGGACTCAACCTGAGCCCTTCCACCTATAACAAAATAGTAGATCCTCCTGACAGGGTTTCCAAAAGGTGCAGGTTGGAATCAATTGGCCTGCTCAAGCAATGTTGATGTGTGTGTGTGGGGACGGGGAGCAGGCCAACCTGACTTAACAACACACTGAACAGCAGGACAAACACTTATGTGGGTTTCTTCTATATTGCAGTAACCATCTAATCAAGATTAGAGGGCCGGATTCAGAACAAATGGACAGGTCACAAAGCAGAAAGCCACTGCAAACTACAATTTACTACATTATTAGCATATGTATAAAATCAACATGGAAAGTCAAGCTGCTATTTGTTATCAGGCCAATACAGCACACTATTTTTAAGTCTCACTCATAAGTAGCATTACCAGGTATATTAGGATGTTTATACACGACCCCTAAGCTCTGCTGCAAATGCTGCAAGGTCCGGAAAAATGTTTACCCACCAGCTCCGGACTTTGCAGACAATTAAGTGTGACCCCGCCCACTTTAGCGCGACCAAACAGCAGTTTTCTTGTACCTGGTCTTTGATGGTGACAAATATTTGATCCGGTGTAAGGATAGTGAGTGCAGGGCTCTCCTGGCTTCCGTTTGTTCTTTTTTTGCGCCCCGCCCCTTTAAGAGATCTGAATGCTGCCGGGAACAAAACGGAGGTAAACCGGCATGCTTTTCTTTCTTTTTTCTCCCTCTCTCAGGCAGCCAGCAACCAGGAAGTGCAGAGGGGGGTGGGGACAGAGGAAGACAGAGGAAGAGTGACGAACCCCTAAGATCTCTGGTCCAAATTTAAGTGGCCAGCGGATCTTAGGGGTCGTGTAAAAAGGCCCTTAGTCACCTGAAAACTGAGTACGGCAAATACAATAGTCTTCAATATTCTACCCAGCAGGAAGCAAACATTTAAACAAGGAAGTTAGCTTTCTTTCTACAAACTGTGTAGAAAGAAAACATCCCCCATTGCCAACCAAAACTTTAAGTCAACTGACTACTTGATTCTTGGTACTGTATTGTTAATGGTGCTGTTTTTCAAAGTTACAAGGTAATAGAAATTGTTCTGTGTTTTTTTTCTGGATACATGGCTAGTGCATTATTCACAATCAAGAAGATTAGAAATTTAGTTACAAATGAGAAGAAAAACTCCCAGGTTTTTAATAAGCGCCTGCACAAAGCATCAATCTCTTTATGTCTCTCTCTCTCTCTGTGTGTGTGTGTGTGTGTGAATTGCCAACCTCTGATCTATGCACAGTGAAGCCAAAAGTAAACAAATTATTCATAGTGACTTCATTTGTCCTTGTTTATCTCAGTGATGCCAGGACTGCCCTTGTTGTATTTATTCTTTTATCTATCTCTGAGCAAAGATTAGTGACTTTGTTGATGTCTTTACAGGAGGACAAGGAGTTGTATAAATTTTTAAATTTTAACATGCTTAATCTATAAAAAAATATGTCCACATCCACATAGATCAATAAATTGATTGTTTCCTAAAACAAACTAACAAATGCCTACCTGCAGTCTCTTATATATATCCATAGGGAGACTCTAAGGTGTTCATCAGGAGTTAATTGTTCTAAGGAATGAAATAAGGCAGATGGGCATATTGGTATTATCTGTCAGTTTTGTATCACCTGGTTAAAAAAATGGACATGCTTTGGCAGCTCATAATGTTCAACCACAAATTATCCCTCAATTTTGTATTCCCTAGTTAAGAGGTGTACATTTTTGGCAGCTCAATGCTCACCTCAAATTGGAAGAAAGCAGTACAACCTTCAAAGTCCATGCCAAACTAAAAAAGAAATTGTTGTCTTCCTCTTCCTCTAGTTGTGTCTCGTAATGCTGGGAAGACTACTTATTGACTCAGAACCGAATTGCAATTTATTTCCATTCCCCAAGCCAAGTTTTGACCTTGATTAGTCACGTGGCACCTGAGCTTTCTGTCAAACTCAAAGGAGCTCTAAAGCAACAAACACACCACACCAGTCTATACCTGTGGGACATACACATGCTTCTCAAATAAGATGAGATGGGTCGTCTCATTCTGAGACTGCTACACATTGACTAATTTCTCTATAAAACCTAGTGGACTGCCCTTGGAATCTTCTTGAACCATCGTAGCTGGCACTGTCCTTTCATCAGTATTTGGTTACAATGTGACCATGTTTTTCTCTGCTTCAGTTCACTCCTTAGTCTTTCGTGATCCTGTTTCCCTCTGTCTCCCTACTCACTCAAGACATAAACGTTAATGATGAGATTTCATGCTCAGTCAAGTTTTCGAAATCCACTTATAAAACATCAATCACATTACATACCTGCTCTGGCTGGGCAGCTCCTTCCCCCTCCTTTCAGGAGGTTGATGGCCAAAGATAAATAATGAACTAATATCCACAGCATCTCCCTGCTCCATCTTTCTTCGTTTCCTCCCCTATAATCCCTCTGCAGGTGATGACTTAGTTGTTGTGAGAATTTATATTCTTTTGAAATCTACCCTTTCACAGCATAATTGTCTCTATGGACAAGAAAATGTGCTCAAAATCCTCGACATATTGCACCTCTTTCTTCTCATTTGTCTTTTAAACATCCATGCATTTGTTCAGGGCCCCTGCCTAAAACTGCACCTTCATGTTGTCGATTCCTACATAACATGTAATGAAAGAGATCCCTTGATGTTATGATACAGTTAGTTGTACCTGGGCCCTAGCAAGAGTAACTAATGATAACGCAGCCAGTGATGGTGGTAAATAAACTGTAATGTCAGACAATAAGAACAATGACAGATTTTATTGAATGTTGCAAAGGAAGAAGATGGTGAGAAATGGATGTACAGCTGCCATGTTCAGCCGCATAGCTGAATTTCTGCCTTATATTTACTCACCCAGGGGCAGTTCCCTAATACAGTATGACCCCCGTATCTGTGTGGGGTTGGTTCTGGGCTGCCCAGAGGATACTGAAATCCACAGATAAGAGTACTACTGTACTCCATTCCACTTTGTTAACTGGTAAAGAATTTGAAGTGACTTTACTCTTGCATGCTCTTTCTCTCTCTTTAATGGCCTAAAGAAACTACTACAGTTATTTTGGCTTTGGAACAATCTGGCTAAGACAGCTAAGGCAGATGCCAGGAATGTTTATCAGACTAGGGTACCCTATTAAGCAATTAAAAAACAAGCCCTTGGGATAATCATGTTGGATGCATCTCTCATGTCTGAATAGCTCTTAGGCAGTTAAAGAAAATTTATCTGCGAAGAGGGAGATGGCAAGTATTCACAACATTTCTCATCCTCTGTGATTTTCTGCAACTCAGCATATTAAGCCCCCTCCAAAGACTTCCTCCTGAGTTTGTGAGATTGCCTGGCTTTCCATGAGAATGAAACTCTGCCAATATTTCCTTTGCATAAGTGAATTTCCTTGCTTCCCATGAAAATAATACCACAGTGTTGCTTCATCATCCCTATTTTTGCCTCTTTTTCTGTCTAGGAAATGGCCAGATTCCCCACAACTGAATGCAATCCTGCAGAGGAAATAATGCCATTCTGTAGAGGAACTGGCACATCCTGCATATATTGAAAAAAATGTGTGGTAATTCTAGGCAGGAATTGTAATAAACCTATACATTCGGGGGGGGAGGGAATTACCATAAAAATTCAGCAACATCCCAAGAGATTTCCTGAGTAATTTCTTAGGGCCTTTTTACACGACCCCTAAAATCCGCTGGCCACTTAAATTCAGACCAGAGATCTTAGGGGTTCCTCGCTCTTCCTCTGTCCCCACCCCCCTCCGCACTTCCTGGTTGCTGGCTGCGTGAGGGAGGGAGAAAAAAGAAAGAAAAGCATGCCGGTTTACCTCCGTTTTGTTCCCGGCAGCATTCAGATCTCTTAAAGGGGTGGGGCGCAAAAAAAGAACAAACAGAAGCCAGGAGAGACCCGCACTCACTATCCTTACACCGGATCAAATATTTGTCTCATCCAAAAAGCAGGTACTTGAAAGGTGTGCTGGGACGCGCTACAGTGGGTGGGGTCGCACTTAATTTCCTCTTAACTCCGGAGCTGGTGGGTAAACATTTTTAATCTCCAGAGCTGGGAGCCATTTGCCCCAGAGTTTAGGGGTCGTGTATAAACACCCTTAGTGGGAATATTTCCAGAGCAAAATATTTTTTCTCTTCAAAAAATTTTCTCACAGATCAAGAGGCTGTGAGATCCACATTCCTAGGTAATGTACAAGACAACTTTTTGCCCTTCTCATTTACAGCTACATGCCAAGTCTATAGAGACTTCAAAAAAGGCAGATCTGGGATGTTAGACGTGGGTGGAATTAATAGATGCAACAGAGGAACAATTGTTGACATCCCAAGAACCAGAAGACCTACACAACTCAGCACAGATATAAAATCTGCACCACCAAAAAGGGTCCTAAGATACTTTTAGCTGATCTAGGGTTTAGAATGAAAGCCTTTGCCCACACAATAAGCAGAAAGGCTTCACAATTTCTGGTTTTACATTTAAGGACTTTCATAGAAGGACAAGGTGAGCACTAGCATTAGGTGGTCATCTCAAGCAGTACATGGATGGGTGCAAGTGGGGATAGCACTACCCCAGTGACTACTTTTCAACATCCCTCTGCCATTGTGTTCAGTACAACCTGTAGGTATGCCATCTTTGCACAGCCTGCCCTGCTAGAATTCTTCCTTCAAGGGCATCAGAGGATCCTGGCTCCTCACCATGGCTAGTCTGTTGTTAATCTGGTGTTGTAATGGAGGAGAAGTGGCATCATGTTTCCATTTGCCTCAAACGTAAAATGGCTTGGGGTGGGTTTGTTGGGATGCCCATTCACCCACTATAGTCTAACTAGATTGAATTATTCCCTCTCTCTAATAAGCCTTTAATCTACTTTCATTAGCACTAGTCTCAAATGCTGGGGGAAATACGATTGGTGTAAGGTCATAAGTAGATTATTAACTCCACCAAGACTCCATAAAGGCGAAGGGCCAAACTTTATATTAGAAATATTGCTAGAGGCTAACATCCATTTATGTTCCACAGAGGATTTTCAGGCAAACCAATCATACTTAATAAGAAAGCTGGTGTTTAGATCCCAAAGACTACCCATAAAATATATTGGAAACTAATTTGCCAATTATTAGAGTGCAAAATAACTTGTAGTGTGACAATCAGATGGTTTTCAGCACAGAAGGAATTGTCATTCCTAATGATAGGCTATGTCTAACATATATGTTTTGCTGTGAGATAGACAGGACAATCTGTGTGTGCTGGAAAAGAGGGTGGCAGCTGGGAACAGAGTATAAAGTGCATTGACAAACCATCATGTGGTGTAGACAAAAGACCACTGCATTTTGATATAGTTCTCCACAAACATGCTGAGTGACTTCCCATCACTCCAATATATACCTTCTGAGTCAATCACATTTAAGCTGGCAGGACCCCAATATGTACAAATTGAGATTCCCATAGATTTACAAATACAGTATTACTTTAAATATGTGTCAGGTATGACATGTTATGACACGCTTTTGTTTTTGATGTACAAGTTATTTGATTTTAAAAATGGGTGTCCTGCCTGATACAGTAGAATGAGAAGGATGCTGAAGGCGGCTCCTACCCAACAGTTTAAAATCCCAATATTAATTTAAAAGGTATAATGAAATCTTATAAATACTTCAGAAAACCCACACAGACATCCACACCCACACAATATTTTATAACGTACATAAAAGACTTGGTTAGATGCTCCAGAGGCAGCAATGGCTGCTCCTCAGAGCACTGCCATTTCTGTCATGGCAAGAACCTGAGCGGGAAGCTTCAGAAATCCCTCAGTGTCATCAAGGTTTCTTTCTTTATCTGGCCAGCTCTTTAATTTCATTCCAAAGGTCACCCCATTCTCCTTTGTATGTGCCAAAGCATTTCAAGATACCACTAATTAAGTTTAAACAGAAAAGAGGGATTTGCTGGGGCTGGTACAGATTTGCTACAGACTTTGAAGAAAGCATGTGGTGGAGAATTTTTGTTGTTTGTTCAGATTTATACAAAGCTTTTCAGCCCTTTCTAAATGTACATGCAGATGTGGGAGCCATAGTCTTCCAATAAATCACTTTCCTCTGTTTTTTCCTGTAAGAGCTTTAGCCGGGCATCACACACTGACGATTAGTGCACAAATAAAAAAGCTTCTACAACAAGCTTCACTAAATCCTTTCATCTTTTTCCTTTCCTCAATGGAGAAACGTGACAACCTGAGGAACCTTTTTGCTTAGTCAGGGAAGGTACTAAATAAGGGGAGGAATCATATAACTGTATAGTACAGTTTGTGGTGCTGGGAAATAAATCATGAGGAATAATTTCTTTGGCCTTATTTGAGCATTATAATTGGCAATGCGATGAATAAGTGTTATAGTGTCTTCATGGTTTCGGTGGCCAATTTGAAGACGTGAAGGGGTTTCCTTGTATATAGACTCTATATATGAAAAAGAACAATTTCCAGGGTTTTTGTTTATGGATAAAGTCTACATGCATGCTTGGCCTCTTCAGACATGATGCAGATATTACAAACAATGGAATGACAATGAGGGCAATGCTAGGCATTCTCCCCCAAGAGTGTTCAAAGCAGTGAGCTTCTCTTGAGTTTATTTTATGAAAGTTGATGTATTCATTACGTTGTTCTATTTTTGCTATCTGCTGTGTACCACCCAGAGTGACTACTGGTCTGATGGTAGGTATAAAAATCTAATAAATAAATAAACCAGTCAGAACTAACACTACGAGACCAGATAAGCCAGTGCTGTGACTCAACATAAGGTAGTCTCTTATGGTTCTCTGTCAAACTGAAACCTTAATCATCTATTTTTAATTTTCATACAATGCTATCAAACCTAATCCATTATAACACAAAGTATTTGCAAATGAAGTAAAGATATATTACAGTTTCTGCTTTGTTGCAAGAAGAGGCTGCCTGAATGCAATATTAAAGTAGCCCTTCCCAGTGAAAAGAGCGGGCCTGGTGCAGTTCTGGTGTAGGAGGAAGTAGGACAGATTTGTCTCCATGAACCAGAAGAAATTGACTTCTGACACTTCCGCAATGTGAACAAGGTGCTGGTCTAGCAGTCTTTGACCCAAGCCATGCTTGATCAGATTCTAAACTAGTTCACATGCTGCAGGCTCCGTGTTCATTTACACTGGTGTATTTACATTACATCAATTCCCTTCTTTCTTTCCTGCCTAAGATGCACATAGACCTGTTTTCTGTTGAAATAGCTTCTATTTCTCCCAGATCAAACACCCTCTTTAGTACACCAAAGCAAATGGCACCACCTTTGAAAGGCAAATAGGGTAGCATCCAAAGGAATTCAGATGAAAGGATAGAATCATTGGAGGCCAGATATTAGGATGTGAGAGATGAAAAGAACGTGTGTTTTATTCTTTCAGTGACCTGAGTATCTGTCACTCAAGGCAGAACTCTTGTTAATGAGAATTTAATTCCTGAGCCATTGGAAAAAGTTAATTAATTTGTAAATATATTTCATCTTCTAAGTGACAGCCCTTTCCACTTCAGTCAAAGCGAACGTGAAGGAAGGAGAGTGAAGGGACAAAAGACCTGCAGAGTCATCTGACGTGACTTTCATTCTGGAGAATCAACATGGCCTTGGCCCGTTCCATCTCCTCTGAGGAAAAGCCTTGAAAAATGGAAACAGCTTGATTGAGGTGATGGCAAAGGGCACTCTCCGCAATCTCACTGTGCTGTTCCTAATTGCTCATCTCTTTGCTAGGCAAAGGGTCTGTCTCCCAGCCTTTGACATTGCTATTCATGTCAGGAAAAGATATTCACCCACTTCTTTTGCGCTACCTTGATCTTAAGACACCTCATTTCCCTGCTGTGAAGAGCACCTCCTCAGAGATCTACTTGTTCAAAAATTCCTGGATGTCCAAAGAAAACTGAGGCAAAGTTTATGCAATTTGTTCCACATGGGTTTTTTCCCCCACAATAAAAAATATCAAGCAGGCAAAACTGTCTCCAGATTAGAGATGGTCACGAAACGCCAAAATGGCATTTCATGGTCATTATTCGGGCCCTGGGGTCTGCTTCATTCTGTTTCCATTTTTCGGGCCCCCAGGGCCCATTTCATTTCCGTTTCTTCGTTTTTTGTGTGTGGGCTGGGAGAGCATTCCCGCGGCCGTGGGGAGCCCTCCTGGGGCCGGGGCAAGCCTCCTGGGAGAGCTGTCTTGCAGCCATGGGAGCCCTCCCGGGGCTGGGCGCCGCCAGATCTGGTGGCAAGCCTGCCAGCAGGAGAGCAATCCCGTGGCCACGGGGAGTCCTCCCAGATCCGGGCGCTGCTCCGGTCACCACCCCAACAGGCCGCCACCCCCGGAGCACTGCCAAGCGCCACCCTCCCTTGGGCCCCCTCCCCAAGGACTGATCCACCATGCCGTCTGCCACCCCCGTCGGGTCACTACCCCCAGAGCCCCGTGCAGCGCCGCCCTAACTGGGGCCCTTCTCCCTGGGAACCACTCTGCCCCGGAAGCCACCCCGGAAGCAGACTGCTGCCCTGAACGCCCCCGGGAAACCTGTGGGGGATGCAGCTGCACTCCCCCCCCGGTGCTCCAACGACGCCCTCTGCTCCAGCTTCCGAGCCGGTTGCACCATTGCTGCTTCGCCACATGGCTGAGATCCAGCCCATAAGGGCTCGGATCCCGCCTCTTCTTATGAGATCAGCAAAGTCTCATGTTGTCAGTTCCGGCGGGGAGGGGGCAAAGAGGCTCTGCCAGGCCCAGCCCCATCTTGCCGCCTTCTGCTGCTCCATTATTCATTGCGCGAGCGGCATGATGGCAATAACGGAAATGAACAGAACCGAAGAAAATTTTCTTGGTTCTGTTCTGTTCGAGCCTGCCCCATCGCAATGGTCGTTATTCATACCGTTACATAATGGAACGAATAACGGAGAACGGTAATGAAAAAATGGTCGTTTCATGCCCGTCTCTACTCCAGATAGAGGGAGAGCCATCCTGGAATGGCCGGTCACTGTCTGACATCTCATTGGAACAGAGCCAGATAGTTGCTTGAGTGAAGTAGCAAATTGCACCCATCCTGATTCATGAATGGTCCATGGTGACCTGAAGGTGCTGCATCATCATCATCATCATCATCATAATCATCATCATCATCATCAGTAGCAGTATTATTGTAATTTTTATAACACATATCACCTTCTGTGGCTTTCCTAGCTGTTTGGACTCCAGAAGAGTTGTATGGTGGGAAATACTTTGATAGCTTTCCATGGACTTTAAAATTATGTTCCTTCACTAAGTGTTAAATCCCAGCAAACCTAAGTGTGCAATGTAAATGCAAGTTAGAACACACAGATTAATGAAAATACAAGGGAAATTCAAGGGTAAAAAATAAAAAGCAATCAACTATGATATGAAAGAACTAGAAAAATATTTATTGTATTTATTTATACTGCCCATCTGGCAATAGGGCCACTCTGGGCAGCTCACATTGGTGCAAACAAACAAACAAACAAACAAAAGAACAAAAATGAGGACAAATCAAACAGATAAAAATAACAAACAATTAACAATAATCACAGTTAATCTCCAGATTTAAAAGAAAAAAAGATGGAAGAGGTGAAATCCTTGCTAAAAACAACACTGTATTATGCTGTCATGGGCTGTGTTAAGACCCATCTGAACAGCCATGCTTTTAAGGATCATTTAAAGTTTCCCAGTGATGGAGTCAGTCACATATTGGGAAGTAATATATTCCACATATTAGGAGCAACCACTAAGAAGGTCCAGTCCCTGGTCTTTTCTTTCTGGGCCTCTCTTAGGGCCAGAATCCTCTACCGGATTGTCTGGGAGGACCGGGTAATATGGAAAGTTCTCGTTGGAAGGCATCCTGTCAGCTATTGAGGTCTTAAACCATTTCGGGCTTTGAATGTTAACATCATCACTTTGAAGCTGATTGCTGAAATGAACAGGTAACTGGTACAGGGCAGAAGGATATACAGTATATCACAGAAGTAAAATATTTAAGTATCTATTTTCATAAAGCAACAGTGAAGAAATGACACTTGGCTACAATGTAAAGCAGTGAGTATGCAACTTGTATAACATTGTAAATGTGCTGTCCCCTCAAAATAACGCAACACACAGCCGTTAATGTCTAAACCGCTAACAAGAAAAGTGACTACACTCCTAAGTGGCAATGTCCAAATTGGGAACAAAGTGTCAATGTTTTGTGTGGCTACCATTATTTTGCAGTACTGCCTTAATCCTCTTGGGCATAGAGTTCACCTGAGCTTCACAAGTTGCCACTGGAGTCCTCTTCCACTCCTCTATGTTGATATCACAGAGCTGGTGGATATTAGAGACCTTGTGCACCTCCACCTTCCATTTCAGGATGCCCTACAGATGCTCAATAGGGTTTAGGTCTGGAGACATGCTTAGCCAGTCCATCACCTTGACCCTCCGCTTCTTTAGCAAGGCAGTGGTCATTTTATAGGTGTGTTTGGGGCCGTTATCATGATGGAATACTGCCCTGTGGCCCAGTCTCTGAAGGGAGAGGAGCATGCTCTGCTTCAGCATGTCACAGTACATGTTGGCATTCATGGTTCCCTCAATGAACTGTAGCTCCCCAGTGCTGGCAGCACTCATGCAGCCGCAGACCATGACACTCCAACCACCATGCTTGACTGTAGGTGCAACACACTTACTTGTCTTTGTACTCATCACCTGGTTGCCACCACACACACTTGACACCATCTGAACCTAATAAGTATATCTTGATCTCATCAGACCACAGGACATGTTTCCAGATATCCATGCCCTTAGTCTGCTTGTCTGCAGCAAACTGTATGCGGGTTTTCTTGTGCATCATTTTAAGAAGAGGCTTCTTTCTGAGATGACAGTTCTGCAGACCAATTTGATGCAGTGTTTGGCATAGGGTCTGAGCACTGGCAGGCTGACTCCCCACCCCTTCAACCTCTGCAGCAATGCTGGCAGCACTCATATGTCTATTTCCTAAAGCCAACCTCTGGATATGACATAGAGCATGGGCACTCAACTTCTTTGGTTGACCATGGCAAGGCCTCTTCTCAGTGGATCCTGTCCTGTTAAACCACTGTATTGTCTTGGCCACTGTGATGCAGCTCAGTTTCATGATCTTGCCAATCTGCTTAAAGCCTAGGCCAGTGGTGGTGAAACTTTGGCACTCCAGATATTTTGGACCATAACTCCCACAGTCCTTTGTCATTGGCAATACAAGCTTGGAATTTTGGGGGTTGTTGTCTATAACATCTGGAGTGCCAAGTGTTCATCACCACTGGCCTGGGCCATTATTATATAGAACAACAATTAGTTTTTTCAGATACTTTGATAGTTCATTACCATGAGGTACCATGTGGAACTTCAAGTGGCCAGTATGAAAGAGTGAGAACAATAACACCAAATTTGAGAGTGAGAGAGATAATGCCTGCTCTCCCTTCACACCTGAAGTCTTGTGACACTAACAGGTCTCATGACACCAGGGAGGGGAAACGGCTACTTGGGCCCAATTTGGACATTGTCGCGTAGGGGTGTACTCACTTTTGTTGCCAGCGGTTTAGACATTAATGATTATGTGTTGCATTATTTTGAATGGACAGCACATTTACACTGTTATACAAGCTGCATGCTCACCGCTTTACATTGTAGCCAAGTGTCATTTCTTCTCTGTTGTCACATGAAAAGATATACTAACATATTTACAAAATGTGAGGAGGGTTTACTCACTTCTGTGATATACTGTATGTTGATATTTCCTCACTTCTGTTAGCAATCTGGCTGCCATATTCTGGACCTGCGGGAGCTTCCACATCAGCCTCATAGGCAGTAAAAAAAGATACTCAATTGAGATGTGATATTGGAGGAAATTATGAATTCCATGGGCCACCAGAAAGACAGATAAGTGAGTAATAGATCAAATCAAATCTGAATTCTGTCTATGCAAGCAAATGAGTGATCTAGAGTTACCATACTTTAGACATACCATAAGAGACAGGACTCACTGCAAAATATAGTAATGCTGGGGAATTCTGAGGACAGTAGGGGAAAGGGAAGGCTGGATATGAGATGAATTGTTCAAAAAAAAAAGAGAGAGAGAGAGAGAGAGAGAGAGAGAAAGGAAGCAACAGCCTTGAGTTTACAAGACCTAAATTATGCTGTCATTTGGTAAGCGGTAAGACATATTGGAATCACCAATTCATGCTACCAGCATAATTTGGGAGTAGCTTGATGGCACATAAAGGCATAGGACACATATGCCATGAACTGTCATGGGGACACAACACGTAGGCCCTGATTTTTTTTTAACCAAAAACATTGCAGGGGCAAAAGGGTAAATAAATAAATAAATGCTCAACAACTTCAAGGAGTATTTGGTGTTCCTTTGGGCTCCTTTAGGTCCTCTCTGCTTCCTGTATTTTCCAATCTTCCAATCCAGGTAGAATGCATTTGTGCATCTTCCACAAAGCCAAAAAAGGAATGTGGGATTGACACTTTTGTCAAGTGTTTTCTTAATGCTCGAATGTGAATATGAAAGTTCCCTTACAAAGAAAGTTTGGAGCACATTTATAACATTTATAAGATTATATTTATAACAGACTGGCTTCATTCTATATTTATATTCTTTATATATATTTACTTTATTGAAAATTGTGTACTCCCACTTCAAGCCTATAACTCAGGCTGTCAAGGTAGAATAATAGCCTAGTGTCTTGACAGGTTCTGATGCAACATATCGCACAAACTGTATCCTCTTCACTGGTTACAGAATTGGAGACTTATATTTAGGTTTTCCAGCAATTATAGTTTCTTGAGGATTTCACCAGCTCTGCCGTTGACAATTGCTTTGTTCAGGAGTCAGTTCTGAAGGCTTCAAAAGTACATAGCAATCAAGTATTTCTGTGTTCTATGTTGATTTTAAAACAACAACAATGTTGTCTGGGATAACTCAGGGAAATCTGCTTACTTTTGGAGGTTTTCTTAAATAAAAATATAACTTTGGTTTTTTCTGTTGATTGGCACTTGAGCAAGAAAGAAACAATTCTAAGTGTTTTAACTTCTGAAATAATCTCAAATGTTTCCTAAAATATGGATACTGTTGTTGCGGATAACAATCAGGGAGCAGGCTGTGAAATAATGAAGTCAAGAACAAAGTGCTTTTGACTAGCCAGAACAGTGTCCAAAATCCTGTTCCTTGTTGGAGTACATTGCAACTAGAATAGGCCCATTGAATCAATGGTACTGAAGGAGAAGTTGACTCACCAAATCCTCACAATGGACTGCCTCTAGTTGGTGCTTACTAGGCTACTATGAATCCAGGGGTGGAGCTCTCCCATTCAGCCTATCTTGAAGAGCAGCTCTATGGTCATCATGGTGGGTGGTTATTCTCTAGCCCGTTTCTCGTCTCTGTGGTTTACTCTCCCTATTATATTCAATGAAAAAAATCAATTGTGCAAGGGAATTTTTTTTAACAGCCAGGTTGGGAAGTGTCTGCTGGGGCTGAAGCTGAGGCTGGGAACTCCACCAGGTCGGGAGGCCTCTGCAGCTGCTGCTCTGGAAGCTCCTGGTGTGTGTGTGTGTGGGGGTGCATTCACTCTATAACACGCACAGACAGTACCCCTTATTGTTGAGGCAGGAAAAGTATGGATTATAGAGCGAAAAATACAGTAATATCATTTGCTACCATCCTTACTGATTCTAATTAAAACTTACCAACATCACTAGATTTGGGCACTTGGCATTTTTATCCTTACCCAACCACTCATTGACTGAGCAGGGAGTCTCTCCGTCCTGCCTCCACAGCACAATGTTTGGGGGAAATGTTGCTCTCAGCTGCCCTTTATGTATTAGAAGTAAGGGGTGTGGCTTGGTATTTAAATGGACATTCAAGTCCCATTAGCTTTGCAGAGGACCAGCTCTTGGTAAAAACAGAAGGCAGCTAAAACTGTTTTACTGATATGATTTGACACAGCTGCTTGAATGTTGGGTCCCTTTAAGGGAGCAGCTATCATGATGATGATGAATGACTGCATTTTAGAATTATTACCAGGTTCAACATGTCTTTCTATGGGGTTCTATTTTTTCCAAATCTTATTTGTAATCTAATCTGAAAACATAAAACACTCCTTTAGTCTTGCACTTCTAGGTGCTGCCCTCTGAAATTATTTTAACACTCTGTCTTACTGAGTTCTGGGAAACATATTAACATAATATCTGTGGAAGAATTTTAGGGTAAAAAAGAATTGTAATACTCACATTCCTAGAGATGTTGTTCTGACATTTCAAAATATATTCATGTACTGACTATTATATCCAGCAACAATAGAGAGTGATAGAGGTCTCTAAAATCCAGCAGGGAGTGAACAGTAGAATCTAACATCCATGTCTTCTTTCTCCTTCCTTGTGCCTTGTAGCACACCAGAGGTTTAACATACTGAAAGCTGTCAACACTAGAAAACTGGCTATTTCGTCAATGATTATTTTGGCCCTTGAATAGCAGGTGCTGATTGGATCTGTCTAGAAAGTATGCCAGTTTCATTACTTCAATCCAACATTTACAGCCCATGTGGTAGTCAGTGTACTGTGCATACTTTATTTCAATCTGTGCTTAATAAATCACACTGAATAAATCACACTGAAATAATATCAGTGGTTCATGGGATTATATATATATATTCTTTAAGAAGGTGAACTTGAGGTTGAGAACATGCATCACTATCAAGTCCTTGGTAGAACATTTTGATTGACAAATAAGTAAATACAATTCACAAAGCAAGGAAATGTGAAACAAGGTTAAACATGCCATTCAAACTGTTCAAAGAATGGCATTTTATAGCTAAAACATAATGCTCTGAATTCTTCCCCCAATCACCATTTTCCCTTCTTTATTGCCTATATAATTATAAAGCTGTGTAACATATGTTCTTTCTGGATGGAGAGTTTTCTCTATGAGGACCAAATGTCTATATAATTTATATTTCCCAGATCCCCTGTGCTTATATTGCTATAACATGAAGCATCAAAAATGTACATTACAGAATACCAGGCTGTGAAGGGTCCCATATCTGTTTTGCACATATCTGGATATGTGTTCATGGTATTTTTGAATTATGCTTAGTAATCAGCACTGGAAAAGCCCTAGCATGATATTTGATAAATGATGCATCATATTGTTCCACAGAATCGTATATGCTCTTGGTAAATTCAAGAAAGACTTCACAATATTTTCAGTTTGTCCATGGCAAAAGAAGTAAGTTATACAGGTAATATGTGATTAGAAGTAATATTCTAATAAAAACATAATTGTCAAAACTTACCTATACTGCAAGACACAATACTACCAGATACAGTATATCTCAATAATACCCATTATTTAATACTCTGACTAAGGTGAAACAGGTTGTCTTTCAGTCACAATGCAATGCTTGTTAAACCGTGAATAACCTGGCACAAGGCATAAATATGATAATTACTGAATATTACTTACTTGTTTTAATTTTGCCT
The DNA here is from genome assembly GCA_029282475.1 of Phrynocephalus forsythii. NCBI lineage: Eukaryota > Metazoa > Chordata > Lepidosauria > Squamata > Agamidae > Phrynocephalus > Phrynocephalus forsythii. The sequence continues at coordinate 38,643,908 of JAPFRF010000010.1, forward strand.
AGTTGTTAGTTTACTGTTAGATTGTTGTTTATTGCTGTGCTTAGTCGCCACTTTGTTAGTCGCCCAGAGTTCCTGTGGGAAGATGGGCGGGGTATAAATATAATAATAAATAAATAAATAAATAAATAAATAAATAAATAAATAAGCAAAATTTGATCTTCATAATAATGAAGGGTTATGTGGGAGAGAATTGCTGGATAGCTCACTAGTGTAGGCATTTAGTTGGAAGTTCAATTCCCCACGGTGTTTCCCTGACAAGATGGACTTGGTGATCCATAGGGCCCCTTCCAGCTCTGCAGTTCTTAGGAGATGATGATGACAACAATGGATCTATAATATTGTTAAGCAACAGCCTGATGCTCCCTTCCCTATTTAAAAAGGAAAAAGGTATTTGCATATTGCAAAAAGAGATCTGCTGATGGAAATTGATAATGGTTGTTTTAAATATGGAGACAAATTCTGAACTAATAAAAATTAATGCAAAAGAACAAGTACCATTGGGAGTAACCAAGAAACCAAAAGTCTTGTATCATCTTTAGAGATGGGCACGAAATGCATTTTGTTGTTCATTATTCATTTCGTTAGCTAACAAAACAAACAACGAACCAACCCATCAAAGAAAAATGAAGTCAAATGAAACGAAACTGAAATTTCCATTTCATTCATTTTGTTTTTTTGTTCTGGACAGTGCACCTACCTTGAATCCCACGGAGTCTCAACCTTCTCTTCTCCTGGAATGCTGGCGGCAAATGGGGTGCTGGGAAGCAAGTGCCTCTCAGCTGTAAAAACAAACAAACAAAAACAAACAAAAAACAGCCCCCGGCATCGGGAACTTAATAATAATAATAATAATAATAATAATAATAATAATAATAATAATAATAATAATAATAATTATTATTATTATTATTATTATTATTATTATTATTATTATTATTATTATTATTATTATTATTTAAAAGCACTGACCTGGCTGGGAGCTGTATGATTGGCCTTTTAAAAATAAAAAATAAAAAATAAAAAAAATTAAGAAATGCTGACCCACCCCCAGTGGCTGCATGGTCGGTGCTGGAATTTTTTTTTTTAAATTACAAAATTAAAAAATGGTGCCAGCCCCAGCCAGTACTTAAAAATAAATAAATGATAGATAGATAGATAGATAGATAGATAGATAGATAGATAGATAGATAGATAGATAGATAGACCTATAAAGACAAGGACATTGAGGGACTTTAAAGGCTAACTGCAATATTTTGATATCAGCTTTCATGTGAAACTATAGTATTGTGTGATTCATCTATAAGGTGCAGTGATGTTATTGAAAACAAATCGTACTGGAAAGGGTCATTTTAACAGGAATGATCTCCCTTAAAAGAATCCTTCTCCCCATGAGGGAACAACCCCAGTCTGGTCCCCAAAAGTAGAAGTCCTACAGCCTGGGCACAGATTGGCATTAGGTGGGAGCACATGTTGTGTGCTTGCCAGGAAATAGAGTGCTCAGCAGGTCTTCCCCATCTGATCACATCCTAAATCATAACATTTTCCCAGTAAAATATCTGGTTGTATTTCTATCAGTGGAAAAATAGTGCATCTCCAGTTGATAACTGTATTTTAGATTCTGCCCCTCAAAATGATGAACATTCTAAGTTATTTAACGTAACGATAAGAAAAGTTGGGTTTCTGGAAAATTCCTGATGCATTTGGTGTATTTGTTTTGAGTAATAAACACTTTGGAAATTGGGCATTTTTTTAAATTAGGACTTCAATATTTTATTTATGGCTATAGTTTGTAAGAGCAACATTGTTTCCATTTTGTAGCTTTGCAAAAGAGACCCCTTAATCCTGGGGAACAGCTGCCACTTCTTTAGACTTGATAAAGAGGACTGCACTTAATTTGCATATTCAATTGCCTATGACTGTTAAAATTTTCCTCACCATCGTGAATGGCAAACTCACTGTAGAGCCACTCATTGTTTCATTATGTGAATACAGTATCTCAGCCCATGGTGCAGCTAGCCTACATTCCCAAATTATACCATATATAATTTGCTTGATATAATGTTCCCCCTGGGGGTGGGGGGACTTGGAGCAAAATTGGTTTATAAGGCCATCCATCTCTTTATTTATTTTTGTAGTCAGCAGACAAGGAAAAAGAAAACTTTAACAAATCACAGTAACCTTAGATGCAAAGGAACTTGCTATGGTGTTAAGTACAATCAGCTCATGCATGTATATTTATGAAATAATATTTGCTAGGGGTAATCCCCCAAAACATTCTTCTAGCATCAGAGTAAATTACTTTCTTGTTCTCACTGCCATTATGATAAAAAAAATCGGGCCAATACTGCCAATGCAAAATTTTAATGTAAAATATCTTCCTGCCAGTTTGGTCAGTAATTGCATAAGTATTTGCTGATGAGCTCTAGCACAACATTGGCAAAGAGAAGACACATGTTCTGTGGTTTCCACCTCCTGGCTATTATGAGGATAAATCCTGGAGGACAAAGGGGCTCCAGCAAATTTCTCCAAAAATATTAGGGAAGGAAATGTGTTAATTGGGTGGTTTAAAATACTTCTACCAGATCCTTCTCCTAAAAAGGATCCAAGGTGACTTATAAATTTAAAAAGAAATAATATTCAAAGCTAAAATGAGATCATGTTGCAGATAACCTTTGGCTACCGGAGAGCACCAAGCCGTTACGAATCCATGCTCATAAGTCGAACAACTCATAAGTAGAGCAGCCGTATACAAACAAAAAAGCAAGCAAACAAACAAACAAACAAACAAACAAACAAAAGTAGAGCAGACCACATGCAAAATTTGTATGTGAGCAGTTAAAACGCCAATGGTTTTCTGCTCTGAAGTCAAATTGATCGTAAGTAGAGCCGCTCGTAAATACCCCGTAGAGGTACCACTGTAATTGAAGATTTTGTATAACTTGGCTCTTGGCTCAGTCATCAGTTTAAATGTAAATTGTGCCAAAGAACTCAGAAGAAGACTGAGAAAGGGGAATTTATGTGATCCTTGCAAGCAATTAACAGCACACCCAATCTAGCTAAGAAAACTGCTTTTGCACCCATACATATGGATTGGAAATACAGTACAAGAGTCTGGATGATCCTCATCTCCAGTGACACATTCTTACACTTTTCTAATTCCTTTATTCTTAGTCTCAGTCTTCTTCTAATTTCTTGGTAATACTTAGATTCATCAAAATCAATTGAACTTAAGACAGTCATGACTATTTCATGTCTCATTGGTTTTAGTGGGCCTACTTAAAAAACACCTAAATCTAGAAACAAACCAATCATAACACATGAACAATGGGCCAGCTTTTAATTGAAAAAAATGTTGCTTGAGGCAGCCACTTCATTGAGATGAATGTTAGGGCAAGATTGTCTGCAGTAATCTTGCATGTTCGTGTTATATACAGTATTGGCCTTCAATATTGTAAGCTGCCTTGTGTCTTTCCAAAAAGGTGGGTTAACCATATCTTTAATAAGTTAATTAAATAAATGTGAACCCATAAGTGGATAGAGGGCATCATATGGCTCGTTTTGTTATGATGCTAAAACTAGGTTTCTAGAAGGTATAAGGTATCTACAAAGTTCCCCTGCATTTTCCATGGCAACTGAAGGATGTTACTACAGGGTATGTATGTACTTTGAGGAGGTTTCATGTAACCACTGTAGCAAGCTGTCATTCATTAGCTAATATTTCATGCTTTTTGTCAAAACTCACTGTAAACAATTTAACCTCCTCAGTATCACTAAATCTTCTGGCAGTAAATTTCATACTGTGATGATGGATCATGATTAGATATTATACATTTGACCTTAAATTGTCAGAAGTATGTAACAGATGCACGAACACATAACAAAGAAAACTATGTGGGCATGAGGGTGTTAGTTTGTGGTAATTCATCTGTTCCCTTTCAGCCACATGAGGATGCATGCCAGGGCAGTTTGTTAACATTCCAGTTTTAACATTCTGCTCAATCACTAGTTTTTAGAGAAGGTCAACAAACAGGAGGGATAGTAAAACAATTTTTCAATCCTGTCTCCCCATGAGCTACCAGCTACCAGTACTTCTGTTCCTAGAAATTCCACTCTTTTGCCTGTTGACCGACAAATTGGAGGAAGATATGTAAACAGAAGTAGAACTATTGGGGCATTTAAAATTTGCCCAGGGCCTTTTGTTGGTACTTCTTTTTAGGACAGTGGTAAATTGACATTTAAAAAATCATTTATTTGTCAATTTCATTTTTCATCCGTCTACCATTTACCCAGCCTTCAAATTGGTTCCATCTCATTTCCTCAGCATGAGGAAAACTGGGTGTGTCCCATAACATATTTCTTTTAAAACACTTAGTCCCCCCTCCCCCACCCCCAAACTTTATTCACTTTTTGGGGTAAACTCTTACTCTTATATAATGCCATTTTGCTAATTTTGCACTAAGGAGTCCCTTGCAGTCTAATTCTCCCTGCTGTACATCCAGTACAAGATGCATTATACATTTTTAAAAGAAACACATCACAATATCCAGGAAACTGGAATGGATTACCATGAGCCAGAAAGAACTACCAAGAAGCCCCTCATGCATTCTCATCAAATTTGCCTGTGAGAGTGGTGGGGCTGAGGGAAGAGGCTCCTCCCAAGCTTTTCCAAACTGAACAGACTGGTATGGGGAGATATGGTTCTCTTTAGAGATCGGCACGAATAAAAAAATGGCGTTTTGGTTTTTCATTTTTCGTTGAGAGGTCAGTTACAGTTTGTTTCCATTTTTTGCGAATTTTTGGAAAAATTCCATTTTTGTTTTTTCATTTTTGTTTCTACCCGCTTTTTGCGTGATTTTTAAAGCATTTCCATGTGCGGGCATCCCACAACGCCCCAGACCAGAGGGAAAACACTAAAAAAATGATGCTGGCAGAGACACAGTATAGACTAGGTATGCAGGGAGGCTGCAAAGGCAGCGGCAGGCGTTGCCCAGGGTGCAGGGCAGCCGCAGAGTGACTGCACTGTGGGGCAGGGGAGGGTACTCACCGAGAGGTATGCATGCACACACACAGGGAGGCTGCAGGACTGAAGCTAGAGTCGCAGAGACAGCAATCCCACCCTAACTCCCACCAGAGACTGCAAGGAGGACGGGGCTGCCAGAGATTTTTATGCCCTCTGTGATTGCCAGACCTGCCCAGTCTGCAACCTTGGCATGCTATTGGTTGAACATGATCCCATCACATGGCTTGCCTCCATTTTGTGGCTGGAGACATCCATTTTGTCATCCTTAAAGGGAAAAGAATAATACATCGCGATGGGAGAAGACAAAAACAAAGGTTTTAAGGACCACAACCCCCTGGTAGGTAATAATTTCAAATAATTATCACATTATCGCTGTGTTTTTACAGATGTCCAGGGCATTTTTATACCCAAGAAATCAATAAATTTGGGGTCAATATCCCCTAACTCCCCTTAAAGGAAAAAAAACAGCGATCTGAGAAAAGACATAAATGCACGTTTTAAGGACCCGAACCCCCCCGGTAGGTATTATCAGACAGTATAAATAATTAGTGCTGTGTTTTTCTGGATGCCCAGGGCGTTTTTTAACATTTAAAACAGCTCATTTCATTGTGCATCACCATTAACGAAAATGAAATGTAACGAACACAATTTTTGTGGTTCTGTTCATTTCGTTCCATTTTCATCACAATTTTCATTAGTCATTTCGTTACATAACAGAATGAATAACGAATAACGGAAACAAAAAAAGTTAATTTCGTGCCCATCTTTAGTTCTCTGGATAAAAAGTAAAAGCAAAGTGTTTTGCTTTTATACCACCCCATACCACTTCAAGTAGCCTCTGGGCAGTTTACAGTTTAATTACAGTATGCAGGCTACATATTGCCCCCCCCCCAGCAAGCTGGGTACTCCTCATTTTACTGACCTTGGAAGGATGGAAGGCTGAGTCAACCATGAGCCTGCTACCTGGGATTGAACAGTTTTACCTGCAGTACAGGCATTTAACCACTGTGTCATGGGGCATTTAACCACATGCTCCACGCATAACACCAAGCAGGCAATTTTTTTCAAGCATCACCTCCTTAGCACGCTTCCCCCTCCTCCTTTTCCCCAGCTTACGTTAGCCTATGGAAAGGAGGAGAGGAAAGAAGACAATGGGACTTTTTTCCAAGCAGCACCTCTGTCATACGCTTCCCTATCCTCCTTTTCCCGGGCTAATGATTGCCAAGCCTTAGTGGGCATGGGGGGAGAAAGAGGGGGAGCAATTGATGGAGGTGCTGCTTGGAAAAAAAGCATTGCCTGCTTCCCTCTCCTCCTTTTCCTTGACTAAGGATGCCAAGCCTTAGCAGGGCGAAAGGAGGACTGCTGGCCAGATGGCGCATGACTTGCTCTTCCTGCTCCCCCTCCAGGCACCTCCAGATTGCTGCACTCCCCAGGCCCAGGGCAAATGCACTCTTTCGCACCTCCCACGTTATGTCAGTGCATGCAGACATTAACAAAAAATTGAATTCACCTTTTTTACAAGTGGAGCAAATCCCATGGTATTTAACCATGCCATTGCCCTCTTACTATCTGACTGCTTCCCACACATACTTCTGCCACTCTTTTTGACTGATCTGTCAGAAATGCAAAGCAGTAACTCTTCTCATCTCTGAAGACAAAACTAGAACTCCTCACTAACATGAACGATGTATCCACCTCTCACATTGTTTAGTTTCTTAAACATTAGGGCTGTTTTTCTTTGGCTCTAAACTGCATCCCCACCCCACTCTCATTCGGTTAACTGTCTGTTTGGGGGACACACAGAGGGAAAGATGAGTAGTGTTTCAGCCCCAATGTTTGTTCATTCAGGCATTACAGATTCATGGCAGGATTAGGGCAGCATAAGCTCTTAGGAAAACTACCTCTGTGTGTGTGTGTGTGTGTGTGTGTGTGTGTGTGTGTGTGTGTGTGTGTGTGTGTGTGTGTGTGTGTGTAAAGAGAGAGAGAGAGAGAGAGAGAGAATTCTCTTTGCCTTTAACGCTGCCTAGAATTGTGCCATTTGAGGAAACCATATTAACCTAATGCATGTGCTCCTCTTTTTGTTATTGTTCTGGAAAAGCGCTATTTGTTCTGAATCAAATAAATAGTGAAGAAACGCCCCATTTTAAAGCTCTTCCCCAAATAAAGGCTGCTTTAATCATTTACTCATGTGTGATGCCAATTAACTCTCTACAGGGGTGACCTTTTCATCTTCTAATGGCATTTTGGAATTCAGTCACCCTAAGAACTTAGAAAAGTGTAAGCATATCATATGTTCAGTTCTGTCGTTCTTTTTCTCAGGACCCCAAAGGCCTAATATATTCATGTTCTAATTAAGAGCCATTTCTGCATAATAATGAGCTCTCTGGAGAGTGGGTTTTTTGGGTATGTATGTATCATGCACCAGAATTATTCCAACACATTTACTAGAACAAGTGTTTCCTAATTTTCAAGTATTGAGCTAGTTATTGGAAGTATTTTATGTCACTTAAAAATGGAAATTATGTAACAAGATGCCCCCAGAGGAGATGGGGAAGTGTGTGTGTGTGTGTGTGTGTGTGTGTGTGTGTGTGTGTGTGTGTGTGTGTGTGTGTGTGTGTGTGTGTGTGTGTGTGTGTGTTTCAAAATTAATATGCAGGATGAACTTTTGTTTTTTTCCTACTTGCCTGTTTTGCAGTTTGAGTCTGAAAACAAAATCCTTTCTTCAAGCACAATCTGTGCTTTTGATGTTTCCAAAGCAGGCTTTCAGTATGGGGTTTTGTTTGCATATTTATTAATACAGTTTATAGTTCCTCTCCTAATGGTGCAATTAAACAATTTAGCATGGGTTAGAAAGAAATGAAAGCCCACTGTATAATCTCTTTCAAAACAAATGAAAACCCACTGTTTCAAAAAACAAAATGTTTGCAACAGTTGTTCAGGCAAGAGAGCTTTTCCCATGCTTACAGAAAATGCAGTTCTTGGTAGGCATGCCTGTCCTGTTCAGAGAAAGGTTTGCACAGCACTGGGCATACAGCTGGGGGGTCACAGTATTATCTTAAATCCCGGTCTCACTACTGTTATCTGTGCATCTTAATATGATGTGTACTATTTTTTTGGGCGGTCACGTGATGTTTGATGAGCAGTTAGCACCAGACAACAGGGGAGTATTTTACTTCTCTGCATCCATCCTGACTTACTTACTGCACATCTTTTTCCTTGTGGCCAATACCCTGTGTTGCAGCCAGCTAGCAGCTTTTCTTCTTAAAATACATTGTAATTGCAGGCAGAAAGCCAGTAAAAATTGTGTCGGCATGCTGGTATGCCACCAATTCAGTAGCATAAACGATTACCAAGGCAGAACTACAGGTAGTGGCAGAAAAGGGGGTACAGATCTAATTGGTGCAAATTTTCTGGGGTCGCACCTCGTTTGAGGCGTTAAAAAGTGTACATCAATAACAGAAGTATTTTAACACAACCCCTAGTGGTGATTCAAAATGCTGCGGTTAAAGTGCACTTCCGGGGGCGTGGTCATCCGGGGTACCAAAATACTGCTCCTCGGAGTGAAGGCACAATCTTTTGCTGCACAGTCTTTTGCAGCAAAAAGAGCAGCAAAATCGTCGTGAGACTGGGGCCTTAGAACTGTAGAGATGAGAGGGACTCCATGGATCACAGTGCCATGCCCCTGCCCAGGAGTCACAGTGGAGAGTTGTATTCTCAATCCCTGGCTCCACATCCAGACACCACTGAACTATCTACCAGTTCTGTGGTGTTATAAACACACCTAACAATGCTTCAGAATGTATGCTTTGCAAACAGAAGACTGGAGATTTAATCTTTGATACCTGTTTAATAGGAATTGGTATTACATAGGCTGCATGGTCTTTGTTGCCTACTTTAAAAAGCTGCTCCTATTTGGCATGGTGGGTAGAGGAGAAGACTGACATAAGTTCCAGTAGATAAGACACCTTCCCCTGTCCCTATGAAGGTATATGCGGAAGGACTGAGACCATATCTAGCAGTGGTTCCCAAACTGGGGCTTCCCAAATTATTTGCCAGTATGGCCAGGGGCCTTCTCAAATTTGGCCCTGAATTGGAAGGAGTCTCGTCCCATGTGGCCTTTGCTAAAAAAAAACAAACTCAGCAAATTATCCCAGAGTTCAGGATGCACAACCATGGGCTGAAGTTAAGAGAATCCAGCTTTTGGATGGCTATCAGGAAAAACTTCCTAACTGTTAGAGGAGTATGGAAACAGCACCAATTACCTCCAACACTGGAGACATTCAAGAGAATTTAGACAACCACCTGTCAGGTATCCTTTGTTTTGTATTCCTGCATCAAACAGGGGGGTTGGTCTTGATGACCTTTTAGGCCCCTTCCAACTTGTTATGACTTTATCAGCCATAAAATAACAAAATGCTTATATCCTGAAACACACCATATACAACATCAGATTGTTTTGAAATGGGAACAGAACAATTGATAGAAATATAGTATGGATGGCTACAATGCTCTACATATTCTATACTAGGGAGAAAGGGATCATTCAACATTAAAAAAAAATGAAGTACATCAGATGCCATTCCAATAATAATGATTTTGCTTCCGAGTGAGGAGATTTTAGGTGAAAAGCTGCATTTGGAGCTCAGGAAGAAGCATTTCTCTAAATGGAATAAGCCTGTTGGTGTAAAAAAATAAACACAAAACACCCAAAAACAACATTAATAATCATGATGTGTTGTAAAGTAAATTCTGACTTATGGTGACTCAACCCAGACCACCCAGTCTGGTTGTTCTCACAGGAGTTGCATTGGGGAATCAAACCCGCTACCTCTGGTTTTCTAGCCATATGCCTAAATTACTGATCATTCCAAATAAGCAATAAATTCACTGTGAATATAACCTGCAGGCCATTGATTCCAACTACTTTTAGACCAAGTAATTTCTTTTGAACTGCCATTCTAAAAGTGAGAGCATACACTTGGCCTCTATTTGGGCTCTAATGTGTTTTTTAAAAATAGCCACTGATCAGATATCTGTTTTGGAGAAAGGAATAAATGAAACATCTTTGTCCTTTTCCTTGAGCAAACATGTTATAATTATTCTATTTTCAAACACGCACATCACATCTTGTTATCCAAATGTTGAATGTTGTGTTAGAAAGGAACAGTATATTTTCATTCTGTTTTCTCTCTTACTCTGTTTTGTTTTATTTGTAAAGTTTACTTATTAAACTCTCTTTGAACAGACCGGCAAAAATGATCTCCTTCAACAAGGGCTCTGTTGATGAAATTGTATGCAAATTACATTCGGCATAATAGCTGAATTTACTGCCCTATAATTTGCAAGTCCAGATCTTGCACCCTTCATACTCTTCTGCTGCCTTCTTTTAATTTTCAATATCATTTGCATTCACAAATCATTCATTGACTGCCTCTCCAGTTTCTCCTTCTTCCTCCTTTCCTATGCAGCTCCCGTTATCCTGCTCTGCCAGCCCACCTACCCCAACCCATCCCCTCTCCTCCCTCCCTCCTTCTGTAAGTAGGATTCATTTAGAAAGCTTGTAAGTGCTCTTGAGAGAAAATCAAGGACCTTGCTAAATTTTGCCACTAGACATGTAACCCCTCACTTAATTCAAATTCCTGATAGTGTCAGTCGGTCTTCCATCTGCCCTATAAAATGGCTTGATCATTATCTGCAATCACTGCTTCTTATCTTTGACTTTCTGTGCTGTTTTGTCTAGCTTCCCCTTCCCCGCCAAAACCTTTTAGCAAATGCTTGGTAAGACTGCAAGATTCTTGTAGATTTCCCCCCTGCCCCCCTTTGTATCACATTTCCTCTACCTCACCTCCACCAGCCACAGAAAAAAATTATGCATCAACCAAATATGTGTTATGTGCCTTAAATGTACTTCAAGATGGTGGTGATGATCGTTACCACTGCAAGGCACTGGTGCTGGAGGTTCAGTATAGAGAAGCTCACATGCTGGTACAAACTCTCCAAAATCAATTGAGCAGCATTGTTCAAAGTACAGTGGACCCTTGTATAACAAATGGTTTGTACAACATAAAATCTGTAAAACATAAAAAATTCCAGAGATAGGGGAAATTTGCTTAGCAGAATTGCCTATGGAGCGAATCCATACAACATAAAAACGGTTGCAATTAGGGATCACTCTCTTTTCAATGCATTCCTATGGGAAATTTGTATCAAGGAAAATTTGCTTAACATAATTTCATTTGGAATGAATTAATTCCTTTATACAATTAATTCCTATATACAGTTACCACTGTAACTAGATCCTGAATATGGTAGCCCTAAAAGGACACATTCCCCTGCCACATTGCGGTCCATATATTGTGGTCCTGGTATATCGTGGATTTTCTGTGGGTGTGGCGAAGTGCCAGTGCTGAGCGGGTGAAAGCAACTCGCCCTGTGTTTGTGGAATCAGAACAGAGGACAGACAGTGCACAGCTGTTCAGAAATCCTTTCCTTGCTAGCCCAAGCCCACTTGCTTCCCTTCATCAGGATCAAGTTAAGGGCAAGGGAGAAGTCATTTGGCTTTTGGGTGGCTTCTCCAGTGCCGCCGCCTCCCTGCTGGGCACCCCAAGTGAGCTAGAGGTGAATGGCAAAAAGCCAAAGCCACCAAAGTGTGGGAAAGCTGAGGCATCTGCATACCGCAGATTTTCCTTGATCACTGGTGGTTAGGAAACCTAACCCCCATGATAAGCAGGAGCCTACTGTATATGGAGAATGGTGCATGCCCTCATTTCAGATAGGGCAGGGAGAATTCTTCTTGATGTAACATTTCATAAGCTTTCTTGGTTCTCTTCTTGGGTGAAGGGGAGGCTCATCTGTTTTCCAGGAACTCCTCATTCTAAGTGCTAATTCCAGGTTAGAACTTAACTGTCGTGCATTTGAAAGCAAGGGGGGGGGGGAGGAAACAACTCTGAACTCTGTAAAGCCTCCATGCATCATGAGTTCAATAAAATTGTGTGGTGAAGCAGATAATTATTAATGTTGGCACCTTCACTAATGTAAGGAGACACGTATCCAGGAGGCTTCTGACTCCGATTTCTTTGTCGTTGTACCTCATATGCACACTTCTGTATTTCTTCCTTGGCCTCCACAGGAATGATCACAAGCTTTCCAAACAGAGGTGACAGCATGGCATCATTCTTTATTCCCCACTATACATTTGTAGACCTGTAGTTGTAATTTGGATTTTTCTCATTATGACTAGGAGAAATATCACCCAGTGAACATCATAAGGATAGTTTCTATTTGATAATTACAAATTGAATTTTGAACTTGATTCCCTTTGGGTTCTGTTATATTCTTAGTGTTTCAGTTTCCATCTTTCCTCCTCCTTGGTAAATAACAAAAGGCCAGGGAAAGGGCAATTGAATCTCCTATGTTTTCTGTGTAAAATTTCTCAGCATAGCTGACTAGCTCCTTCTTTATCAAATATCTTTGCATTCCAGCTGTAGAACAGACTCAGGTTTTGACCTGCAGACCTAATTCAGTTGTTCTTCGAGTATAGTGCTTTGCTGAAGCATGTTTCTCTGAGTCTAGGGCAGTACCTGCTGAGCTGATATTTCTTCCCAAGGACAATTCCCATAAAAGGAGGTGACCCTCAACATCAGACATTTCCTAGCAAAACCATACTTTAATTCCAGGCCTATGAACGTAAAATACTATAGCAACTTTGAGCCATAGGTACCTATTGGGAAACCTACATCAAATTATTTGCTTAGGCCTTATTATCTTGGTCCATTTTCCGACTTTTGTACATTAACACAAAAAGCAAACATGTAAGGGAAGGAAATAATACTGTAAATATGAATTTTCCCCAGAGAACCCTAACCGTAACCTAACCCTAACCCACAACAAAATAGAACACTGGTGTGAAAGCAAGCACAGTGTCTCCTTAGCTCTTCTCCATCTATAGCTATATCTTCTTACTTATTTTCTCTTATTCTTCCTTTGCAGTCTTGTTTTCCCTTATTCTTCCTTTGCTTTCTTACTGCTCCAAGCAATCATATAAATATGGTTCATATTTACAGTTTGCTTAAATATTATAATTATATATTATATATAAGAACATAGAACATAAAAACATAAGAAGAGCCATGCTGGATCAGGCCAAAGGCCCATCTAGTCCAGCTTTCTGTATCTCACAGTGGCCCCATCAAATGCATCTGGGAGCGCACGAGACTAGATATCTGTCTCCTGATACCACTCCCCTGCATCTGGTCCTTGAAGTACCCCGCTTTTAAGCCTGGAGATTACACATCTCCATCATGGTTTGTAACCTGTCATGGACTTCTCCTCCAGGAATCTGTCCAATCCCCTTTTGAAGGCATCCAGGCCAGATGCCATCACCACATTCTGTGGCAGGGAGTTTCACAGACTAACAACCCGCTGGGTGAAAAAAATATTTTCTTTTGTCTGTTCTTACTCTCCCGGCCCTCAGTTTGAGTGTATGTCCCCTTGTTCTGGTATTTTGTGAGAGGGAGAAGAGCTTCCCTCTATCCACTTTACTCATGCCCTGCATTATTTTGTACATCTCAATCATATCCACCCTCAGGCGCCTTTTTTCCCAGACTAAAGAGCCCCAAATGTTTTACCCTTTCCTCATAAGGGAGGTCCCACAGCCCAATAATCATTTTAGTTGCTCTCTCCTGCTCCTTTTCCAGTTCCACTATGTCTTTTTTGAGATGTGGTGACCAGAATTGTACACAATACTCCAGGTGCAGCCTTACTATCATTTTGTATAATGGGATTATAATGTTGGCCGTTTTATTTTCAATCCCCTTTTTGATCATCCCTAGCATGGAATTGGCCTTCTTCACTGCTGTCCACCAACACACCAAGATCTCTTTCCTGATCTGTCATGGATAGCTCAGAGCCCATGAGTTGATAAAGTTTTGATTTTTTTGCCCCACTATGCATTATTTTACATTTGGCTACATTAAAGCACATTTGCCATTTCACAGCCCTTTCCCCCAGTTTGGAGAGATCCTTCTGGAGCTCTTCACAATCTTCTCTGGTTTTTACCACACGGAAAAGTTTTGTGTTATCTGCAAACTTGTCTACCTCACTGCTTAACAGATTGAAAAGCACTGGTCCCAAGACAGTTCCCTAGGGAATACCACTTTTCACCTCTCTCCAATGTGAACATTTCCCATTGACACCTACTCTTTGTTTCCTGGATCTCAACCAGTTCTCAATCTATAAGAGGACCTTCACTCTTATCCCCTGACTGTGCAATTTTCTCAGAAGCCTTTGGTGAAAGACTGTGTCAAAAGCCTTCTGAAAATCCAGATAGACAATATCCACCGGTTTACCCAAATCCACATGCCTGTTGACCTTTTCAAAAAATTCTAAAAGTTTTGTCAGGCAAGACTTACCCTTACAGAAGCCATGCTGATTTTCTCTCAGCAAGGTTTGTTCTTCTATGTGTTTTAAGATTTTCTTTTATATGCTTTTTGATGGCCCATTTCTCCCATATCCTAGTCTCTATTTGTCAGACTAGTTCCTTATCTTCCTTCAAATCCAATTAAACTCACATTATTTTTCTTTCTGGAACATTATTTTTATGGGAAGCAAAAGCACAACCAGGGAAAAATATCCTTCACGCGTTCCCCCTGCTTGCCCTGCTTGCCCCCCTCAAAAGGGGGGGGGGAGAGGAGGTCATTTTTAAAGTATTATTTAGTATCCACGTCATCACACCCTCTTCATATTTGTTATCCAAGGACCAAAGTCCTGTTGCTTAGTACAATAGATCGCGCTATAGACAGTCCATGGAATCAATGGGGATTTGTTAAGTCAACTACTCCATAAGCTCCCTCAATTCAAATGAACCTATTCTAAGTGTGAATTGCTGTTTTAATACATGTTGCAGTTAGAGTTGGCCCATTTGAATTGGTAGAATTTCTGAGAAGTTACTCACCAAGTTCCCAAAGATCTACAGTAATCCCCCACTTATCATGAGGGTTAGGGACCTGACCCACGATAATTAAAAATCCTCAATATGCAGATGCTGGGTTGGTCCGGGACCGGGGAGGCTCTTTGGGGCATCCTACACTGACCTGAGGCCTGGCACTGCCCCGAACAGGCCTCCAACAGACTTCCTGGGCCCCTCAGAAGCCCCAGAAGTGGTTTCCGTTGAATTGGAAGCCACTTCCAAAACAAGTGACTTCCGGTTTGCTGGAAACCACTTCTAGAGCCTCCAACAGGCCCGGGAAGCGTATCGGAGGCCTGTTTGGGGAAGCACCAGGCCTGGGGAAAGTGCAGGAAGCCTCAAACAGGCCCACATAGCTTGCCCCGGGGGGGGGGTGCCTTTTATATTTTTGTCCTTCACTAGTATCCTTTGGCATCATGCCAAAACAATTTAACCTAGAGATAGTAAATAGTGTTCCAGAAGCCTCTTGAAGGGATGATTTGCCATTTTATGTAATTTTTTTGCCTTTGCCTCTGGTTCAAGGTCAAAAAAAGAGAGGCCCCTTTTCAAAGCCTGTAGAGTTCCTACCCCCCAAAACAGTATACTTTGTAACCCCCTCCTTCTTCACCTGGAAGAAAAAAGACTAAATCATTTGTAGTTAGAATTTAAAATAAAAATATTTTCTTCTTGTTGGGTAAGATTACGAAATTTTGAGTGCACATTTATTTTTATTTTTATTTTTTACATCATTTTTTACATACAGCGCATCTCCCAGAGGGCATCCGGATCCAGACCCACGAGATCATCGCAGGCGCGCTCATTGAGAGTGGCCACACCCAGAGAGGCGCGGAAAACGCGTACACGGAACCGCGCCTTCTCTGTGGTGGGGCCCTCTCTCTGGAATCATCTGCCGCCTGAGCTGCGCCTGCTGGAGTCCCTGCCTGCCTTTAAGAGGGCTCTAAAGACCTACCTCTTTAAAGATGCATATGGTGACCTTGCTACTTAGTCCATTTTTTATTTCCCTGCCCTATTGTTTGCCGCCATCTTGCCTCCCGCCACCTCTGCCTGGTGGCTCGGCTATTTTTAGCTTTTAGCCTTTTATGCTCTTTTTTCTGTATTGTTAGCCGCCCAGAGTTCCCGTTGGGAAGATGGAGCGGGATATAAGTATTTAAATAAATAAATAATAAATAAATTTCTCCAACTAGGTTTTGAAGAAGAAAACGTTTCAAATTAAGTTTCCATAGGTTTTCCCCTTTGAATTCAAATGCAATGGTTTTCTGTTTTTTAAAAAACATATATATTTAGTAAAGGTCCTTGTGTGTGTGTGTGTGTGTGTGTGTGTGTGTGTGTGTGTGTGTGTGTGTGTGTGTGTGTGTGTGCATGTGCGTGTGCGTGTGTGTGTGTGTGTGTGTGTGTGTGTGTGTGTGTGTGTGTGTGTGTGTGCGTGTGTGCGTGTGTGTGTGTGAAAGAGAGAGATAGAGAAGGGGGAATGGAAAAAGTCTGGTCTTTACACACATACAGGAATACTCATTATATTTGGATACCTCAATGCAGTACTCTTTTTCAATGGAAGTGGGTGTGAACTTTTGTCAGATTCATAGAAAAGAGCATAGAAATGTACCAGGTGAGCTTCTTTGAGGAGGCCATTATATCTCTGGGATGCTGTCTCTGAAAAAAAATACCCTATATATAGTAGTTATCTCCCTGCCTCCATTCCAGCCTGTGAGACAAATGCAGCAGGACCATAAAGGTCATTGAAATGTATAGGTGATATTTTGGCTAACCTGAACTAGGATCAGCACCAGGATCAGTGGCCTAGTGGTAGAGCCAAAAGGGTGGCATCTATTTTAGAGCATAAGCTAGGTATGTGGATGTCATGCTTTTATTAGGTTTCAAGGCTAAAGATAAATGGTTTTATCTTTTGTTGAAATACCTTTAAAAAATAGGCAATATGAACGTCAAGAAAATGTGATCGGTTTGACATTGAGAAAAAAGTTTCAAGGGTGTCTAGTCTTTCCTGATAATCTTAAAAAAAAACAAAAAAACTAGCTCACCCATTTGACACCACGAGAGAGCAGTGAATAGAGGTACTCATTTCCCTCCCTTCCAGTAAAGCACTTGAGGACTAGGAATATTAAAAATAGCAGCTCACACATTATCCATCCTTAAAAGTCATTCCAAATGCAAAGAGGGAGGAACTGCTTTATCCTCACACCATTTTTAAAGCTTTGCATCTGCCTCTGTAATGAGTCCCATTATTGTAAGATTGTGTACATTACTCTTTTTAGAACAATGAAGTCTCTGGAGGTTACAGTGCCAGGCGTGAAGGAGATCCTTGTGCACTTTAAGAGTGTATTTCCAAGATCAAGGAAATGTTGCCCTCAATCTGGAGAACATTAATTTATGCTGTAGTCCTTTACATGTTTCCTTATGAAGCTTCCCATATTCCAGTTTTCTAAATCTGGGTAACCTAATTACACAAATTTAGTGCATTAGTTTCATTATTTTTCTAACTTTTTAAATTCAAGTGTATTCATATTAGCCAAATTGTATTGTGAAATTGTGTGTGTGCATGTGATTCTGCAAGTAGTGTTTGTAATTCTCCTTTTTAGCCGTAAGTTCTGCTGAATTCAGCAAGATTTTTATTAGACATGCCTGCATGGCTACTGGAAATCCTGGAGACAATCTAGATATCTGTTGGGATCACCTTTTGAACACTGCCTCAAACCCACACAACATATTGTTGCCAAGCCCTCAAAATATCCATTCCTCCCATTCAAAGGTGGGAGAACCACTGATAAGCCATCCCCAGCTTTCCTGTAGAGAATAGCACAGCCAGGCCTCCCAACTTGAGTGGCAGCCTAGAGTGGACTGCAATTCATAAAATCCACAGGGGGGCAATGAAGAGAGGGGCCAGCTGTGGAACTCCAAAAGTAGCTTGCTTACTGGATCCCACTGCTTCACTGCATGTGAGATTTAACCCCTATGCCCCCCCAAGGGATACCTAGAACTGCTAAATTGTTGCACAAGAATATTCCTCACACATAAGGGAAGTCCACTTATTCTGTCTACATATTCCTGCTCTGCTTTCACCCAAATATGCCTCCCTCATGTCCTGTGTCCATGCTCTTTCCACCCCTCAACTCAATTCCACCATTTTCTGTTGCTTTGCTCCGGGCATGGAGGCACCACCATCATAACACCAGCATCAACACCCCAGGTGAAGCATCAAACCTGGAATGGACTCATTAATTATCCTCATTTCCTGAACCCTCCAGAAACTGGTTTGAGACACTTGGAATCTATTTGGACTCTGTTTGCATTTCTTTTGTGTATGCCAAGACACCACCTGGTGTGTCTATGGGTATAAGTCATGTTTGCATTCCAAAACCCTACTGCCTCCAGAGAAGATTGTGAAGAGCCCCAGAAGGATCTTTCCAAACTGGGGGAATGGGCTACGAAATGGCAGATGCATTTCAATGTACCAAAATGTAAAGTAATGCATATTGGGGCAAAAAAATCAAAACTTTATAAAACAACTCATGGGCTCTGAGCTATCCATGATGGATCAGGAGAGAAATCTTGGTTTGTTGGTGGACAGCTCAATGAAGGTGTCTACCCAATGTGTGGCAGCGGTGAAGAAGGCCAATTCCATGCTAGGGATTAGAGATGGGCACGAAACAAAAAAAATGGTGTTTCGGTTTTTCATTTATTGTTGAGAGGTCTGTTTCGGTTTGTTTCCGTTTGTCGGAATTTTTGAAAAATTTTGTTACCATTTTTTCTTTTGTCATTTGTCGTTTCTACATGCTTTTTGCACGATTTTTAACGCATTTCCGTGTGCAGGCATCTCCCAACGCCCCAGACCAGAGGGAAAACACTAAAAAAATGAATGCTGGCAGAGACACAGTATAGAATAGGTATGCAGGGAGGCTGCAAAGGCAGCGGCAGGCATTGCCCAGGGTGCAAGGCAGCCGCAGAGTGACTGCACTGTGGGGCAGGGGAGGGTACTCACCAAGAGCTACGCAGCACACACACACACAGGGAGGCTGCAGGACTGAAGCTAGAGTCGCAGAGACAGCAATCCCACCCTAACTCCCACCAGAGACTGCAAGGAGGACGGGGGCTGCCAGAGCTTTTTATGCCCTCTGTGGCTGCCAGACCTGCCCGCCCAGTCTGCAACCTGGGCATGCTATTGGTTGAACATGATCCCACATTACATGGCTTGCCTCCATTTTGTGGCTGGTGGCGACATCCATTTTAAAGGGAAAAGAAAAACACATTGCGATGGGAGAAGACAAAAACAAATGTTTTAAGGAACCCAACCCCCCTGGTAGGTATTATCAGACAATATAAATAATTATCGCTGCGTTTTTACGGATGTCCAGCGCATTTTTTAAAATTTGAAACAGCTCATTTCATTGTGCATCGCCATTAACAGAAAAAAAATGTAATGACCACAATTTTCGTGGTTCTGTTTGTTTCATTTCATTTTCATCACAATTTTCGTTTGTCGTTTCGTTACGTAACAGAAACGACAAACGGTAACGGAAACGAAAAAATGTTCATTCCGTGCCCATCTCTACTAGGGATTATCAAAAAGGGGATTGAAAATAAAACAGCCAACATTATAATGCCATTATAGAAAACAATAGTAAGGCCGCACCTGGAGTATTGTGTACAATTCTGGTCACCGCATCTCAAAAAAGACATAGTGGAACTGGAAAAGGTGCAGAAGAGAGCGACTAAAATGATTACTGGGCTGGGTCACCTCCCTTATGAGGAAAGGCTAAAACATTTGGGGCTCTTTAGTCTGTAAAAAGGTGCCTGAGGGGGGATATGATTGAGACGTACAAAATAATGCAGGGCATGAGTAAAGTGGATAGAGGGAAGCTCTTCTCCCTCTCACAAAATACCAGAACTAGGGGACATCCACTCAAATTGTGGGCTGGGAGAGACAAAAGAAATATTTTTTCACCCAGTGCGTTGTTAGTCTGTGGAACTCCCTGCCACAGGATGTGGTGATGGCATCTGGCCTAGATGCCTTCAAAAGGGGATTGGACAGATTCCTGGAGAACTCCATGACAGGTTAAAAACCATGATGAAGATGTGTAATATCCAGGCCTAAAATTGTGGTACTTCAAGGACCAGATGCAGTGGTATCAAGAGACAGATATCTAGTCTCATGCGCTCCCGGACACATTTGATGGGGCCAGTGTGAGATACAGGAAGCTGGACTAGATGGGCCTTTGGCCTGATCCAGCATGGCTCTTCTTCTGTTCCAATGTTCTTATGTTCTTATGACCACATATGTATACTTTTGGGGGTTATAATCTTCCAGAAATCCTTAGTAAACTGACATACTACCTAGAGGGTTCTGGGAGTTGAAACAAAGTAATATTTTTCAAACAAGAGAAGTTTCCAAGATCTGACCTAGATTGGAATCTAAAGGGAACACAGCAGCAGCAGCAGTAAAAATACAACTATCACACATTAACAACCTCTGCTGGTTCTTGACATCCCAAATCTGCTGCTGAGGGTCACACCCTGATACACATTATGTTCTTCTTTAAAAGAATATATCTGGGTTCCTCACTGTCTTTAACTCACGTCCTTGAAACATGTTCCTTATATCTCTCCCCCAATCCCCATACTGGGATGGGAGAAGGAAGGGAGCAAGGTCTTTAGGAGAGAAAGAAATAAGGCGTGGGGGGGGAGGAATCAAGGCTTTCTTCTTTCATCTCCTGTCAGTGCCTGTCCTTGGTTATCCAAAGGGAGTTTCTCATGGAGACGTGAAGCAATGGCTTCTGGGTAATCTTGGCTCAGAGGGGATTCTTTAACAGCAAGGTCAATAAGTGACTCTCCCAGCTGCCTGTTTCCGTTGATTGATCTGCTTGGCTTTTCTCCCCCTTCATTTCATCTCTCCTACTTTTCCTGCTCCTTCATTTTAATTCATCAGAGGATGATCCCTTTTCTCTCCAGACACCTGTCAATATTTAGACGCTGCTTTATCCTCAGCAGTCTCTATGTGACCTCAGTCCTGGGGGCGGTGTCAGTATGGCTTCTTATATCTCCCTTTCAGGCTAAGCAGCAAACTGTTCCCTCTCATCACACTGTAAGCCTAGAAAATATCTTATTTGCTATCTGTTTTTATGCTAACTGCCCTCTGTGTTCTTACAAAGGGCTTTTAGGGTCACCCTGATTAAATTTTTCCAGCCAGAACCCTACTGCTATTGTACGAGGCTTGCATACTTGGCACTGCTAATTGTAGCAAGCTGACACCTAAGTTGTATGGCTGGGCTTGTGACCAGCACACAACCAATATATACCCCAGTATTTTGGCTGCAACTAAATGGCCATATTATCCTGGCCTGGATCAGGATAGATCAGGCTAATCAGGGTTACTTTGAGCTGCAGTATGTCATTTGGGCTGGTTTCTGAGTAGTGAGCCACTTCAGCTCAAGTGACCCCTTTTGGCTCTTTCTTTCTTTAAAGGGACAACAACAACAACAACAATAACAACAACAATAACAACAGAAATATGCCTCCTTCTTTCACCTCCTCCATGGGGTTGGGGGTGAGAGGAAGCTTTATTTTTAATAATAATAATAATAATAATAATAATAATAATAATAATAATAATAATAATAATAATAATAATAATAATAATAATAATAATAATAATAATAATAATAATAAAAGTATCATAGCACTTAATTCACCTGGTGAGCACCAATTCAGCACTGGCTTACAAGGGTCTAAAAGGGACAAAACCTGTGAATTCTTATCTCCTCCCTGTCTCCACTCTGGGGCAGAAAGGAAGGAAGCTTTTGACTTCCTGATATTGTGAAGCGGTATAAGGAAAGTGATAACTTAAGCTACACCCTTTCATTTAGTCCCAGCAATCACTCATGCTGGAAATGAATCAAAATAGAGCCATCCTAACTACACAAAAAAACAAACAAAAAGCAGAGGTACTTAAAAAGGTGCAGGTAGCCATGGACCAGGGTTAGATTATTTACGTCATGCGGTGATTAGAAAAAGGAGAAAATCAGCCTGTTCCCAGACCAGACCTAACTGCAGGGATCAGTCCAGACCTAATCCCACCCTAAATCAGTTAGCCACAGTTGGTTTTGGCAAGTGATGCCATCCTTATCTTCACACCACCAGGATTCTGGCCTCCACTTAATATCTTTGTCCCAAGTGAGTAAACTGTTAGTGACCTGTCTGAGTAAGTTTTGGCAGATAACTCTCCTGCTAGTCCTATTTCTGTTGTGTTCCCACTATGGGTGCAAATTCTCACTGATCTCATCCTTGTCTTCATGAATGAGGAACCATTCTGATAAAAATGGGTACGAAACAAACTTTTTTTCCTTTTCATTATTCGTTATTTGTTTCATTATGTAACGAAACAAATAACAAAAATTATGATGAAATTGGAACGAACCGAACAGAACCACGAAAATTAGGTTCATTACATTTCATTTTCGTTAATGGTGACACAAAATGAAATGTTAAAAAACATCCTGAATATCCGTAAAAACCCAGCAATAATTATTTATTCTGCCTGATAATACCTAAGAGGGGGGTTGGGGTCCTTAAAACATGCATTTATGTCTTTTCTCAGATAGCTGTATTTTTTTCCTTTAAGGGGAGTTAGGGGACATCGACCCAAAATGTCTCCCAGATTCTCAGTCATCCAGGTATCTTGGGTATTAAAACCATGACTGGACATCTGTAAAAATGCAGATGATAATTTGTTTTCTTGGGTATTAAAACACCCTGAACATCTGTAAAAATGCAGCAATAATTATTTGTTTTTATCTTTCTCCCATTAAAACGTTTGTTTTTTTTTTTTGCGATGTATTTTTTCTTTTCCCTTTGACACAAAATGGATTCAAGCCATAAAATGGATGCAAGCAATGTGATGGGATCATGTTAATTCTTGGACAACTTCAACCAATAGCATGCCCAGGTTGCAGACTGGGCAGGTCTGGCAGCCACAGAGGGCATAAGAAGCTCTGGCAGCCCCCACCCTCCTTGCAGTCTCCGGTGGGAGTTAGGGTGGGATTGCTGTCTCTGTAACTTGTTATTTTCACTTTAGGCCAGCTAGGCAGGTGTGTGTCTCTGTGTTCCTGCCGGCTGCAGTCTGGCTCTTAGGGGAGAGAAAGAAGAGATTTCTCTCTAGCTTCAGTCTTGCAGCCTCCCTGTGTGTGTGCGTGCATACCTCTCAGTGAGTACCTCCCCTGCCCCACAGTGCAGTCACTCTGCAGCTGCCTTGCACCCTGGGCAATGCCCACCGCTGCCTTTGCAGCCTCCCTGTGTACCTAGTCTATACTGTGTCTCTGCCAGCATCATTTTTTTAGTGTTTCCCTCTGGTTTGGGGCATTGGGGGACGCCCACACACGGAAAATGCTTTAAAAATCGTGCAAAAAGCGGGTAAAACGAAAAACAAAAAAACAAAAAAGGAAAACAATTTTTTTCAAAGATTCACGAAAACTGAAACTGAAATGAAACGGACCCCTCAACAAAAAATGAAAAACCGAAACACCATTTTTTTAAAATTTGTGCCCATCTCTAATTCTGACCCATCAGAGGATGAGGTATCCTTTCCAAGTAAGAAAAAGTAAGAAAATCTCTCTCTCTCTCTCTCTCTCTCTCTCTCTCTCTCTCTCTCTCTCTCTCTCTCTCTCTCTCTCTCTCTCTCTCTCTCTCTCTCTCTCTCTCTCTCTCTCTCTCTCTTTTGCCCAAAGTTAGCAAAACTGTGCAAGCAGTGTAAATAAGACTTCCGCATAAACCTGTGCAAATTGCTCAAATGGCAATTGGTGCACTTAAAAGCCAGATGTATTGGAAGGGTTGTTTGCATGTTTTCAAGCAATATCAGTGCCTCCTGCTCTTGTTTTCAAAGGAAAAGGACACAAGTTTCATGCAGAAGCAATTTCCAAGGGGGCGAGTAGCACTTCTCATTTCAGGCTTCAAAATTCATCTTTCAGATATGTTGAATTAAAGCAGGGTAAATTGCTGAGAACAAAGAATTTAATGAGTATTTTTCTATTTCCATAGTTTCCAGTCCGTATCATGGCTCAACATTCAGATGCTGGCATTAACCTTGAAAACCTTAGACAGATTGGGGTCAGGTTACCTGAAGAATCAAATGTTCCCATTTATGCTTTCCCAGATTCTAAGATCATCTTTAGAATATAGAGGGAAATCCTCACTCATTTTATCCTCCCATTGGAAACTGAGGAAGGGCAAAATTATGTTCCTTCTAAGTTCTTTCATGGCCATCTCATCAACAGACTAGCAATACCAAAGGGATGATTTGGTGCAAATTAAGCAAAAATGTGCAAATACTGTAACACTTTAAACAAAATGGCACTTCGATGCAATTAATGCAAATAGTGAAAAAGGAAAATGTCTGTCTCTTGGATGTATAGCCCTTTAAGGAGTAGAAGCATCAGAAGGGTTTCAAAAGAACCTGTGTCTGTGTGAGAGAGAGACTTTTGTGTCTCTAGAAATTAAAGGACATTAGATTTCTGCCGATGCAATTTGTTTAAATTGGAGGACAATTGTGAGAAAAAAATAGGGTTTCTCAGTCTCACCAGGCTGCAAGGTATCTTGGTAGATTTTATAATTCATCTAAATCAACGAGACCCAGGAATTTAGCCATTATTCTTTATCTGTCTATATTAGTGGTCCTTTATACAGTGTGATGCTAGTGGTTACAAAGGCCTTTTTAGTGATAGTGTCCCAATTGTCCTTTCAGTGCCATCTACCTGAAAAGGCAGAACAGGGGTATGCTACCATATGCATCTGGTGTGGTAGAATACAGGCACTGGAAGCATTTATCAAATAAAACTGTTTAGTTTTTTAAAGACTCTTGTCAATGGTACAGCTCAAGTAATATACCCCATCCCCTTAATCTGCATGTGTGCATGGAGGGGCATT
Organism: Phrynocephalus forsythii; assembly: GCA_029282475.1. NCBI lineage: Eukaryota > Metazoa > Chordata > Lepidosauria > Squamata > Agamidae > Phrynocephalus > Phrynocephalus forsythii. Next base: position 38,668,816 of record JAPFRF010000010.1, read on the forward strand.
AATTCACCGTCTATCCAGCGACAATTGCTCTTGCCTTCCCTTATCTTGATCTCAACTTATCCTCTTAGAGTTTCAGAAAAGAAAGCATGGATGATCACCGTCTGACAAGATGCTCTTAAGAGGCATTCATTGATCTTAACATACATATTTAGTCCATGCCATTCCTTATCTTCAGCAATGTCAGTATTCAAGCTGAGCTTGAATACTGAAGGAAGTAATTCCTTCCTCAAGGTCATTTAAGAGAGCTACTTTTTTTACCAGGACCATGGACACAAGGTTGCAACTCTGGGTGTGGTGTGATAATGTGTGTAGCTGCAAAAACACACCTGTGTTCATTTGCACCTCTGTATCAGAGGGGGGCAAACTCCCCACTCTTTTCCTTCCCCTAAACACACACACACACACACACACACACACACACACACACACACACACACACACACACACACACACACAAGATATTGAGAAGAAATTGCTTTTAGATTTCCAGACTCCTGAGTCTTCCAGAGGCACCTTTTGAGATAAACTTAATTAAGCAAGTCATCCTATTAATCTGTTCTAATTACTCATGCAAATCACAAGTGCTCTGGCCTCTAGTTAAGTGGGACCTGGTTTGATCCGAAGTGCAGCCAAGCTCTGCAATTCCAATGAGTATTTGGAGGAACGTGCCTTCACTGATCTCACTTCTTTTCTCCAAATATCCAGTAATCCTTTTGAAGACTGTAGTGTGAATTGATTACTTGTCATGGGCAGGGTGCTCTTATTCCAACCATTGGAAGCGAGTGGGTGCTGGCAGCACTTTGAAATGTATGAGTGCTCAATATTATATCACCTAAGACACTAGAGACATCTAAAGCTCCCATTATATGCATATCTGATTGAATGTGCTTGCAAGTGAACATGCTTAGCTTGCTGCAGCATGGCTGCAAGGCTAAGCGTTAACCTGGCTGCTGGCCATCTATACCTTTCCTAAAGCTACTTTGTTGGTTGCTAATGATGCAGAATGATTGATGGCACTTCCCTTGGTGGAGATGAATGATGGGAGATACACTGTGATCAGCTCTGGAATGTGTGTGTGTTGTGTCATTACAGTCGTGAGCAACTCTTTGTGACCCCATGTCCATGGAGTTTTCTTTGCAAGAATACTGCAGTGGTTTGCCAGTTCCTACCTCCGGTGCCTACAGCACCTGGTATTCCCTGGTGGTCTCCCATCCAAGTACTAACCAGGGCCGACCCTGCTTAGATTCCAAAATCAGGCAAGATTGGATGTGCTTAGGGCATCTATTTATTTATTTATTTATTTATTTATTTATTGGATTTATACCCCACCCATCTTCCCAAGGAATCTCTGGGCGGCTTCCAGCAATCTGACCGGTGCAGCAATGGTCAGGATTCAATACAAAATACAATACAAATAAAATAAACGGGGTCAATATACAATACGGTACAACAGACAAACAGGAAATTAAAATAAGCACCTGCTAGCACCCTTTGCAGGCAGAATAGAGGCCTCAATGGCCCAACATCTTTAAAAATAATGGCAATGATAGCAGATGGCAGATTTTAAAAAAGTGTGTAACTTGGTCTCCAAAGACCTCTCGAAAGAGCAAGGTTTTAAGAGCTCTACGGAAGGCCAGCAGGGACTCTGCAGAGCACACATCACTCGGAAGGGTGTTCCACAGAGAAGGGGCCACCACCGAGAAGGCCGGGTTATGGGTGGTAGTTTTCCTGGCCTCTCTAGGGGTGGTGACCTGGAGTGAGTGCGCTCACGACTGCCGGACTGGTCGGGCTGAGGTTGATCGTTGGGTGATACACTCTGCCAGGTAGTCCGGGCCCAAGCCATGGAGGGTTTTATAAACTAAAACCAGTACCTTGAATCTGATCCAGTGCACAACGGGCAGCCAATGCAAGCGAGCCAGGACTGGGGTGATGTGGTCGTAGCAACGCACACCAGCCACCAGCCTGGCTGCTGCATTTTGCACCCACTGCAAGCGCCGGAGGAGAGTCAAGGGCAACCCCATGTAGAGAGTGTTACAGTAGTCCAATCTCGAGATCACCAGTGCCTGCACTACTGTTCTCAGGGACTCACCATCCAGGTATGGGCGGATCTGGGCAATTTGACGCAGATGGAAAAAAGCGGATCTGGTCACGGCAGCCACCTGGGGATCCAAGGACAGCGCCGGATCCAGAACCATGCCCAGATTCCTTACCTTATCCGCCAGCTGCAGGGAAACACCCTCCAAGCAGGGGAGAGGGCCTCCATATCCAGACGGGGAACTCCCAAAGAACATGACCTCAGTCTTCTCAGGGTTGCGTTTAATCCTGTTTGCCCTGGTCCACACCATGACCGCCTCCAGACACCGGTCGAGGGTTGCAACAGCTTCCACTGCAGAGGTGGAAAAGGAGAGATAGAGCTGCGTGTCATGAGCGTACTGATGACAGCAGACTCCAAAACTCCGGATGACCCCCACCAGCGGTCTTACATAGATGTTGAACAGCATGGGGGAGAGAGAAAAGCCCTGCGGCACCCCACACGGGAGTGTCCACAGGGCTGACAACTCTCCACCATGCTGCACGTACTGGGGTTGAGCCTCCAAGAAGGACCGGAGCCATCTAGGCAGCAGCTCTAGAGTATGAAAGCTATTAGAGCAGGTGTGGGCAATGTTTTGGGGGAAGGGGCCACATTGGAGCTCCCAGCCCTCTAACTGTGGGTTCACTATCATGTATGGCTAAGCTGAAAGTTGGCAGTCCTTCACCACCAAAGCAGACACTAAATTCAGCAAGATCAATAGCACCTCTTGCTGAATTTCAGGGTTCTTCCGTCTAACAGATACCTTGGAGGGGGGAAAGGGAAGGGAAGTTCAAAACACATTTTGGCCGTGCACATTGCTCATACGGCTATAATTCAGGAGAGTGCCAAGAGGACATTAATTTAAGGGGCAGCTTCATGGTGATATTCATGTGGCAGGACTAGTGACTGCAGGCAGCTTCTCCAATAAGCATGGCTTTGGGAGGCCACACGTGCCCCATGGGTCATTTCTTGGCCACTCTTTCAGCCTGTGATCAAGGGATAGGATCTTTCTGCAGAAAGCAAGGATGGGAACAGTGTGGGAGGAAAGGAATTAGTTGTTCCTAGGAGGACGATAGAGTCCTGTTGGCATGCAGTCTCTCTTTTACTGAGGACCTGGTTGGGAAGTGGTGAGACACTGTTCCTGCTGCTGGAGAAGAGAATACATAGCTGGCTTCAACATATGCTTTTGACTGTAGGGACTATTTGGGAAGGCAGTGGGCTGCTTTGGCAGGTGGTGGACTCTCCTTCACTTTTTCTCATAGAGTACAGTAGGACCCCAGTATCTGCTGGTGATTGGTTCCAGGCCTTCCCGTGGATAATGAAAACCATGGATAAGAGAGAACGCTTGCCCACCCACCCCCAAACGGCTGTTTCCTGACAGTAGCTTGCTTTATGACTGCTGTTTTGAGACAGTAGCTTGCTTTATGAATGCTGTTTGGGATAGTAGCTTGCTCTACAGATGCTATCTGTGACAATAGCTTGTTTTACAGCTGCTTTTTGTGACAATAGCTTGCTTTGTGACTGCCGAATTATTTAATTCCCCCCCGCCAACCGTGGATAACTGAATCAGTGGATAATGAATCAGTGGATACGGGGGTCCTACTGTAGTTATACAATAACTTGCAAGGAAGCTTTATCTAGCTATGTCCTTCTTCAGCAGGGATTCGGACCCTTCAGGTGCCACACATTTCAACCAATGCCACAGATTGCTAAAATTCTGTCCTACTTGGATTTGAAGCTTCAGTTTTCTCAGAATGCCAGCAGCAACCTTTCAGCTGCCAGTCTGCCTTTGAATTAAAGTTAAGCCAAAGTAAGAAAGGGAGAGACTAGGAATCAGGCCTTTAGTCACCTTACTTGCTGGCCTATTGCTGAGTAGCCCTCCTGGGTAATCTATTCTAAATTCCTTTTTAAAGAACACAACACAGTTTGTTGGAGAGAAAAAGACCACAACTTTATTGGAAACATTAAAGCTTAGCATTGACAAACTGGATCCATTGTGTCTTGGTGCCTGACTGGCCCCTTCCACTCAATGTTTGTAAGATCAGCCTTGGACAGGTGAGATATTGAGGAAGCCCATCTGAAGCCCCCTATTCTCCTTCTAGGTTTTCTGTTTCTGTTTTGTCTCAGAAATTACCATCAAAGCTACAACTTGAAAACACAACCCCACCGAGTGGTAAAGCCAACTACAGAAAAAAGAACAGGGCTTGGTAAAAGGGAAACATGGTTAAGATTGGCCTGCCAGAGTTTTGAGGGCACCTGAGGGAGAAAGAAAGATGGAGTGCCTCATAAGGCCTATTTGTTGCTAAGTGACCACAGCCACTGTTGCACTTACATCCCCCTAAGGAAGGGTCTAATTTACAGTTGCAACCATATTTGCTATTTTTTTTCTTAGACTTAAACTCTTATTATCTTTAGACAAAACAGAAAATGTGTCTGTGAAGAAGCCTAATTCAATCATTTCAGAAAGAAGATTCTGAAAATTTAATCCAAATAAGGAGAAGGGGCAAAACAAATTCCAACTGGCAGCTAATGCAGTGAGTTGAAGTCGCAGAAGGACACACTACCCAAGATGAGTGGAAACACTCTAATCTCAGCTCCTCTAATGTTCTTCTTCTCAGACAATGATCTCAGGCAAGATCTCTATCATTCATATTTGCACCTCCTACATAATTTGAACAATCAGTATGGAGGGGAGTGGGTAAATTTTGGATGGGGATAAATAATTGAAGGGGGAAAATTGATTTGGAGGAGGAAATTACAGGGAGAATCTAAAGTTACCTCTTTACTGCTTAAAGGATAACAGAAGCAGAAAGAGCCATGAGCACAGTGTTGAGTTCAGTGGAGAAAAGCAAGGTATGAGCATACGAGCATAAGAAACAAGTAATAGAAATATGTAGCTTAGTTGATGAAATTTTGTGGATACAGTACTCCCCCATTTATTGCGGGAGTTTGGTGCCTGGTCCACCCATGATAAAGGAAAATCTGCAAAATGCAGACGCCTCAGTAAACTGACCTTGGGCTGCTCCTGCCAGCTGCATTTCCAAATAGAGGTTTTTAACTCCCTCCTGACACCTCAGCAAACCTTGCTGCCAGTAGCTCAAGGTCTGTCTGCTGAGGTGTCAGGAGGGGGTTAAAACTTCTCAATTTGATGAGGTGTTTTGATAAAAACAAATGCAGCCGACAGGAGCAGCCCAGCTCTGTTTGCTGAGGTCAACCTTTTAGATGAGACACCTCAGCAAGTGTTAGGGTTGATAAAACCTCAGCCAACTCTCTTTGCAAATGCAGGTGTCAGGAGGGGAGTAAAAACCTTTTGCAAGTGCAGGAGCAGCCCCAGCTCTGTTTGCTGAGGTGTCAGGAAGGGGTTAAAAACCTGTCTTTAGAAGCAAAATGCAGACACCTCAGCAAGGGTTGCTCTTGCCGCTCTGCTTGCAAAGACAGGTTTTTAACCCCCTCCTGACACCTCAGCCAACTTTGCTGTCAGAAGCTCAAGGTCGATTTGCTGAGGTGTCAGGAGGGAGTAAAAAACCTCTTTGCAAGTGCAAGGAGACTGTTTGCTGAGGTGTCAGGAAGGGGTTTGTCTTTAGAAGCCAGACACCTCAGCAAGGGTTGTTCTTGCCGCTCTGACACCTCAGCCAACTTTGCTGTCAGAAGCTCAAGGTCTATTTGCTGAGGTGTCAGGAGGGAGTAAAAAACCTCTTTGCAAGTGCAGCCGGCAGGAGCAGCCCCAGGTCTGTTTGCTGAGGTGCCAGGAGGATGTAAAAAACCTCTCTTTGGAAGCCTGCTTCTCTCAAGAAAGAAAAATATAATATACTGAGACCGTAATATATGAACCACATTGTGGCAGGAATCTACTGTATTCAGGATGTGGTGGCAAATTACTGAAAAACTTAATTAGAGTAGATTTAATTTTTATACCTCTCTCTTTTATGTTCACATAAAATCATAAGAACATTTTGGCTACTTTTTTCAGGGAAGAATATCCCTTTTTCTGGCTATGCATCTGGCTACCCTGATCAGCAAAACTGCTTTAAATGAATGAACATTAGTGTTGGTATCGTAGTTCCAAATTACTTGAATACAAATTTGCCCAACGTATAACATTCTGCTGTGTTAACTAAGTGTGTGCCACATCCCTTAGGAGATATCCTTTGCCTTGGAATGTTAAGTGAGGTTTTATATATGTGAACTGAATGTTGAGCTCACCAGGTAACCAAAGCAAGCCGCTGTGTAACAAATACAGAGGATGTTTAATGTTAAATTTTATGGAATTTAATGATACCCATCTTCTTATATGCACATCTGGTTGACAAATGAGGATTGACAAAGCCAAATAGAGATTGTATTTTTTTCCTTTTTAAAAAAGCTTGTATTCTCTTCAGAGCATCATAGAACTCCTGTAAGCTTTCCATTGCCCCAACAGACCTCCTGTCTCATAACTAATTACGCAAGCAGCAGCACAGTCAGCTTCATAGCCTGTGTGAAACTGGGCACTTAGCAAGCACCCTGCCATTGAGAATACTTATATGATCTCCTTTCCAGAAAACAAGATGGTCTTGTTTTGGATTCCACCTGATCCAGCACACAGTCTTTTTAGGGAGGGCTAGTAAAGGCAGATGACAGGGTCAAGACCCTGCAATGCTCTTTCCAAATCCTCCTTTGCTGCACCTGTTGCTGCTTGATGTTTCTAGCACAGAGGCTGGCCATGGGTAAGTGCTGTGGCTCCTGACAAGCAGTGAGGGGCTTAGATGTACCCAGTATGATGTAGTGACAGACTAGGGCTTGGGAGACCTCAGTTCAAATCCCAGCTCATCCGCAGAAACTCACGGTGTGGACAGAAATGGTAAAACTACTCTTGAAACATTTCACTTACCTTGACAGCCCTATTAGGGTCATTATCAGCTGGTTCTGGCTTGACAGCATTTAACATAACATTGGGGCTCTATGCAATTCTGCCTTGTACATGATCAGACCATCAATCTGCCTGGTCCAATACTGGTACTAAATGTCAGCAGCCTGCTGGAGTTTCATGAAGGGTTCTTTCCTAGCCCTAGCTATAGACGCTGGAAAACGTCCAAACAAAGTAGCATCTATCAAATGTACTCCATTGAATCAGAAAATCATACTCATACAAAATCATATTCAGGTACTTAAATTCTCTGTATAAAGGATGACAAAATGTAACATGAGAATTCTAAGGGGTTCCATAGGAACTTTTTTTTCAACACTCCTGGCCACCAGCACCTAATTTAATTTTGTTAAACTTTCAGAAATTCCCCTTGGGCTTCATTGGGCAATTTGACAAGTTTTGCAGGTTTCCTCAACACCCTGAATGATATATGCCACACCCCCCATCAATTCTAGATGCTTGTCTAAAAAAAAAAAAAAACTAGACACTGGAGAGTTCAAGGAGGCTTTCAAACTCCATCTTGCCAGATATTTCTTCTATTTTGCTTTGCCTTTCTTTAGTATAGCTATTTTATTTCATATATTTTACCTCTTATTTTCATATAATCATTATTATTTTTGTTGCATTGTTGTTCTCTATTGCTTGCTTTTTAATGTTGTAAACCACCCAGAGTTCCTCCGGAAGATGGGCGGTATATAAATTCATAAATAAATAATATTTTCCAGGTATTTTTTTCTTTGAATATCAACTGCTTTTTAATTAACAAAAGCCTATCATAGCAAATGTTGCTGAAATAAAATAATTGAAAAAATCAGTATGTGAGTTAGCCTCTGCGGTCATTCCCTGCCCATGTGAGTGAACCCATGGCTTTGTCAAATCTGATTTTAAAAAATCCTCAATCCCGTGGGATTACCCATTGCTGCTCTGTCAGAAAGCCTTTCCAATGATACAGCTGGAATAAGGTTAACTGCATGCCAAAGAGATGGCTGAAACAGAAAGAGAGATAGCTGCAAGAGCAGACAAAGGGAGGATTTGCAGACAACCCTACTCAAGCATGGAAAAAGGGACACAGGATGTTTCTTAATATGCTGCAGCCTCTCCCTAATTAGACAAGGCCTATCATACAACTCAATCAAGTGTGTTGCAGAGACTGGGCTTTTTAATGTGATACTACATATCTACAATCCCCCAGCTGGTATGGGAGTTCTGGTCTGAAAAGTAATTCAGGCTCTGATCTGTTGTTGGATTATACATAGGCTTAGTGAGATTTCTTTCATAGGCCATTTTTCTACCACTCCTTTTGGGACCTGCTTCTACTATATTTATTTATTTATTTATTTATTATATTTCTATACCGCCCATCTTCCGGACAGAACTCTGGGCAGTTTACAATTAAAACAAGACCAACAGAATATTACAGAAAAGAGCAAGTGAGAGCAAATAAAATAAGGAGGGATGAGACCCTCCTCCAGAGGTGACACGGACGGCAATAAAAAAGTTTAAGTAAGAAGGTTGCCATATGCCTTTTTAAAAAGGAAGGTTTTCAGGGCCTTTTTAAAGGCAGGCAGGGACTGTGCTAGGTGCAGCTCACTAGGGAGATGATTCCACAATGTGGGGCCCACCACAGAGAAGGTGCGGTTACGCATGAGCAATTTCCATGCCTCCCTGGGTGTGCCCCCCCTAAATGAGCGCACCTGCGTCATTCTTGTGGGCCTGACCCTAGTTGACCTCGGGGATATATGCTCCGACAGGTACTCTGGTCCCAAGCTGTGGAGGGTTTTGAAAATCAAAACCAGGACCTTGAACCTTGTATGGAGGAAAACAGCTAGCCAATGCAGGTGGGCCAGAACTGGGGTGATGTGCTTGAATCTACGAGCACCCACCACCAGTCTGGCTGCTGCATTCTGCACCCGCTGGAGCCTCCGGACAAGGGTCAAGGGCAACCCCATGTAGAAGGCATTGCTGTAGTCGATCCTTGAGATCATGAGGGCCTGCACAACTGTCCTCAGGGAGGACTCATCGAGGTACTGACAGATCTGGGCAATCCTGCGGAGATGGATAAAAGCGGCCCTGGAGACTGCCATCACCTGGGCTTCCAGGGAGAGGGCTGAATCCAGGACCACACCCAGATTCCTGGCCCTGTCCGTAGGCTGGAGGGAAACCCCCCCAGGCTAGGGAAGGGGCCATTGTACCCAGACGAGGGTGCCCCGAAGAACAGAACCTCTTTCTTCTCCAGGTTCAGCTTGAGCCAGTTAGTCCTGGTCCATTCCAAGACCGCCGCCAGGCACAGATCGAGGGAGTGTACTGCCTCCTCTGCAGAGGAAGAAAAGGAGAGATAGAGCTGTCTGTCATCAGCGTACTGATGACAGCGAACTCCAAATCTCCTAATGACCTCCGCCAGCCACCTCATATAGACATTGAACAGCATAGGTGATATTGCCGACCCCTGGGGCACCCCGCAAGGGAGTGTCCAAGGAGCCAACAAATCATCCAGCAGCTGAACCCGCTGAGACTGGCCGCTGAGAAAGGAACAGATCCAGCAAAGAGCAGAGCCCCCAATTCCTGCCTCAGCAAGCCGGTCCAGCAGGATACCGTGGTCGACAGTATCAAAGGCCGCTGACAGATCAAGGAGGACCAACAGGGAGGAACACCCCCTGTCAGCCTCCCTGAGGAGGTCATCCTTATATATCCTTATAAGTGCTTTGAACTAGTCTGTTAGCTCATAGATCTGTCTTATGGAAAGCACTTTTAACCATGAACTTCGCCTTTATATTGACCTAATTGCTTACTACAGGTTTACTATGAGGAAGGACCAAACTTTCTGCTTTAGGATGTAAAATAATCCTTTCACCATGTAGTGATCATTTGTAGGCTGAAAATGTCTCTATACCTCTTGCTATTTCTGTTTTGAAATTCTGCAGCATATGCGTGACTCCTAGACCTCTCTGGGGCAAAAATGTTTAGTCAAATGCTTCTCCTTAAAATCTGGCAGTTCCATTGTATAGAATAAAGATTCTATTAATCCACTTTGGTAGCTGGACGAGGTGAGACATTCTTGAATAGCTGACCATTAAGTAGACAGGATATTGACATGGGAAACAAATGTGTAAATGTTTGCCATAGTCACTTTGTCCTATTTACACAATATAGTTCAATGGGTTAAAAAGCTGTGAATCTGGATTCCCCAAAAGGGGCGTAGTCAATCATCCCTTTGGCATACAGAATCAAATTTGGTTCAACAGCATCATCCCAGGTACCTTACTCTTCCAACTCTGTGGCCTCAGTCAGGATCATTTGCTTCAGTATCCTCCTTCTCCACCATATCCAGTGTTTCTTTCATCTTCACCTTCCTCTCCATTTACTTCCATATCTCCCCTCTTTATTCCCCACCGCTGCCCATTCAAGTCTATTCCTATCTCCTTGCATAGGTTTGTTCTATCAGCCACATCTTCCTCCTCCTCCTCCCTGACCCAGGCTGGATGACTGGCCACTGTTCCCACTGAGGCCCATCAGGAACTACCCCAGATAACCTCTCCAGTAGGCTTGGGGTGAGGGAGATGGCCTGTTGGGGTGGTGGAGGTAAATCCCTCACAATATTCAAAGTAACCCTTCTATGCCTCTTGAATAGGCTCCAGCCATTTTGGTTTATTCTTTCCAACATCCTGCCCAGAGGCAGCTGTTGTTTTCTATCATGCTGTTTTCTGCTATGTCTGTACTTGTAAATGTCTGATAATGGTGGTCACTTCTATGTATCATTGATGAACAGTATCATTATCCCATAAGCTTTGGAAGTTCACTTTCACATGTTGTAGAAACAAGCATGTAATTGGAGTTAGGGGAAGAAAGCAAATGCCTGAAGCCTGATAGCTTCCTGTAGAAATGCATTTACACATGCACGTTTTCTGTGTGTATTCTTTCACCTCCTCCTCGGTCTCTTCTGACAGACTGAGTTATCTGATAAAAATAGAAACATAGGAGAGAACAAATTAATGCATGTTCAATTATCTGTCTGGAAATTGTTTTTCATTGCAATCATTCTACTATCAGCTTGAAATATTCTCTTAGAAGCTCATGCAAGATTTTTAAATGGCTTTTTTGTTTGTTATTTCCCCTGTATTTTCCTCTCTCCTGGACTCCCTGGGTGCATTCACATTGTGCCTTTCATACCACTCTAGGTAGTTCAATGTGACTTAACTTTTTTAATTGTGCGACTGTGTCATCACTAACAAAAGATAAAATACATAAAATATATAATAGTAGAGGCTTTCAGATGGAGCGCTCTTGCGGGGAGAAAGGAAAGGGGAAGAGGGGACTTGTTTTCCAACTGCTAGATTTTTAAGGTCCATTCTGCTGAAATCGCCAGCCAATTATCCTCCCTCCTCCCTCTTCTACTGTAATGCCTTTGGTGCCTTTCATTTCTTTGCATTAATATGTAATAATCCAAAGAGAAATAGAAAGAGTACACATTAGGGATCACAGGGGTCATGCAGAGAAAACACTGCTTTTCACCGCACACTTCCTCCACATTCCCTGCAGAGGGTCACATATTCTGGAGATGCCAGAAGGAGTTGTACCTGCACATCAGCATATGCACGAAGAACTGTTCCCAGTGTCTGCTTTATGGACAAGTGTCAACCGGAGTTTTGAGCAAAGCTTGGAAACAATAACACATGGGCACATATTTCATTGTTGAGGGGGAAAGAGATTTTGTAATGCATAATATGCAGATGTACTCACAACATTTCAGCTTCTCAGCTATGTTCTGACTTGCCATTCTCCACAGTACTATTCACCAAGGCTTTCTCCTGCAATTTTCTAGCTCTTCATTAGACATGGGCACGACTTGGCGAAATTGTCATTTCAGTTTCCGTTTCTCATTTCCGTTACGTAACGGAAACGGTAACGACAATTACTCCGCCAGAACTCGAACTCGAACTGAAAAAAGAAAAATTTGGTCGGGTTTGTCGTGGTCGTTCCTGGCATTGCAGCGATCGCGCGATGCCATGCGGCACAGGAAAAAAGTTTTTAAAATAAAAAACCCCGATTCCCAGCCAAAAAAGCAGGCGAAAATATGCCTGCCTGAGTGAGGGCACCTAGAGGGGTGGTTTCTGGGGGGGGTCCCCTGTCTCCCCCCTCCTCTCCTGGGCTGCGCAAAGTGCGCATCCTCGTCGAGTCGCCACGCCAACTCACCAAGCGGTGCGGCACAGAAAAAAAGTTTTTTTAAAAACCGATTCCCAGCCAAAAAAGCAGGCGAAAATATGCCTGCCTCAGTGAGGGCACCTACCAGAAGGGTGGTTTCTGGGGGGGGTCCCTGGCCTCCCCCCTCTCCTCTCCTGGGCTGCGCGCATCATCGTTGTCTCACCAACTCACCATGCCATGCTGTGCGGGCAGGGGATCCAAATGGGGCGACCGCAATATTTATTTTGAAATCGCATGGTCCAAAATCACACCAGAGCACCACAGAAACATGCGAAAATAGCTATTTTAAAACTGCCTGAATTTTTTCAGTAGCAGCAGTGGGTTTTTCTTGCAACAAAACGTCTCCATTGATTTTATTTTATTTTATTTTTATTTTTATTTTTTTACACCTGTGCAATGATGGGCTGGCCATGGGAGTGGACCATGCAAATTTTTGGAGCCATTCCACCAATTGCATGGCCACTTGGCCAGGTTTTAACCAAGACTTCTGGGATGTGCCAGTCGGGCATAAAAATCCCACAAACCCTAGCCTGAACCCGAACCCGAACCCAAACCCGAACCCATATGCCAGTACACTGTCCTTCTTAGTGGGTCAGAGAGGCACCCAGAGGTGCACCCCAGTAACTCACCCTAACCTTACCCGTAACCCTAAGCCTAGCCCTTGCGCTAACCCCTAACCAGTAAGCCAGATGTGTACTCACATTGCACTACAGCAAGTACACTTCCCTTCTTAGTGAGTCACAGCGGGCGCCCGTAGGGGTCCTCTCTCACTTCGTTCCCCAGCCCAAGTGCAGGCAGTGAGTCACAGAGGCACCTGAAAGAGATGTGCCTCTGCCTGCTACTGCAACTACAACTTAATGGTATGCATATCCAATTGGCTATGCATACCATTTTGTAGCGGGCCAGAGGAGGCACCCACCCCAGAGAGGTGCCTCCAGGAGCCCGCTTTCCCTTCATGGCGGGCCAGAGGAGGCACCCACCCCAGAGAGGTGCCTCCAGGAGCCCCCCCAAAACCAGTACTAACGACAGACAAAAAAACGACAAATGAAACAACAAATTTTTGGAAAATTTCGCGACAAACAGAAACGAGCCAAAAGGGGCTGGCTCCGACACACGACAACTCGAAACGTAATTTTTCCTGGTTGTGCCCTTCTCTACTCTTCATAAACATAAGATCCTGGTGTCATGTTACTCCCGTCCTACCCCCTCCAATTTGATTTTTCCTTTCCCCCCTTTTTTTTTTTTTAAAAAGGAAACTGCCAACCTCTGTACACCTTAATGTCCTGTCCAGCGAGAAAGGCTCCATTCTGTATAGGAATTGTAATAATTCTGATTACCTTGGCATTTCTTCAAGAAAACACAATAGCCCCAAATTGAAATTCCACAAGATATCCTGCAAGAATTCTAAGGGAAGGGGATTATTTTCTTCCCTCCTGGACAAAAGAATGATAATTTAATTTCCTTGCCTCAGTTTCATCCCCAAAGTGAGTGGATATGAGATTTACATTCCTAGACCATAATGTCATCTGTTTAATGCATAATGAGTGATGTTTACTTTTAATTTCCAGAGTGGTTAGCTTGGTTATTCTGTTCTGTACTGTCTTATAGAGGGGGAAAAGAAAAAGAATTTTATAGCACCCAGAAGACTCGCAAATTTCTTTGGGGTTAATTTTAATAAACTGCCACCCAACTCTTCAGTTGCATGAAGTATACCCTCAGAGACAGGAAACAGGGGCGTTAAAACCTACTTGGGAAACATGTGCATATGAATATGAATGGGAATGCAGAATGCAGTATATGTTTTCTGGGGGATTTGAGAAGCAACCCCACCCCAGGTGTTTCAGCGTTTCTTACTGTTTTAGGGGGAAATTGTTTGAAAAGAATTGAACAAAAAAGTAAGGATCAGCTTAGCTAAAATTCATGTTTTTGTTTGTTTCTGCCTTCGTGAGTACAATTCTAGTTTTTTTAAAAAATAATCAGGTTATTATTATCACTGATAAGTGATCTGCCATTGAAAATTTTATTCTGCTCCTAATATAGAATGAATTATGGGTACGGGGAAAGGGGGGAGTGTCCACAGAAGGCGAATCAGTCATATTGTTACTAGAGAAGATGTTGGCTGATTCAAGGAGCCACCAACTTTATGATAATTAGGGAACTTCTACAAATCATTAGACCTGCAGATCTGGACATGATCTTGTGGGTCATCAAATCCAGTCCCGTCAAAGTGACACAAAGGGGAATGGAACTTCTGACTCCTCAACTAGATGCCTAAACCACTGAGCTATCCAGTAATGATGTTACCTTCAGACATACTGATTACCCACCACATTTAAAAGGCTGATGGTGCTGTTTAGCACTCACTACCATTCTAGGTTATATACCGTACTCTTTCATATTTTCATTGTTCTACTTTCTTCCAATGTAGAAACATACAAATACTGTCAGAAATCTAAGAAGAAATTGGTTCAGGTCATCCTCAAATCAGCTCAGGGCAGGTCAGTCCGGAACATATTTTAATATAAATCAGATTGAAATATATTTACATATTTGGAATTCCTAAAGAGGTCCCATCAATAGCTGTATTTCTGTGTAATAACTGTATATTTTGCTAATTAAAGATCCCAGTCTTTCACAACGAACACTATGCATAAAGAGCTCACAGGTATCCATTTGTTTCAACACATGTTTATTATTAAAATAGTCTAAGCCTTTGATGGCAATATTCTGTGCCGCCTTCATCTTGCCTTTCCTGATGAAGATGGCACAAAATAGTGCCATCAAAAGCTTGGGCCATATGTTTAGCATTTAAAACCTTCTGTTTTGCATTACAAAGAATTTTGTTGTAAAGCCATCACATATCCATGTAAAGTATAATTGCTTCATGCACACACAAAAACACCCCTATAATTTTTCACAGAAAAATATGTTTAGAAAAACAAAATCATTTTAAACCCTCATAATCTCACCCAGTGGGAAGAAATCTGTTTGAAAGTTTTCATTCTCATCTATGAAAAGAAAATACATGAAGACTTATATTCTTGTTTCCTCTAGAGGAGACCCACTGAATCAATTACTGAATGCTAACTCAACACGTCTGTGAATCTGCTTGAGTCAATGGGTTGACTGCAGTTGGAACAAACAGGTGGATTTAAGTCTGTGCATATATTGGAACTGTGTTAAGCAGCATTTATCAAGTGGTTTGAGTAAAAAAATGCCAGTTGGTTACTTTTGTATTCAGAACTGGGTTTGCAGGGGGCAGATTTCTTTTAAATTATTACAAAACACAGCATCCCCCAATAAACAAGTTAGCTTAGCTGTCCCCTCACAAAAACCAGTACAACAGTGCTGAATGCAGCTTAGAATTTGATGCTATGCCATGTTTCCCTGTCTCTCTTTTTTGAGGCCATCACCAACCATTTGAGAAGCAATAGTTTTAGTTATGACAATACAAATCAGATTGGGATCATGGTATTTCACATGGAAAGGGAGATTAGCTGGAAATGAAGTTCAGTTGCTGCCAGTATAGGATGGATTAATGCATTCTAGAAACAAGCAAAACAATTTTCTCTTTAGAAGTCAGAGAAGAAAGCTTTATATATAATTAACTTTGATTTCAACCTGTTTCAGGTTTTAAAGCTGCTGTCAGGCTTGTTGATGCTCATCTGTGACTTGCACAAAGAATAAGCTATGAAAAACCAGGAAGATTCCTGAGAAGCTTTTTTTAGGTAGGCAGGAGATAGTATCAATGAGAGGAGAGAGAAAGAATAAAAGGCACAGCAGATTTAGCTTGTGCCCCTTGTAGTCTTTTGGAAGAACAAGGCTTGTCTGAATGATTGTATTCCAAGCCAGCCTTCATGTATATACCTGGCAGAAGAAATGGGTCAAGAGAAGCAGCATCACAGGTGGGTTCACCAGGCCATCACCTGACAGTAGAATACAGAATCAAGCTCTTAAAGGAACAGAAGATGTGAGTAGCAATAACTCCCAAGTGCAATGAGGTGTGTGTGATACAGAGAAAAATTATTGAGCCCTTTCCTGGCAATTAACTGATGAATCTTTAAATCGGCAACAAATAGAAAAGTACTCAATTTTTATCCCTCCCTCTTGCTAGAGAGAAAAGGCAAAGGGCAGAGCTGCGGGATAAATCAGGGGTGTCACAACAACTAGAGCAATTATTACCTATAAACTGAAAGCGTACAGCTGCAATTTGGGTTTGTTGTTCAAGCTAACTGAAGTGCCAAATGGAAGACAAAGATAATGAAAAACAAATGAGTGGCCTAAAACCATCCTTACCTGTTCCAAAGTCTAATAGAAAAAAGTAGCCTTGTAATTTAAATTGAGAGGAACAAATAAATGGAGAAGAGCCAAGATACTATACACTGTTGTAGCTCTTGTGCTTGAAAAGAGTGTATTCCAAGGACACAAGCCAGTGAAGTTCTTGTTTATTTTAGTGGACCTTGTACAAGGGATCTTCAGCTGGCTTACCTTCATTGGCATTAATTGTCTCTCCCAGGATCCCTTTTGGGAGTTTTTTCCTTTTGTCATTTCCAAGTCTGCTGCATGAAGATGATTTTTAAGTTCCATGAAGATTATTTTTTAAAATTACGGAGGGGGGGGAATTCTATTAGGACTGGAACCAGCTGGAACCACACTGGCTCAGTTTGCACCAATGTATGTGTTATCTGACTCAAAGGAGAATAATCAGTGTTGGTTCTAGAATAAAGCTGGAAGGTCTGGAGTTATTCAGTGGTATTCTTTCTATCAAACATCTAGTTAAACAGGAAAAATAGATCGGGTAGAGTTTGTGTGACTGACTGATGGCTGTAGAGCTGAGTTTTGCTTATTAGCACCTCTAACAGGCAATCTGAGGGTTAAATTTCACCACCACTGTTCAATTAGTGTTTGAAGGCAATGATGGGGCAAAAGCCACTGTCACTGTATTGTGGCGTGCACAGGCTCCGGCAACACTCCCCTACTGCCTCCTTCATCCCCTGGTTAGTCCAGTTGCTCCTTGGCCAGCTGTTTAAATGAGGTCTATGTCTGAGCGTCTGCGGGACCATAGTATTAGAGACAAGGGTGGCGCATGAGATCACCACTTCACTGCCAGTGACATCACAGTCCTTGTCCTCCTCCTTCAAGAACATGTTGGGTTATGTAAGCTTTGAGCTGTCAGCTGGAAGAATGAATGCGAACAGCTGCCTCAATGCAGTGCCTTATAATTACCATTTTTGAAGGAAACTTGAAAGATGCTTAGTCCACAAGCCCCTGATCATAGCTGTCTGAAATCTGGAAGGTTTATTGCCTCCCTTTATTGTCTGTCATGTCTTCAGATTTCACGCTCAGCCAGAGCAAAAACAAAAAGATAATAACCATTTTGGCTTCCCAGTGCAAATCAATGGGAGGCTGGGAATCTAAACTTAAACATTGATCCAAACTCAGGACATGAATTGCATTAAAAGGGGTCCAGATCTTCCAAGGGAAAATCAGGATCCATTTGGAAGTGTCACATTGTTCTTTGAGGAAAAGTAGGGGACCCACACACATTTTAAATATATAGTTTTGTAGATCTGCATCAAATGACTACATTAATGGATGAATTACAGGATGGATGCCCCCACTGACAAAATCAAGTCTCTGTTTAGTTTACACTAAAATACAGTGTTTTCCCTCACTGCTTAAAATATGGGCATATTGTCCCCTTCCCATTAAAATTCTGATTACAGATATGTCCATTTCACTATTTGGTCATGATGTGTTGAGTAAACCCGTCTTCGAAAAAAATTGACAGACTGGATTTTCGGCATAACTCTTCTCTCTACATTATGAGTCCAGCATGAGCATAGTCATCTATTTTTTTTGGGGGGGGGAATATGAAAACAGTACAATAGTAACATTATTTTCATCTCCTGTTTACCAATATGTTCTCAATCTCTTTGATTTAGTTCCCTGCCCCTTCTAAATTTTATGCATTCTCTGCCCAGGTGTCCATCTGCCTGTGCAACATGCAGTCCCTTCTGGTGTTGTTAGTCTCCTTTCTTCCTATAGCAATGTATGGATTTCTGCATGTTTTGGGATCGCAGTAGCCATCAGCCCTAGCCAGAATGCCCAAAGGGTAAAGGGAAAACAACAGGAGCTGTAGTCCAAGAAGCTAATGAGGTCCAGAAGTTGCCTGACCCCTGCTCTGCAGCAGGGAAAAGGATGCTGAACTGTAGCCTTTAAATTATGGTTAACTATCAGAGTTCTAAGGGAAGACCCTTTGTTTCTCTATCCTGGGAAAGCCTTAAGAATTGCTATTCCTTTTAGGAGAAAGAAAGGCAGAGAGAGTGCCTCTGGAAAAATACCAAGCTGGCATGCACCCTGCCACTGTCTTTCCTATGTGGGCCTTTGGTAAACAGCAATTTAGCAAAAGCAAAGGAAGGAGAGAGGTTGTAGAGTTAAATCCACACAAATTGTTTTTATATATACAAATTAATTAGATTATTTGCATTACTTCTGTATGCTTCCCCCCCCCCACATCCCAAACTGCACATTAATGAGAAAAAATGCTTCTAACCCTTCTTTTACTTAAAGGCAAGTTTACTAGAGGCAATTTGCATGTAAATCAACATTTACCTGACGTGTGCAATTTCCACGGTTAGATAAACCATAACACGAAACAGATGAAAGACATGGGAACTGTATAAAAATTCTTTGAAAGATAATAGGCAGCACCCTGCAATAAATATTCATTAAGGAAGAGGGTGCCTTGTATTCTCTTTGAGCAACTATCCTTATGGCTTTTGCCTGCTGCCTTCTGCTCTTTTGATATGCTTTCGGTACATTGACTGCCTTTTGCCTACCTCCTCTGTTCTTCCATGTTCTGTAATACATGCACTGGTATGCTTCCAATATTCTTGGCATCCAAGTAGATATGGGCACGAAACGCCAAAATGGCATTTTGTTTCATTTTTCATTTATCCATTTCATTTCATTTATTATGAAATGATTTTTTTTTAAAAATCATTTCATATTTCATTTTGTTTCATTTTTCTTTTTCTTTTTTGTTTTGTTTTTACACTGTTGGGTCCAGTCAGCTTTTTTTTTTTTTTACTCTCACCGACCAGCTGGCCTGTGGGGAGGCCTGTCAGATCTTTTTAAAAGTTATTTTTCCCACTGACCAGCTGCCGTGCAGCTTCACGCACCAGCTGATCGGGGCTTATTTTTATTTTTTATTTTGACAATTGCTGTGATCAGCGCTTGTCAAACTAAATAATAAAAAAATGAAAAATGAAACAGAACAAAATGAAAATGTCCATTTTGTTTCATTTTGTTTTTTAAGGGCACTTCATTTTTTATTTTGTTAGAAAACGAAACAAATAACGAATAACAAAATGAAAAAAAAATCATTTCATGCCCATCTCAAAATCCAAGCAATTTGTCTTTGGATCCAGTGACGAGAAGTACTTCAGGAAATTTAGATTCTGGGATTTGGGAGTCTGGGTGGACCACAAATTGAACATGAGTTAGCACTGTAATATGATGGCCAAGAAAGCCAATGCAATTATTGGTTGCATCAACAGAAGCATAGTGTCTAGATCAAAGGAAGTGATAGTACCACTCTATTTTCTTCTGGTCAGGCCCCATCTGAAGTACTCTGTTCAGTTCTACGCACCTCAATTTAAAAAAGGATGTTGACAACCTTGAATGGGTCCAGAGGAAAGCTACCAAGATGGCTCAATGTCTGGAAGAAATGTCTTACAAGGAGTGGCTTAGGAATCTGGGAATGTTAAGCCTTACCAAAAAAAGGTTGAGAGGGCATATAATAGCCATGTTTAAATACTTGAAAAGATGTCATATCGAAGAGGGGACTGGCTTGTTTTCCATGGCTTCATAGACTAGGACTCGGAGCAATGGTTTCAAGCTATAGGAAAAGAGATGCCATTCGAACATTACTAAGAACTTCCTGATGGTTAGAGCTGTTTGCCAGTGGAATATGCTGTCACGGAGGGTGGTGGAGTCTCCTTCTTTGGAAGTTTTTAAGCAGAGGCTGGATGGCCATCTGTCAGTAGTCCTGTGATGGGGGTTCCTGCATGGCAGGGGGTTGGACTGGATGGCCCTTGAGGTCTGTTCCAACTCTATGATTCTATGATTCTGTGAAAAAAACAGTGTCTGTATCTTTACAAAGTAGCTAGAAAAATTATTATCTAGCCTGATTATTTCCTCACTTTGCTAAGTAATTATAGCTCCTTTGAAATGTTTGGTGGGAGGGGAAACTCCTCCATTCAGTTGAGTTCTTCAGCATGGGATGATTCAAGCCACCTCTTAGATATGGATGCCAGAGCCAAAGGGCAAGCATTAATGACCTGCTTCCATCTGAACCTACTGAGAAGCAGGCCATCATTAACATTCAACAACACCTCTGTATTTAAAACTACAAGGCATCCTCCTTTAAAACACTAGATCTCGTTTGAAAGCTTTTCCCCATTCCTTTGAAAGTTGATAAATTTAGCAGCTGTTTTTCTGTTTTTCATGTGTTATTAAAAACAAAACAAAACAGATTTTTGATTAGACTATATATCCTAGCCTTTAGGGATGCAATACAAAGGGACATGGAAGGGAATTCAAGAAGTAATTCAGTAACTGTGAAATGTGTCTTCCTTTCTTGTGGTTTGATGGGGCAGTGAATTGGGAGGAACTGTTGGCTGAAATCCTGCTGCACTGTAGCGCAAAAACCATAACTTTTGGAGCCCAATTCCATAAATTGAGAACTCTCTATATGCACTAAGTGTTTCATAGCAAGTTGCATGACACAATAGGCAACATGTAATTCCTACCGAGAATTCTTAATGGCAGTTTGACTTTTCTGTAACAGTGCAACAGGCTTTCAGTCATTGTCTCATTCAAAGTGATGGAAGGAAGAATTATCCTTAATATGATCTGTGTTTTTTGTTTTTTTTTTTTTTATTTTATTTTATTTGTTCTCGCATATCTACTTTTTGATTTGGGTGCATGGCTCTTTTCCATCAGCGTATCTCCTGTAAGTTTTGTGATTGGCAGATTAATGTGTTTTTTACAAAGAAGGCAGCCAAACCAATCATAGTTTATACTAAAATCTGGAATAGTTCAGGACACCCTCAGCTTTGTTTTCAGATGCTATAAAGTCCTAAACAGCTTAGCTCCAAGCTATCTAAAACACTACATCTCCCTCTGGCTTTAAGATAATATGTGGATGCCTTTCTCTCAGTCCCTCTACTCTTGCAGGTGTGTTTGGTGGCAGCACCAGAGAGGGCCTTCTCTGCTGCTGCTTCCAGACACTAGAACTCTCTCCCACAGGAAGCTAGGCTGGCTCCATCTTTGATACCCTTCAACAAGCAAGCAAAGATCTTTCTCTTTAGGCAGGCTTTTCCTTAATGACTGGTGCTCTGAGAGGTGTTTTTAAAATGGATTGTTATGCTCTATTTTTTTAAAAAATGTGTTTTAGTGTTGATTTTATTTACAATGCCATTGCTTAATATAAGACATATTTATTTTTTTAAATGTATTTGTATTCTTACTGTTTTTAGGTTTTAAATATTGCCTTTTTAAAGATGTGAGCCTCCTTGGGTCCTTTTCAAGGGAAAAGGCAGGATAAAATATTTTAAATAAAATAAAAGCATGTACAGACCATCCCCAAATGCATCTGACACCAACTGCCAGGTACATCAAAGAACGGGAGTGAAAAATACAACGCAAGCGAGCAAGCAAATGAGGTGGTTTGAAAACAGAAGTGCTTCATTTGAAGCAAATTGTTTACATTTTGTAGTGTAAATGATCATCCTAAAATAAATTGGTCCAAACATCATACAGTGCTTATTATTTTGCAGACATTTGCAGCCTTACTTAGAACCATTGAGTCATTTGGTCTCAACCCAGGAATAGGTAGTACAGTGGGCAAGAGTGGGTTAAATATCTTTCTGTAAATTAAGAAGGTGTGCAACATCACCCCTAATCACTTCTATGTACAAAATTAAGTTGACAAGCAATACCAAAGACTAAAAGGGAATTGGCTCAAACAGGGTGATGTGCAGGTTTAGGATGGAGAGGGTTATCAAGAAGATACAGAGTATAGGAGTAGGCAACACATGGCCGGTGAGTTGCAAGAGTCCTTCTGAAGACCTAGCGTGAGTTGACAGAAACCTAACTCCCCAATTAAAAAAACTATATATATATAGAAAAAGTCCCCTTAAGACCTCTGGTTGTGTAGCCTGCATAATTAAATTGTAAACCACCCAGAGAGTGCTTGAAGCACTATGGGGCAGGATATAAGCAGAACACTGTTTTGGATCGGCAGTTTTGCTATGTTCTGATTGTTCTCTCCCCCAGAGCTTTCATTTCCCAAATTTTAAAAACAACACATTCTTGCAAGTGATGTCGGGGCCCCTCTAAGATCTTATGAAAGTTGTTTGGAAGTTATAGACTTCTGAAGAATATCCACCCATCATTATTTTCCATTAAATAAACATTCCTAGGCTCCCTGCTGCAAAAGGATATGGTGAACTTGCACATCTTGTGCAACATGAAATGAGGTAGGGTCACCTGAATGCCTGAAATGAAGGTCCCCCCCCCACTATTATTGGTCCCTGATAAAATTGAAAACCAAGCTAGATATGTTTAGCTGCTGAAATCATGTTGATTTGCCTAGTTAACAAAAACCAGAATAGGCCCATTGAATCAGTAGGAATTTTATGAATCAATTACTGTACAAATTCCATTGATTCAATGAGTCTGCTTTAGTTGCCATTTACTACACTGAACAAAAGGATTTCAGCCACTGATATCCAATACAGGCCTGAAGTTTATAATATGTGCAAGAAAAAAGGCACTACACATATAACAATTCCATCCTCTTGAGTTGAAGCTTATTTTTAAAGTTTGTAATATGTGAATTTCTTTTCATTATGAGAATTCCAGAATTCCCTGGCAACCTGATACAATAGATAATTCATGTACTGTATAAATGAATCAATGAGGTCAGCATCAAAAACAGTTCATACATGTTTAAGTCCAGTTAGCTTTAGTGCTCTCTGCTCACTGAAGAAAAATGAAACACACTGTCCTAATGAAAGCAATGAACACAGATGGGAAATGTTTTGGGGTGGAGGGATGGCAGCTGCCAAAATGGTCTCTCTCTCTCTCTCTCTCTCTCTCTCTCTCTCTCTCTCTCTCTCTCTCTCTCTCTCTCTCTCTCTCTCTCTCTCTCTCTTTGAAGATTCTCAGTCATCCAGGTGTGTTTATCAGGAAGCTGAGTCATGGCAACTGGACTTCTTTTCTTCAGAGATCGGAAGGAACGTTTTGCTGTTCATCCAAACAGCTTTGTCAGTCTGACTGTCTCACTGACGAAGCTGTTTGGATGAGTAGTGAAATGTTTCAGTCTCTCAATGACTTAAGCTCCAGATACCCCACCCTCCCTCTGCCATCAAGTCAATTCTGACTTATGGTAACCCTTTGCAGGCTTTTCTAGGTACATAGGTCATACTCAGAAGAGATGTATCTTTCTCTTTATCTTGGAGCCCCCCTGAGATTGTGCAGCTTGCCAAAAACACACAGGCTGGCTCTTCTGGGATGCTCCGTCAAGAACTACAAGAACTGGGTCATGACCAAATAAGCCAATAAGCACTTTTTCAACTTTCCAGAGGACACTTCCAGTTTGTGATGATTTTGCTAGTCTACACTAACTTTTGAAATGTATCAGTGGTAAACCACAAAACAGTCTCTGCACTGTTGAGATTGATTTAATTTGTATGATCTTTTTTCATTAGAAAGCCTCTGACTGATTAAAATCCATAACATTTTCTATTATAAAAGTTTTGACAGCATACATTTTGTTTTTGCATTCTTTTAAATGATTAAACTGTTTTATTCCATGCTAAAGAGGGTTATTAGCACTGAGGGTGAACCTTAAAAGGTTTAAATGTTTGATTTATCTACGAAGCACTGACAAATTTGGTTTAATTATTTAAATCTAATCCAGACCTCTTGAGTCTGCAAAATCAGGTGGGAAATCTCTAGAGAAAAAGTTAGCAACATGATTTTTATTTTTCTTGCTTTAGCTCTGCAAATTTAGCCAAACAGAATAAAGTACAGTATGTACATTTGCAAATACTAGTATTGTACATTATTTTATTTTGAATTCAGAGAGATTGCAACAAAGATCAGAGATTGTTCTGGACTTCAAGGTACAAACCGTTATAAAAATATTATACAATGCTGCAGTGTCAAAAAATACTAGATGAATAGTAAGGTACTATTAGTAATGTTTTTTGTTTTGTTTTGTTTTAATTAGTGGCCTATAAAAGTATCATGCCCTATAGCAGTGATGGTGGACCTTTTAGAGACCGAGTGCCCAAACTGCAATTCAAAACCCACTAATTTTTCACAAAGCGCCAATACAGGAATTTAACGTGAGTACAGGTGGCTGTGAAGGGGCGATGTCAGGTGCCCACAGAAAGGGCTCTGAGTGTCACCTTTGGCACCCATGCCATAGATTCACCAACACTAGCCTATAGCCTAGTCTTGCATTTGCATTTTGTAATGGCCGCATGGTTCCCTTCTGTTTATTTCTTTATAAAATTCATCTATTAGAATAGAAAGTGTAAGTTATCAAAAAGTTATGGATTCCATTCATAGAATTTATCCTTTTGTACTTGAAAAACAAATAACATGTTGACCTCTTCCAAAACTGTTTGTTTATATGGAATTTTATTTTATTTTTCAAGGCACATTTGAAAGTAAAAGCAAACAAATAGAATCACTGTACACGAGAATAAACCAAATAACTACAGAAATATATAAACACACTTGGTATTGTTCTTAAATCATCATGGATATGTTTCTAGAAGAGGCCTTGGGATGTTACTTTTCAAATGTAAATATTTGTACCAGCATCAGCAGCTGGGGTCCTTCATATTTTTAGAGTTGGCACTTGCTATCTATTGTGGCATTATGGAGTTGTAATCCAAAAATGTCGGAATGGCCACCAGTTGTGTACCTTCATTCACAAAGGACTACACACCCTCCCTGCAAATGCTGCTTTTTGCACTACTCTCTGTATATCCTACACTGGCATTGTCAGCTGGGGGATATTTGCAGCTGTTGTCAAAAAATCATTAACTTTTCTAAATGCCTGTACTTTGTCAATATGAGAGACGTTGTCAGTATTGTTGAAACTAAGGCTAGACACCGGGGTCAACATTTAAGTTCTCTCAGCCTAGATGGGCTCTAGTGGATGAGAGAATCTGTAACCTAGGCCAGGGAGGGCATCAGCCATTCACAGCCATGTGAGGGAAGGCACTGCTTCTCACAACCTATTTTCTTCCCTATTTTTAAAATTTATTTTTGAAGCACCCAGCTGGCCAGTACAGTTGCTTTTGTTATTACTTTTACATTTATGAGTTTAGTGTCAGGGCAGCAGATTCAATCTTGATTTAATTCCAATAGCCATGATGATGTTAGGATTTAAGTAACTTTAAAATGCACAATTATACATCTTTACACTATTTATTTTGTGAATTGGAATTTGCAAAACAATTTGCATATTTGATTGGTTTTCTCTAACATATTATGAATGTGGGAGCAGATGTAGAACTTGGGATGGGGAAATGGGCAAGAAATGTTGGTTAGGTGCCCCACAGTAGAAGTAATACAATACATCCAAGGCTGAGGGATGTCATTTTCAGATTTTTTTCTACTACAAATTACTCTCCATTCTGGAAGTTTGGCCTGATGGAAAGACACTTAAATGTGTCTCACTTATAAGAAAGGACTCAACTTGAAGACTTTGAAGCCTAGTTAATCCTAACTTCACCTAGTTTACTGTTCAGAAACAAGTCTCCGAACTAACACTGGGACAGAAACAGGAGCTTTCTTCTCCAGTACTAAGACCATGGTCTAGGTCCAGTTAGAGCCAAATTCAGGCCTATATATGAGCCATATATAGGTGTCTGTTAGGCAGAACTCTCATCAAGGAGAACTAGGAGATTTATATTTCAAAATAAGAATTCAAAAATCCCGTCCCTAACAGTCTGTGTTAAAATTTACCTCCGTGTAACACTAGTGATGAGATATACCTACAGCAGGGTTTTGAATAAAGGTTTCATGATTCTTCCAAACTCCTTAATTCACCAGACTAGGAGACAGTAATCTGATCAAAAAGGCAATGCTGTACCTTCATACTTCAGCAGATTGGTTGCTATGCTGTATAAAATGCTTAGCATGTCATAGCCTGAAAGGGGCCCATGAAAAGGACCAAAAATTTGAATTTAAATACCTATTATTATTTATAACCTGGTAAATGCGGACATGGAACATTTTAGCCTCCATTTTCTATAGCAGCTACTGAAAATCAGATTGCTTTCTTGTAGAATTAAATTTTAGTTGAGCAAAATAAAATAGAACTGATATCTGTTCCTACTGAATAAAATCCGTAAAATACAATAATGCTAGGAAATGTTGTAGACTGTAGAAAACAAGGGTGACTAATTCTGATATGGGATGACTTAATAAAAGGGTGAAATCTTCACCACAGTGCTGGCAGGATTTCTGGGAATTGTAGTCCTAGAAAATCTCACAATTCAAGGTTGGGAACCACTGTCATCAAGGAAGATAGAAGCTTGACTTTGCATAGTTTCAGCAGTGCTGTTGGTGCCAGAAGGAGTCACTAAGTCATGTAAGCTGAAGGCAATTCAAAAGCTCATTGTAATGGTTAACCAAGCAAAATTTTAACCTGGCCACATACTTTCTTGCCACTGCCACCGGTGCCTGACCCTGTTGCCACCTCCATATTTACAAAGATGGTCACTCGTGTACCCTTTGGGCCTAACATAAACTGAGATACCCTTTGCAAAGATGGAGGTGGTGGTTTTGCTAAGGGCAAAGGGAAGCCACCATCAAGTCAGATATCCTTTGATTTGTATTAGAGATGGGCACGAATAAAAAAATGGTGTTTCGGTTTTTCGTTTGTCACTGAGAGATCTGTTTTGGTTCATTTCCGTTTGTCGCAAATTTTTGGAAAAATTTCATTTCTGTTTTTTGTTTTTTCATTTGTCATTTCTACCCGCTTTTTGCAAGATTTTTAAAGCATTTCCGTGTGGGGGCGTCCCCCAACGCCCCAGACCAGAGGGAAAACACTAAAAAAATGGATGCTGGTAGAGACACAGTATAGACTAGGTATGCAGGGAGGCTGCAAAGGCGGCGGTGGGCATTGCCCAGGGTGCAAAGCAGCTGCAGAGTGACTGCACTGCGGGGCAAGGGAGGGTACTCACCGAGAGGTACACCAGCACGCACACAGGGAGGCTGCAGGACTTAAGCTAGAGTCGCAGAGACAGCAATCCCACCCTAACTCCCACCGGGGACTGCAAGGAGGACGGGGGCTGCCAGAGTTTTTATGCCCTCTGTGGCTGCCAGACCTGCCCAGTCTGCAACCTGGGCATGCCATTGGTTGAACATGATCCCATCACATGGCTTGCCTCCATTTTGTGGCTGGTGGCGACATCCATTTTAAAGGGAAAAGAAAAATACATCAAGATGGGAGAAGACAAAAACAAATGTTTTAAGGACCCCATCCCCATGGTAGGTAATAATTTCAAATAATTATCGCATTATCACTTCATTTTTACAGATGTCTAGGATATTTTAATACCCAAGAAATCAATCAATATTAGGCATCTGGGAGCCATTTTGGGTCGATGTCCCCTAACTCCCCTTAAAGGGAAAAATACAGCAATCTGAGAAAAGACATAAATGCACCTTTTAAGGACCCAACCCCCCTGGTAGGTATTATCAGACAATATAAATAATTATCACTATGTTTTTATGGATGTCCAGGGCATTTTTTAACATTTAAAACAGCTCATTTCATTGCGCATCGCCATTAACAGAAACAAAACGTAACAACCACAATTTTCGTGGTTCTGTTCGTTTCATTGCATTTTCATCACAATTTTTGTTAGTCGTTTCATTACATAATGGAATGACTAACAAATAATGGAAACTAAAAAATGTTTGTTCCGTGCCCATCTCTAATTTGTATTCCTGAGAGGAGCAGGGGCTTGGACTTAATGGTGTTATAGGCTGCCTTCCAACATCACTATTATATGATTCTATTGTCACTGTTCATCCAAAAGGCACCCCAGTTCTCTTTAGGTCCTAAAGGAAACTGAGTGAACACCTTTGCAAAAATGGTGGCGGTGGCAATGGCCTGGGTACTGGTGACAATAGCAAGAAAGATGTAGAGGCAAATGAAGGGTTGGTGGGACAGCGGAGTAAGTGTTTCTGTTAGGAGAGTTCCACACTATGAGATGGAGTCTGATCTTGGCAAAAGCCTGATTATGTGCTGATGCCTTTGTTCCTGCTACCTTGTTCAGTGGGAGTTGCTTCCATGTAGGTAGAGAGCATTAAAGACCTTGCTTTTTAGGGAAGCGTGTGGCAGTCGGTAATGTAATGCTGTGTTGCCCCTGACCTGTTGTATTTCTCCCAACACCTTTATAGTTTTTGCCTCTTGCCAGGCTTTTAGTATGCTATTGTGTGTTTAGTTTTAGTTTTATGTGTTCTGTTGTTTATCTGTTTTGTTTCTAACCATTGCCTATTTATTTGGCTTTCATGTGAACTGCCTAGAGTCCCTCTGGGAAATTGGTGTGATCAAGAAATGAATAAATAAATAAATAAATAAATAAATAAATAAATAAAGTTGTGTAGCACCCCAGGTGTCATGCATTTCCTTCTCCCACCCATCCCAGACTTTCCTTCTTGTCCTGTTTTAGCAGATGGCCACTCAAAGGCAGCACTGCAGGAATCCCTTGCCCCTCAGCTGAGTGGGCAGGTCCTGGAGAAGGAACATCTGTGCTTCTGCCAGGACTGGAAGACTGCAGGACAAGGAGGGAATGGTCGGCATTAGAGATGGGCACGAAATGCCAAAATGGCATTTCGTGGTCGTTATTCGTGCCCTGGCGTTCGCTTCATTCCATTTCCATTTTTCGAGGCCCCGGGGCCTGCTTCGTTTCCGTTTCTTTCTTTTTTGGGTGCAGAAAGCTGCGGCTGCAGGGAGTCCTCCCAGGGCCAGGCGCCACCGGAGATGGCGACATGCAGGCTGGGAAAGCTTTCCCACAGCTGCGGGGGGCCCTCCCGGGGCTGGGGCACGCCTCCAGGGAGAGCCGTCCCGCAGCCACAGGGGAGCTCTCCCAGGGCCGGGCACCACTGGAGCCGGTAGCAAGCCTGCTGGGAGAGTGATCCCATGGCCATGGGGAGTCCTCCCGGAGCCGGGCACTGCTCCGATCAACACCCGCAACAGGCCACTACCCCTGGAGCACCGCTGAGTGCTACCCACCCTTTGGCTCCCTCCCCAAGTACCGATCCGCCATGCCGTCTGCCACACCCATCAGGTCGCTATCCCCGGAGCTCCGTGGAGCATTGCCCTAACTGGGGCTCTTCTCCCCGGGAACCACTCCACCCCGGGAGCCACCACCCCGGCAGACCGCCACCCTGCACACACACACCCCGGCCTAGACCCGGGAAACCTCTGTGAGCTGCCACTGCACTCCCCCCTGTGCTCCAGTGACGCCCTCCGCTCTGGCTTCTGAGCCAGCTGCACCGTTGCCACTTTGCCACGTGGCCGAGATCCCGGAGCCCAGCCCATAAAGGCTCGGATCCTGCCTCTTCTCGCAGGACTGGCAAAGTCTCATGTGGGCTCCGGCGGGGAGGGGGCAAAGAGGCTCCACCAGGTCCAGCCCCCTCTCGCCGCCCTCCGCTTGTTGAATGACAGCCCGGTGGGCTGTCTTTCACCAATCGGAGATGGCTGGACAGGGCGCTGGGATCCCACCTCCGCGCGTGGAGTCGGGATCCCAGCCCCCTCTTGCTGCCCTCTGCTGCTCCATTTTTCATTGTGCGAGCGGCGCGATGCCAGTAACAGAAATGAACAGGACCACAGAAATTTTTCTTGGTTCTGTTCAGTTCGAGCCTGCCCCATTGCAACAGTCGTTATTCGTACTGTTACATAAAGAATAACGGAGAACTGTAACGGAAAAAATGGTCATTTTGTGCCCATCTCTAGTCGGCATATACTGCCTTGTGCGGGAGGGAGCCGGCTGCAGGGGAAGGGAATTCATGGTACCTGAGGTGCTGCCCTGAAGAATGAGGAGAACCCAGCACAAAGAGATTCAGGCCCATCTCTAATCAAAACCAACTACAAGCACTATAGTAACACAAAGACAGACATGTTACTTTGGAGGCAAGAGTCTCATCTCAAATCCATCCACAGAATCTCACCTACACAGATGGCACAAGAACTGCAATTAATCTTTGAAATGACACACAGTACTTTGATGTACTCCCCCCTGCCCCTGTATCTCTTGTCTAGAAAATATGATTAAGACACCATTTCTTATTCGTCACAAACTACAAAAGGATTTAGGCATGTTACTATTTCTCATCCTCTGGTCTCCATCTATGAAACAGATTTCTTGTCAAATAAAATGTGTGAAGCACTTCAAATACTTTATAGAAATCGATAATGATAAATAATATGTGACCTTGGACAGGACTCTTCTAGTCTCACTGCTTCCTTTACCCTCTTGCCTCACATATCCAAATCATTTGATGTATCCTTCAGGGGGATAGTTATCTCTGGTTGTATACCTGTTCAACTTAGTGAAATAGGCCTTCGAGCCTTCTCATTTAAGCCCTACAACCACAGCTTAAATATTTAATATCAGTGGCATTAAGGGTCATTTAATTATGCAGTGCTTTAAAAAAATTCCCAGCCTCCATCTGTTACAATTTGCTGACCTAGCATTCAAACTCACTAGAAATATTCTAGGGTTCTGTCAGTTCTTCCTATAGCTGTTTTGATTAGAAATTTCTCTCTGACTCTGCTCAGTGTTGTTCCAAATGTTGAGCTGAGTACTTTGTGGTTCCCAGTCTCTGAGATACAGAAAGGTGTGTGTGTGTGCAGATATACAGTACAGTACAGTACATGGGTATATGTTATTATATAGAAATATCTCAGATGGAAATGGTTGTGTGTTTTTGCTTCTTCCATTTGCTTTTGTTTTCCTTTAGCTGACATGTTCCCAGGCTGCTGTGATGGCCTTGCTAACAGCTGTCAACCTCCTCAGTGGGCAGTCAGTCAGAGGAACCAGCAAGCAAACAATATATGAAAGGGATTTCGAAGTGTATTCACAGAAACATGATACTTCAAAGGCAGGTCCCCCTGGAGCTCATTACTGTAGCCAGTGTGGGGGGATTGTACAGGGGCTCCCCAGAGGTAGAGGAACTGCGGCAACTTTTTTTGCCTCTCTTCTCACTTTCAGAATCCACCACAGCCTAAGAAATAATCCCTACATTCCCCAAATTCCTCAGTGGAACCCCTCCTTTCTAGAGAAATACTTCCACACGCATAAAATGACTGATGAAGGTGTTTTTTTTTTAGAAGTGCCATCTGTTAGTCCTGCAGGTTTGGGCCTTCCAGTCGTCATGCACCAGATGTGACATTACCTATGCAGGCCTCGTACCTACCCTTCTCTTTCCTTTGATCCACATCCTAGTATGTGTGTGTGTGTTGTGTCGTTACAGTCGTGACCGACTCTTCGTGACCCCATGTCCATGGAGTTTTCTTGGCAGGAATACTGGGGTGGTTTGCCAGTTCCCACTCCATGCGCCTACAGCACATGGTATTCCCTGGTGGTCACCCATCCAAGTACTAACCAGGGCCGACCCTGCTTAGCTTCCGAAATCAGATGAGATAGGATGTGCTTAGGGCATCTAGGCATATCCAAGTATAGGCCATGTCTTTTCAAAGATAGTCCTCTCTAATCTCTTGCGTAACTGGATTATTTGAAGAAAGTGCCCCAAACTCTGTTGCTGATTAACCATTAATATTAAGCTGCATAACTCATGACAGCAAATTGCCACTAGCTAACAATGGTGCTGGCTGTGTTATGAATTGTGCACCTGTTTGGTAACTGGGCATATGCAAGTTACAACGCAACCAGTGTCTCTTTAGGTAGCAGCAATTTAACTTACAAATTCAATGTACAGATAAGGAAATCACCAACAGATTTGAGTCAATAACTTGTCTCAGCCCCTTTTGGAGGAGGACGGTGGGATAAAAATAAAATATATAAAATAATAAGCAAATATCGTGTGTAAATGGAATAAAAAGCTACCATTCCATAGGTTGCAATGAAAGCACCCAGTAAATGCTTCTGAAAATTCTGTTTATAGGGGTTTTCCAAGCAAAGAGCTGTGATACAGACTCTTCTGCCACCTCAAAGACTAAGCAGTTTTGCTATCTTAGGCTTGCATAGACATCTCCCTTTCACATCTCTTCTCCCTTCTCTGTGATGCTGCATCTGGAAAAGTGGGGCACTCAGAACAAAAGGTTTACAGTGCTGCTGCCATCTTGGTTATCCGTATTACTCATGCACACTGTGTCTTCACTTCATTCAGGCCTCTTTGAGTGGGGCTAACACTTTGGTCCAACTGTGGATATGGAAGAACAGAGAGAATTAGCAAGAGTGACCGTTTCAGATGAGGGTATAGTAGTGATGTGCATAATGTACATAAAAGGAAAATCCACCCAGAAGGAGCACAGAAATAACTTTAAAATCTAGTTTGCTAGCAATCCTGGTTCTACTTAAATTCATATTTCTTTGGGCCTGGAAGAGTATTGTGGATACCAGATTTAATCTCATAAATATAAAATAATTTCAATTAAAAATAACTCTGCTGATCCCCATAAAGAAACACTTCATTACCTCCTGGGGGGTCACAACCCCCAGGATGGAAACCCATTATTTATATAATATTCCTTTATTATGAGCACTACTCAGGACTGTTTACAGATTTAAAATATAAAACCCCACATGATGATACGTTCAAAAGTATGACGGTACACCAGTGGAGATCTAAGACTCGTTAAAAAAAAAACAGAGAAAAGATAATATTAACATGATCTTAAGGATAAATTCTGTAGATTTGTTGTTAGATTATTCCAAAGATTAGTCCCTTTAGGACCCCATAGCAGAAGTCTAAGGGGTGGATGTGGCAACCCTTGTGGCCATCAAGGAAGGACCAGACCCAGCAAAAAAACTGAGCCCTGAATCCCTAAACTGGGTAGTCTTCCCACAAGGATACTGTGGCCGTGGTACCAAAGGCCACAGAAAGATCAAGGAAATTCAAGAGTTAAGTTCTATTATCTGCTTTCCTTCTGAGAACATCCTGCATGGTAACCTACCAGTGCTGTTTCAGTACCATGTCATGACCTAAACTCTGGTTGAAATAGATCCACATTATCAGTTTCTTCAAGGGACATCTTCAATTGATTTCACTCATTAGTATGGCAACACCTAATACAACTTTTGAGGTCAATCTAAAGACTTAGGAACAAGTGATAGAGAAAAGGGGCTTTCAGATAGATTTGCCCTAAACTGCTACAGGCTTGAAAGGTTAAACTTATTATGTACTTTAAAACCACCATCAACTCTATTGTATTCATTCATTCATTCATTCATTCATTCATTCATTCATTCATTCATTCATTCCACTTATATGCCGCCCACTACCCAAATGTTACTCATTGTCTATGCTGTGTAGGACTGAGCAGACTTTAAGTTCAACAACTAAGAGGTTACTAGGACACCACCCTGCACCAAATCATCCCTGAGGTCCTTTCTAATTCTGGGTTTATTGATTTTATAACTGGCCCAGAATTGAGTAAATGGCTGCATGGATCCCTGTCAAATTGCAATGGCTTTCTAAAGATCCTACCAGGATGTTAAAAATGTCATTTGGAAAGGAGCATCCCATTCCCAGAAGCCTCTCAGAAGTGTGGTTCTTCTTGAAACAATGCCCCAGCGACCAATGGGATAGTTGTCCATGTCTAGTTGGTGGGGAAATTGCAGTGAGTGCTTGGGGTAGATGGCTCCAATGAACTTTCCCATTACTGGACTAGAATGATATTGGCCTCATCCACTGACACAGTTCTTGTGGACTAGACAAAATGATGAGGTGGGAAATGGTTAAATAAATTATATTCCCCCCCACTTTCACCCTTTATCTTTGTTTATCTTTCTCATACACAGTTGCACATGGAAAAAGTTAAAGCTCAAGGTCATCCCCATGATATTGATTGGCAGTAAGCTCAAGAAAGGCAAAAGGATGTATTTCTTCACACAAGCATAATTAGTGATGGAACTCAGGATCAGAAAACATTGTTGGTTCCTTCCCTCTTTTCGTTCTTCCAGCTGAATTTCAGCTGCATGGAAGCCCCTGCCCCCACCTCAGAACAGAAGTATGAAAGATGGCATGCAGGTGATCTGATGACAAGAGAAATGATCAGGGAAGGCCTAGGTAGCAAGAAAGCGTGCTTGCTGTGAACATGTAAGAGGCTCGGGACACCAGTAGGTTTTCCTTCCTGCCTTCTCATCAAATTTCACAGGAGAATTTTTTTAACATATTATACACAGCTATTTGATCTTAGGAGGATAGAGAATCACGACAAATCAGGAAGAGTGAATAGAAGTTGATTAAATGACCTTGGGAGGGGGGCAGAATGGACGCTGAGCTCTCATTTTTCTCCTGACTGCTAAAATACCCATCTATCTACTGCCTTTCATTGAGATATGGCACATGTATTTTCAGTTTCTAAAGTGAATATAGCTCTAGCTGGGCATTTTTACATCTGTAGAGAGAGGCAAGGATGTGTGCTCCATCCCCAGTCCATCAGCTGAATAGGGCGCCAAAGCTTTGTGTGAAATGAGAAACCTGATCACGTGAAACTCTACAACTGTGTTTACTTGGACATGGGGACAGCTCCTTCCATATTTACTTAAACGAGGCAGGGGTGGAAGGGGTAGGGCAGGAACACACATATGGGATGGGATATTTAGATTTTGTTGACTAAAAATCCCATAATTCTGCATTCTGGGAGTGTTGCCCAACTTGCAATTAATGTGCCCACACTCCTAAAGGCAATTTGCCCAGTAGAAATCCTAAACTTAAAAGGTTTGGAGGCAGAGCTTGCCTAACTCTGCTTACATTCTCATCCAGTAAGAAACCTCTCAGCTAGCACTGGGACAGGAACAGGATACCTAAGCTCTCTTCCCAAGTGAGCCACATTGAGGTGTCTGTAGATCTGGTAGGACACAAAAATGGTGAATTGTGGGGGTTGTAGTCCAGAAAGTCCAAAATCCCACTCAAACAAACATGCAGAGTTCGATCCATACACTTTCAAGAAATGAATAGGGATCATATTTCCAAAATGATATAAATTTATATTGAATCCTTGCTGACATCATATGCAAATGTGAATTTGCAATAGCACGTCAATTTCCATTACAAGTTCTTCATTTAGTGCCAGCCCACATACATTTCAGATCTAGATTTATTTAACAAGAAAACTTGTTGAGCTTGTCCTTTCATATTCACCCCAGGCAGGGCAGGTGAATGTCATCTCCATGTTTCCATAATCATGCCTGTGTGGTTCCCAGACCATGGAATGCACTGCCTTCCAAGCTGCAATCTTTTCCCACTATGATTGATTGTAAGAAAGAGGTAAAGACATATCTTTTAGATTGCCATTAGAGATGGGGGTGAACTGCCCAAATGGAGAATTATGGGATTTTCCTCAGTTTATTTATTTATTTATTATTTATTAATGGAGCTTATATACTGCCCATCTTCCCAAAGGAACTCCGGGCGGTTTACAACAGTATAAAATAGAACAGGTAAGCAAATCAAACAAATACACAAAACAATTAAAGAAAATAAACTACTTAAGTAATAGATAAAATAAGATGTTAGCTCATCAGTTTTTTTTTAAAAAGCCTCACACCCCCTGCACCCTTCTCCCCATGCACCATTTCCACTCTCCCATCCCTACCTTGTCTGCCATGGCATCCACTGCTGCTGGCCAGCATTGCTGCCCTGCTGCTGCTGCTATCACCCAGCCCCAAGACTCTCTCTGTCCAGCCCCAAGGCTAGCAAAGAAGAAGAAGAAGAAGAAGAAGAAGAAGAAGAAGAAGAAGAAGAAGAAGAAGAAGAAGAAGAAGAAGAAGATGATGATGATGATGATGATGATGATGATGATGATGATGATGATGATCCCAGCCCTTGGGTCAGCCACGTGACATTTGTACAAGTCCCCAGACCAGCAAAAATAAAAAATAAAAAGTGTACAATGGAGCCACTGCTGACAAGGCTGTGAAGGGGAAGTGGAGGTGTTGTATGAGGCTTATAATATTGTTGTTATTCAGGGGCTGTTTTTTTAAAAAGGCCCAAGGGGATGTAGGGAAAAAATGAAATATTTGTCCCTTTGTATTCAGCTCCAACAAATAGAAAAGGATGAATATTTAATGCATCAGCAATATTTGCAGAATATCCTAATTCATTTTTAATTAATCCCCATATCTGATTGCCATATGAGATCTAACCTGCCCTGATTGTGTTGTTTTTACTTTGTATATTTTGATTATTTTAATGGTTTTAATATATTTGCTTAATTTTAATAGTTTTATGGTGAGACTTTTGCATATCATATTAACTGTGAAATTTTAATCTTTTTTATTCTTTTAAAAATCTGTAAGCTATCTTGAGTGCTACCTTTTAGTAGAGAATTTGGGTATAAATATAATGCATGCAGACCTCCACACATAATAAATAAGTATGCTGGATGTTTGATAAATACCACCTTAGCTATGTATTTGACAATACTGAAGATTTAAGTTGTAGTAACTTAATATTAAGTACTTTATTATATATCTCAAAGATGAATGAGATCAGCATCATGGATAGAAAACTAAGTGTTAAAGTAGTGTTCCTATGAAATATTAGAAAATAGTGCAGGTAGCATATGATACCCTAACAGCAAACTTATTCAACCAAAGTGGATCCTTATGAAGTCCCAAATCATAAAAAAGAAGTAACATCTTGAGGTCGATAAAAATGCAAACAAACCCTAAACAGTCTGATGAGGAGTCTGCATTACTGGCAGCAATGATAAAACTGGGTGGGAACAATGACGGTCCTGAATAGAATGGAGAATCCTGAAGAGAGTATGGCTGGCTGGCTAGCTGGAATTGTGTCCATGAACGCTGCACACTCCTACTTGAAAAAACATGGAGCAGGCAAAATATCCAAATACCCTTAACCAATCTGGATATTAGCCTTCTTCCACCACTACCCTGACCCCCATACTTTGGAATCTGTAGTGACAATGTCCAAGTTGGATCTGGCTCAGATTGAAAACTTTAATGGGAATCACAAACACCTTTCAGAGTGTTTTAGTGTACATCAAGAAATTAAGAAATGTCTGTATTTCACAATGTTCCTACAGAACATTAAGGGTAGGCACTTAATGCAATTTATACATAATTCAGTCCTGAAGGGGAGAAAGGAGAGTTTCTTATTTCAGAACTGATCACAGCTTGAGAGACAACACATCCTGTAAAAATCCCTATCATCACAAATAATGCTTTGTTGTTGTTATTACTGCTGCTACTACTGCTGCTGTTGCTGTTGCCTACATCTATGGTAATGCTTCTAAAATTCTGAAAAGAAAGACTGGGCGATTAGCAAGGGAAATTAGGAAACTGTGGAAACTTTTGTGGGATTCCAGATTTTAAAGAGGTCAGCTATAAATTGTGAGGCACTTGAAACATTTTCGTCTATATTGTTATGTTTCCTCCTCTGTCATGGGCAGACTGACGTCCAGTGGGTTTACTAGGAGTTACACTTCAATGCTGAATAGGCAAATGCTGAACCACTTTGCTTACGCTATACACGAAGTTGCCCCTGTCCAATAACTGTCCCAGAGCAGTTTCTCTCATTTTGAAATTCTTCCTAAAAATGGTAAAGTTCTATGACATCTAATGTCCAAAATCTTGGAAACTGCTTTAGTGATGAACTCCACTACTGGTACATGGGAACTAAAAATAAGCCAAGCCTTTAATGGGGGTGGGGGAGTTAGGGCAAAAACAGTATGATGTGAAATAGGAAGAATGCTATTTGAATGCAATCACTTTAGACCCACAGCAAATGGCACTGAAAATCTGGAAATACCCTTCGCTGATCTATTAAAAACTCCTCTCTACATGACAATGATTTATTTTGGTATTTTCCACCAGTCCTCACATTCATGAGCAGAATGCAAGGACTGTGAACACATTTGGACATCTCCTGGGCAAAAATAACACCCTGTCAGCTGATTTTTTTCACTCCAGTAGCACTGTTGGATTTATTTTGACATGAAGAAGGAAGAAGAAACATCCTGAGCATTCATCTTACAAACATGACCCATAGCTACCCACACTAGTGGATCTAGATAGTCCAGTGCTTTCTCTTTTGATTGGCTGAAGCTCTTTCAGGTCTCAGGCAAGATCTGACACACTTGTGCTCCATAATTCTCTGGTTGAGGATTACGGATTAAACCTGGGACTCCCTGAATGCAAAATATTATAGAGCTTTGCCCTCTTGAAAGATCTCTCATTCAAGGCAGTTACACATACAAAAGTCACAGTTGTCCATCCTGACCATCCTTGCTCTTTTTCTCATGATTTTCTTCAGGTTCCTTATAAATGTTGAATGGGGAGATTGCAGCCATTCTGGCTGCTCTGTTATTACCACTCTGAGTCCAACCCATTGTGGTGTTCTCCTCTCTCCACCTTTGGGAAGTATCTGCAAAGGGAAGCATGGAGCTGAATGCACATAATTTCACTCCATTATCTGAAATCGTGACTGCATAGAATTCCAGATCCATGGTGGAATCCCATCCATGTTTGGAAAACGTGGCCTGGACAGCTGAGCTGTCAGGGAATATAACTGTGCATGTGAGGCCGACCTGTGTGGTTCAAGTTTCCGTAAGAACTTAAGAGCAGCCTTGCTGGAACAGGCCACAGCCCATCATGTCCAGCATTCTGTCTCACACAGTGGCTCACCATTTGCTTCACAGTATTCCCAAGCAGATGTCTTCACCTGATTACGATTCCCTGCAAATAGAATTGAAAGATATCCTGCCTATCTTGCCAATCCGGAGGTTGTCCTTAGGCATCCATAATGATAGCCTCTGTTCTCCATGAACTTGTCCAATCCTTTCTTAAAGCTGTCAAGGGTGACAGCTGTCACCATTTCTTCTGGCAGGGATTTCCATAGACCAGTGATCCTCTGGGTGAAAAAGTGCTTTCTGTTATTTGTTTGAGACCTAGCACCCCAAGGTTTCATGGAGTGCCCCCTAGTTCTAGTGTTGTGTGATAGGGAAAACAGTTTTTCCTTATCTACTTTGACATCACATCATTCTTAATTGTCTGAATAGTCTTAATTGCCTAAATCTCTCACATCATTCTTAATTGTCTAAATAGAAAGGCAAAACCAAACCATTTACCCCTTGAGGTTTGAAGACTACCAGATGGGAGGAGTCAGGGATCTATCTGGTGAAAGAGTTGTTTCCATAAGAAAAAAAATACTTGTACTATCTGTAGTGTTGGCCATATAGCTTAATACCCATTAGCTTCAACTACCTTCTCTTGGAGAAGTGCAAGGTTTCAGGTAAAGCTGAATTGGGAGGGGTTGCTATCACTGATGCCGAGAAGATATGTTTAAGATGATCACTGCAAAGTTAAAATGGCTCTCATGTCTTTAGGCTGTCCTTAGGTTGGTGAAAATGGCACTTTTTGATATTTTTCCTGGCACTGTTCATTCCCAAACCATTCCCTGTGTCCTTTGTAATCCAGTTCATTCATACTGTCCCCCACCCTGATTACCTTTTCCTTCTTCAATCTGGCTTTTTTCTTATTCTTATAAAATCTAGTCCACATTTGGTGGGCTTATTGTGAGTATGGATAGAGATAATTATCCACCCAGAGTTCCCTTGGGAAGATGGGTGGGGGTATAAATCCAATAATAAATAAATAAATAAATAAATAAATAAATAAATAAATAAATAAAATAAAGTAATTGGCCCCAGGCCCAGTCTTGACTCCTTGGTCAGCTATGGAATTAGGTGGTTAAGTAGTGTTGGCCAAGGTCAGGTCTGCAGGAATGGCATATGACTCTGAGGGGAGTGAGTTATTGTAGCTTACAGAGGTTGGGTGCTGCTCAGGTTAGTTAGGTTGAGCAGTTGTCTGGAGATTCAGAGGGGGTTGGGCATGTAGTCTTGTATGGATCAAGAAGACCCCAGAGGGACCAGCAAAAGCTTCTTTATATTGCCTGATAGGCAACAGCTTAACTGTATATATGGGACACTCTAAATGAATCAGTAACTATTGCTGGTTGGGGTTTGTTTAGCAGAAGTGCCACCTGCATATAAACATGGGAGTTCTGTAATTCTGTAATTATGGAGGAGGACCCAATGATCCATTGGTTCCTTCCAGCACTGCATGTTAGGTTAATATCATGTTATAACAGGGGTGGGGAAGACTCAGCCCTCCAGATGTTTTAGACCATGACTCCCACAGTCCTTAATCATTGGCAATATAGGCTTGGAATTCTGGGAGTTGCAATCCAAAACATCTAGACTAGAGGCCAAAGTTATTAACTGGCCACTTGTAGTAGCTGTTATTGTTACATAAACTGTCTGAAGAATCAGTGCACCTAAAACTTTCTCCTAGGCATGGAATAATATTTTTTTCTGTCACATTTAAACTATTCTTAGGAATAGCAAATAAGTAATGAAGCAATCAAGGCCAATTTTTCATGAAAATATGCATTATATATAAATATGCACAAATATTTCAGGTTCCTCAGGAAAAAAGATAACATAAATATGGCAATAGTTGTGCTGAGTTCCAGTGATTCCTAATGCATTGTTTTATTATTTGTTTCTTTTGTTCTAGGTAAGTGGAGAACATGCATATAAACTTATCGTGATGAGTAAGATTTTTTTCCATGAAGAAGAAACTTTTGAATCGTTCAAATGGTAACAATTATCTATTTTGATGTAATTATAGTGCATACTGTTTTTGTTGTATGTTTGTCAATGTTTTACAGTGAAAGCTGTGGGTATTATCTTAGCAGAAAATTCAATGTTTTGTCTTCAGGTGTACAGGCAAAAGTCAGGGCCAAATTGTGCAGCTGAGGCAACATAGGTTTCCCCAAATGCAATGAATGAATAAAGAGAAATTCAGCAGTCTTAAAGGTCAAAGCACTGTACACGCACTATGGAACTACATCTGTTTTGTGGTTTATGAATTGCAGGCATGGAGACAGTATTCATCAACAACGCAATGCATGGAAAGTTTAATCATTTCTTCTCCAACTTTCATCACAATGAGCCTCCTCCAATATTGCTGCTATGAGGATCAGAAAAGCTCCCAGTCAGGGCAAAGATCCATTTTCACTGAGTTGAACCTCCCCACACTCATCTTTTTTCATGTCCACTGAAGGCTGTCCCTACCAATGGTTACATTTTTTAAAAAACCGTATATGTTCTTAATGATGCATTTAATCTCATACAGTGAGGTTTACATTGGAGACTGATGACTCTCCATCGTTGTAAGACTGACCCTCACATTACAGCCAGAGGGATAATCTCCAAGCCCTATCCGTGGTGTGGCGTTCTATAGTGTGTCAAGTCCAACAGTGGTAACTTTCGCTGATGCCAAGTACAGTGTCTTCTGCTGGAGAGTAGCTGATCTGCTGGTTTCCTAAGCATTTAATACTCTGGCCATGGTTAAACGGAAATCCCATTGCAATGTGGATGTTTCAAACAGGCTTTCAGCACATTATAATTTAGGCAATCCTGCATGTGGATTACAAAGTGGCCACAGGCTTCATCAAATTCACAGCTTGTTGAAGCACACAAGTCAGGAGGCACTATAAGAATGGTGGGTAGCTTTGATTTATTTCTTTAATGAAGTTATTAGGATTAGGTTTGTGTTGGTCTTCTGGTTGTTGACCACCCACTCCTCACTCAACGTATGTGGGAAAGCCTTTAGAGTCATTAACTAGCATGGCTCATGCCATTTTAGAATGCTTCCTTCCTGAGGATAATTGCAGAATAATATCCTAGTACTGAATGGCCACTTTTCTCTTTCTGTCTCCAGACTGCCTCCGGTCTGTTGCCTAGTTACCAGAACAAAGTGTTCATTTAACATTTAACTAATACTAAACAATGTTTGGTAGGAAGAACTGCCTCTCTCCTTTCTTTCCATCTTTCAACTTATGCCAGCTTAGAAAATGGCATCTCAGTGGTGCTTGGATGTTAGTCGAAGCTTTTCAAATGGAAGGAAGCACTGTAGCCATGTCTGTGTGCTTTGTTAGAACTGTTTCCAAATGAAGACTCTCTACTCGGCCAAAATTGGCAGGAGTCAAAAGAGAACTGTAGAGGAACATTTGAGGAAAGAACACCCTGACATGCAATCAGATGGGACAGGGTAATACTGCAACCATGCTGTTACGCTGTGAAGTGTGTGTAAAGAACTACTGCAGCTAGATATACCATGAAGGTTTTCAAGAAGGCTGCAATGCATATTTAAGGGAAGGGAAGGGGAAGTGTTCCCCTCCCACATATTTCATTTACACATATTACAGCAGTCCCCAGCCTTGGCTACCCTAGGTGTTGTTGGACTTCAACTCCCATAACCCCTGGCCAGCACAGCTAGTGGTGAAGGCTTCTGGGAAATCCAATCTAAGAACATTTGGGTTACCCAAATCTGGCAACCAATGATATATTGTATTACAAAATGCATTGTAGAAGAATTTGGGGGCAGGAATGGAAGGGCTTGGGACCATTGCAAGAGCAAGCTGGTTAGTCAACATTGCTGAGAAGGACACTATGAGAAACAAAAGGCTAATAGTAAGCTGCTTGACCTACTACTTTGAAAAGGAAAATGGGATGCTTGATAGGTTGGCATCATTCATAATAGCAAGCTGGTTGATTTTTTGCACAAGGTACAAAGAGACATAGGCCAGTACTTATCCTAATGGCAAAGCAGCAACCTCATGCATGTGTTAACCTGTTCTAAGTGTGGGTTATCTGCAAACAGGTGCAAAGCCACCTGCTTTGTAGGTCCTGCTTTACTGTAAATCCTGTCATTAGGGTAGGACATGGAGCAGCTGCTGGCCAGCTAGTACTAGAACATTTCCCGTCACTACCAACAGTGCAAAGGACAGAGCACATGATGAAACAGGGCTGCTGAAGGTATCCCTCTCGACAGGAACAATGTCATCAGCCAGCCTGTGCAGAGGCTAGGTGGGAAGCTTCCCAGCATCAGCCAGCCAGAAGTGCATTGGTGTCATTAAACAACACCAGGGCTTGTGACATCTCCAGCTAGCTAAGTTGCTTTAAACATCTTCTGGGTTTTCCTGATGGTGTAGATATGGCCCAGGCTGGGAGAAGTTTGAAATTTGGATTGCTTTTCAATGTAGACAAGAAGAAATGCACTTGATGCCTCCTGACTATTTTCCATACACAAAAAAATGGAATCCCAAGAAGCTCCTATGTACAGTTACCCTGTGTTGAGAGACTATATAAAGGGAGTAGAGATTTTGGGCTGGGGTTTAGAAAACTGGATACTCGGTCAGCACCATGGGCTACTTACTTGTCTTTATGAAAGCTGAGCTTCTGATTGTACTAAGAAAAAATTTTGGTGGTTGGATGGGTGGGTCAGGAGATGATACTGAATTTGCTACAACATTGTAGCACTAGCAAATCAGGCTCTGAATAAAAGGTATGCTTATCTCCTGGAAAAAATGACATTCACAATAGTTGTAAATGAGCAATGCTGTTGTTTATTTTTCTGTTCATTGTGCACTCTGCCAAGCTATTGTGTTGGTATGGCTGACTGCCAAAGTTGTAATAGATTGTATAGATTTCAATAACAAGCAGCTCAGCAGCCCTAGCACCCACCCCACCCTTTGGAATGCTTCACTCATACAGCCCTCTGTTTTCTAAACATACTGTTAAGGTAGGCTTACATGCATTCAAATAGATAATGTGCAGTAATGTTGAAATCCACACTAATGTCCAAAATAACAGAGTTTTTTTTTTATTTTTCTTGTTGTTTTAATCAAACCCAAGGAAAAACTTACATATCTGTCATTGTTATAAAGGTTCAGAGCAAAGACAGGGGAGGGATTTGTTTGGTTTGGATTTTAATGTGATTTTTTTTTTTGAACCAGAATATGAGCAGAGGTTTCCAGTCAAACTCCGTGCAAAAAGGCACATTTTAGACAGGGAGCAGTGAAAATGCAGTAAGAACATTTTCTAGAAAATAGCATTTAAGTTACAGGGCAATGGGA
Organism: Phrynocephalus forsythii; assembly: GCA_029282475.1. Taxonomy (NCBI): domain Eukaryota; kingdom Metazoa; phylum Chordata; class Lepidosauria; order Squamata; family Agamidae; genus Phrynocephalus; species Phrynocephalus forsythii. Next base: position 38,713,236 of record JAPFRF010000010.1, read on the forward strand.
AATATACCTGCAAAGGGTTTGTTTATTAAGAAAAACTACAAATGAAAAATGCACACGTCAGAAGATCTGTGTACAAAATGTGGTCAAATGTTTGGACATTTTTTTAAAAAAATCCCAGATCAAAAAAAATCCCAGCATTTAGACAAATCAAATTTAATCTCATGAACTAGAAACAGGAAAAAACTACAAGTGACAAATTCATCCATCCTCGGTCCGAAGCATATGATACCAAAGGCTGTGATGCAAAAAATAAGCAAGATTTAGCACTTGGCTGAACACTTAGCAGTGTTTTCGAAAACGTGACAGTATGTAGAGGTTCTGCCTCCAGCTTGTCAAATATGTAATAAATGGCAGCCAAGCAAACCATAGTAATCAAACTCATGTTTAAGCATTATAATGGTACAATTTATATGCTATTATGTGAATACAAGCATGAATATTAATGCACAAGGCAGAGGGGAAGCAACACCTTTGACATACAAGGAATGTCCAGGGGGTTATTAGAAACACTAATACACTAAATTTGTACCCCTAAGGTACCTGATGCTAAGTGGCATATAACCTTGTGGGGGAAAGTATTTAATCCTGCATTAGCAGTATCTATTCTCTGTTCTCTATCATGGTTTTGGTGCCATTTTGTCATCACTGTTTGAGTGGTCCTATCCAATCAATGATCACAGAGGAGTTGCTTTTGTCACATATTCACAAAACCTATCATATTTATCTGCATGATGTACTCACTTAAGGTAAGGAACACCACATTCTTTTAAAATCAGCTGTAGAGGGTGATGACTGGGAGGCTATCATTTTGCTAAGGTAGATGAGATAATCCTCCCTATCTTGAAAGCTCATTGTGGAAAGACAGGGTGTACCTGCCCACTGGAGTCAACTGTTGGCAATGCCATCCATCTTCATTTACACCCATCATTGCATTAAAGTGTAAACCATAAGCCATGATGGATCCGAGCAAAAATTTCTAGTTTAGGATTCTAGTCTAGAATTCTAGGACACAGTGGCAAAAGAGTTTCTCCGAAGAAAATCACAAGCAAGATAAAAATGGTGTTCAGATGTTCCCCTTGCCAACATTTTCTTGGGACTCTTTATTTTTCCTTTTTACTATATTTTATTCATTTTCTATGAAAACAGAAAAATATATGTGATATTTGTTACACATCATGTTACATGGGTTCCAGCCATTATTATGTTACAACCAGTTTATTCTTATTCTTTGTTTGTTTCTAGCCATTGATAAAACAGATTCTATACTTGGTAATACAGTATTGTGGGGACTTTATTTTTCTGGTCTGCAAATTGGAGCTTAAACACAATGAAAATGATGAAATAAATCTGTAAAAGGACTGACAGCAGAATCATCATTTTGAAGCAAATTTTTACTTTTTATTACATTTTGGGAGAGAAATCACTTAGATAATGTCAATAAAATGTGAAACTTTCTGAGGAAAACTCCTCCGAAAAGAAACTTTCATCCTTAAAAGTAAGTTTGGTGAATAACTAGAAAAACTATTCACTACATTAACAACACACTTTGAATTCTTGCTTGTTACATTGCTTTTGAAATATAAGTTCATTGATTGTGCAAGCCAGGCTTCAAAACTTCCTATGAATACTAGGTTGTTTGTCCTTATTCTCTCATACATGGAAGCCAAAAAGAATGTTTGGAGCAATCTAAAGTTTGACAGGTTCTAACAGAATGTTGATTATGAACTTTCAGAGCATGTGTATTTATATTAAAAAATACACAGTGAAATTAAACTCCTAACTGTAACTATACCACTGAGGAAAGAGAGGTGGTTACTTCATGTCCATTTTGTCTCTGTAGTTGTGTGTAGGAGCGGTAAACAAAATGTTACTTCACGTCCATCGCGCAACAACTAAAATTTGTCTCGACCATGCTTCTGGAACGGGTGCTTAGTGAGACGAATCTGTACCTAGTGCTGTGGTTGGGTTTTCCCTTGTCGCTGTTTGTTCCCGCTTTCTGTTCCAAGACAAGGGGCTGTGGATTAATGACTGTCACACAACAAAACATTCCTTTCTCTCAGAAAACAGTGTCCGGGTTTTGTTTTGTTTTTACTTTTCAGAAGCAAAATATCAAAAAAGAATTTTTAAACCCCCCCCCCCAAAAAAAAGGAATAAGGAAGCTAGACAAATTCAGTGTTTGTGACGGTACAAGACCGTGAGGTAACACGTGGCATGAGACAAGTTATCATGACCATGGGAACACTGAAACAGGGACAAAACCATGTGATTGTGGTACAAAACTAGTCGCAGAACAAAGGACATGAAATAACTGCCAAAGAGAAATGGAATTTAAATCAATAGTGAACAGTTTGCTTTCCAAAGAAAGAGTCCTGTCTCAGTCACCAGTATTTTTTTTTATTTATAGTTTTATTGGGTTTTTGAAGAGGGGAAAAGGGAAAGGGAAAAAGGGGAGGGATAAAATTTAAAATTTACATTGAATATGTCAAGCAAAGTAGAAGAAAAGTAATATAACATATTGATAGTTTGCCAAATATTATCACAATACTAATAAGTTTGTTACTTCTTGCCATCTTTTCCGAGAGATCTCATCATAGTCTCCCTTTAAATAGCCGGAAAGTCTATCGATTTCAATACATTCTCTTATCTTTTCGTGGATATTCTTCTCTGTTGGCACATTTGGTTGTTTCCAGAATTTCGCATACAATATCCTTGCAGCAACAATTACATGGTGAAGTACATATCTCTGATCATATGAAATATTTATATCTACTATATTTAATAAGAAAAGTTCTGGTCTAAGCTCTATCTTAATTTTCAAACATCTTTCTAAAAATAGTTTTACCATTTTCCAATATGCCTTTGCCTCTTTGCATGTCCACCACATATGGTAAAAAGTACAAAGTCATGTTTACATTTCCAACATTTGTGTGAGCAATTATACATCTTAGATAATCGGTGTGGTGCAAAGTGCCATCTATAAAACATCTTATAACAGTTTTCCTTAAAAGAAATAGATTTAAAGATTTTAACTGTATTCCACAAAGAGTCCCATTTGTTTAGATGAATAGGATAACCAAAGTTTTCTGCCCATCTTATCATAGTGTCTTTGACCTGTGTATCAATCATTTTTTCATTTAACAATATGGTGTAAAATTTACTAAGCAGCTTAGCATCGCCGGAAGAAAGTATTTTATCAAGTGAAGTATCAGTAGTCGTAAATCCCCCCTCTTTGTTGAGGTCTTTGAAGTGTGCATATATTTGTTGATACTTCCACCAATCTAAATTGTAACCTTCTGATACTAATTTCCTAATGGTTTCAATGAAAGGTCAACATTCAGAAGGTGTCTATAAGTTATAACTTTTGGAGTTTCACTTATATGGGAGCTATGGGTCGCTCCCAGAGGAGATAGCCACAGTGGTACTTTAGGGTAGAATTGTTTTTAATCAATAACCATATTCTAAATAGGGCGTTCCTTATCCAGTGTTTTTGAAGAGAGTGGGTATGTTGCCCTTGTACCACATGTAATAGTGCCAGCCCTTATCTAGGCCATAACTCTCAAGCTGCAAAATTCTTTTGTTTGTCATCAGAATCCAGTCTTTAATCCAGGTCATGGCAGCGGCCTTATAGTATAATACTAAATTAGGAAGGGCAAAGCCACCAGTTTTGGTTCTATCCTGTAGATAGAGATTTTTAATCCTTGCTTTTTTCTTTTGCCATATAAATATACGTATACTTTTTTTTCCAGATCTGTAATGATCTTAAAATTAGGTAATATGGGCAAGGATTGAAATAGGAAAAGCAGTTTAGGTAAAACATTCATTTTAACTGCGGCAATTCTGCCCATTAAGGATAGTTGGAGTCTTGACCAAGTTTCGAGATCAGCTTTGATTGTTTTTATAACATTTACATAGTTATCTTTAAGTAAAGAGTTACAACGATTAGATACAGTAATACCCAGATATTTTACCTTACTGGCATGTTGAAAACCCGATTGATTTACCAGTTTTTCGACCATAGGTGAGGTCATATTTTTGGTGAGCAACAATGTTTTTTCTTTGTTTACCTTTAATCCAGAGATTTTAGAGTATGCCTCCAAGGACTTCAAGAGTTCTAAAAGGGAGGTCTGGGGGTTCTCCATAATTACCAACAAATCATCTGCACAGTCACCAGTATTTCTAGTTAAAGGTATCAGGCAGAAGATGAAAGGGAAACAAATATCTATTTAAAACTCTACAGGGGTCCAGTAAAATAAATGACAATATTCATTGGACAGTAAGAGCACTTTTACACGACCCCTAAAATCCGAGGCAAAGGGCTCCCAGATCCAGAGCTTAAAAATGTTTTCCCACCCGCTCCGGACTTTTAAAAAAATTAAATACGACCACACCCACCAAAGCGCGTCCCAGCGCACTTTTCAATTAGCTGGCTTCCGGGAAGTAAAAAATATTCCGATGTGCATTGTAAAGTTGTGAATGCCAGGCTCCCTTGCATTCTGTTTGTTTTTTTGTCCCCGCCGCCCCCTTAAGAGACAGGAATCACTACGGGGCAGCTCGGGGCTGCTTCGACCGGCAGACGAGGTGAGCCTGCATTTTTCTCTCTCTTTTTTTCTCCCTCCCCTCACACAGACAGGAACAATGGAGTGCGGAGGGGTGGGAACACAGGAAGAGTGACAAGCCCCCACGATCTCTGGTCCGAATTTAAGTTGCCTCCAGATTTTAGAGGTCATGTAAAAGTGCCCTTAGGCAGTCTTGCCTAGTACATAGAGTAAAGCACCTTATTAACTTAAAATCTGAGCAGCTCTCTTCTCTGCACCCAGAGCAGCCCAAGACAAATTGTTGCCAGAGGAACAGGTCATGCCAGCTTTGTTGGATGAATCTGTCCCAAACTGGGAAGGAAACTTCATTTTTGCAATGCACATGAAGGTAGTAGGTGAGCTTTGGTGGAGTAAGTCAGGTTGCATGGTGCACACCTCTCTTTGAATGGCAAAGCTTTCCCTGTCTACATCTGTTCCAGGTGATGATGTAACAAACCTGCTTGCATTTGTGGTGCAACTAATTTGCAGTCTTTTAAAAATGCTGCTTCCATTTGGTAAGAAACAGCTTTGAATGGATGTAAGTTGCTCAGCTAATTCACTTATAGGGCATCCTCCTATTATCTATCATTGCCAATACCACTTATTATTCCTGTTTCTCATTCTTCTTTTCATTTTTCCACTTTGAACACTTCTCCAACTGAAAATGTTAAGTGGTCCTTGCTTTTTGTGTGTGTGTGTTTGCCATTTTTCTTAATTTATTGCAAAGCCAATGCCTGATTGTCTTTGAAAGTGGGGTCTAGCTGTGTTATTTATCAGTTATGCAAATTGCATTCCCTTAATCTAGTTAGCTCTTTGGTATATAAAGATATATTGCAGGTAGTCAGTGAGTAATGCAGTTATAAACTATGCTTCATTTCTTGTTTGTGGCACCAGGAACTAATGGGCAGAATTTCATTTTGATTGCCTTTGGGCTCCTTTGGCGGTGTGTTTCTGTAAGGCACGTCTTCCCCTGCTTGGATTTCTGGAGCCTAGCATTCTTCTGCCCACTTCTGAAGGGGTGGTCAATCACCCACCAAAACAGAACCTGTTCAAGGCATAAGCATACGTGTGCACTGGAAGATTAATGCAATCCATCATTGGACTGCATCAATGCTCCTTTTTGCATGAACATTCTGCTCTGCAGTGGTCTAATCAATGAGCAAATGCATTAGGCCCTGTAGGCACTTGATGGAACCTCAGCAAGTAAAAGGAATCCTGATGTGATCCACAAGATTCTGGTGCACTAATATGCTGATGATGCCCATCAGTAACTACAAAAGAAGAGGAGAAAATGGAAAAATCACTGGAAACTATAGACCCATTAGTCCTGAGGACATAGAAGGAGCATCCCCAAAAAGTGTAGCAAGTATACTTGGGCGTCCCCTGTGTAATGGTGTGCAGCTGGCCGAGCCGTCCCTTCCACAACTGTTGCACTGTAAATCTGCTAGATCTTATTTTGCACAAAGGGTCTAATTGCCTTAGCATGTTACTTTCTTTTTAATTTTACATAAATTTCATATGCATCCATAATTTTAAATTGTGCAATTCTCTGACACAAATAAGGAAATAAGTTCTAAAATTAATTTTAGAATCACATCAGTTTAAAAGGAAGGTTCCCGAAAGTAATATCTAGAGAAATTTGCAGGTGTCCATTGTAGGATAAGAATTAGGAAGACCAGTCTTAAAAGGATCATGGAACTAGATGCAGTGAATGATGGAATGAGGTCAGTTTCAGGAGTACCTAATAGAGGAGACAGACATGAATGAGAATAAGGGAGAAGGAGAGATGGCTCCAAGTGTTTTGCTATGTGTAGTAAAACAACACCTTCCCAATTCTACACACAAAAGCCATCCAAACTGGCACTTGAATCTTATGTTATGACAACTCTACTGGTGAGAGAGTTGCCTTTGATATATTTGACATAAGGAGCCTATCATAAGACATATTGGACATGCTGTGGATCCTCCAACCTCTCACTTGCACTCCTCATGTGGGTATATTGTCTGATTGAGGCAATTAGTTCATTCTGACTAATGGTGGAGCTGGCCCCTGAAGACACAAGTTGTGTGGAAGGATCAGAGACTAAATAGCAACATTTGTAACTGGGTAAGAAAGCTCCAAATGAAATGAGTGGGAATGGAGAATAGCTCTGGAAAATGAGGTGCAACTGAGTAGCTGTTGTGGCCTTCTTTGTCAGACTGATAAAACTAAGGACATAAGAAGAGCCATGTTGGATGAGGCCAAGGGCCCATCTAGTCCAGCTTCCTGTAACTCCACCAGAAGCCTCCGGGAGCACAGGAGACAAGTAGATACCTGTCTCCTGATGCCAATCCTCTGTGTCTGGCATTTTGAGGTATCCTCCTTTTGAGCCTGAAGATAATGTGTGTCTTCATCATAGCTGGTAACCTGTGATGGACTTTTCCTCCAGAAATCAGTCCAATTCTCTTTTAAAACCATCTAGGCTTTGAACTACTGTTGGAATTCCTAAGAGTCTCTTTCCCTCCCTTTCCTACCATTCATTGATAGGAACAAACAAATCAGAGGACAAGAGGATATTCCTCAAGGATATATGCAGTTGAGTAGAAGCATCCATTCACATACATAGGGTACTGGTCCAGATGGTTGTGCTTAGGTGGATAATGCAAATGAGTCTGGTTAGGCAGCTCAGTCATCTGAATCTAAGAAGATTTGGAGGAGGAGTGCAGCGGTAATTTAAGCATAGCACATCTATTTGCTGAAACTCATTTGACTTTGGCCTTGGAAGTCAAGTTGGGCATAAATTAAAGTTTTGCTGGTTAGATATTTCAAAATCTATGGAGGAAATTCTAGGATGCCTTTTTTATGGAAAAGGTATTCTAAGGGAATAAACTACAATAGTGTTTTTGAACTATTGCATTCTATGACAAGATGGAAATGTTAATTGAAATAAAGGCATTGATTGTGCTGGTTTGAGTGCAGGTTTGAGTGACCTTTTTAAGGAAATGGATCATCAGTGTTTCTTTGTATCTTGATGCATGTTGAACACTGAACAACGATGCAAGGACAGAAAAGGAAGCTTTTGTTATGCTTTTGTGGGTTTTCTGTGTATACAAAAAGTGCAGAAAGAGGCTAGAAGGCTAACTGTACTTGGCTTGATCCAAGAGAGACAACCTGGTGGATGAAGTGGCTGTAAGGGGAACTCTGGACAAAACTGATCATGTTCTATTAGAATTCTTGATTTCAAAGCAAAGTATAGCCACACATGTATACTGGGTTAAAGGATTAGTAAGGTCCCATGGAAGGAGATATTAACAAGAAATGGAGTCCAAGAAGAGTGGTGGTTTCTTCAAAGGAAATTCTGAAGGCATAAGTAGAAACAATTCAAGGAAGGAAGGAAGGAAGGAAGGAAGGAAGGAAGGAAGGAAGGAAGGAAGGAAGGAAGGAAGGAAGGAAGGAAGGAAGGAAGGAAGGAAGGAAGGAAGGAAGGAAGGAAGAAAAAAGGAAGGAAGGAGATAGGCAAAATGGAAGGAAGGAAGGAAGGAAGGAAGGAAGGAAGGAAGGAAGGAAGGAAGGAAGGAAGGAAGGAAGGAAGGAAGGAAAAGAAAAAACATAGGAGATAGCAAAATGGACCAGTATGGCTTCACAAGAAGCTCAGAGGAAATGTATAAGAATTGGAAAAAGGCAGGACCACAAAGGAAGAATGCATACAGGTAGCAAGGAATTGCTCGAATGACAACGAAAACAAAAACAAAAGCAACAGCATCAAAAAGATTCTTCCAGTATGTACATATCAAGAGACAACAAAGAGAAACAGTGGCCCGGCTACTGCCGGAAACCACTTCTGGGGCCTCCAAGAGCCCTGGGAAGCCCATCGGAGGCCCGTTCAAGGCATTACCAGACATGGGTTAAGTGCAGGAGGCCTCAAATGGCAATATACCAGGACTGCAGTATATGAAACATGAAATGGTGGGGGACTGGAGGAGGTCTAATGTTGTCCCTCTCTCCCAAGAGGGCAAAATGAAGGAACCTGTGAACTGAAGACCAGTCAGGCTGACATCAATATGAGCAATAATTTTGGAAAGGCTATAACACAGTCATTATGAAAACACATAGAAAACAATGCAATAACAAGAAGCCAATACTTATTTGTCAAGAATGAATCTTGAAAGACTAATCTGATCTCATTTTTTTGATTTGGTAACTTCCCTGATAGACAAAGGTAATTTTAGTAGACATACTATATATTAACCTCAGCAAAACCTTTGACAAAGTGCCCCTTGATATTCTGATTAGCAAGCTAACTAGGTGTGGGATGGATGGAACAACTGTCAAGTGGATACACAGATGGCAACAGAATCATACTCAGAGGATGAAGATTAAAGGCTCCTTCTCAAATTGGGAGGAGGTAATAAGTGGGGGTATCCAGGACTCAGTCTTGGGTATCGTGCTCTTCAACAGTTTTTATTTATGACCTAGATCAGGGGTGTAGAGAATGCTAATCAAATTGGAAGATGACACAGAAACAGTTAGAATAGCTAATACCATGGAACACAGAAGCAAAATTAAAAATGATCTAGATATGCTTGAGTAATGGGCTGAATACAACAGAATAAAATTCAACAGGGATAAATGCAAAAAAGTACTACATTTAGGGAAAAGAGCACTGCTACAAGATGGGGAATCCCTGTCTCGGCAGTACTACGAGTGAAAAGAATTTTGAAATATTCGTAGTTCACAAGCTGAGTACGATCCAGTAGTGTGCTGTAGCTACAAAAAGGCAAGTGGTATTTTGGGCTGCATTAATAGAAGTACAGTATAGTCTTCAATCTCGTGAAGTACTAGTTCCTCCCTATTTGGCAGTGGTTAGGCTGCATCTTGAGTACTGTGTGCAGTTCTGGACATCACACTTCGAGAAAGATGCTGGGAAATGAACACGTTCAGGGGAGGGCAATAAGGATGATTAGGGGACTGGAAGCCAAGATATAAGAGGAAAGGCTGAAATAACTGGGCAAGTTTAACCTTGAAAAAAGGAGACTGAGGAGTGATATGATAACACTTTTTAAATCCTTTAAAGGCCGTCATACATAGGATCTGTTCTCAAGCGTCCCAGAGCGCAGGACTTGCGATAATGGGCTTATGCTACAGGAAGCCAGATTTTGGTTGAACATCAGGACAAAACTTCTTAACTGATACAGCAATATGGCACTCGATCAATTACTTCAAGTGGTGATGACTATTCCAGTGTTGGAGGCATTCAAGAGAAATTATAGGCCACTTCCAACTTCACAATTCTATGGTTCTGTGGTTGCTTTGAAGTCTATCAATATAACTTGCCCTGTGACCATTCGTTGTTCATAAAAAATATTGCCCAAGTATTTTAGTTCTTGCCACTGAGAAAGTTGCATAATCATAGAGTAGTGAAGTTGCAAGGGGCCTACAAGGCTATCAAGTCCTACCCCCTGCTCCATGCAGGAATAGAAATAAAAAGATCTATACCAGGTGGATGTATACATTTTTCTTGAATGCCTCCAGTGCTGGAACACTCACCACCTCTTGAAGTAATTGCTTCCATTGCCGTACTGCTATTGTCGGCACGCACATACTAAAGTCGACCCACACATACTCAATATGATTAATAATTATCATATAATTTAGACCTATTATTTTGATAATCATCCTCATTTGTAATGGTTTTGGGGTAAATATCAGTAAATGGGTAAAATACTGTTATGTAAAGTTGTGTGTGTGTTGTACCATTACAGTCGTGACTGACCCTTTGTGACCCCCATATCCATGGAGTTTTCTTGGCAGGAATACTGGAGTGGCTTGCCAGTTCCTACTCCAGGAGCCTACAGCACCTGGCATTCCCTGGTGGTCTCCTATCCAAGTACTAACCAGAGCTGACCCTGCTTAGCTTCCAAAATCAAATGAGATGATGTGCTTAGGGCATCTAGGCAAAGTTATTCAACCATAAACTGGATCCCACAATGGAAATATTTAATTGAAATGCACTGAAGCTTCCTGTCCCCTCAACATATACCTCTTCATGTACAGAGGTTTCTTAGGGCTTCCTTTAATATCTGGACTCCCTCCCTCCCTCCCTCCTCCTCCTCCTCCTCCTCCTCTCCCCCCCCCTCTGTGTGTGTGTGTGTGTGTGTGTGTGTGTGTGTGTGTGTGTGTGTGTGTGTGTGTGTGTGTGTGTGTGTGTGTGTGTGTGTGTGTGTGTGTGAGAGAGAGAGAGAGAGAGAGAGAGAGAGAGAGAGAGAGAGAGAGAGAGATCACTCCTGGATCACCACTACCTGCCCCAATTCCTGTCCACTGTGATCCTACTTGTCAGTTGTTATGTTATAGTATTTGACAATTTTCAAGTGTGTTTAATATTTCAAAAAAAGTTTGATAATATTGATAGATGTGCAATAGTATACAATGGCTTTGAATGGAGAACACCATATGTGATCTGAGAGTAATCCTAAACACCAGACTAATTTTCCCCCAACCCTTCATTGCTGAAGAAGATCAATAACGGTGAACAAGAGCTGTTTTTCAGAAAACTGTGCCACTGAAGACTCGCTTGATGAGATTCCAAGGAGGCAAGCAATCTGTAAAAGTGATACTGGTCAATTCGTATTGCTGTAACCACATAAATGATATGTATTAAACCACATTTAAATCAACTTTTGCCACATATTACAATATCAGTTGAGACATTGTCTGTTGTATACTGAGTCATGGAACTCAGTATGCAACAAATAATGCCTGCACTGATTTTGTAACATGAAACAATTCACCTCTAAAACCTGGGCAGTTTGCACTAACCATTGAAACAGATTTTGTTCTTTATGTGGAACTGAGTGGGCAACTTCTGCTGGATTGATATCTGAATAGGATGCCAGATTCCTCAGCAGATTTCCACATATGTATACACCGGCACAACAGTGGCACACAGTGCGATCTGCATGCATCTAGATGTGGGCACAGACCAGTCATATTGTATAAAGTCAGCTTTAACCTTCCATGATCATATCAAACTTCAGCACAAGCATTTGTGGAAATGTGGATCTTTTAAAAATGATATAGGAATTTTCCCTGTTCTAGTCTTGAAATTATGAATGAAATGACATCAATAGAAGGGCTAGTTTGAGAGAGGTTCTTGTATATCCATGCATGATTTCATTTCATGTATTTTTGCAGCTTTCCTAAAACCAGTTATGATGCAGCTTTCATTCCCAATTATCATCCCAGAAAAATTGAATCAAATTATATTTTATTACTATTTTTCAGACCAGTTATCTCCAATTGGAAAACAAGGCCATCTATGAGCAGTTTCTAAAACGTCTTTCCTGCATTATTGCTCATTTGGTTTTGTGTACTTGATCTTTCCCATCCTGAGCTCTTAAAAGGGGGGGGACCTTGGGTCACAAGATACCACTGGCAAATGCTTGCTTGTCAAGGTCATTCCATGCCTGTGCTATCCTCATGGGAGAGCCTGGTGCCAGCTCACTTAATTATACTAACAGCCATAGAAATTATATTGGCCTGCCACTGGCCTAGAAAGATGAATATCTCCATTTCTTAGTCACAAGGGGATGATAATGGCATTTTTATTAACTGGTGACCTGTTGACTGCTATTAGAATATAGATGGTATGCATAAACCAGGTCGGAGTACTGAAGATACGATTATGGAGCAATTACTGTGTCAGCCAATGTAGCTTCTAATCAAGCCTGGCAAAGAGACTTTGGAAACTCTAAAACTGTGCTTTGGAGTCCAACAAGAAGAAAACAGCTTTGATCAAGTCTGCATTGTGCCTTTACATCTTTGAGAACTGAAGTGTCCAATTCTTGCGATTAAAAGAAGGGAAAGCTAAGCCAAAAAGAGAAGGAATGTTTGAAAGGATGCTTTTAGAAGAATTCTAGAATATTAAAAGTCCTTCAGAGTTTGAACTCTTAAAAAGTTATCAAAACTCCCCAGCATTGGCCAGTAATGCTAAAACCTCAGTAATGCTTAACAGTAAGTTATAATAGCAAGGTCATCACATTGGAGCTAAGCTGTCAGGGTGCCCTGGAAGTGCATTGAAGTTATTGTGCAGTAGAGTAAGTCAACATTCTACAAGGCAATTCTAAAAACGGGGCCAACCCAAGTATATCTAAACTTGGGATGGCCCTGTTTTTAGAATTGCCTTGCAGAATGTTGACTTACTCTGCTGCACAGTAACTTCAATGCACTTCCAGGGCACCCTATGCCAAATGTGATGCTGATCCAAAGTTGTTCTCAAGACAGTAATATCTCACAAGATGAATTGACCCATAAGAAGATAAACTCATAAGACAAATAAAATTTCTGGGAATAGGATGGCTTCCCAAGAAAAAAAATTCCCTAGGGGATACCTTGCAAAAGATTTTGAAACAGGATGCATTGTGCCCCTTGTAGTTAGTGGAGAAGTGGGAGTTTTTTCATTAAGTTTTGGAGCCATTTTGGACATTGTTTTGCAGCAGTTTTTGGACTTTTAGGACTTAGAAAGGTAGGGAGCTGAGGTTTCCTTACTTTCTTTTGCATTTTTGCATTGCTTTCCATTGCACCTTTGGCAGGAACAGCCTGGGGTTTCTTGTTTGGTGTAGTCTTTTTTGCTTTTGCCTTCTTTTCCCTTGCAGTTTTGGTGGGAAACTGCAGACAGTTTGCAGTTTCCCCTTTGACTTGGTGCTTTCTTTTTGGCTTTTGAATTTTGTATGCAAGATCGGGCTAGTGCTGCTTGTTTGGTGTTGTCTTTTTTGCTTTTTCCTTCTTTTCCATTGCACTTTTGAAACTGCAAACTGCAGAAAGTTTACAGTTTCCCTTTTGTCTTGATGCTTGCTTTTGCACTGCAGGGGCGGGGTGGCTCTGCATGCCTTTAAAGTGAGCTTTATAAAGGGATCTGGGGGAGACAGCTTTTAGCGGCCTTTTTTCCAACCTTCAGAATGGATTAATTGGTTTCCCATTCATTCCTATGGGAAACCACATTTCATAAGAAGTTTTTTTTTTTTTTTGGTAAAATGGATTGATCCATAGAACAAATTAAATTCATCTTATGAGGCATCTCTGTAATGACTTTTTTTAAATTAAAACTTTTCCTCATTCACTATCAAGTGACATTAAATATTTCCAGATTTTCAACAATTCAAAGACCAATCTTGCTTATACTGAAATAGAACAGTTGATCCCACCTGCTTTAAAATAGGTTTTTCTATTTTTTTGTTTTGGAAGAAATCCAGGCTGCATAGGCAAAAGCATCCATCTTCAAAAAAGTCATTTCAAGAGGGTGAAACAATGCAAACTGAACATGTGTAGAGCAGGCTGACCAGCAAGAGGAAACATTGTGGCAACTTTGTTGGCAGGGAAGGGAGAAGTTTGAAGGGAAATAAAAGGTCACAGAAATAGTCAGAAGTCAATTTTTCTTTAAAGAGTAAAAACAGCAACAACACTCCCTGAACCCCAAACCTCTCCAAATTTGGAAGGCTTAAAGGGAGGAGTCCAAGAAGCTACCGGCCAAATTTGATGCCTCTAGAACCCAGAGGAGCAATTTTCTGTCATAACAAATCTTTCATTTTGGAAATTCTTTTAAACATTTGTTAATAAAATGAAATATGAATCGAAATGAAACACTATATTTTCCTTTCTTGCACACCTCTAGTGGCAATCATTGGTAACTCCCAGTTCTCCCTCCTCCATCTGTTTTTTTTTTTTTAAATCAAAAGCCAAGGAGATATCTTTTGGAACATTTCCACGTAGTATGTTCATATGGCCTTTGATCCGATATTGCTTCCTCAGGTTGGTTATACCAAGGCAAGAAATTTTAAATCAGAATATCGCTTTGTAATCCATTTTCTGTGGAGTGGACATGGCAACATTAGCTTATATGCAAAGTTAAAATGTGTTTATGTTTCTCCATTTGATGTGTTGCTCCCATTCACACTTTTGTGGAGTGGTTTTGTATACAGAAATGCAAATGAACTCAGGTTTGGTCCTTTGGTCTCAGGTACTGAAAAGAAAATCAGTGCTGGACCGAAGAGAGAATTTGGAACTAGCAAGGGAAAATTCTGATCCCATCCAAGGCAGATCCATGCGTTTACCTAGTGAGTTTGCAGTTAAGATCTGCCTGTTGTGCCATGAACCTAACAAAGGCCTTAGCTGTTATTTTTCTGTTTTGTAATTGTTGCCCTTCTTTCAGTTCGGCAGAATTTGAAAAGAACCAAATACTGTACAAGGAAGCATCATCATCACCATCGCCATCTCCATCAATCTCCATTAGCATGATTATTTGTTTAAAGTGCTTCATATACCCAGTAAACCTTTCAGCAGCCCTGCAAACCTAATCATATTTAAGGCTATTCTCCACAGACACATTATATTCATATTATATGATTTCATTCTAATCTGGTTTACAGTGGAAAAAAGGGAAATAAATAATGCTTTGTTCATGCAGCAGTCAATCCATTGCTTCATTTATGAACCTGGAAACAATTGTGCCTAAATCATTCTGTGGCTCACCCCTTTCCTTGATTAAGCAATGCCTTTTTCAAGATCACAAAACCTGGGAAAGGTTGTCACACAATTCATGATCTTACCTGCTATGATGTTGACAAAAAGCCCTGCCTAATTCACAGAAGGGCACTGAAAACCATGACTTAGAAGGGCATTTGTTTAATTCATGTATTGCACAAAAGCACCTCACATTTCATATATAAAGCTGTTTCATTAATTCAGAGTAATGTCCGTGTTAATCTATTATAATACTTCATTCAGTTTCACACCTGCACTATGCGATCTGTGGCCGTTTGTCTTGGGAGTTTGTTTCTTTGTGATTTGTTTGAGCCCATTAGTTATCTCAGGATAACAAAATCCTGAATTCATTCTTGCATATGATATAGTCCTGTTTTGAAGAGACAAGGGAGAATGTTATGCCATTTGAAACCAATAAGGACCCCTGTTAGAGCAGGGGCTTTTAATTTAATCCTCTTAAATCATCTCTGTTTTAAAACAAAGGTTCAGTCAACACTACAGACTCAAGTGTTGCAGTAACATCACTAGAACCATCCATCCATCCATCCATCCATCCATCCATCCATCCATCCATCCATCCATCCATCCATCCATCCATCCATCCGTTTGTCTGAAATAGATGTACAAAATCTGTGTTGCACAGTGGGAATTTTTTTCTCCATTTAAAGCCACCTATAGGATGATCCAAGAAAACTTCATTGAAAATGTGTTTAGCTGTCTGTGTTCAACAACAAACATTCAGAGCTTTAGAATGGGGTGGCGGCACAGGGGAGCTCTATTTACATTATCCCTCAAAAACTTTATTCCACCATCCCCACCCATTTGTGAGGCAATGCTTTTGAACTGTTTGGATGCAATAGGAATCAAAATATCTGCCTGGGATCAAGCAGTTTCCTTTTGATAGAACACCACCTTTTATCAACTGGCACTTACGCTCTCATTAACTCACTCTGAGACATTAGTAAGAGAAAGAATAAAAAAAGTTTAATTTACTTATAGCTGTACAGATCAGTCAGTATTCTGAACAAACATTAGTACTTTGGAACAACAGGTTAACAGAGTTGCAGCTGACTGCTTCCAGCAGACTTCAGACTACACACTAATAGTCAGGAGACTAAATCAGAGATGGGGGAAAGGCACAGAGCAGAGAGGTGATGGTCCTTTTGAAAATTGGAAGCAGAACAATTGGTTAAATCTTAGCTTCAGTGGATTCTGTCCTTCATAGTCCAACTGCATTTTAAAGATGAAGCTTGAGCTGTTTACTGTAAAAATATTTTTCAAAGAGAATGATAGACACATTACTTTTTGAGGTTGAAGAAACTTGACTGATACCTTCCTTCTGCATGAGCCAAACTCAAGCTAACATTACTTTTTAAAATATTATGTTTAACTAAAATTTCAAGACTTTTTTCTTTAGCATCATGTTTAAAAAAATAATGAAATTAATGTTAACAGGAATTCTAACATGCCATTTTCCCATGCAATTAGAGCCAGTTGTATGAGACAGGAAAATATCATCTAGTTGATTTGGACATACAGAAAAGCAGTTCTGCCAGAGCTAATGTAATTTTTAAAAGAAGGTATTGCAATTTTTCTAAAGAAGTGTCTTCGCTGTACAGTTACAAGAATTTACTCCATGCTGCATCTTTTCTTTTCATCTAATTCATTTTAATAGGTTTTTTTTTAGTGAAAAGTTCCTTTAGCTAATGCCTTTTTGTCATCTTCTATTATATCAGTCTGATACTCTTTTTAACTGGTGTGACTCCATCCTAAGACATTCTAGGGTTTACAGTTTGATGAGGTACCTGGAATCCTGTGCTAGAGAACTCCAGTGCACTTGCCTGAGAATTAGAGCAGGGCATGCGAAATTCCTCACCAAACTGCATATCATTTATTGCTTCTCTGTCTTATTGTCTATACACTCCTTTTGATTTCATTTTTATTCTTAGTTGTCTATACAAATGTTTCAGAGACTGTTTTTATCTACACGTGGTGCAGTTTTTGCTTTATTATTTGATTGTGATTTGCCGATATGTTAGAATATATGTTAATGTTAATTTGATTTCTGATTTTGGGGTTTCTATTTATTTTCACTGTTTTGTTTTGCATTTTATAATGTTGTACACTTCCCAGAGCGGCCTTTGGACCAGATGTTTATTGTGGTATATAAATCAAATGAATCAAATAAATAAATATCACAGAGTCACTTAGGATACAGCCATGACAATTGAAAGGGCATCAGACTGATGCAAAAGCATAGTACAGATACACCCTTAGTTTGTTGACGCATATAATGAGGTTGTGTGAGTTTTCAGAGTACATGAGGACATTTCTCAGACCCAAGAGAGAGATGCTTTAGAAGCAAGAGAAAGTGGGACGTGTATCTCTTCATTTTAGTTGTAATTAAATGTTTGGGAAAATTTGCTTTATTTTTGTTAAGTGATAAGGTACAATGGTTTGTGTCAAATGCTTTGTGGAAACATATGTACTTTCTTTTTTTTGGGGGAGAAAGAGACTCCATTTTGCTTCTCACTATGGCATATTTATATGTCAAAGGCACATTTGCAAGAGGGGCACATAGTCCGCTATATTTCTTTCATAAACATTTTCACCTTCTTGCTAAAACCAGCCTCCACCAAAAATACATCATGCTATTACACCATTTGCCAGAAATTCCAGTTTTTATGCTGGTTCCATATATAGCAAGGACGCAGTCATACTCTATATAACTCCACTTCTAAACTACCTACTGTGATAACTGGCTCTGCCCATTTCATTAAAAATGAATTTGTGTATGTGTGTATTTGTGTGCTTGTTTAAGAATAGATCTAATTACCTGGTCTCTGGGGAAGTCATGGGGAAGGTGGAGGTTGGTGTAGTGCAAAGGGTTGGGTTTGGCACACATCTGCACTGGTCCATAGCAAATAACTTTAAGCAAGCAAGGATTTACTCTACTTGTACAATACAGTAAATTGATGTGTGGCCACACAGACAGGAAATGGTGAGGGCTCATTTCTGGGTGGATAGAGCCCGTGCCTTGCTTTTAATTTCAAGAAAGCCTTACATTTTTTTCACAGGGAAAGAATATGCAAAAGAACATGAAATTGTCTTCAGCAACATCTCTTTGAGGTGGTTTTGTTTATCTGAATCTCATGTCACAGTGGTTAACCTGCCGAACTGCTGCTCACAACCTGGGATTCATTCCCAAGTAGCCAGCTCATGGTTGACTCTGCCTTCCATCCTTCCAAGTACAGTAAAATGAGTACCCATCACTGAGGGCACAATGTGCAACCTGCATAATAAACTTGTAAACCGTCCAGAGAGTGCTTTAAGTGCCATGGAGCCGTATATAAGCAGCACACTTTGCTTTTTGCTTTCCACAGGTAGAAGCAATTTGATATCCTCAGAAGCTAGTTTTTAATACCATGATTCCTTAATACTTTCATATAATAACCCTGTTGTGATGTTTCCACCCTTCTAAATGAATTCTCCCCAATCCCCACATTTAAAACACAGAGTCAAAGCAACTAGACTTTAAAAGGATCTGACTTTTATAACAAATCCTGGAAATGAAGAAGCTCAAAGTAGCAATCTTTAAAAAATCTTAAAAATTGTTACCAATTTGCAGAACCACTTTCATAAGAGCATTTGGTCCTTGAGAGCATAAAACATTTCATTGCTAAATTGGTGTGAGACTGCTTACAAGATCTAAGTTTGAACATAAATTATTTTCTAGTCTGTTAAACAGATTGCTAATGGAAATTTGGTGGGAATAAACTGTTGCTCCCAAGTTTCCACTGCCAGATGTGATACATGTTTCCCAGTGAAATATCTGCCAGAAACATTTTAGTCTTGGGGGGGGGGGGGAATCGGTGTTGCTTTAGAAGACTACATATCATCACAATCAGTTTTCAAAGAGGTTATCATCCTATTCTATTTCAGCATGGATTGACAAAAATAAAAACAAAAGGCCTAAGAACCTGTGTCTGTTGAACTGAGTTGTAAAGCACAAAAGCTCAAACCCATTAGTGTTTAAGATGCCACAAGGTTTTTATTTGTCGTTGATGTATACCATAATAAGCACGCTTTTCCTCCCCAACGTTAGTGAGAATTTCTATTCAAGAAATGGGGAGTAATACACAGGGATGGGAACTCAAGTTGCAAGGCTCACTGCTAAGTCAGACTAAGGCTGATACTTCACATCCATCTCATCGCTGTTCATGGTCCTGCTTGGGACCAGTATGAAGTAATCTTCCCACACGTTCATTGCAGGATGAGGGGAGTTCGTCCCGACCACGCCCCCTGAACTGTGATTTAAGCTGGATGAGAGATTCCCCCTCTGGCCTGGGAAATCTGCTCATCACACTTCTCGTTCTGAGACGAAAGCCCGTGAAGTCACGCTCGTCACGGAATGAGTGACGATAGCAGCAGAACCCATCTAGTGGCAGGAGTGTGAAGTGACATTTGCCAGTAAATTCCCTATGGAGATAGCAGTGCAGTGATTAGCTCTTAAAAGACAAATGCTTTGAAGTTTGGTCCATAACGCATTGAAGGAAAGGCCTCAGAGAATCGAAACATCAAAAAACGGAATGTCGAGCCAAAAAAAAAAAAAGGAGAATGAAGGCATGGAATTTCACATCTGATCATGGAACGAGGACATGAGTTAACAGTCATGCCGGTATCATCAATCATGCCCGTGCGTACACGGGAACAGGGACAGAACCGGAAGAAGACCATGTGACTGCGACCGACATCAACATGCAACGAACTTCCACCTGGGACAAGAATGGACGTGAAGTAACCGTCTAAGTTGCAATGTGACTTGACCCGAACTCAATGCAGGTCATTTTTTCAATGTCTCAGATTCAACTCCTGACTTGTAACTCATCTAACCTTCCCTTTGGGGCAGGGGATTGTTTTAATAGGGACTTGGAATTGGTACTTGGGACATGTAGCCTGCCAACATTTCTGTTAATACACAAGGTGAACATCAAAAGCTGAAATCCTATTCCCATCATAGCAAGTGGCACTAGAGGTCCATTGAATCTGTACCAATGTAGTGAGTCAATTCCTCCATAAATTCAATTGATTCAAATGCTAATGCAATTGTCAAGTTCTATTCTAAAGTAGGAACTACATATTGTATCAATGGAATTTCTTTCATTTTTTTTAAAGAAAAAGCCACTTTCTGTCATTTCTGGGACTGGTTCACCCATAGAGATGCCTAGGGTAAAACCAGGGTTTTTGCCCTTACTGAGGTTGCCCACTGCAGTAAAGTACAGGAACAGAGACATAAAAAAAAAAAAAAACACAGAGCTTCAGTAGTGTCACTTGAGAGGCATGTAAAGCTCAGAAGATAACCTTCCAATTCAACTTAGATGCTGAAGAGGTCCAAAGGGACATTTTTACTGTTCCCAGTTACTATGGAAGAAAGAGCTGTTCTTACTTTTCACTAACAGGAACAAGTTGTACCTTCATAAGGAGCCACTGGGGATGGCCCAAGACATTTTGCTGTCTGGGTGAAAAACAAGACAGCAACCATTGCTGTTCCATTATGGTCAGAGGCGTAGCTAGAGTTTGGAGTGTCAATTTTGTGCCCCAACCATGTGCCCTCCCCCCCCAACCATGTCTCACCTACCCAGCATGGCCCCTGTGCTCTTGCTAGGTCACTCGCCTGCTCTCCATGGGTCAAGGGTGCATGCTGGGCTTCCTGGTAGGATGGGCACTGCCTTTATTCCCCACATGGTAGGAGAAGAACACTGGGTGGGAGGCAGGATGGAGGAGAAGTGGCCCCATTTTCCATGCCCAGCTTGCCATGCCAGCTTGCTGGGGCCACCCGTAGACAGTGATTGCTGTGCCTCTCTCTGCCAAAATCAGCTACTGAGTCCCGGTCTAACGGTGCACACCGCTGCCAGCATCCGAGAAGCCCCAGACCCACACCTGCTTGCCTGCCTGCCTGCATATGGTAACACCCCCCAGCCCCCAGCCAAGGGGCACACTCCCACTCGTTAGTGCCTCTCATCCTTCCCCCAACTAAGGATTGCCAAGCCTTAGCTGGGAGAAAGGAGGACTGCTGGTGGGAGGGCGCCAGGCTTCCTCTTCCCCCTCCCCCTCCAGGCACCCCCAGAATTCTGCAATCCTGAGGCAACTGCATCCTTCCACCCTCGCTCAGATACACCACCGCATATGTAAAGCAAGAGAGCCCCTTGACCCTTTATTCATCACTAGCAATGAGATAGTATCACCTACTGCAATACAGAGAGCAGGCGGAGAGCCAGATATGGCTGGCCTTGACACTGAGCTGTCTTTGTAAGAAATGTCTGGTGCTGGGGTGGGAAAAAATGGTGGTGCTAGCCAAAAACCAGTGGGAAGTGGCTTCTTTGCCTTTGCATTTTTTTCAAAGGAAAAAAAAAGAGGAGGGAGACAAGATCAGTTCCCACAAACATACTTTGCTGTCCAGGAATGGGGTGAAAGGTCTATATATTCTGAAGAGAAGCCAGAGTAATTCCACCACTGACTTATGTCTGATCCGACAGCATCTGTTTAGATACTTTATCCTGCTTTGATCTGTTATAAACTGGCATTTGAAAGTGTCTCCCAGGATAGCTTATGGGCAAAACACAAGGCTTGGATCACAAACAATTCACACTAATTTGTTTAATGTATGCTGTAAGAAAGCAGTTGGTTAAATCTTTTCAAGAACCACATTAGTAGGACTAGATGTTTATCTTGTAACAAAGTTTCAATGCTATTGTCATATAATGTCTTGGCAGTTTTGGGCACTTGTAACTGTACGTATCTGTTTTGCCTGTATGGTGACTTGTTTAAGGTTAAGAGTTAAGAGAACCCAGCTTTCAGCTGAATATCATGAAGAACTGCCTAACTATTAGAGCAGTGCGGCAGTGGAACCGATTACCTTGAAAGGTGGTGAAAGTTCTAACACTGGAGAGGCATTCAAAACAAATCTGGACAAATACCCGGCAGATACCCTTTGGTTTGTTTTCCTGCATGGAGCAGGGGGTTGGACTTGATGGCCTTGTAGACCCCTTCCAACT
Organism: Phrynocephalus forsythii; assembly: GCA_029282475.1. NCBI lineage: Eukaryota > Metazoa > Chordata > Lepidosauria > Squamata > Agamidae > Phrynocephalus > Phrynocephalus forsythii. The sequence continues at coordinate 38,735,381 of JAPFRF010000010.1, forward strand.
TCACTGTTCTGTGATTCTATGATTAATGATATGGATTGGTTGGCTTCTTCTTTTTCAAGTTCCATGTCCTTGTAGAACAGTGGTTCCCAACCTTCCTAATGCCGCAACCCTTTAATACAGTCCCTCATGTTGTGGTGACCCCTTGCTCTGCTTGGAAGAGGCCACAAGCCCCCTTTGGCAGGCCACTGCCGCAGGTGCCATAGAGAACTTCCCTCTACAGGCACCCTCAGCCAATCGCAGCCTCCGGTGCCACTGACTGACATCCCCTCCAGCCTATCAAGCTGTAAATCACTGTTTTCCCCCTTCCTCCCCCTCCTCCAAGCCATTTGTTCCTTTTTCTTCACTGTCTCATGGTGAACCAGGAAAAGGTTGTTCAACCCCCAAAGGGATCCCGACGCCTAGGTTGGGAACCACTGTTGTAGAAGGTTGGTGATCAGTAGCATGATCTAAATCTATTCTAAATAGAGAAGCTGTGCTCACTGCAAACCATTGACTTAAATTCCTAAGCCAGAATGTTCTTCTATGCACCAGGCCATGCTTCCCATCTATTTAACCTTGAAGGATAACCTGCAGCAGATGGTTTTTGTTATTGCACATTATGTGACCAAAATAGTGGAATTTTCTTTTCATGATGGTATTGAAATTTTCTAGTTTTTTATTCATGCACTGTAATACAGCCACATTAGCGATTCTGGCTGTCCACAGTATCTTCTGAATTTGTCTGCATGTCTACATTTCAAATGGTTCCAGTTTCTTGCATAAGGTGTCTGTAGGGGTCCAAGTTTCAACACCATAGAGAAGTAATTGGTTGGCTACGTCAAGGAAATGTGTGAGAGAGAACATTTTTTTGGCACCGTGATGAAAATGTACCCCTTAATGTAAAAAAAAAAGTAACAGTGGCTATAAATTCCATATTCTATTCGGAATTTTGAAAAATTTCCCTCCCCGTTTTTGGGAGGGTGGGATAGGGTGGGACACAAGTCCCAAATGGCAAGTTAATGTCTGTGCTGCCTCATAAATTACTGGGACCTGTAGGATTCCAAAGGAGTTTTCTCCTTTTATATGTTCATTGCCATCTCCCTTGTCCATGCCAAGAGACAGGCAAATGATGCCCTGTCAAAAGCAATGCTGCTGTTCGCTTCCAAAATTTGCAATTACTTGTCTTGGGATACCCATTTATTGACCTCATAATGACTAGCTGTCTTCTGCGCAGAATACCATTTACACACAGACATACACACACACACAACAAGTTCACCCTTGGTTTACTAAGTTAGATGAGCTGTTCAGTCTCCATGATCAGCATTCCTCAGAACCGGTTTCTCCCAAGGCCATTGGCTTTAGAGAGGCATGGGAGGGGAAAGTTATTTAAACTCCTTTCTCTGGATGAAGCCTTGGTTGATGGCTGTGAAATCATGAACTACAAAGCCAGCTGCTTTGCGGGTGTGTGCAGAAAAGTTCATTAAAGTTAGCCCTGTGCTCTTGATGAAACTCTCATTGATTGTTCTGAACTACGTGACCCACCCAACCAAGCAGCCTTTTGTTTGGTGACTTGCTTATCTATTAAGAGTCAATTCTCTCACTTGCTTCTTGCAGGTGTTTTATATGGTTCTTATTCCTTATTCAGTTCTCTTGTTCCCAGGTGATTATATTTTAAAGGGGTAAGGTTGTTGGAAATACGAGTGGCTTTGCAACAGCCCACATTCTCCATTTTTGAAAAAGGAGAATGCCTTTTCTCTATAACAATATATAATTTATGTTCAAGAAATAATATTTTAAATGTTCCAATTTGGCATCCTCTGAGTAGAGATGGACACAAATAAAAAAAATGACGTTTCGTTTGTCGTTTGTTGTTTGGAGGGTCTGTTTCGGTTCGTTTCCATTTTTCACAAATTTTTGCAAAAAAATCATTTTCATTTTCGTTCATTATTACCATTTCATTACCGTTTATTTCATTTTTTTGTGATTTTTTTTTAGCATTTAAAGCAGTTCACTGTATTGCGGTAACGAAAACGAAACACACAACAAAATTTCCAGTGTTTCTGTTCTTTTTGTTTCATTTTGGAGACAAAATTCATTTGTAGTTTTGTTGCATAACGAAACAAAAAATGATAATTGGAAACAAAAATTGTTTGTTTCGTGCCCATCTCTACCTCTGAGTAACGGTTTGATAAAGATCATCGTAAACACTTCTGGTGTGCTTGGGGCTGTGCCTGAGGTTCTTCCAAGACAGTGTCTCCTGAGGCCTGAAATTACAACTCCCATCTGCCCCAACCAGTATAAGCAGTGTTCAGCCATGAATGATGTATGCCCCATAACATCTGGAGACTACTGACTATGCTGGCTAGGTGATTGCGGAAAAAATGGGGAATTTTTCCGAGCTCTGTTCCTAACTAATTTACATGTCTGGGTGGTATTGCTTCTCTCTGTACTACATGCCCTTATGCTAATTTAGTGCTAAAATGTGAAAAAGGAAGCAGTGAGTGCTTGTGGCTTGTTAGGATAATATTTTCCATTGGAGCTACTGTAAGTTTTAAGGTGATCTTGGAGAAATGAAGCCCACCTTATCTCAATGAGGAACCAAATGACAGCTCAAATTTCTCACAGTGCACAGATCTGAGGTTATCTTGGGTGCTGCGGGAAACTACACAAACTTTGCAATAGCAGCTGGGCTAACAGATGTGTCCACTGCTCACCAAGCAGAGAGTCTAAGGCAGTGGTTCTCAACCTGTGGGTCCCCAGATGTCCCTGGACTGCAATTCCCAGAAATCCTGGCCAGCTAAGCCAATGAGGAATACTTCTGGGAGTTGCAGTCCAGGAACATCTGGGGACCCAGAGGTTGAGAACCACTGGTCTAAGGTTTGAGTCAGCATTCATCTAGTCAGATCCCAAATATGCCAGAACCTGGCACTATCTATGATGGTAGTGCAACTAATGCAGCAACACTGTTCTGATATTTAAGCTCCAGAATGAGGGGGGGGGGACTCCGTACTTGAAGGGAAGGAAGAGTTGTACACACTTGATTATGTTATCACCGTGTAGTTGATTGCTTTCCAACCTTTTCTTTTCTTAGTCTTTGCTTCCTTTCCTAAAAATGGATGAAAACTGATCTCTTATTAAGCTGCCATTTTGTGGGGAGGGGACAAGGGATAAGTTTAAAAGCATCATTTGTGTTCAAGCCACTTGCCAAAATTTAGGCAGATGGCGTTTTAGTGACCTTGTGGACATGCTGTCTCATTTCTGTATTTGTAAACAGGGCCCTTTCCATGTGTCATTTAAAATAGAAAATGATAATTAAGAGGGTTTGAGGATGTTCCAGATGGATTCAGAAAGTGTCCCAGGGGGGTCACCTGACATTTTGACTCTCTTAAAATTTCCAGCATGGCTGGCAAATCTCGACTTCGGGGATCATTTGAATAAACCAGAAAAAGAAAATCAATAAATCCTAAAATCCACTTCACCTGAACCAAATTTCATGGAAAGCAGACGCAAGGGCAGGTAATGATTGCAACAGGTGGCATCATTTACAATAAAAATGGGTTTGCAGGGCTGATGATGAGTGCATTCATGGCACATCGATGAACAATATTCCGATAACTGCATCATCAAAAGCTGGCTCTTTCCAGAGAAAGCAATAGTAACTTTTACTACCATTGTTTGGATTTTTGCAGCAAATAGTTACTACGGAGTTGCTGAATATTCACCTGCTTTTATGTTTGCCTTGAAAATTGCTGTTTCCCTGGAACAGAACTGTTGATTGGCAAATCATTGTAATTCATCATTTGCATACACACTAAGGGGAGACTCGTCTACTGCTCATGCAGTAATCCGTTTCATGAGTAGTTTGACATTTGAGACACTTGTGTAAGGAAATGTCCAGTTCTTCCTCATACAAGCAGAAGCAGTCTCAATTTGAACAGGTGCTCAGGCAATGGAGAGCAAGTGGAATAATGCCAGTTGAGCAATATGTCCACTAGCATTAAACAAGATACTGATTGCTATTCCATCCAGTATAGTAAACCCAACTAAATGTTAACTGTAATTATGAGATTTCACAATATTTTCATCCTTGTGCCACCCAAGTATATTCCAGAAATGTGGCAGGTATAACATTAATTATCAATGTGAAGAAACTACTCTGCTTTGGTCATATCAAAACTTACGGTGTGTCCAGTTCTGGGCACTACATTTGGAAAGAATAAAAATGACAACATGGAGAGTAATTAAGGGGTGAACCAGAAGTTGAGTCATGGCAACTGGATTTCTTTCCTTGTGAGAATGAAACGTTTCACTGCTTATCCAAGCAGCTTTCTCTGTCTAAAGATAGTTGGTGCAAGACCTGCAATGTCTAGTTCACCTTGGTTTCATGCCACCAGGTCTGAATAGGCTTGTTAGGTGGACAGAGGCCGGAATAGTCTCAATAGGTGGTCATTGGATGTTCAATGGCCTGGGTTGTGTGAAAGTCCCACCTATTCAACTCTTCCCAACACCCATTAAGTATGGGTAATTAGCCCTGGCCTTCTTGGCGGAGGTGTGAAGTGCTTCTGATTTGTCTGGGGATCGATGAAGGGGCAGCATGATAAGTGTTGGACAGATTGTGCCTAAGTTCCCTACCTCTGTTCAGAGAGGGTTTTTCAGTACACACATGAATGGCTTTTCCTGACCCCTCGCTCAAGCCACCTATCTTCTCTAACATATGTACCTCCCTGTCTAAAAATGAGTGTCCTTCGTCATTCAAGTGAAGGTATACCACTGATTCTGGTCATGAGCTGTTGCCCCTCCTGTGCTGGACCATCCTCCTTTTTAATGGCTGTTTGGGTTCTCCAATGGAGAGCTCTGGACACTCCTCACTGCATTTGTCCACATATATTATATTGCTCCTCTTGTGTTTTGATATCCGTTCTTAGTGTTGAAGGGTCTGGAAACCAAGTCCTACGAGGAAAGGTTTTGGCTGCTAGATATGTTTGGTCAAAGAAGGAAATGTTAAGACCTGATTTGATAGCCAGCTTCTTTCCCCTTTAAATCTTTTTAAAAATTTGTCCTTCATGCTATATGGAATAAAATTTCAGAAGTAGCACTGCATTCATAGATAGCTCTGGGTTCCAAGATAAGGATCTTGGAACCGTTGTACATCATAAGCCAATAGTGTGATGTGACTGCAAAAAAGGCCAGTGCTATTTTAGGCTGAATTAACAGAAGTATGGTCTCCAAATTCTGTGAAAGAAAAGTGTTCAGCAGTATTTAGGTCTCTATTCAGCAGTATTTAGGCGTTGTCTTGAATATTGTGTCCATTTCTGAACATTGCACTTTAAGGAGGATGCTAACAGACAAGTTCAGAGGAGAGCAACAAGGAATATTAGGGGACAGAAAACCAAGCCCTATGAAGAAAGACTGAAAGCAATGGATATGTTTAGCCTTGAGAAAAGAGGACTTAGGAGAGAGATGATAGTACTTTCATAATACTGCAAGAGCAACACAACAATTCAAATCAGTTACTTTACAACAGGCATGTCCAAAGTCAGATCTGGGGGCCAAATGTGGCCCATTTTCAAATTTTGAGTGGCCCGCAGCCTCTTCTCCCCATCCAGCTCAGCCTGTCGTGCATCCCCACCAGCTCGCCCCTCCCCATACCAGATAGACATATCAGCTTGCAGTTTTATGGTTTGCCTGCCCTCCCTCTCTCTGTCCACCCCCCTACCCACCTGCCTGGCCTACCTGCCCCCTGGCTCCATTGCTGCAGCGTCCTCCAGGCCTCCTTGCATGTCTTAGAGGCTTGTCCAAAGTCCAGCCTGGGGGCCAAAATGGGCTGAATTGTCGGCCCCCACACATTTTCACCTCACCAGATCTGGCCCTCCTTGCAAAAAGTTTGGAGACCCCTGATTTAGGAGATGGTGAGTGCTCCATTGCTGGAGGTAGACATGGGCACGATCAGAAAAAATGACGTTTTGAGTTTTCGTTTGTCGGAACGGGTTCATTTCGGGTCGTTTTCCATTTTTCGTGATTTTTTTCAAAAATTTGTCGTTTCATTTGTCGTTTGTCGTTTCTACCGCGATTTAGCGCGATTTGACTTCCCAGAGCATGGGGGTGTCCCAGCGCACACCTCCTCCCAGTCGAACCTCCCACTTTACCCAATATCAGAAAAAATCATCACAAACTGCCAGAGGAAAAAAAAAGAATAAACTGCTATTCCCTTCAGCAGACAAAGCTGCAGAGAATCAAAGAAATTATTTTCTAAATTCAGTTCCCTCCCTTCCTGCCTAACTTAAATCTAAAGCCTCCAGCCTCCCTCCAATCAGCCAGCAGCAGCCAGCCACACAGCCCTCCACCCTCCACATCCAAGTTTTTTTTTTTACTTTTTAAACTTTTTTTCTGTGCTGCTTGGCATCACGCGATCGCCGCGATCGGCAGGATGCCATTAATGACAACGAAAAACCCGACCCAATTTTTCTTTTTTCGGGTCGGGTTCGAGCTGGAGTGGCATAATTATCGTTACCATTTCCGTTACGTAACGGAAACGATAACCGAAAACGGAAACGACAATTTCGCCACTCCATGCCCATGTCTAGCTGGAGGTATTCAAGAGAAAATCAGATGACCATCTGTCAGATATATTTTGATTTGGGTTCCTGCATTTAACAAGGAGTTTAAACTCTGTGGCTTCATAGCCCCCTTCCAACTCATTATTCTGAGATGCAATGAATATAGTTATTGTTTAATTGGTAACGACTGCATTATTCCAGTTTTGCAAGCAAGAGTGTTTCTTTCCCTTGCATCATTATCCACTCTTGTCCTGAGAGGCAAGCAATCTCATTCATTTTGAGTTCCTCCATTTTCTTTCTTGTTTTTCTAGTGACAGAAAAGAATAAATATTTGCTAGAGGCATTTCAATCAACAGGTTGAATAACTTCAGCTGCTATGCATTCTCCTCCACTCTCTGTGTCTTTCTTTCTGTCTTGTACTCTTCCTTTAATTTTTCCATCTGAATTATGAAATGACATCTCCAGCAGCTACTGCCAAGAGTTAGGCATATTAATATTGATGCTGGCAGGACCAGCACCATGGCAGTAGGATGATTTAGGGACGAGAATTATCAGGGACTGCACTGGAGTAAATAAATTCATTGGGGAATTTATTCTCTCTTTCATCTAGCCCTTTCCCTCCCTTAAGCTGAATTAATAATAAAATAAAATAAGCAAATCAACAACCTCAAAGCTGCTGACTCAGTTAGTTTGTAAGTTACACTTCCTTTTCTCTGGCTGCTTTGTGGTTTTCTTTCATGCCTTTGTGTACAGGAAGATGGAAGCGCTTAGCATCATGGGAAGTAGGAACAAGATCTTTCTGTGTCATATCTTCACAGGAGCCAGAATGTGTGATGTTTTTCTCCTTGAGGTAAAGAAGCTTCTGCTCAACCCATTCTATATAGAGAAAGTGGCCCAGCTGGCATTTGAGTCTTACTTCCAGCACTTGTAACAGGAAAAACTTCACCAGTATTCCCCATTTCACTGAAAAGCGAGCTAATGGGGCACCAAAGTATATGCAGTCTCCATCTTCCTTATATAAATAGGACACTACTTTTCTTTTCTGCCTTATGATAACTCCTTACCAGCTCTTTATGTTTTTCATTTGTGTTTTACTTGGAATTGCCAAATGATTTTGATCTATTTGTGGTTTGTTGTTCAGTCGTTCAGTCATGTCCAACTCTTTGTGACCCCATGGACCAGAGCTCGCCAGGCCTTCCTGTCTTCCACTGCCTCCCGGAGTTTTGTCAAATTCATATTGGTTGCATCGATGACACCGTCCAACCATCTCATTCTCTGTCGTCCTCTTTTCCTTTTGCCTTCAATCTTTCCCAGCATCAGGGACTTTTCCAAGGAGTCCTCTCTTCTCATGAGGTGACCAAAGTACTGGAGCCTCAGCTTCAAAATCTGTCCTTCCAGTGAACATTCGGGGTTGATTTCTTTCAGAATGGATAGGTTTGATCTCCTTGCAGTCCAGGGGACTCTCAAGACTCTCCTCCAGCACCACAGCTCAAAAGCATCGATTCTGCGGTGATCAGCCTTCTTTATAGTCCAGCTTTCACTTCCATACATCACTGCTGGAAAAACCATAGCTTTGACTATCCTGACCTTAGTTGGCAAAGTGATGTCTCTGCTCTTTAAGATGCTATCTAGGTTTGCCATTGCTTTCTTCCCAAGAAGCAGGCATCTTTTTATTTCATTGCACTCACCATCTGCAGTGATCAAGGAGCCCAAGAAAATAAACTCTGGCATTGCCTCCATTTTTTCCCCTTCTATTTGCCAGGAGGTGATGGGACCGGTGGCCATGATCTTAGTTTTTTTGATGTTGAGCTTCAGCCCATTTTTTCACTCTCCTCTTTCACCCTCATTAAGAGGTTCTTTAATTCCTCCTCACTCTCTGCTATCAGAGTAGTATCATCTGTGTATCTGAGGTTGCTATTTGTGTTTACTTGACCTATTTTATTGGTTTTGTTGGTTTTGATTGACTGGTTTGTTTATTTACTACTTTAAATTGTTTAATATGTTTTATTGTATTTTGTTTATGTTTGTAAACCACCCAGAGTAGCTTTCTGCTAAATGGTTGTGGTATATAAATCAAATAAATAAATAAATAAATAAATAAATAAATAAATAAATAAATAAATAAATAAATAAATAAATAAATAAGAGTTTGAGCATCATAATTTGAAGCAGCACTAAAATATGTTTGTTTCTCCTGCCTTGAGGGGTTTTGCAACTTTGCAGCTCCCACATTAGCTTGTATTCATTGGTGGTATTGGGCAATTATTTCCCAATGGACAACAGGCTTCATTTGCAAGTTGATCTTGTAGACAGGGCAGCTTTTAAAAGTTATGCCACACTAGAGGGTTGGCACTTTATTATCTTATGATTTCAAAGCTGGTGTTACCATCTGTTGGGCTAGTTTGTCCACCTGTGGAATTTGAACAACCAGCTTGGAAGACAATGGTGATGAATGGGCAGAGGACTTCTGCTACAGTATAGGCCTGCATTTGATGAATTTCTGCAACATCTCCACTCATTTATATCTTTGCTGGTTGAATTAGAGAGTTGGGGAAAAGGGGAGAGAGATAAAGGCATTTCTCATTTTTGCCTACTGGGTTTTCAGCTCCCTAGCTATCTCATGATACCCATTCAAAACACATTGTATGCATGCATTGTGCTTATATGATCATAAAGTGTGGGATATGTAACCATGAACATTTAGAAAGAAAAGCAGATCTAGATTCTTGCAATCTCACAAGAAAGGAAAGGAAAGTATGTGGATATTTAAGACAGGCACATGAAGAATGACCTAAGACTGAGAAATGAAACTGCAGGCTGCAAGACATTAAGATGGAAACACTTCCTAAATTCTGTTGAGATCAGCAAGTCTTAATCCAGTGTAGCTCTGTGAACTATTACAATCCTTATCTCATTGTCGTAAGCATTATTTGCAGTGCTTTGTCCTTGAGAACCAATATGTTTTTTTTAGGAAAAAAGAAAGATGAAAGTTATGAAAATATGAAGACTTCTCTTTGTCCCACATAGGAATCTATTGCTTTAGAAACTCAGAAAATATGCATTTATCCACTTCCTGTTTGACAGTCACTCTCTGCACAATGAAAAACCCAACCACTTATATGTTTGGGCTGCTAGTGTTACCAGAGACAACCACCCCAATATCTGTGGTTGTTTCTGTTACAAGTGTGATCCAACCAATGTCACCTTGACTCTGCTGGTTTTACTTAAGATAGCATAAATCCTGGGCTTATTTAATTTGTTGGTGGCACCTGGGTGTAATGACTTGATTCACTGCTAAGACAACTTAATAAAACTAATTAAAAAGAATATGATAAGGACAGTTCATTCTGTAAATAAAATAAAAGAGAATTCTTTTGAAATAATAAGCAGGCAAAAAGGAGAAGAAGGTAAGACTCTAGATATAATACTAGGAGAAAAATTGCCTTCAGTAATTTATTATTGTTGAATAGAATCATGTTGGTATAAATTATGCAATGGAGTTGTGGTGGGGCTAGCAGCCATGGCCATGCTGTGGTCTTTTAAAAGAAACTAAAAGGTTCTAGGGAATCTTTTGAGACCTTCTGGTCCTAGTAAACCTTTGGGAACTGCAGAATTGTGTAGGGAATTATTTAAAACTAAAACATCACCAGCGGCAAACTGGCAGTGGCAATTTCCTGGCTTGAAACCATTTCCTATCCCAATTCCATGATTCCTGAGAAAATCCTAGGACAAAGGGGATCCCCAGGGGTCCTTGGAACATGGTGGAGGGAAAGAACCGGAAGCCTTTAATTTTGTCACTACAGGGCCACAGCCACTAGCATCCATAGATCCATAACTTAAACCACCTTCTGGCAATCATCTTGCATACAAACACACAGCACACTAAACAAGAAACAAAAAAACCCATCAAATTTATTTGTGTGGCCTTAGCCATTACAAACATGTTAGAAATACATTAAAACACATAGGTATTATCATCAGTTTGCAGATTAAAGTGATTGTAAAAGGCTCTTATGAGGAAAGGCTAAAACATTTGGGGCTCTTTAGTCTGGAAAAAAAGGTGCCTGAGGGGGGATATGATTGGTTTGAGACTTACTAGATTATGCAGGGCTCGAGAAAAGTGGATAGACGGACACTCTTCTCCCTCTCACAAAATACCAGAACTAGGGGACATACACTGAAACTGAGGGTTGGGAGTATGAGAACAAACAAAAGAATTTTTTTACCCAGCATGTTGTTAGTCTATGGAACCCCTTTCCACAGGATGTGGTGATGGCATCTGTCCTGGATGCCTTCAAAATGGGATTGGACAGAGTCCAGGAGAAAAAGTCCATGACAGTTTACAAACCATGATGGAGATGTGTAATGTCTAGTAGAGATGGGCACAAAATGACCAATTTTCTGTTACCATTATCCGTTATTCATTCTGTTATGTAATGGAACGAATAACGACCCTAGGGGCAAATTTTACACGAACCGAACAGAACCAAGAAAATTGGGTTCGGTTCGGTTCGGTTTGGTAATGTGGGGGGCGGAGATATCTCCTACCCGGTGCTGGCCCAGAAGTCCTTCAGGGATGGCGGCAAGTCAGCAACCAGGAAGAGGGGGAAAAGCCTACCGCCGTGCTACAGCTGTAGTGCGGCCACGTGGCCGGCAAGGCAGTGAAAAAAACAATTAAAAATGGAGAAAGGCCAGCCTTCCTGAAAACGCTGCCATCGCCACTGCTGGGACCGCCCTCCTTGGGGCCTCTTGGAGGCTTTGCAGGGCGAGTAGGACCGGTCAAGGCAAGCTTCTGGCCAGGCACGGGCTGAGCCTTGGGGGGAAGTGGCTGTCCTGGACTCCGGGTTCCTCCTTGCCGGTGCAGGCAAGGCGCCGGTGACCCCTGCTCGGGCTGTCTGCTCAAAGACGCTGCTGGCTAGAGGAAGAATTACCCTGAAAGTAAGAAAAACAAACAAACAAAAGCCCTGTGTAACCCGGAAGTTTGGGTTCACTTCCGGGTTTGGCCCCGCATGGGCTTTTTTTGTTTGCCATGCATGCACTGAGGCAGGGGGCAGTGAGAGGGGGCTGCAATCTGGCCTCGGGCACTACCCTCTCCAGCGATCTCCGTGGCGCTCCGGAGGCACCCGGCGCCAGAAGGGCTCCCCGCGGCTGTGGGAACACTCTCCTGGCCTGCATGCTGCCGGCTTTGGAGGTGCCTGGCCCCGGGAGGGCTCCCTGCAGCCGTTCCGATAACCAAAATAATGGAAACGAAGCAGGTCCCAGGGGCCTGAATAACGGTAATGGAACGAAGTGGGGACCCGGGGGCCGAATAACAGAAATGACCACCATTTTGGCATTTCGTGCCCATCTCTAATTTCTAGCCTTAAAAAACAGGGCACTTCAAGGGCCAGATGCAGAGGAGTGATATCAGGAGACAGATATCTAGTCTTGTGTGCTCCCAGAGGCATTTATTGGGGCCACTGTGAGATACAGGAAGTTGGACTAGATTGGCCTTTGGCCTGATCCAGCATGACTCTTCTTATTCAGGGCTTTTTCAGTACAGAGTTTCCTGATGCTCTGTAGGCAAAGCAAGCTACTTTTTCAGTTATACATGGGGAATTATCCCCCAACCAAAGAATTATTAACTGATCATCAGATCTGTGAGTTAAAGAAACTCTCTAAACAAGATTGCTCTTAATCATTGTATAATGGGCATTCTATTAGGTAACGGGCTAGATCTTCTACTTCTTTATTGCCACATGGGCAGATGCTCTCTTCCCATGAAATCTGTTGGTATCATCCCTCAGCCATTGCCAAGGCCATGGCTTGGCATCTTCAAGCTGTAAGGGCATTTCTCCAATAAGGATTTGTTATATTACTAAGATGCTGGGTAAATGGTAGTTGAATGGGCAACTTGGCATACCAAGGGACAGATTTTGATGATCTAGAGTGACAGTCTGTTCGCAAATCTGATTTTAAGATGTGGATCTTCAGATGGTGAGCATGTTAAACAGACCACTCCTCTAGACCACACATAAACCCAAATGCCTTTCAAGGGACTATCAAACCCACTGTCAAAATTTATCGCTCCTTCTCTCCTGCCTCCCGCTTCATACAGCCTCACCAAACAGTCAGCATTCAGCACTGTACATGAGCGTCCCAACACCTACCTATCAATCACTCCAGCACTTTTTCCTTGGAGGCAGTCCCAACATGTATACATCCTTATACCCAACAGCAGACTAACACTGCAAACTACATGTATACATAAACCTTCCCCATACTAAAATTACCAATTGCAGCCTTAGTCCATCCTAAGGCTCTTTGGACTGCCAGACATTCTCCCATCTTTCTCGACTTCTATCTCTGCTACTGTTTTCACAGAGTTCCCCTTTTTACCCACCTTTGTTGCCTCTAACCTCAATTCGGTTTCCATAATGAGGCTAGGCTAATTCATGCGGAGCGCTTATGAATTTTCTTTAAGTACAGGAGGAGGTCAGGGAGAAATGGCAATGGGTGCTTCCCTTTCTTCTCTTTGCTTCTGCCTGCTCAGAAAGCCTGATCAATTTGCTTCCCTGTTGCTGCGGGGTAATTTTCCAGATAAATTAACAGCAGTGCCTCAGCAGCTTTGGAAAAAGGAATCTGGAGGAGTGACACTGGGGGAGGTGGTCAAAGGGGCAAAAATAGAGCGCCGGCGCAAGGAGGAGGGAAGATAAACTGCCCAGAAAGGTCTTGCCAATACAAATGCCAGCATCTTTGTCACAACATGGCAGAGGCCAGCGACTTGCACCATGTGACTGGGAAGGGAAAAGCAAATTAAGCCATTATCAAAGAGGAGCAATCAATTGGCACCTTAGCATGTGTCTTGAGCAGATCTGTCATTTTCCTTCATTAATTGAAGTAATCACTTTCAGGAGAGCCCTTTAAAGCATGTTTACTTAGTTGCACAAAAGGCCGGGTCCCTTAGCAAGAAGCCTGCCATCATCATTATTAGGAGTAATACAATAATAACAGTGCAACCCAGCACTCTTGTCTCCTTTATGACAGCTCTTCTGCAGGTATATTTTTACAATGATGATGATAATGATGCTGATGTTTATTATTGTTGTTGTGGTGAAGAAGGCATGCCTGTCATGCTGGGCTCTAATTGCCGTCCTTATGAGGGCTACTTATGCTGGTATTCATAGGCATGAATTTATTTGTCAACAGTTATCCTTCTTTCATTGCTTTTGTGGCTGTTTTGTCTCAGTGACTGCAATAGGATACAAAGGAGCAGTTCTGCAGAGTGAAAAGCAGGTACAGTACTATTAACATTTTGGGTTGTTGTTGACAGCACAGACTCAGCTAAAGAAACAAACTTCCTTTTTAGGAGAAACCACCTTATCCAGCAAAAGATCTGTTTGCACAAAAAAGGTAGAAAAAAGGACAGCAGGGGTGTGGGGGTCAATCTCAAGAGTAGAAATGGGCACAAATCAAAAAAATGGCATTTTGGTTTTTCGTTTTTCATTGAGGGGTCTGTTTCAGTTCATTTTTGTTTTTCGTGAATTTTTGAAAAAAAATCATTTTTTGTTATTTGTTTTTCATTTTTCGTTTTTACACTCTTTTTTGCGCAATTTTTAAAGCATTTCCGTGTGCGGGCATCCCCCAACGCCCCAGAACAGAGGGAAAACACTAAAAAAATGATGCTGGCAGAGCTACAGTATAGACTAGGTACGCAGGGAGGCTGCAAAGGCAGTGGCGGGCGTTGCCCAGGGTGCAAGGCAGCTGCAGAGTGACTGCACTGCAGAGTAGGGGAGGGTACTCACCGAAAGGTATGCACATACACACACAGGGAGGCTGCAGGACTGAACCTAGAGAGAAACCTCTTCTTTCTCTCCCCTAAGAGCCAGGCTGCAGCCGGCAGGAACACAGAGACACACACCTGCCTGCCTGCCTGGCCTAAAGTGAAAATAACGAGTCGCAGAGACAGCAATCCCACCCTAAATCCCACCGGAGACTGCAAGGAGGATGGGGGCTGCCAGAGCTTTTTATGCCCTCTGTGGCTGCCAGAACTGCCCAGTCTGCAACCTGGGCATGTTGTTGGTTGAAGTTGTCCAAGAATTTACATGATCCCATCACATGGCTTGCATCCATTTTGTGGCTGGTGACATCCATTTTGTCATCCTTAAAGGGAAAAGAAAAATACATCGCGATGGGAGAAGACAACAACACCCCCTGGTAGGTATTATCAGACAGTATAAATAATTATCACTGCGTTTCTATGGATGTCCAGGGCATTTTTTAACATTTAAAACAGCTCATTTCATTGCACGTCGCCATTAACGAAAAACGAAACGTAACAAACCTAATTTTTGTGGTTCTGTTCGGTTCATTCCAATTTCATCACAATGTTCATTATTCGTTTTGTTACGTAACGAAACAAATAACAAATAACAGAAACAAAAAAAGTTCATTTCGTGCCCATCTCTACTCAAGAGTCTTAGACTTTCCACAGTCTGGGAGACAACATCAAGGCAGGTGATCTTTATGTCTCCATTAGATATCCCTGTTCATGTGACAAAGAGAAGAGCCTCTACTGAAAATGACCAAGTCAAGGAAACTACATAGGGGAGAATACCTATGTTCCTAAAAGTAGGAACCATGGACAAGACAGGAACTATCTTGGTATACCGTCCTCCCCAAGTCATAACATCTTCTCTACCTCAGCTAACTGAACTGATTACAGTAGTGGTATTGGAACCCCCTGGCTCATTATGCTGGGGGACTTTAACGTCCATGCTGAGGCAGCTCTGTCAGGGTGTTCTGAAGATTTCATGACCTCCATGACAACCATGAGTCTATCTCAAATCGTGCCTGCCCCTACTCATTCTGCAGGCCACACCTTACACCTGGTTTTCTGCCCTGGTATGGATATTGGGAACCTATGGGTAAAATACTGTATATACTCAAATATGAGCCTAGTTTTTCAGCCCTAATTTTGGGCTGAAAAAGGGGGCCCTCAACTTATATGCGGGTCAATACTTTTAGCCACTGAGGCAAGTGCTTGGGTCGGTGGTTAAGTCATTTTAAACATTGTCTGCCGCTTCTCATGACCCCCCTCTGCATCACAGGGGAGTCTAGGGTGGGAAATGCAGCAGGGCCTGGCAAGTGCTTGGGTCAGTGGCTAAAAGTCATTTTAAACATCACACACCACTCCCCCAGCTCATAAAGGAGGAGCTGCCAGGCCCTGCTGCATTTCCCACCCTAGACTTATACTCGAGTCAATTCGTTTCCCCAGTTTTGGGGGGTTAAATTAGGGCCTCGACTTATACTCGGGTCAACTTATACTCGAGTATATACGGTAACTTTCTGTAGTCCCATTGTCATGGACAGGCCATTATCCAGTGCACTTTAGGCTCACTGGAACTAAGAGCCTGGGCAGGGGTGGAAGTCAGTAAAAAGCAATTAGTCCAAGAAGGTTGATGGATCCAGGTGGATTTGTAGCTGCCCAAGGGGAGTTTCCACCTCTTTGATGGATGACTCCACTTAATTCTTGGTTGATCTCTGAAATGTGGCAATGAGCAAAGACATTGACCTGATTGTGCTTTGAGGAAGAATGTCACAATGGGTGGGGTAAAATAGGTGTAGCCTTCTCGGTGGTTGGCCTATCCATGTGGAATAAACTGCCCACTGAGATGCACCTGGCCCCTTCTTTCACAGCCTTTAAGAAATACTGAAAATGTGGCTGTTTAAAGAAGTTTATGGCAATTGCTAATGTCTGTTTGTGCCCCTTGGGATTGATCTGTTTTCTGTTAGTATTTGTCTGTGCCTCTTGCTGGATTATTTTCCTTTTTTTTTCTTCCTCTTTTGGTATGTTTCCTTTTGATTTGTATTGGGGAGTTTTTAATTGTTGTTTGCTTTGTTTATACATCGTCCAGAGTTCCATTGGGAAAATCAGTGTGGTTTATAAATAAATAAATAAATAAATAAATAATAAATAAATAAATAAATAAATAAATAACCTATATTTATTTATTTATATCACAAGACCGCTATAATAATAAATTTTAATATGATCAACAGATCAAAAACTACGAAAACATGAGACAGTAGCAATTTCCCAGCCTAACCTACCTTGTAAGATTTATTTGAGAATGAAAGAGAGAAACCAAACACATTGCTCTGAATATATTCGTATTCAGAGATACTCCTATGCATGTGTGTGCATGCACACATACAAGAATATGGTTCACACATTCCACCATGTGAGCATTTTAAGGTGTTGTGTAACTGAGAAGAGACTCGCCTGTCAGTTCTTTGGAAATAGAGTGTGTTCTGTCATTTAAATTCTCTGATGCAGTAGCTCAGGCAGAAACCATTGGTCTGGCTCATTTTTCAGCAAGCACCCAAGCTAGCCTTTGGAGAATTATGGATAATCATTCCCAGTTATCAAATATATTTGCCCTTTGCCCCCACACTGTGCTCTCAGAACAATGACAGGCACAAAATATACTGAATGCCAGGCCATATGTTAGCACCTTGTAGAAAATCTATGCTGTGGGGCCCTTCCAAGCGTCAGAGATAATCGTGAATCCAGAGCGAGCATGGAAAAGAAGGTGCCTCCTGCAATTGAACAATATTCTGTAACAAAAACATTGGATCCAGTCAGGAATTCTGCAAAGCCCGGTTCTGAAGCATTCTAAATAGACACATGAGAAGGGGAACATTGCTACCCTTTTAACTCTCCTTTGTTACACTGAAGAGGAGAGCTTCCTCTCTCAGTGCATGCTGTCAACGTGAGCCATAATGTGAGCCAATGAGGATTCTGGCATGCAAAGTGAACCATTGGTTTTCATATGGGCCAAAAACAATATTTATTTATCTATTGGATTTCTATACTGCTCATCTAGCAACAAGGCTACTCTGGGTGGTTTACAACGAGTAAAGGTACAACAAAAACATAAGTAAAACAACATAATATAAAATGGCATAGTAAATAGAATAAAGGGACAAATAAACAATAAACATCATCAAACAAATCTAAGCTAAGTAAAATCAAAACATAACCAACAAAGAATGGTTAGGAAAGGCTGAGGTGTAGTAGATTTTCAAGCTAAAATCTACAAAAGGACCATGATTTCAGTATTTGTTTAAATATCCCCACAGTGTTCCAGGCTGTATAGGTGGGGATAGGTTCCACAGGTGAGGAGTGACCATCAGGAAGGTATGATTCCTACTTCTCCCCCACCACTTCTGGACCTCTCTCAGGGTCAAAGCCCTCAGAATAAATGACTTGAGCAGTTCCGGGGGCAGGGAGGGGGAGAACTCACACAGTCATTTGCCATTGGAAATACAGGCTTGGAATTCTGGGAGCTGTGGTCCAAAACATCAGGAGGGCTGAAGTTTGGACATGGCCTGATGTAGACAGCACTGCAATAGTCCAGTCTTGAGATTTCCAGTGTATGCATCAATGTGGTGAGGGCCCTGGTGTTCTGGTATGGGCACAGCTGGGCAATCCACTGAAACTGGAAGTGGGCAGACAATAGAACTAATAGTCTGCCTTCCTTATTTGTTTAGGGTGCAGTTGCAACTCAACAGTGCCATGATAGGTTGGTTGCTGATAATGGCAAGCGGGGGTATTTGGAGGTGTGACAGAGGGAGGGGGGAGGGAAATGGAGGGGATTATTATTATGAATGCACACATAATAGTAATCTTAGAATTGCAGAACTGGAAGTGACCCTATGGATCACTGAGCCCAGTCCTAATCTTATATACCGCCCCATAGCACTTCAAATACTCTCCGGGCAGTTTACAGTTTAATTATGCAGGCTAGACATTGCCACCCAAGCAAGCTGGGTACTCAATTTACCGACCTCGGAAGGATGGAAGGCTGAGTCAACCATGAGCCGGCTACTGGGGATTAAACCCCAGGTCGTGAACATAGTTTTACCTGAAGTACAGGCATTTAACCGCTGTGCCACAAGGCATCAAACTCCCAACCATTGGCTTCACGGCCAGATGCATAGACCACTGAGCTATTCAGCATTCCTTTTATTTAGGGAAGTGAAGAATTATCACACAACGACCCATTCTTGACAAGACAGGTTGTCTCAACAGGCTGAGACAATCTGTTAAGGAATTTTTTAAAATATCTTGTTTCCGGTGTGAGAACAGGACAAGGATGTGTTAAAATGAAAAGCATCAGATGTAATAAGGAAGTAACCATTAGTGCTAAAAGGACATTGTAACAAATGGAAACTTTGACAAAAACATCATAAGTAACAAAACCAAATGTTATAGTTTGGCACCCAGAAGCTGTCAAATGACAATGTGAATATGTTACATATATTTTCAAGCTAAATCTGAATCTTTATGTTGCTATTGTTGCTCATTAAAAAAGAAACCAACATCTTGCTCAAGGTGTTTTTCACCCAAAGAAATTGAGTGATTGAGTCGAAAGGATCAGAAGATAAAATTAAGCCAGCATCTGAGTTGAGTCATCTTGAAAACTTAAAACTTATCTGCATGGGCACACACCTGTAATAATGTCTTCATAACAAGTTCAGAAGAAGGCTAAAAGGGGGGATCAGGGGACTGGAAACCAAGCCCTATCAGGAAAGACTGAAATAATCGGGTATGTTTAGCCTAGAAAAAAGAAGACTGATCGGTGATAAAATAGCACTTGTCAAATATTTGAAGGGCTGCCATCCAGAGGAGGGGCAAGATCTGTTGTTGATCATCCCAGAGTGTAGGACAAGCAAAAATGGACTCAAGTTAAGGTAACCCAGCTTTTGGCTGAATATCAGAAAACTTCCCAATTGTTAGAGCAGTACACCAGTGGAACCAATTACCTTAAGAGGTCGAGGGTGCTCCAGCACTGGAGGCATTCAAGAGGAAAGTGTACAACTACCTGGCAGATATCCTATGATTTGTATCCCTGCATGGAGCACGGGGTTGGACTTGATGAGCTTTTGTGTCTGTGTTTCGTCGTTACAGTCATGACCGACTCTTCGTGACCCCATGTCAATGGAGTTTTCTTGGCAGGAATACTGGAGTGGTTTGCCAGTTCCTACTCCAGGAGCCTACAGCACCTGCCCCTTCTAAGCTCACTGTTCTAGGATTTGATGATTCTCCTTTTGCCAGGCTCCTTGACTTGCGGCACCACCATCAGGTGCTTTTTTCCCTCTTGAAGGCCTGCACACACCTGAAAACAGAACCTCATTTTCAGTATCCACCACCTGCTGCCTCTGGTTCTCTTGCCTTCAGCCATACACCTGATTGCTCCCTTGAGGCGGCCATTCTAGCCTAGGTATGGGTCTCCTTTTCTTGGCCCAAACACCATCAGAGGAAACATTATTATTTATTCGATTTATATACTGTCCATCTGGCAGAAAGCCACTCTGAGCAGTTTGCAACATAAAATAGACTGAGTATAAAATACAGACACGAAAATATAGTAAAATGCAAAAACATTACAAATGAAAATATGACAAAACAACATTCATAAAAATCAAAAGAAAATAAGATAAGCTAATGGCAGACGAGATTGGATCAATATATCAATAAGGCAATGTAACAGTTAATAACCACAGAAAGCAGATTGAAATAACCAAGTCTTCAGTCTTTTCTTGAAGATCAATAACGAGGGGCCCAGGCAGATCTCTGAGGGGGAGTTGGTTCCAAAGTCTAGGAGCTGCCACCGAGAAGGCCTGGTTCATTGTTGTTGACTTGTGGGCCTCCTTTGGTGTTAGCACCCTCAGGTGACCTGCCTGTGACAAATGAGTGACACAGGCAGAACTCTGGGGAAGGAGCCGCTCTGAGAGATAGGAAGGTCCAAAACCATTTATGGCTTTATATGTCAACATTAAACCCACTGATGCCACCTGGGCCTCCATAGTGACTGCTGGGTCCAGAATTATGCCAAGATTGTGTGCCATATCCCATGTGGGGTGGGGCACCACCCAACATTGAGGGACCTTCCCAACCCACTAACACCAGGAGGCCCCACCTGGAGGACTTCCATCTTGTCCGGGTTCAACCTCAGTATATTTACTCTCATCCACCCCAGAACAGTACCCAGGCAGCAATCCAGGGATGGAATGGCATCCACTGCAGATGGAAAATAAAAGAGACATAGGGCTGGGTGTCATCAGCGTACTTATGACACTAAACCCCATACCTCCTAACAACCTCCCCAGCAGCCTCATATCGATATTAAAGAGCATAGGGGAGATGATTGACCCCTGAGGCACCCCATAATTGAATGACCAAGGGGTGAAAATCATCTCACCCAGCTGCACTCTCTGGGGATGGTACTCCAAGAAGGAGTGGAACCACTGTAAAGAAGTGCCTCCAACTCCCAACTCAGAGAGCCTCCCCAGGAGGCTACCGTGGTCGACAATATCAGAAGCTGCTGAGACGTTGAGGAAAACCAAGAAGGACAATTTGCCCCTGTCAGCAGGGCGACCAATGCCGATTCCATACCATGTGATGGCCTGAACCCCGACTGGAATGGATCAAGAGCATTATTCTCATCCAGAAACCCATGAAGCTGATCCATCAACACCTTCTTCACAACCTTGCTTATGAATGAAACACTGGCGACAGGCTTATAGCTGTCAATTTGGTCTGCCACCAAATTTGTTTTCTTCTGAATGGGCTTAATGAGTGTCTCCTTGCCCTCTCGGAGAGATCCATTAATTATTGTGGTGACCCATTTGGTAGTCACCAGCCTGGCTGCTATTACATGCTTGCC
Source organism: Phrynocephalus forsythii (assembly GCA_029282475.1). NCBI lineage: Eukaryota > Metazoa > Chordata > Lepidosauria > Squamata > Agamidae > Phrynocephalus > Phrynocephalus forsythii. The sequence goes on from JAPFRF010000010.1 coordinate 38,756,634, forward strand.
TGGCTAAAAGATTGCATGATAATAACTGTTACCCACTTAACTCTGCTTTTATTTTTGCTTACCTGACTGGGATATTGATGAAAGAGAGAAGCCCAGTGAGTGGCACCATGGGTACACTGATCCACAAACACAAGGCTTCCCTGCCTTTGCTACTCCTTGATGCCTTCTCTTGCCAGCTTCTTCCACCTTCTGCTGCACCCTTACCTGTACCTTGGATTCAGTCACTCTAGCCTGGCCCAAGACCTCACTTTCTGCTGCTTTGACATGCTGGTCTTGCTCACTATCAGTCGGCAACTTGTGTATGCCCAGGAAGGGAATTGATATTTTACAATTAACTGTCTTCTCACACTTCATCTCATGGTGCAGTAGTTAAACTGCACTACTGCAGCCCAAATTCTGTTTATGAACCAGGCTTAATCCCAGGTAGCCGGCTTGAGGTTCACTCATCATCCATCCTTCCAAGATCAATAAACTGAGTGCTCAGGCTGGGAGGAGGGCAGCCATGTATAGCCTGCACAATTAAATTGTAAACGACCCAGAGAGTGCATTGTCTAAGGATTTGTCCATAAAAAGCAAAAAAAAAAAAGTGTTCTGCTTATATACCACCCTATACAACTTCAAGTAGTCTCTGGGCGGTTTAGAGTTTAATTATAGGATGCAGGCTGCACATCCCACTCCAGCAAGCTGGGTACTCATTTTAATGTCCTCAGAAGGATGGAAGGCTGAGTCAACCATGAGCTGGCTACCTGGGATTGAACCCCAGGTTGTGAGCACAGTTTTACCTGCAGTACAGGCATTTAACTGCTGTGCCATGCGGCTCCCAAGTGATCACATTAAAATATAGCATGTAAAGTGCCACAATGTTTTTGTCTTCTTTTATTTTTATCTGATAGGGTAGCACAGATGAAAATGACTTTCTTTTCTAAAACCTGTGATCAGAGATGGGCACAAAATTTTAAAAAAAATGCTGTTTTATCATTTCTTTACATAACGTAATGGTAGGAAGTGTTTTGTCACAAAACAAAATGAAATACCATTTTCTCTCTAGGAACGAAATCATTTGTGCTAGAGGAACCAAAATGGCATGGGATCTTCCTCAAGGTCTTCCCTGTAAGCCCTTGAAATTTGGAGAGTATTTGGGTTCAGGGGGCTGAGTTATTAAACTCCATAAGGGGTGCCCCTAGGAAAAACAATTCTAATCAAATTGGAAAGCCACAATAGCCCCCCCCCCCCGGGGGGCGAGTGATTAGTGGCTTGGCTTCCTTCAATTATAATGATTTTTTCCTAGAAAATAACTCAAACCCCTGATCTCCAAACCTCTCCACATTTTGATGCCTCTAGGACCCAGGGGAGCATAGTGTTTTGTTTCATTTTATTTTGTTTCATTACAAAACTACTTAAAAAAAGTTACTAATGAAGCAATATGAAAGGTGAAACAAAAGGAAGCAAAACACTATATTTTTGTTTTGTGCCCATCTCTACTTGTGATTCAAAAAGCTGGATGGAGGAGAAAGCAAAACTGAGATTTTCCCATCATATGCGTGAGCCCAGGGTACAAAATTCAGATCGTGCTTGGATAATAACTTGTTCCTCAGTCATTTAGGATATCTGCACCCTAGTTTAATAACAAAAATGCCCTTGAGTGAGGATTTTAGTCCCATGTAACAAAGTTTGTGGAAGTTTGTATCGAAAGCTTAATTGTGTGGCTAAAGATCATGACATTGTTGCATCAAGAAGATAGACAGGGTCATTTGCTGGTATTGTCCCAGTAATGAGTGGATGGTCATGTCTCATTTTGAATAATATATCCTCTGCAGATGATAGCTATTGCTGCACGGAAGAATCAGGCATGTTCTTTGGTGTAAGCAGGAGCAATCCATCCAGACGGCAATAACAGTGGCACTGTCTGTATTTCCCCCTGCAAGGCAATTTCCAGATTACTATTCAGTAAAGATTACAGAAGATGGAGCTCTCTTGCATCTTAGCTGATCTGTATTCATTGGAGTTCTTGATTCTTACCTTGGTTCCAGCAACCTAAAAAATAATGGTTGCGTTAACACTTTGCAGCATATAACTGCAACTCAGATCATTATCGTGTGACGGACATATGGAGGAGAGGGCGGGAAGGGAAAATTGGGGGTGGGGGAGATCTGCATAATGTATTTTCCAGACTGTTTTGGAAAGTGCAGTGCTCTGGTGGAGGTTGTGCTATCAGACAAGAAGAGAGCATATATGTAAAAAAGTGGAGGAAGTTGCAATACCCCTTGAAATATAGGAAAGCCAGAGGACCAGCATTCTCCCCTAAAGATTCTAAGCTGCTCTACATGAAGGCATGTTCATCACATCTCCTGCATTTGTGAATAAATAGACATTATTTTCCCTCTTCCAATCCTAAATTAAAGTATGCATTTAGTAGGACAAAAGAAAACAAAGTGGTAGTTCTGTGTTAGGTTGAGAATGGATTGCTCAAGGATCCCAGTAACCAAATCAGGAGAAAAGCAAAGAGTTCATATGTAGACTTCTGGCAGAAAGGAGTAAGCAACAAAGCCCATTTGGAGGAAACCGGGATGGGTGGTGGAGCAGGGCTAAGTGGATCTGGTGATGTTGCAGGCCAGGAGAAGAGGGCCATGGAAGAGCCAACCAGCTACAGGGACACAAAGAATGGGGAGAAAAATCTGTTACCAAAAATCTCCCCCCGGGAGGAAGTCCCGCCCACCAAGACATGCCGGCAGCCTGATCTTAGAGCTCTGTGCCTCCAAAAAGAGCTTTAAAACTACTGTTTAAATGCTGTGGTGCCGTGAGTAATGCATCAATAAATTACTCGGGTGTCAGGAGAAGCAATATATGTGTTTTTCTAGACTAGATAAGCTTGATTTATAAGCTAAAGGAGCTACTTTCGGTTTTGCCTGCTTTGATTCTGCTGGCCGCTGGCTGCTTAGAAAACTGAATCCCGGCTGTTTGGAAAGTCACCAGATGATTAGTTAGACTGCTTGATACCTGCCTTTTGTCTAATTATATGCCGGCTAAGAGAGCAAAAAAGAAACTCCAGCCTATAGGTTGGACTAGGAAATTATCTGATACAGCACACAATCGCCCTGCTCTACAGCGTATCGAGCAGCCCTCAGGCGACGGAGGGGTAAAAATGGCGTCAGGATCTGAGAAAGGAAAGAGGGAGACTACCCCTCCTCCCGCAGATCAAGACTTCATGAAGGAACTGCGTTTAATGAGGACGGAGCTAGCTAGCATCATGAGTGTTAATCAACAGGATGTGATCCGCAGAATGGATGGCCTCTCAAAGGATCTCCAAAGCACTAAACAAGATTTATCACATGAAATAAAGTTAAATGGCCAGCGGCTTGATAATTTGGCAGGAGAATTTAAAAATCTGGAGATACGTGTAACTGAAAACGAAACTCAAATTAACTCTCAGAAGCAGGCTTTACTGAAAATAAATAAGAAACTGACTTATATTGAAGATTATTCTCGAAGGCAGAACGTCAAACTGATTAATTTTGTTATTCCAAACAAGGGGGCATCATTAAAACAGGAAGTTTTAACCTGGTTTAACTCCTTTCTGCCCAAACAACTAGAGGACGACGATTTAGAGAGAGTTCACTATCTGGGCAAGTCAAGAGATGGGGCCCCAAAACCAGTGATAGTAAGATTTGCTTCTTATGTAAATAAAGAGCGTCTTATGTCTTCAATTAGAGCCAATCCTAATATTCTGAAGAGAGGAGGTGCAACTGTGCAAGTTTTTCAAGATTTTTCTAAAGGAACTGCTGATTGGCGTAAATCGATGAGACCAGTTACAATCATATTTAGGAAGAACAACTATCGCTATTCTTGGGGTCACCCCTATTTTTGAAAGTTTGGAAAGGCTCTGTTCAACACACTATCTACTCTCTAGAAGAAGGCCAACATCTTCTTGAAGCATGGAACATACAGGATGACTCAGGTTCTGCCTGTTCTCCCCCGGGAACTTCAGTGGTAACATCAGGACAGTGAATTTCTCTCTTTCTACTCCGACTCCAGGAATCTTCGATGAAGATGAAGAATATTTGAAACTCATTTAACTTACTCCTCCCTCTTTCCCCCTCTCTCACCTCCTATCATCCCCTTTGTTTTTCTTCTTTTACTCTTCTCCCCCTTTTCCCTTCCATTTCCCTTTCCCCCTCCCCCCTTTTTTTTTTTTTTTTTTTTTTTTTTTCCAATTTTAATTTTTGTTTTTGGGATGTTTCTTTTCTTTTTTTCTTTTCATTATCCCTTTTCTTCCCTTTTCCCCTCCTCTCCACCCTTCCCTTTTTTGTTTTTGTTTGTTTGTTTGCTTGTTTTGAGGGGGCGGTGGCGGTGAGAGGGTGGTTTAGAGGGGGTAGAACAACTTATAGAATTTTCAGTAACACGCTACTTAAGAGTTAAGGAGATCTGGGCTGGCTAATGTCTGTGGACAACTTCCTCCCTCCCATCCCCTTGATGCACATGCTAAACAGTATGATAGCTGGTGGGGTGGGAGAAAAGAATAGTTTTTTAGGGTGGAGGATTAGATTTATTTTAGTTTATTTTTTATTAATTGATGGTGTTTTTACTTTTGTATGCACAACGGGACCATTCCAGAATATTGAAACCAAAAGAAATAGGTTATGGGAAAGTTTATAAAATTAGCAACGTTGAATGTGAAAGGTCTGGGGTCATTTTCAAGAGAAATAGAATCGGCGATGATCAAAAGGCACAAAATAGATATTGCCTTTTTGCAAGAGACTCATCAAATAAGAGATGGTATTAATGAATTAAAAATTCCAAATGTTGATATTTATGAAAAAAGCTTTGGCACATCTAAAGCAAGAGGGGTTGCCATTATAATCTCAAGGAATTGTGAATGTGTTGTTGAAAATGTGGTAAAAGATTCAGAAGGTAGATATATAATATTGCAAGTTCTAATGGGGAAAGATCATTATACTTTGGTTAATCTGTATGCACCAAACGTTAACTAAGGCCGTTTTACAATCTCCTTTGGGATCAGATTGAATTGGTTAAAAAGGGGTATTTAATAATGGCAGGGGATTTCAATATGGTCTTAGATAAAATTAAAGATAAATCGGTATGTAAAAAGGAAGAGTGGAGGACAAGACATACAACTCTAGCAAAGTTTATAAATACAACAGGATTGAAGGATGTCTGGAGAGAACTGAAAGGAGATGAAATAAAATACACCTTCTACTCACCAGTGCACAAAACCTATTCTAGGATAGATTTTGTGTTTGTTTCACAAAGCCTAATACCCAAGATAAATAATACCGAAATTGAGATCATAAAAACATCTGATCATGCTTTAATGTCGATTGATTTAGCAACAAATAAAAATTATAGAGAAGCTAAAAGGTGGAGAATGAATTTAAAAATATTTCAATATCCAGAAGTGCTGGAAAAGGTCAAAAAGATTGGTTGGAAACTTGGGATATAAACGAAAAGGCAGGTAGCCAAACGCCAATCATATGGGACACCCTGAAAGCGGTAGCTAGAGGCCTTATCATAAAAGAAAATATTAAAACTAAAAACAGGAAGAACTCAATAAAAGAAAATTAGAAAAACTAATAGCAGATTTAGAATCCCAATTTTTTCTTACTAAGGATAATAAGATATTGAGGTTGATTGAAGCAAGGAAAAAAGAGTTAGAAGATCTAGATTTACAACAAACACAAAGGAATCTTCTGTACCTAAAAAGAAATTTTTTTGAATACAGCAACAAGAACTCAAAACTTTTAGCCAGATTAGCACAGAAAAGACAAGACAAGAATACAATAGGGATTATAAAAGACTCCTCAGGTAAGACATGCACACAAATGAAGGAAAAGTTGTCAGCTATACAAGAGTTTTATCAGTTGTTATATACTACAAAAAATAAACCTAAGGAGGATATAGAAAGGTATATCACTAAGAATTTAAAGAGGGTCTTGGAACAGGAAGATATGCTGGAAATGGAAAAGCCTATTACAGATCAAGAGATAAGCGAGGTAATAGACAAATTAAAGAATAATAAAACGCCCGGAGTGGACGCTCTGGGACCTGAATTTTACAAACTTTTTAAAGCAGTATTAATACCTAAATTAAAGAAGCTATATAATGAAATTTTGAATGGAGAACAAATTCCGAGATCTTGGACCCATTCTTTAACTATTTTAATTCCAAAACCTAATAAAATTTAATGGATATTGGGTCATACAGACCAATATCCTTATTAAATCAAGATGCTAAGATTTTCACAGCAATTTTGGCTAAAAGAATGAATAAATTTATAGCTAAATATATTAAAGAGGATCAATGTGGTTTTATCAAAGGTAGACAAATGGCAAATATTATTAGAAGGAATTTGAATGTTCTTTATGAAATGAGTAAGAGTACTACTAAAGCTGGGATGTTATCTCTAGATCTTTATAAAGCTTTTGATTGTGTTCAATGGCCCACATTAAAAATATTGTTAAAAAAATGGGATTTGGGAAATCCTTTTTGGGAGTAATAAATCAACTATATTCAACGGGCACTTCCTCAATAATAGTTAATGATGGATTGACTGAACAAATCACCCTAGGCCGAGGAACTAGACAAGGATGTCCTCTTTCTCCAGTCCTTTTTGTATTGTTATAGAGCTCCTGGCAAATGCCATAAGGGACGACAAATTTATTAAAGGTATAGGGAAAGATGGGGCAACTAAAATTAGTTTATTCATGGACGATGCTCTTTTGACTATTGTAAACCCAATAGAGAATATTCAAAGAGTAAAAACTCATTTAGAAGAATTTGGAGAAATAACAGGATTATGTGTAAACTGGCAAAAATCAGAGAGTTTATTCTTCAATTATGGAAAACATGACTTAAAGATGATCGAAAAATCTGGACTTAAACCGGGAAAAAGCATTAAATATCTAGGATTAGAACTCCATAAAGAATTTACTAAAACTAAAGAAAGAAATATTTCAAATTAGAAGAGGAGATGAAAAACAAATTAATATCCTACTCTAAACTAAAATTATCGTGGTTTGGCAGAATTGCATTGATAAAAATGAAAATACTTCCAAAAATTAACTTTATTTTTAAAATGTTACCGGTTCAGTTTTTAGAAAAGGAAATTAAAACTCTCCAAGACATGATAAATAGGTATTGTAATGCAGGGAAAAAATCAAGAATAAATAAAAGTCTATGGTATAGATCTCAGAAAGAAGGAGGAATAGGTATACCCAATATAAAAATTATTATATAGCCAATCAACTTAGTTCTTTGGGGGAAATTCTTTTTAAACCACAGAAGTTAATATGGTGGGAGCAAGAGTCTTTGGATATAAAGGGGGAAATAAACACATTTTTATTCACGGAAGTTAAAAACAAAGTAAAGATTGACAACCCCCTATTGAATAGTTTAATTGCTACATGGAGAACATATAGGAAAATCTTGTCTCCGAAGGGATCCCCACTGGCTTTAGTTACTGACTTGGAAAGCTTTCCAGACAACTTGAAGCATTATTTGGAGTTATTTAAAATTAAGAAAATAGCTAGACTAAAGGATTGGATGCTCAAGATTAAAACAATTCAGGATATAAAAAATATTTTGCAACCCAGTGATTTAACATGGTTAAATTATATTCAACTAGGAAAATGGATAAAGGACTGGGGAAAGAGAAATAATCAAATCAGAGAATGCACAAAATTTGAACATTTCCTACTATCGCTTGAGTCTGAACAGGAAAATTCAGAGAAAGGAATAACACGTAAAATATATAAAATACTAGGGAATTATCAGAAATGAAGGAGTTAAACACCTTGAGAGAAGTTTGGAACCAAGACCTTAATGTACAGATAGAGAAAGAAGACTGGAAAAAATTTGGAATATGAGAATTTTGAGATCATTGTCAGTCAGGATAAAAGAAAACTACTTCAAATTGGTTTCCAGATGGTATTTAACCCCAGTAAGACTAAATAGAATGAATCCTGCTTACTCTAAGATATGTTGGAAATGTGAAAAGAGCTTGGTACTTACTTGCATCTTTGGTGGGAATGTGAAATAGTCCAAAGGTTCTGGAAAAAGTGTTTTTAGAGCTAAGTAATATGATTAAGATGGATATAGATTGTAATCCAGAGATAGCATTATTATCATTGTTAACAAGTAAAGATTATGTTGTTACAACAAAGGAACTAATAGCAAATTTTATGACAGCTGCTAGATTAATTATAGCAAAAAATTGGAAGTCAAAACTAGAATTCAAGATGGAAGACTGGTATAATGAACTTTGGGATATAGCTATAAACGATAAACTCTCCTGCAGTTTAAAGGTTAAACGAGGAGAAATGAAAAAAGACATTTTCTACGATATCTGGGGTAAATTTTTAGATTATGTACTAGTCGAAGGAAAAGGGAAAGAGTCCACGAATATCTCACAACAATTCTGGAGAAGAGAACTTTAAGAAGACTACTAGAAGAATAGAAGATGGAGCAACGAATAAGAATGTATGGATGGACCCGTGGGATGGGGGTGCACTTATATTGTTTGTTGTAGTTTTTTTTTTACTTTCATTTTTATGTCGTTGTATGTAGTTTAAAATTTAATAAAAAAACATTAAAAAAAAAAAAAAACCAAAAATCTCCCCATTTTTCAGAACCATGCAATGCAAAACTTGAGCCTTATGGACAGATTGTTTTTCTATGGTGGTTACTTCATGTCCGTTTTGTCTCTGTAAGTTTTGCACTTTGGGCTGGTACAAAAAAAACTTACTTCATGGCCGTCGCGCAACAGCTGTAATTTGTCTCGACTACGCCCCCAGAACGGGATCAGAGCATGACAATACTGTACCTGCCCCTGGGTTGGGGTATTCTCTTGTCATGGTTTGTTCCCGGTTCCTGTTCTGAAACAAGGTACCATGTGATAACTGTCACACAACAACCAGTGTCCACCTAGTGGCCAGCAGCTGAAGCAGCATTCGACATTAGTTTCCCTATGGGAAACACTCTGCAGCGCAAATGTTTATTAAAGAAAGTACTGAAAATTCTGTAGCATTGACGTGTAAATCCCGGAAGACTAGTAAATTGAAATATTGAAAAAGTTTTATTTATGATATTAAAAAGGGGTTAAGAAAGCAAGACAAATTCAGAATTTGTCATGGAACAAGACTGTGAAGTAACAGTTGTCACGAGACAAGTTATCATGACCGTGAGAAAACAGAAACAGGGACTAAACAGGTACAAAACCACATGATCGTGACCAACACTGTCACAGTACAAAACTAGTCACAGAACAAGGAAGGACGTGAAGTAACCGCCTATGTCACGACTAAACATGTGTATTCATGTGGTGTAGTGCAGGCATGTCCAAATTCAGGCCTGGGGGCCAAATGCGCCCCGTTTTCAAATTTCTAGTGGCCCACATCTTTTTGCCGCTAGCTCAGCCTGTCATGCATCCCTGCCTGCTGCCCTCTCCCCATACCAGATGAAGCTGTCAGCTTGCAGTTTTACAGTTTGCCTGCCCTCCCTGTCTCTGTCCACCTGACCAGCCACCTGACCAACCTATCTGCCCTTGGCTCCATTGCTGCAGTGCCCTCCCTGCCTCCTTGCCTGTTATAGAGACTTGTCCAAAATCTGGCCCAGGGACCAAATGCTGCTGAATGGTCGGACCCCACACATTTTCACCTCAACAAATCTGGCCCTCATTGCAAAAAGTTTGGACACCCCTGGTGTATTGGATAGAGTTAAATAGTAGGAATCCCAGGTTTGGATCATTGCTCAGCCCTGGAAGCTCACTTTGAAGGGCAGCACTGATAAAGCCACTCCTGGAAGGTCTCACTCACCCCCAAACCCTCTTAGGATTGCTATATGCCAGATGCAACCTGACAGCAAAGAACCCACACACACATGGGTGAGGACCTTCTCCCCCCCCACATGCAAAATTCTGCATATTCCGGATGGAATGAACTGGGAGGGCAGGAGGAGGAGAAGCCAAAATGGACAGATTTGCTGTTTCAGAGACAAGGGCTTTGAGTGGTTAGCTTTCAAAGTTATGATTGAGCAGTATGTTTTCTCATCAATTTAAGCAAGTTGGTACTTACTTGATGGTTGTACTTGCCTTATTCCAGAGGGGCTTCAGTTTTCATTCCAGTGGTTCTCTCTATGTTGAGTGTAGCTAGCACAGATGGAAGGGTATGTTGTTGTTCATTCTGGAGGAATTGATCGCCAATTGCAAATTTTGAGATTCAATATCTTAAGAGAAGGCACTATAATACTTAAAATTATTTCAAGTTAATTCGTAGGTGATTATCCATTTTCTCCTCCAAAAGCATGATCATAAATTTTTACTTCTGTGCATGGGTAGGGAATTCTAAGATTGGAGTCTAGGTGTCTCCAGTGATTCTGGTGACTAGCTTTCTTCATTTCTGGCTAGATGCTGAGTGGCTGGGCACAGAACAGGGCTTCTAGTTCTAATCTTCATCCAGACAAGTTCAGAAGGTGGACCTTAAAGAATAATGCAGTTCCAATATCTTTATGTGGTACAGGAAGACAGAGGAGTGATAGATCTAGAATTAATTCTTTATCCAGCTGGTTCTTCTTCACTGTAATGCTCCTATCCTGCAAATGAATACTGGTACTTGTTTTTGGGTCCAGAAAACTTACTTCAAAGCTCCATCCTCATGAGGTAGAGATTTCATTATTTTGAGGAATCTTAATCTTTGAGGAATCTCCACATCTTCTCATTGTTGTTGCTACTGCGACCTATATGTTTGCCTGGTCTACTGGGCACAATCCAGACCACAACTCAGGGTAGTGGCTGAAACAAGCGGATGCCACCATATCTTCTTCTTTGTTTATGCAGCTGTTCACTTGATCAGGTGAAGGCAGGATACAAGCAGCAGCAGCAGCAGCTAGTGTGTATTGCAAGATCAGAGAGCTCCCTGGGTTGGCAGAGGGTCCCTGTCAAGAATGACAGCCTCTGGGAATAGCCAGGAATAGGAACCATGTGATCAGTTCTGTATGCTTTGAGGTAAGTGTCCATCTCTCTGCTTAACTTTTTTTTATATATTTCACAGGGAGCACAGTAAGGTAGCTTGAATTCCACGGAGGAAAGGATGCAATATGAGTATCCACTATTTGGGAGGGAAATTCCAGCCCATTTCAACTGCTGAGTTGCACATCTGGTTACACAATAAACATGTAGAGATGCTTTGTGCCCACAGATTACCGTCATCAACACAAACGCATGAGAAAAATCTTACCCACACAAATGTGTCATATATCAGCTTGCAAAAACGTACAGAGATTTTTACCCCATCCCTTTTTTTATTCCAACAGCCCTTCTTCCCATTGATTTCTGGCGCGCCTGTACATGATGTTTTAAAGCAATAACATGCTCTCCTCCTGGTTAATGCATGACTAATTGTGGCCTCTCAGCAGTAGACCAATGGCTCCCCGTGTCTTCAAGCCCATAAACATTTGTGGCTATGAAGTAATAGTAATAAGGAATCTGTCAAGGTAAGGGGTTGTGTGTGGGGTGTGTGGAGTGGCAGGTTCACTCTGGGTTTTGAGACTGATAAATGCTTAATTGCTCTGCAAATAAAAAGGGACCACACAGGGTTAATAGCCACATAGTCTGTGTTTGTGCATATAGAGAGGCAGAAACCTGCCTTGGCAGTAACTATTCAGCTTCAGCTCAGCAGACAGGAAACACATTCAAAGGCTAACTACCTAGATGCAGTTTTATTCCTCCCCTTTTATTGTTCTCCCTGCACTTTTTAACAGCAGAGAGAACATCAGAGCCAACTACGTGACTATACTCTTCCTCTCCATCTTAAGGAAGTTGGCCTTCATTATGCCATGCTCTCTCTCTCCCTCCCCCCCCCTCTCTCTCCCACCATCACCTCTCAATATTTTTGAAGGGTGAGAAAAACTGGATAGTAAAAGGGAATTGACTGAGCTATGAAGTTTCTCCTCTCTGCAATTCAGACTCCACATTGCCTTTGAGGAAGGAGTTCCTGGAAATTTTTATTTTCCAGGAGCTACTTGGGGATCTGTATGCAATGATTGGGTTGCTTATGGCTCAGTTTCCAGGGACCCATAATGCAATCAAAACACACATTTCACGGTTTCTACAAGGAGAAGCCATCGGCTAACTAGATACTGCTCCCATCTGCATTTTGCAGACTGACTTGCCAAAGGTAAAGAAGGGTGGTCTTCCTTTCTGTTTAGTCCTGGATGGTGTGATCATTTGGCTTCCCGGGAAATGAACTCATCCTCATACATTTACTAGCTAAATTATTTCTAGATTGTTTCTTTTCCTCCTCCTTCTCTTCTTCTTCTTCTTCTTCTCCTCCTCCTCCTCCTCCAGTTCAGGAAGACCAAAGCCAAGTACCAAATCAATGAAATGATCCAACAGTTGCTTTGAAAGGGGGGGGGAGTAAAATGCAGTAAGAAAAAAAACAAGATAAGAGGTTCTAAATATATTATCTTAGAACTTCCAAATATGAGGTGCTGCCACTAAGAAGGCCTTGTTCTTGATTGCTCTCTCTCTTCAAAATGGCTTTTACCTCATAGATGGAAGGAATCCAGAGTGTGATCGCACCAATAAAACTTAACAAGTTGAATAAATTATATGGAAGAGAAGACACACATCAGGGTTATACTGGGCCAGGGGGATGTCTTTGGAGATAACCATGGCAGTTTCCTATCTCTCTGTATCTGCTGAATGTCTCCTAGCATTTTAAGAGAGGTTTTTTTTTTAATATGTGTGATATGCAACAGTAGTATGATAGTGGGGAAGAAGTCCAAAGTGCCTCCAAATATTGATGGATGTCAAAATGTACGTAAGCTGCAAAAAGTAAGTAAGCTGCAGAACAGGTTCACTGATGAATCAAATTGGAAGTACTAGCTATAGCAGATGCATTGTTTTCCATAGTAGGGAAGCAGAGGAAAGATGAAAACGATAAAAACTCTCTCTCTCTCTCTCTCTCTTTTATGTGTGTGTGTGTGTGTGTGTGTGTGTGTGTGTGTGTGTGTGTGTGTGTGTGTGTGTGTGTGTGTGTGTGTGTGTGTGTGTGTGTGTGTAAGAGAGAGAGAGAGAATGAGAGAGATCTAGGGAATCCATTTCAAATTTGATGGCAGATTGGGGTGGGCTTGAGGGCCCATGTGAAGTTGACCATGCAACCCTACCACCCCACCAAGACTACCTGGCTGGATCACACAAAACCTTTGTCTCATTTAATATTTCCTTTGCGCACCAACCAGTTGGTTGCTCAAGGAAGCCTTCAAACTGGGCCCAATGCTCTCTTTTTTTCTGTCTGTCTGTCTGTCTGTCTGTCTGTCTGTCTGTCTGTCTGTCTGTCTGTCTGTCTGTCTGTCTAATGGCCTGTAGCCAAAATATAGTACCATTTCCCACATTTTTGTCTAATTTCCAATTTTAAAATCATCTAGGTTAGTAACACTTGCCACTTCATCCATTAATGCATTTCACAGTTCATCGGCATGCTATACGGCTATGAACATGAATTGGATCTATCACTGGATCTGGTTTACCTTTTAATCTCTAAGTGAGAGAACGGACATTGGAAAAAATTACTGCTTGGGCAACAACTCCTAGAATCAATATTTGTCAGTCATTCCAATTTAGTCTAACTCTTCTGCCAAAAGATGAAGCTCCAAACAACGACTCGTATTTCTGTTTAATCAAATCTATCTAATATAGAACAAAATTGTAAAACAACTTTATAAAGAGTCAGAGTAAGCCTTTGAAAGCCTTGGCATCTGTCCAGATTTCAGCAAGATCTTTTTCTACCTTACCCTCTGCTAAGGATGCTAGAGATGGAACCTGGGACCTTCTCCATTACCCGTAAAGCCATAGCCCATAGCATGAAAGTTTCTGCTGATGAGAGGGGCTGATGTCGTTGCACCTCCTTATTTCTTGGCATTCTGGGTTACAAAATTTCATGGTTCAAGCTGGCTCCAAATTCAGTTCTTCAGATTCATAACTGAAGAGCCAGTGTCCCAGCTACCAAGCATATGTTAGTACTGGGCTGAACAGCTGGAACAGAGCTCAGACCGTTTCTTCTAAAAAGCAGTTGTTGAATGTTACCATTGCATGACCTAAAGCAGGCATGTCCAAACTTTGGCCCTCCTGATGTTTTGGACCACAAGTCCCAGAATCCCAAGCCCGTATTTCCTATGGCAAAGGACTGTGTGAGTTGTGGTCCAAAACATCTGGAGGGCCAAAGTTTGGACGTGCCTGACCTAAAGTTTTAACCAGTAACCTTTGTAGTTATGGCTTCAAATGTAGCTCTTTATTTCCATAACTAGTGACATCCGAGCTCTGGGAGACATGTGAAACTACATGTCTTACATAATGCTCATTATGTGATAGTTATCGTGTTTTTGTTATTCTGCAAAGGAACTCCACAGTGAGTTATTTACAACTAATGATTTGAAAACTAGTTACTTGAAAGCATTGGGTTGGAAGCCGTGCTTTCTTTCTTTATAGACCAAGGGCTCTTGTGAATGCTTTTGCATCAATTCATGTTTGTAGCTCTGAAGGAAACAGCGCCTCCATTCATCACTGTGATAATCCAGACAGAGATAGTGGGTGGGTGATGGATTTATGTGTGCCAGTGAGTTTCTGACTTGAATATGATTTCAAAGCAGTAGGGGGCCATGAGAGGAGAAATTAACAGAAGCTGGTGATTTCCAGTGGAACACAGCAGGAGATTTTTCAGCTCCAAGCAGGGGAGAAGAGAGAGGAGGGGAGGGAGAGGGAGAGGAAGAAGAGGGGAGTGGGTTTTTAATGGAACAAAGGGAGCACTGGAGCCTCATCTGCTGAAGAAGACTGATGATGCTTTTTATTCAGCCTTTCTTTTCATTTCCTTCTCCCACCCCTCTCTATGTCCCTCTCCTCCTTCACAATAGACACAAATTAATGACACTGGAAGGCTGAGCTTACTCTGGCTCCTGTGATAATTGGGTAGCTGAGTTTGGTCTTCAGATAACCATAAAGCTGACAGGGCTGCAGTTTTCAACTTCAGAAAGCTGGAAAGTACTTGTGTACCTTTGTGAGAGTGAGAGAGTGAGTGAACAGCATGTACGAGTGTGCTGAGAAGGGGGGGGGAATGAATGGGGAGAAGGGAGAAGATGGGTGACCTTTTCAGATGGCAAAGGTTAAAGTCTCTCTTCCAGTACTTACTTCACATTGCCCTTTTTTAATGTCAGGAATGGCATTTGCAGTGAAAGAGAATGGGAGTGCACGAGAGAAGTGCCCCTATGTTGGCATACATCTGTCTTCATTGTCATAGTTCTCTTGCTTTTGAAGGCTCTGTGAAATATGGTGTGGGTGGCGAGCTTGGCCCTCCTTGATGCAGAATTTTTTAAAAAAAGATTTTTCTGGGAGCCTATGATACCCTTATTTCTTGGGAAAGGGCAAAGAGGGAAATTGCAAGGTGACAGCAATCACAACTTTATAAAAAGTACCTGTTTTTGATAAGAACAGACAGACAGGTTGTTGAAAAGGGGGATGCATTATACCTGCATCCCCAGTTTCCTCCTTCACAATCCTCCTACAAATGAAGGGCAACGAGTCTGAAGTAGATATCCTCTGCTGCCTGTGGATACTCTCTTTGTGTGTCGAAATCCAGATTTTTCCAGGGTCAAAGCTTGCCAAAAGAGCCTTCAGGGACAACAGTTTCTCTTTTTGAATCATTGCCTGACACATAGAAAGCAAAACAAAAGCAAAGGCTCCTGCTTTATATACCACCCCATAGTGCTTAAAGCTTTCTATGGGGTGCTTGCAATTTAATTATGTGGGCTACATACATATCCACCTCATCCCTCATGGCAAGTTGGGTGCTCTGTTTACCACTTTCCATGAAAGGATGGAAAGTTATGTCAACCTCAAGCCAATTACCTGAGCATATGATTGGACGTAGGTTGTGAGCAGAGTCTTCACTGCAATACAGCAGTATAACCATGGTACCATGAGGCTATGGGTTAGAGTGACAGATAAGTCAGACTTACAACACCTAAGTAGCCATCTCTCATAGACACCAGTATTTTCTAATTTAGCAAGATCAATAGAAATTAGGGTCTAGCTAAGGGGATATGAAATAACACCCTTCTGTAGGTAACCTAGCTCTCGTAGGCAGTAACTGGGTGCAGCTCAGCTTACAATAGTGAAGATGCATGTTCTTGCATGGGGGACAGGTTGTGTTGTTTTATACCTCTGTTGCATTGATGCATTCCTTACTGGAATCTCAACACATCGCTTTTCACCAATCATTATGAGGAGGGTTTGGGGGGGATGGGCGGGAGTTTGTTTGTTTGTTTGTTTGTGTATTTATTATTTATTTATTTATTTACAGAAAAATTAGTTGCCCAGGAAGGAAATGGCAGATTAAGCTGAAAGGCATAGGAGATAATGGGAAGTAGATGGACCCATGGAATTCTGCAGGAGCATCCAGTCCAACAGAAGAAAGAAACGGGTACTAGAGATGGGCACGAATCGAAAAAATGATGTTTCAGTTTTTTGTTTTTTTGTTGTGGGTCTCATTTTGGTTTGTTTTCATTTTTCGTGAATTTTTGAAAAAAATTGTTTCATAATAACATAAGAACATAAGAAGAGCCATGCTGGATCAGGCCAAAGGCCCATCTAGTCCAGCTTCCTGTATCTCACAGTGGCCCCACCAGATGCGTTTGGGAGCGCATGAGACTACATATCTGTTTTCATTTTTTCATTTTTCATTTTTACCTGCTTTTTGCGCATTTTAAAGCATTTTCGCGCACGGACGTCCCCCAACGGCCCAGACCAGAGGGAAAACACTAAAAAAAATGATGCTGGCAGAGATAAAGTATAGACTAGGTACACAGGGAGGCTGCAAAGGCAGCGGCAGGCATTGCCCAGGGTGTAAGGCAGCCGCAGAGTGACTGCACTGCCGGGCAGGGGAGGGTACTCACTGAGAGGTACACACACACACAGGGAGGCTGCAAGAGAAATCTCTTCTTTCTCTCCCCTAAGAGCCAGGCTGCAGCCAGAAGGAACACAGAGATGCACACCTGTCTGGCTGGCCTAAAGTAACAAGTCGCAGAGACAGCAATCCCACCCTAACTCCCACCGCAGACTGCAAAGAGGACGGGGGCTGCCAAAGCTTTTTATGCCCTCTGTGGCTGCCACACCTACCCAGTCTGCAACCTGGGCATGCTATTGGTTGAAATTGTCCAAGAATTTACATGATCCCATCAAATGGCTTATATCCATTTTATGGCTGGAATCCATTTTATGTCAAAGGGAAAAGAAAAAATACATCGCGATGGGAGAAAGACAAAAACAAAAGTTTTAAGGACCCCAACCCCCTGGTAGGTAATAATTTCAAATAATTATTGCTGCATTTTTACAGATGTCCAGGGCGTTTTAATACCCAAGATACCAATATTAGGCATCTGGGAGCCATTTTGGGTCGATGTCCCCTAACTCCCCTTAAAGGAAAAAAATACAGCGATCTGAGAAAAGACATAAATGCACGTTTTAAGGACCCCAACCCCCTGGTAGGTATTATCAGGCAGAATAAATAATTATCACTGGGTTTTTATGGATATTCAGGACATGTTTAACATTTAAAAACAGCTCATTTCATTGTGTGTTGCCATTAACGAAAATGAAACATAACGAACCTAATTTTCGTGATTCTGTTAGGTTTGTTCCAATTTCATCACAGTTTTCGTTATTCGTTTTGTTACATAATGAAATGAATAATGAATAACACTATGATTTTTTTTTGTTTCGTGCCCATCTCTAGTTACTGATTAAAGTTCCTGAAACATATATGCCACATGACCACAAATCAGTAAAACAGAGATATGGAAAGTATTGTGCAAACTAGAGAACATTTTACTCATGTAACCAGGGCCTTAGTTAGGTAGAACTAGGTGCTAGAACTCTTTTTGTAACCCAAATGTATTTCTTTAATAAGCCAAAGCCTTCTTACTTTCTTAGAAGAAATGTGGATGTGGTTTTCTGAAGAAAGGGGAAGTGTGCTCAGGTAATAGTTTGAGTGTTGAGGGCTGAATCTCAAGGACCACTGGAAATGCTGCTCCAGTATTGCTGCATGTGACCTCTCTAGCAGCCCCCAAGTATTTCAAGTATGAACATTTTAAACCTGCATTTGGAAAGAATTGCATCGGCTGTAATGCAATAAAATTACACACTGTTGTAATTGAAAAAAGGAAGAGAAATGAATACAAATTAGTTTGTTGCACCAATTATTAATAAAATGTGTTAATACTTGAATTGTTTATTTATTTATTTTTAAAGTGCAAAGGGACTGAAAATATCTCAGCACTTTTAAAATCAGCACTGGTACATAGACTCTAATTAAAATAAGACCTAATCATTACTGGGGGGAAATGGTAGTGACTGTGTTGAACGAGTAAGACAATGTGTTTTCAGTTTAGGGTTCAACGAATGAGAAATGACAAATTAATTTTTACTGCTTTATTTCCAAATTATAGTTAAGGCCAGAGTTTTAAATTTTATCTAAAACTGGGGTAAGAGTAAATCAACAGGGAGCTTTGGTCTTATCCACTGTGTTATGTGCCCTTAAGTTGCAATCAACTTAAAGCAACCCTAACAAGATGAGATGTTTATGGAGTGGTTTTGCCTGTCCCATCAACTTCTGTGAGTCTTTAGGGTCAAATGGATATTTGCAACAAGTTTTACTGTGTCCTAGTCAATCACACAACCCACTACATCACAGTGGATAAAACTAGTGCTTCTCATGTTTTAGTGTCTATATGTCTCTGTATCACATTCTCCTGGTCTATTACATGACTCCTTCAAAAAGCACTTTTATATCCCCTCCACAGTTTCCGAGTGTATGCCTTTGCCTGACAGCTACACGCTTACAGTTTGAATTGAGCCATGCCTGAGCTTTGTGGCATCCATTATTTTCAATGGGTGAGCCTCATCTCCAGAAAGCTGCCATAAATTAAATATAAACTCAGACTCTCCCGCATCCCTGTGGCTTGAGCAGAGTGGCTTGTAAGGAAAATTTGAGGATCCCTGCTTCATGGCACACCAACGCTCCACAGTTGGGTGGGCTGAATTTCAGCTGTGGTGGCACAGTCTTTCTTTAGCAGCAGGGATAACCGGTGCTTTATCATGTGTAGCCTTGGTGAATGGTTTTGAATGTGCGCAGATAAAGAGAACATTTTAAATGGAAGGTGATATTATGGTTTGGCAACATTGTTGTTGCTCTCTACCTATGGCTGGTTGAATGATTTAGTGAATAATTGTCTGGTAGGCAGCTGTGCTAACATACCCCAGGGCCATGCATTAACAATGTTGATAAAAAGGAACTGCTGCTAAGTACACCTTATCATGACATGTAAACCATGGGATGCTATTCAAAACTAAAAGTACCTGGTAAAACAAATCCTGCAGAAAGGCAGTGGCTTTTCCCCGCATTGTGTTTCAAGCACTGTATTGAAAAGCACGAGCTGCCTAGATGCCCTAAGCACATCCAATCTCGCCTGATTTCGGAAGCTAAGCAGGGTCGGCCCTGGTTAGTACTTGGATGGGAGACCAGCAAGCGATACCAGATGTTGTAGGTGCCTGGAGTAGGAACTGGCAAACCACTCCAGTATTCCTGCCAAGAAAAGTCCATGGACATGGAGTCACAAAGAGCCAGTCACGACTGTAATGACACAACACAACATTGAAAAGCACTGCCTGAAAAATGACAAAATCTGCTTGTCAGACAGAGTGGAAACTTTTCTCAGAATGCAGACAAGGCATGAGTGAAATCCGACAATGATGGGTTTGTCTTCCTGGCTGTGAGCAGTGGGTTTCCATGGGACAGTCATCTACTCTCCAAGTTTTGACGAGATCCAGTTGCATTGTTATTTACTTAATTTTATTAGATCTCCTACAGAATGATGCTCTGGGTGGTTTTATGATTCCAACTGTCAGTTCCATGCTTCATTTTAAAGCCTTTGATATTTATACCCATGTAAGTGTCATTTATTGTCACATTGAGACATGGACTACACAAGATTGGGAAAAGAGTCATTTTTGTGCATGTGTCTCATTTCTTCTGCAGATTGAGAGAGGGGGGACATAAAGAAGGTTATTGTTACAAATACTAGGAAACAGCTCAAAATTGATATAGGCCCATAATGATTAATTTAGAATAAAAGGCAAGTTTTACATCCCCTAATAGTCTTCACTAGCTTTAATTAACACATAGGACAGAAGATAAATGCCAAATTCCCTCCAACTGTCTCCCCATCCTTGAAGGCCCTCTTCTTGCTATTTCCTCCATATATATTTCCCCCTTTCCCTTAGTTCTTTTTAACTTTACAGCTTTTGTGGAACAGCTATGTTGTAAACTGCCCATAACATGGCAGCACATTAATAGGACACTATATAGAATGTGTGGGTAGATGGATGGATGGATGGATGGATGGATGGATGGATGGATGGATGGATGGACGGACGGACGGACGGACGGATGGATGGATACAAGGGTATTTCCTCTTACTTCCTCATCAGTATTCCCTCACTTTGAAAGAATGATTTAATTAAGAGGATCCAAGTCATTATACAATATTGAATAACAATGGGCCTAGGACAGAAACTAGCAGTTCACTCACACTTCACTTTTCTCCAAGATGTTGAGAATAACCAGTTACAAGTTGATCTACTAGTGGTACCTTCTAGCCCAGTGGTTCTCAACCTGTGGGTCCCCAGATGTTCCTGGACTGCAACTCCCATAAACCCCTTCCAGCACAGTGAGTGATGGAGGCTTCTGGGAGTTGCAGTTCAGGAACATCTGGGGACCTACAGGTTGAGAACCATTGTTCTAGCCGATATATTAGTAGCTTGATCACATGAATATCACAGGGGGTCCTGTTTTGGAAACACCTCCTCACTTCCAGGCTCAAAGGACTTCACTCTTTCACATTTTGAAGGCTATAGACAGAAGCTTTATTACACGTTAATGCAGTTAATCTGCCAGGGCAATGTGTTCATTTACAGAAATTAGGTGTGCCTATGCAGTCTTCCCACTTGTCTTGGAAAACATCCATTCTCACTTACTCCTTTATTACACTTGCCTAGGGTGAGTAGTGTTTCCTTTTGGGAGAAGGTTGAAACAAACAGAGGGTGAAGCTTCAGTCTGGTACCCACTAATGCTTCTTTAACCTTTACATGCAATGGATCTACTGACTCCCTGCTTTTCCTTTTGCTCAGAGGAAGTCGATAACCCCTTTTGTTAGTTTTAATCCCTCTTGTCTGAATTTATTCTGAGATTCACCTGTTCTGACCTTCTTCATACAAAACACTAGTTATTCCATTGTATTATTCCATGGCTATTTTTTTCCATTTTCCAGTTTCAGTAAAAGGCTCTTGAGTAGCTCTAAAATCTTCTTGTACCTAGTTTCTTTTGAACTGTCCCAACAAGTTAATTCCAAATTACAATTACCTTTTCCGGGCTTTTCTAGGGAGTAGCTTGCATTTCCCTTATTCTGAGAGTGCTCTGGGACTCCACAGCTTCTGCTGTGAGATGGACAGGAGAATTTAACTCCTGAGTAGGCATGGGCCTTTCGTTTCAGAATGGGTTCATTTCCAAAATGAATCACAGCAGCACAGCTGCTGTTCGGAACTTGGAAGCACCCTCTGAAACAAAATCACCCATTGACTTACCTTGGTTTACCTTGTGCAGGGCAATACTCCAACCAGCCTCTGACATCTCATCATTCCTTCTTCCTGGCTCTGGCCAATTAGACAGGGAGGCAGATGATGCATGTCTTTGCCCACTCCTGATTTGCCAGTGCCAAGGAAAACGATTGATGATGCATTGGAGGCTACTTCCTGGGTGGAGTATCACCCCGCACAAGGTAAAAAAAGGTAAATCAATGGATGATTTCATTTTGCAGGGTGGGTCCAAGTTACAAACAGCAGCTGTGCTGCCATTATTTGTTTTGGAACTGGACCCATCACGAAACGAAAGGCCCATGCCTACTCCTGACCTCTGGCTCCACAGTCAGGTACCCAATTCACTTAAGCTGTCCTACCAGAGATTATTAACTCCCATCCATCATAAGCCCTCTTCTATTTGAGTATTTTTGATCATGGGATATCACCCACTAAATGCTTTTACAAATTAATATTATTTTTCAACTCCCAAGGATGAACTCCATCCCCTGTGGAAACCCTGGAATTTTATATCCTACATCATTTCAACATATTTATTTACAGTCGATTTTACAGATATCTGCATATTCTGGACAAAAAGTAAAGGGAAAAAAAAGAAGGAAAATTCAAGGACATGAGAAAGAGTCACTTTTTTTCTGAAACAGGTGAAAAATGATGATCTATCGCAAGGAATTCCAGAAAGCATTCATAATTTTCTTTGCAGAGGGAAGGCCTCTGAAGAAATGCTATCAAAACATCCTTGATTATTTTACTTGCTTTGCATAATTTAGTCTGCTACTTTGACTAATTCAGTTGGTTTAAAATAAGAAAGTCCCTCTTCTTGTGTTCTTTGAAGACCATCTGCCTCTTCAGTGACCTTGTTAGTGAAATCATCCCAAGGTCAAGCTTGTGAAAGCAAAGAAACTTTCCTGGCAACAGACATCAGTGTTGAGCAGGCAAGGCTAGGATCTCACAGCTAAAAAAATAAGGTGGGATGGAAGAGTGCAGCCTGTTGCACAGGCAGCAAAACATTTAATCATGACACTGAGAGAAAGAAGGGAACTGCGCAAGAATGAGCTCTTCCTCTTAAGAATCTTCCTTCTTTTGACGATGCTTAGGACTTTACAACATCCCTTTGAAACTCTTTTCTCCTACCCCCTGTATGTGGCATGTAAGTCTATAATGGCAGGAAAGGGCGTACATCATCCCACTCCCTGTCTTTCAAAACCATATCACATGGATTGGTCTGTACTTGGTGTAATGTAGGTATGCAGTGCAAATCCCCTACAGAGGGCTTTGTAATGTTCCTCTGGATTGAGTTGTCTATGGTCATTGCTAACATCTTAGAATCAGTATAAAAATGCAGTTGGGAGAGTCACAACCATTTGAAATGCTACTTTAGTTTCTGCTTCAGATTACCGGGTGCACCTATGCAAGGCAACAGGCATCCCTATAGGCTCCTTTCTCTTTGTCTCCCTTATGTTACACCGTCCCTCTGCCGGCTAAAGTATTCCAGTCTTTGCCAGTGCACTTGAAGCAATGAAGTCCATAGAGAGAGGGTCTTTTCTCTGAGGTATAGACTTTCATCAGTTAAGCAGCTGCAGAGAAGAGGCAAGAGATAGAGATTTACAAAGAGGTGTAACAATTACTCAGCACCTTCACCATGTGATACCAACCAATAGAGTTCCAGAAGCCTATGATGGTTACTTCACGTCCACTCTCGTCTCGGGAGGAAGTTTGTTGCGTGTTCATGTCGGTCACAGTCACGTGGTCTTCTTGCAGTTCTGTCCCTGTTCCCTTGTACGCACGAATGTGATTGATGATACCGGCATGACTGTTTCCACATGTCCTCGTTCCATGATGAGATGTGAAATTCCATGCCTTTGTTCTCCGTCTTTTTTTTCGACCCGACCTTCCGTTTTTCGATGTTTCGATTCTCTGAAGCCTTACGGAGCTAAATTTGAGGCATTTGTCTTTTAATCTCTCTGCACTGCATTGCTGACTCCATAGGGAATGTACTGGTGAATGGCACTTCACACTCCTGCCACTAGATGGAGAATGGCACGTTGCATGAGGAGCCTTACCTCACGGGTGCTCGTATCGGAACGAGAAGCGAGATGAGGAAATTCCCAAGGCCAGAGAGGGGACTCTCTCATCCCGCTTAGATCGCAGTTCAGGGAGCATGGTCGGGATGAATTCCCTTCATCCCGCAATGGACGTGCGGTTAGATTTCTTCGTACCAGTCCCCAGCGGGACCGCGAACAGTGATGAGATGGATGTGAAGCCACTATATTCATCACAAGGTCAGAAAGGAATGTAGTTATATTCTGTCAGGTTGCCTATGCCACATATAGTTTTTGATCTTCTTTATCGTTATTTCACAGTGCATAAAATTAAATTATTGAGCTAAGTAGTTTCTCTATTCAAGGTAGTCTTGGAGTACTCTGACATTTGGGTCTGGTTCTATCTGGTTTGGGGGCTGATATTTAGATTAAAAATGTTATAGGTAAGTAATTTCAAGAAATGGGAAGAAGGAGAAATGCAGCCTCAATGGTTTTTCTACATCTCTACATTTTCATCACATAGTATCCTTCTGGAGAATCTCTCTGAGCTAAGATTGAGAAGGATAGTGTGTCTATCCTTTACAGAAGGAACGACTCCAAGATTAGTAATAAAATTCCCCTGTCTAGCCTCATGGCTACTGTACTATTTTTTCCTATATACATATTGGTATCTATATGAAATGGCTGTTATTGTGTGTGGCTGAAATCTTGCTTCCTCTTTTCATTGAAGAATTTCAGCAAGGCTTGAGAAATCTTAACAGGCTTCATGCTGGATGAGGGAAAGCATGCTGAAATGCAGAGCAAAGTATTTTGTGGTAAAATGAAAACAGTTTTCTTGGATAAATTAACCAAAACTGTGAAAATGACATTTTAATGGAAATAACACAGATTGGGCAAAATGGATGTGGCAGCTGCTTTGTTGAATTTATCTTTATGGATTAGATGTTTTAGATATTTTTCTTCTTTTTGCTTTTTCAAAAGAAAAAAATCAGTTATTCCATCTCTCTCTCTCTCTCTCTCTCTCTCTCTCTCTCTCTCTCTCTCTCTCTCTCTGTGTGTGTGTGTGTGTGTGTGTGTGTGTGTGTGTGTGTGTGTGTGTGTGTGTGTGTGTGTGTGTGTGTGTGTGTGTGTGTGTGTGTGTGTTAGTTTGCGCAAATTATGGGGACACTGTTGCATAGAGGTGAGGAATCTCACCGGGGTTGGAAATCTACCATATAACCTACCATATCAGGTTGAGACTAGAGATGGGCACAAATTAAAAAAATGGTGTTTCATTTGTCATTTGTCGGTTCGTTTCCATTTTTTGCGAATTTTTTATTTTTGTTTGTTTTGTTACCATTTTGTTACCATTTATTTCAATTTTTTGTGATTTTTTTTTTTAGCATTTAAAGCACTTCACTGTATTGCCGTAATGAAAACAAAACGCAGGACAAAATTTCTGGTGTTTCTGTTCGTTTCGTTTCATTTTAGAGACAAAATTCGTTTGTCATTTTGTTGTGTAACGAAACGAAAAAACAAAAACGGAAATGAAAAATTGTTCATTTCGTGCCCATCTCTAGTTGAGACATCCTGTACCAATAACACTTTTATTCACAATATTGCCATATTACTAGTTAAGGAATTGCTGGTTGTTTTCTTCACCATTGAACGTATGTCAGTATAGATGGCTCTGAAATTATCTGGCTCTGAAATTTCTGAGACTGATATAATCATAATCTCATAGTCATCATTATTTTAAAGTATTTGTGTGTGGGGGGGATAGTGGCACAGAATGCATTATATGGGCCAAGAGAAGATAAGACAGATGCTATTCTAGCTACTCTTTCTGCATGTTTTCTTCTGGGTTTAATGTGATGTGCTGGTATTGACTAGTCATGAGTCAACTGCAAATTTTATCCCTTGTGCACCTGAAACATTATAGCTCTGTGGTTTAGATAACTCACTGTGGAGTCAGAGGTTGGGAGTTCAACTGCCCAATGTGCTCCCCGTGATAGGAGCTGGACTCAGTGATCCATACCCTTCTAGTTCTGCAGTTGTAAGAGGATGATGGTTTAAGTGTGGATTTTTTGAAAAACAAACAAACAAACAGATTTTAGGTACAGGGTTCCCCCCCTTCACTTTCTAATATGTATACAGTTTCACATATTTTCAGTGAACATTTCCCACCTTTCCGTAATACTGACATTTTAAAATGTAGATAATTTGGAGAATAGTCTCCAAATACTGTCTTCTGACTGCTGCCCAGGCCTCCATAGCGTCCTTTGAATCCTGCTCAGCATGTAAGACTGGTGACTTTCAAAGACGGGCCTTCACAGTGTCTTTCGAACTTTGTTTGAAAAGAAGTAGCCACGGATTACAGTAGTTTTTTTTTTAAATGAATCAATTATTTAAAAAAAAAAAACAGTTCTGCTAGACCCACAGGTTTTGTTTTAAAATAGGATTAATGTTTTTTTTTTTCTTTAGGATTTGCAACTGACTTGTTTTGTTTGTATTTTTAAAATTGCTGTTTGTTCTTACTTCTCTTTTCCATGCTGTCTTACAATAATTAATCATGTGCTATCAAGATGATTCCACACTGTGGTGATTCTTTTGAGCTTTTCCTAGGTAGAAAGTCCTTAGAGGTGCTTTACCAGTCCCTCCTTCTGGGGATGACTGTGCAGCTTCCACTGAGAATCACAGGAGGGAATTAAACTCTCAACTGTTCCAAACTCTTGGTACTCTCCAGTCAGCACTGAAAGGTGGCATAAGAGTACTGTAATCAAGCAACACTATTTACACATAGATGTCATAAATGGAGATAATATGGAAGGGAAAAATCTAGGAAACGTTTAGCCATTCTAAGAGTTCCACACATCTTCCTGAAGATTCCAATGGGTAGATTATTATTTAAATGCAGCTGTTAGCCCCACAGAGTCTTACTGGTTTTCAGCACAGACAAATAATGCTGTTAAGAAGTATGTTGGGTTTTAAATGTTCCATAGATTAGCAGAGTTATACCGTGGCATGGAAAGATAATTGCTAAGCACGGATTTGAAGCTGGGAGACAGAAGTAAACTGTAGCATAAAAGCTTGTATTACGAAGACATACACAAATACACGACGAGATAAAACACACAGCCTATATATCACAGAGTAGTGGGAAAACTGCTCATCTCACCAAAAAGCAGTCCCAAAGTAAAATGGGTTACAATCCTGCCTTTTATACATATGGCAGACATCATATAAACCAATCCCATGAGTACACATAGGCAGAAAATGTTAAGCCATTATTCATGGCCCCTGGATATAATTATTCTAACCTTTTCATGTGATTACACTATTCACCTTTGTCTTGACAAATGACTATGCATTTATACACAGAAACCATTTTGAATCAGTTAAAATATTATATTACATACATCTTGTTAAAAGTTACATTACTTGTCAAATGCACTACTCTTTCTCTCTCTCTCTCTTTCTCTGCTTCTGCCCCCCACTCCCCTCCCAAAGCTTAGAAGACACAGGAAAGTTCTGAGCTTTTTCTTTAACTTTTCCTTTTTGTTTCTCCTTTCTCTTGTTTGGAGAGGCAGGAGTCTGACTAGAAAAGTGTCACTTCTCTATGCAAGGCACTTTTTTGTGTAGCAGGATATTACAGCCCCCATGATCTCCAAGCATCTTTAACAGACTGACAGCCAGATACATCAGCCTTAAGTATATGAGAATGGTGCTGGCAAGCAACCTGAGGAGAAACTGTCTCCATCCGTATTGATTGGAGAGTCACAGCATATACGTCTTGATCAGTCTCTTTCTGGCTATTTCCCGGGTTGATGGCTGTTAGCGAAATGGCGCACTCGGCAACCCCCCCATAACCTTTTGCTAGGGAAAGTATCAGGTGCTCCAGCATAATTCATTACTGTTACATCCCAAGAACAATTTATGGCCTGGTGAGCCACTCAGATAGGCTAATCAGGTCAAAACAATCCCCCTTTTTGGATCCTTTCCATTATCAAATTGTTCGTGTTCAGAAGAGAGAGAAAATTGCATACCGTAGGATTGCATTGGCATGCTCTCCTACAAACCATCTGCTCACGGCCGTCCATCTGCTCTCCATATGACAGTAATGCTTCTCATCTGAACCTCTCCATTTGCAGAGGGTGAGAAGGAGTATTGCCAATCCCGGAGTACATATGGAGAAGGCTGAAGATGCAGCTCAAGAGCAACATAGAGAGTCACGCGAATAAAGCATTGACAAGGCCAAAACATCGATTCAATGCCTATTTCAAGTTCAGATTTGTTTCCCTCATACCAGGAAACTTGTCACAGAAATGTCCTCTGCAGCCCTCTTCATATTTCCACTGTGGCGTTAAGAGCCAGTTTGGTGGGCAGCATCAATAGCTCAAGAAATGAGGAATCTCAGTCAGTCTGAGATCTCTAAGAAGCGTGCCCAATAATGTATGAAATTACATCTGAAAACACATATTCAACATGCACTTTGGCATCATCCACTGCCACCTCTCTGAAAACGGAGGCAACCAGCAGCCAGGTTTTTTCACAATAACTTGATATGGAGCGTAAAGCATATTTATGTGAGAAAATGATAATGTGACATTAGTGATCACTGATGAATGAACTCTTTGATATTGCTGTGTGGGTCCCTGTCCATCTGTCCGAAAGAACTGGCCTGATGCCACAACTGAAGACGTGTTTTTCCTATCCTAGAAATACATAAAGAAAATCATGTCTAATAGGCAACTAAGACAGTTACTTCACATCCCTCTTATCGCAGTTCACTGTCCCGCTTGGGACTGGTACAAAAAAAAAGTTACTCCATATCCATTGCATTACGGCAGGAGTTCATTCCGACCACACCCCCTGAACCGGGAACAGAGCGTGATGAGCCGTACCTCTCCCTGGCCTTGGGAATTGTCTTGTCTCGGTTCTTGTTTCAAGACAAGTACCCGTGGAGTAACGCTTGTCATGAAATGTACGCATTCTCCATCTAGTGGCAGGTGTGCAAAGTTGCATTCTTCAGCATAATCCCAATGGCATAAACAATGCATCACAGAGAGGGAAGGAGGCATGAAACCGGGAGTTTTGCTGCTTAACGCATAAAAGGCAAAGTTGCAGAGATTCGAACTATCGAAAAACGGAAGCCCGGGCCAAAAAAAAAGCATAAACGAAGCCAGGAAAATTCAGTAATTGTCATGAAACAAGGATGTGAAATAACAGTTGTCATGATACCATCAATCACGCCCATGGGTAAATGGAAACAGGGACAGAACTGGGACAAGACCACATGACCGCGAACAACATTATCACAAAATGAACGTAATCTCGGAACGAGGAAGGACGTTAAGTAATTGTCTTAGTCACTTCCAATTTAGGGTGACCCAAGGTTTTAAGTGATTTCCAAAATGGCCTGTCCTCAACTTCCATGCTCAGCTGTTGCAAACTCAAGCCTGCGGCTGCCTTCAGAAACTCAGTCCATACTGTTATCATTATCCATTATCTATTTTCAAATGTAATATTACTATATTGCCACTGATTTTTTTGGTGTGAAAATTCATCTCCCAACAAAAGGTAAAAACTTTGCCACTCTCCCCCCCCCTTCCAACCCCACCACCACCACCACCCTGCTCTGAACTGGTATCTGTTTTTTACCACATGGCCATAAAAATACACCTACATATCAACAATCTGCCTTCAAAAACAACTCCCCTCTTCCTCTCCCCCCTCCTCTATCCACACTCACCCTAACTCTGTCTCTATAGGGATTTTCAACCAGGCTTGCGTGCAAATACGCCTACATACAACAGCCAATGAATATTTGGTATGAAACATATATCCAATCACATATAATGTTGCACACCTCATTCTGCTGCTGTATGTCTGAAGAAGTGGACATATCCATGAAACGTTACATTATAATATGAAAGTTAGTCTTTAAGGTGCCACATGTTTTTAAGTGTCTTTTGTATCTTTTGTTTTGTTTTATTTTCTTTGTTTTTGTTTTTGTTTGGAATTCTTGAAAAGACTAACACAGGTACTGTCTCTGAAAAGTCCATACTGTGTTTCCTTTTAAGTTTTGTCCTTGCTTTAGAGGAGCTTAAGCCAATTCTTTTGGGACATTAGCAGGAAAGTGAGTGATACATGAGTGGCTTGGCCTTTCTGCCCATTTTCTTAGTGAGTCTTGTTCCTTTAACACGCTTTGATTTACAGGCACAATAGCAGCTGATGGTACTCATCATCTCTATGCTGTGAAAAGCATCATTGAACATTTTCTGCAGATCAGGCTTTTAAAGATAGATAAGCTTCTGAGGTTGCCTGCTCCCTGGTTAGCGAGACTACCTGTAAAGATGTTCTGCTGTTTTTCTAACTTATTATGCCCTTCTTTTCCAGAAGATTTTTATTTCCTGTTCAATAAAGGAGATGGCGCAATAGACCTTTGAATAAGCATGGCTCTAATCAAAACAATCACAGGGCTTTAACCAGTGCCTCCCGGCACCCCAGCTCTACCATCTGGGGTCCCTAGTTTTATGACCTGGGAAGAAACATAAGAAAAGACAGGACAATAAGAATGTTATCCTTAAGTACACTTAAAAATAATAAGGTTGAGAAATTTCTTGAGTTTGGCATGTTC
Source organism: Phrynocephalus forsythii (assembly GCA_029282475.1). NCBI lineage: Eukaryota > Metazoa > Chordata > Lepidosauria > Squamata > Agamidae > Phrynocephalus > Phrynocephalus forsythii. The sequence continues at coordinate 38,787,007 of JAPFRF010000010.1, forward strand.
TATCAGAGGCAGGATAATAGAATTTCTAAACCCATTGATTTTATGGCATTACAAATCTGCTTGATAAGTCAGTCTCTGCACACAGCTGATTGCTATCTCTAGCTGTATAAGCATTACTGTCCCCATTTTATTTTCAGTAAGAAATTGAGGGAGACTTTGCTTCACAGAAAGAAAGGACTGGGAGGAAAATGTGTGTGTGTGTGTGTGTGTGTGTGTGTGTGTGTGTGTGTGTGTGTGTGTGTGTGTGTGTGTGTGAGAGAGAGAGAGAGAGAGAGAGAGAGAGAGAGAGAGAGAGAGAGAGAGAAGGTCCCTTTCTCATTGGGAGGACTGATACATTTGTACTGTAAAGTCAAATATGTTTGTGGACCCACCACCTTATTACAATGAATGAACTGTGTGTAAATAAGTGAACTCAGATTCTGGGGTCAGGATCTGTGGACATGTCATTGTGGAAATAGACTTCATGGCAGGCATAGTTTCTGCTGACATCAAGAAAGATCCAGTCAAGTGCTACACATAGGGCCAGTTGTCACATTAGACATAAAGGACTCTGGAGCTTACCTATGGCAGCTGGAGCAGTGGTGGAGGCAGCATTAGCCACCCTCTTTGGCCACAGAGCCACAACGCCAGCAGCACCCAAAAGTTGTTGGTCCTTGTGTGGCAGGGGAAGGGGAGGGAAAAGATTGGAGCAAGCTGGACCATGCATTAGGAGTCCAGAGGGACAAAGAAAGAGCAAAGAAAGGAGGGAGGGAAGGAGAGGCAAGGCAACTAGAAATCCACAACAAATTGCATGCTGTAGGACTCAAGACTGTGAGGGAAGAGAACCTTGGAGTGTATAGATCTTCCTTTGAGCTAAAGAGATGTGTCAAAAACAGAGTGAAGGGCAGGCTGCGGATGCTGGAGAGGGTAACAATCCACAAAACCTCACATTGAAGTATAGTAGTTAATCTTTAGTGCCACAATATTTTTGTCTCTTGCTTTTTTAGCTCTTTTCTCTCTCTTTTGCTCTGATATGTTTGCACAGAGTAAAATGGCTACTCCTTTGAAACCACAACTAGGAGGGTCCCTGTGAATAGGAAATGATCCAATAATGACCTTAGAATATAGTGAACAATGTCAGGTGGCCACGCACAAATTACTCGTTCCCAATCACTAGCTAGCAGTCCATCCACAACTGTATCATTTGTTTTATTTTTCAAGCTCAACATTTCATTTCCCCCCTAAAATATGTATAACATATGATGTTTGCACTGGGGCTTCATTATGAATGCAGGGGGGCTCATTATATGGTGGTTTTGATTGTCATTTTGAAAGTGATTGTAATGCATTATTTTCCACCAGAGCCTTCCATGCAATGGGGGCTATATGATCAAAGAAAGAAAAGAGATAAGGTCTTGTATGTTTACCTGTTGAGACTACTGCTGAGCTGTGGTCGTATGCTATCCATCTCTTCTGATTTCATTCACCAAAACTATGCCACCTTTTCACAGATTCTTTCATTTTACTGTTCTGATTCCCCCTCTGTCAACCATTTAATGCTCCCGTGTCTGAATAGGAAGGCATCATGTCTAAGTCAAGGCTCTCCTCTAGATGGCTGCCTGTGTCGTCCACGAAATAAATAATGCAAAAGGTAAACACGCTAGACAATAACTTTCCTTGTCGACCCAACACATCTGAAGGAGAGAATGTGAAGTAAACAGTGAATACTGATAGTGGCCAGTACACATTCTTCTGAACTTGGCTTATATGATATTTCTGAAGAACTGACACCAGAAGGTGACAAATCTGGGCACCTGGGCACCTGTCACAAAGCCAGTGTTAGGCTCAAAAACTGAAACATTGCTGCCACTTCCCCATTCCATATACAGTGGTACCTTGTATAAAGGAATTAATTTGTTCCAAATGAAATTATGTTAAGCAAAATTTCCTTTATACAAATTTCCTATAGAAAAGAGAGTACTGTAATCCCTAATTGTGACCATTTTTATGTTGTACGGATTCGCCCCATAGGCGATTCTGTTAAAAAAATTTCCCCTATCTCTGGAATTTTTTATGTTTTATAGATTTTATGTTAAACAAACCATTTGTTATACGAGGGTCCACTGCTGTCTTGGAAGGAATCAGAGGCAAATGGTTTGCATCACCTTCTGGATTAGAAGGACCTATATGTAAGTTCTTCATCCTCAAAATCATGTTCCTTTACTTCATTTCTTTCCTTTAGAAGGCAGTTTCCAAAATAAATAGGGAGATCATTGTGAAAGAGAACATGACATTACTTCAACCACCTAGTATTTGTGTTATGGTGAATTACATCTTCCAGGAGTTAAACAGAGCGATAGCAACATGGTTGCTCTGCTTTCCCTCCAAAAACCTGCATGGGTCACAAGTTTTCCCAACACATTACTCTTTCCCATCTCCTGTGGAAAGGAAAGGAAGTCTACCTTTTAAAAATATTCTTGGTCCACATCAGTCATATCACTAGAATCATCTAGTGGTGATTTTGAAGTGGAAGAAATGGCCAACTGGGTTCTGGGTTCCATAGGAGATGCCGAAATATTATTTCTGCAGGCTCCTTCTGTGTTCTCCACTTTATTAAATAATGGAGTCTGGCACTGCCAATTATAAATGTTTTAATGAGAACAGAAATAACATTGTGGGGTTATGTAAGATTTACTCATTATTACAAAATGTTTGTTTTCAGTGGGAATTGGAGGCACTGATCATTTTTTGATACAGTGGAACCTCATATAACAAGTGGTCTGTTTAACAGAAAATTCTCATAAAGGAAAAAAAAATTCCAGAGATAGGAAGAAATTGCTTATTATCCCATAAGAAATTCGCTGTATGGGGCAAATCCGGACAACAGAAAAATAATCCTGATTAGGAATTACTCTGTTTTCAATGCATTCCTATGGGAAATTTGAAGAAAGAGAAATTTGCTTAACATAATTTCATTTGGAATAAATTAATTCCTTTATACAAGGCACTACTTGTATTTTGGTTGTAAGTGCTTTTTCCTTTCCTTGTCAAAGTCATGAAAAAATTCACATACAGTATAATAGTTCAAAATTGTTACATTTGAAGTGTAACGGGTTCTCTGTATACCTCTTAAAAATAGTACCTTCTTACCTTTCATACCAGGGCCAAACCTACCATTAGGCATCAATGGGCAGTTATCTTATTGAGCTTATTTCAGGTTTCATGAAAAGTGATTTTGTATAATTGAATTGTACTTTTTATGAAAAGTGATTTTGTATAATTGAATTGTACTTTTTATAGTTCTAGTGCATGTTAAGTTTAAGGGCCAAAATAAAAGGTCTTAACTTAGGAATGGGGAACTCTGTGCTTTCTGCCTCAGACAGCAGAATATTTTGTGCTGCCTCTAAATATTGTCCAATATTGAGATTGTGGAGAAAAATGCTTTAGCACATCCCAAGAGAATTATTGGAGGAATATATTTAAAGGGTCTTCTGGAGGAAAAAAAGAGCAGATGCTTTAACAAAATATTATGTTGGAGTAAGCAAAATACAAATATTTCAAAGTGGCCTGTTAAGAGCCCTGTGGTGGCTCTTATCTTTGAGATAATTGAGTTTTGGTACATGTTAGAGTATACCATTCTTCTTCTTTAAATACCTTAAATATCTTTCAATAGGTTCTTAATAATAAGCTGATGTTTTCCAATTGTGACCCTAAGGTAACTTAGGCCCTTGCCTTCAGATGAATGTAAAGTAAGGGGAAAACTCTATTCTTACTAACTTATCACTGGAAATGTAGAAGTGTGGTGGGAGGAGGTATTGTCCCTATCCTACTTATGAAAGCAATGTTTTAATAGAAAATAGTTGGAGTGTTGCAGGCTCAGCCTGTTTTAAATGACTGCCAGACTGAGTGCCAAGTTTGCCAACACAGAAGAATAACAGAGAAGCTGGTTTCTCAAGGTGTGCAGAGGAGCTGGCACAATGTTGTTTTTGTAATAAGAGAGCATGCCAATTTGGCAAGGACTTGACACTGATGAATAGAAGTAGGTGGCCAAGCCCGGCCATCAAAGAACTACCTAGTCAAAAGCCAAGGGACAGTTCTTAGTGCATCTTCCATGCAGGGGCCAAGTGCAAGGCAGATGTCTCTTTCCAGGCTAAATTAGGAGAAAGAATAGGGGAAACTTGGTTGCAAAAAGGAAATCTGGACAGCTTCCACAAGGATGGTCAAATGAGAAAGAGGGCAGGTTCTTATACAGTTACCAGCTGTGTGTCAGTTTTTCCCGGCATAGTTTATCATGCAAGCTGAAGTTCCTGAGATGGGAGAAGGCTTCTGCTCTTGACTAGAGCTGCAAAAATAGCCTAGCCAGCAAGGCAATGTCAAGCCACAGTCAATTATAGTCTAGGCGCTGCTCTTTGACTGATATTTTCAAGGATCTCTTTCTTGGCTTTTCATTCACTGCTCTCTACACTTACTGCAAAAGTAAGACCATTTTACAAAATGTTTCAAACAGTTGCTCATGGATGGAGCTCACTCACAGCTGCAAGAACCCATCTTCTTGTTCCCCAGTAGGTTTGGCCATAATTTTTCATCTTCTCCAGTCTCTTGTCAAAACTAGTGACATTCTATAACATCATGAATAGGGTTTAGTTTAGACATTTTGCTCCCTGAGTCAGAATAGTGGGGCAGTGGTTTCCTGTACTGCAGGTAAAACTGCAGGTTAAACTGCAGGTAAAACTGTTCACTACCTGGGGTTCAATCCCAGGTAGCAGGTTCATGGTTGACTCATCCTTCCATCCCTCCGACGTCAGTAAAATGAGTTATCTCACTTGCTGGAGGGCGGGGGAGAGAGAGAGATGTGTAGCCTGCATACTGCAATTAAAACTGTAAACCGCCCAGAGACTACTTGAAGTTGTATGGGGCGGTCTATAAGCAGAACACTTTGCTTTTTGCTTTAGTGAATGTTGCTTCCTTCCAGAGAATACTTATCCTATTTTAAGTGCATAATATGCAAAACTGGGCAATTTGTTTTGCCACAGGAGAAAAAATAATCCCTCAGGCACTTCTCTTGTTCTCTGGCAGTAGACATACCATAAAGTCAATCAAAATAACTAACAATGTACTAACCTTCATAACACCAGAAATCTGCTACCTGGCAACATTGCCTCATTCCGCTAATTGTAGGGCTGGCCTTTGTTATTGGTAGTGGGGATGCTGACCACCATTTTTAAAAAAATGTAATGACCATTTTGAGAAATTAGTTTTAGAGGATTAAAGAGAAAAAAGGAACACATCCCAAAACAAGCCTCAAAGAAAGTTTGATCATCTCTTTTCCCCAAGCTGATTGCTTTAAAAATCAATGTGAGATATATATCCCCCCCAAAAAAAAACCCTGCCCCCTCACAGTTCCATCTGTTCCTTCCAATGGGATTTTGTCAAAAGTCTTTTAGTATACCCTCCCACTTGTGTGGGATGAAGGGCCATATATAACACACATCTTACATCCCTCATGGTGTAAGAAAGAGGAAGAAAGTGAGGACACAAATTGTCAAATTAAAGATAATGGTGATGGTTCACAGGCAGAGGGGAAAACATGCAAGCTATATAAGAATGGTGACTGTTAATAAGGTGAGAAAGTACCACAAGCTGCAGATTACTATGACAGTTCTTCAAGTGGAAAACAAGGAACACAATCTTCTTTAGCCACGGCCGGGGGGGGGAGCTAAACATATAAGATGGTTGCTTCTACTGCAAACTAACCAAACACTTTAAAAAAGAAGAAAGAAAAGAAGGCTACACAATTTATGAACATGATGGTAAAGTTGTTTGAAGTGTATCTGTGTGTCTTCTATGCAATTCAGTCAGAACCCACAGATATCGACCTTATTAGGGCTTTCAAGATAGGTGATATGTTTGAGTGGTTTTACCAGTTCCCCAGTGCGTTTCCATGGCTAAGTGCAGATTTGAACCCTGTGCCCTGGAGCCCCTGCCTGTCACACTCTTCACTACTTCATGTCCCTCTCATTGCGGTTCGCTGTCCCGCTTGGGACCGGTACGAAAAAAGGTTACTCCACATCCATTGCATGACAGCGGAATCTCATCCTGACCACACCCCCTGAATTGGGAACAGAGCGTGATGAGCCCTACCTCCCCCTGGCTTTGGGAACTCTCTTGTCTCGGTTCCTGTTTTGAGACAAGTACCCATGAAGTAACGCTTGTCACACAACGTATGCAGTCTCCATCTAGTGGCAGGAGTGCAAAGTTGCATTCTCCAGTACAATCCCAATGGCATAAACAATGCATCGCAGAGAGAGCAGAAGGCATGAAACCGGGGGTTTTGCCACTTAACGCATGAAAGGCAAAGTTACAGAGAATCGAAATATCAAAAAATGAAAGGTCAGACAAAAAAAAAACGGAAAACAAAGGCAGGGAAGTACAGAAATTGTCACAAAACAAGGACATGAAGTAACAGTTGTCACAATACCATAGATAAACAGAAACAAGGACAGAACTTGGACAAGACTACGTGACTATGAACAACGTTATCACAAAATGAACGTAATCTCAGAACAAGGAAGGACATGAAGTAACCGTCTATGCCACACTGTGGCTCTTATTTGAAGTACCATATTAGTAATGGCAGTGGAAATATTTATGTATTTATTTTGACCATTTTTACCCCACCTTTCTCCTTGGAAAAGGGCGAAGGCAGCTTAATAATATCATTGCTGCCTGTGTTTCATTGCTCACACAGATTCAGTGGAAGGCAAAGTTGGTTGTGCAAGAAGCAAAAACCTTAGGTGTGCATCCATAAAATTGGGACCACTGAAGCATGCATGCATCCATTATGAGAACAGGAGCATGGAAAAGCCGCTGCAGCAGGGGCTCAATAATTATTCAAAGCTGAGATACTTTCTAACAAAGGCAGCAGCCCACACAAGCAGAAACAAATGTTGAGGAGTCTGTATGGTGAGAAAAGAAGAAAGAGTTGTAGATGCAATTCCAGAACAAGCTTAGAGATCTTGAGAAGCATCTTGCCTTACAAGAACCTGGTGGCCTCCACAACTTCCTGTTGCTCCCATTATTTCAAAGAGGAAGTGTAAAAACCCGTAAAAACTATATAATTCCTGGTCTTGAACCATATACTTGTCTAGATACAAAAGAGCCCCTTATCACATGCATGATGTGTAAGGCTTTGTTGTATGTGGCACCGCAAAATATGTGGCCTGGATCCTTTTTGTTCAAACAGCTTCAGCCATCAAACTGTTACCTTTTGGATTTCCCTTGTTTATTTTCTCTGGCAAGAGCCAGGAAGAGACGCAACCAAATGAACCAAAGTTCAATTTCACTGATAATTTAATAGGAATCAGCTAGGGTCTTCTCTTAATGGCAGAGAAAGACCCCAAACATACAGTGTAAAATAGTTTTATACCACAACAAAGAGTCCTAAAGTATACAACCTCATTGGATAATTTTTACATATGGTTTGGATCCTACATCTAATTGGCTGAAAATGTGACGGAGGCAAAGTCATTGACTCCCTTATAAAGATGGGGCATCCTTTTCTTCCCTTAATGATTTCCCCTTCCAGAAGATGCCATAGTGTTTGGAATAAATTCCTTATTCTATTGATATGTAGAGATGATATGTATAGCCCACGGACTATAGCTCCCGCTGGGCTTCCTAAGAGGGGCATTGGAAGGGTGAATCATGGGTACTCTGACCAATTCTAAAAGCCAAGGCAGAAGTGGTACCAGAAAGTAATATCTGTAAAGAAAGAGTGATCAGGCCTTTGTTACTATTGGGTCACATACAGGTATCAACACAAGCAGTATGATGTTATGCCTCCCTCCTATATATGAATTAGACATGGGCACGGAGAGGCGAAATTGTCGTTTCCGTTTTCAGTTATCGTTTCCGTTACGTAACGGAAACAGTAACGATAATTACACCGCTTCCAGCTCGAACCCAAACCAAAAAAAGAAAATTTGGGTTGGGTTTTTCATGGTCGTTAATGGCATCGTGCCAATTGCGCAATGCCAAGCAGCACAGAAAAAAAGTTTTAAAAAGTTAAAAAAAAAAAAAACGACTCCCGGCCAAAAAAAGCAGGTGAAAATATGCCTGCCTGTGGACACCTACCAGAGGGGTGGTTTCTGGGGGGGGGGTCATCCTCGTTGACTCTCGCATGCCATGCGGTGGGGGGGATCCAAAATGGCGGCCACAATTTTTCTTTAGAAATCGTGGTCAAAAAACACACCAAATCACCAAAGAAACATGTGAAATTTATTTATTTCAAATGCCTGATTTTTAATAATAGCAGCAGTGGTTTTTTTATAGCAATAAAACGTTGCATTTATTTTATTTTATTTTATTTTTTTATTTTTTTAGACCTGCCCATTTGGGCTGGGCATGGGATGGGACCATGCAAATGTTTTGAACCATTCCACCAATGGCATGGCCGGGTTTTGACTGACACTTCTGGATGTGCCAGAGGGCATAAAAAGCCGAGGCACCTTCCAGAAGTCGCAGTCGGGTCTTGGATGTGGAGGGTGGAGGGCTGTGTGGCTGGCTGCTGCTGGCTGATTGGAGGGAGGCTGGAGGCTTTAGATTTAAGTTAGGCAGGCAGGGAGGGAATTGAGTTTAGAAAATAATTTCTTTGATTCTCTGCAGCTTTGTCTGCTGAAGGGAATAGCAGTTTATTCTTTTTTTTCCCCTCTGGCAGTTTGTGAGGATTTTTTTTTCTGATATTGGCTAAAGGGGGAGGTTCGACTGGGAGGAGGTGTGCGCTGGGACGCCCCCATGCTCTGGGAAGTCAAATCGCGCTAAATCGCGGTAGAAACGACAAACGACAAACAAAATGACAAATTTTTGAAAAATTTCGCAAAAAACGGAAACGACCCGAAACGGACCCATTCCGACAAACGAAAACTCAAAACGTCATTTTTTCTGGTCGTGCCCATGTCTAATATGAATCATAGATTCATAGAGTTGGAAGAGACTTCAAGGGCCATCTAGTCCAGTGATGGCAGACCTATGGCACGGGTGCCAAAGGTGGCACTCGGAGCCCTTTCTGTGGGCACTGAACATCACTCCATCACCACCTGTAGACAGGTTAAATTACTGTATTGGCACTTTTCAAAACATTTAGTGGGTGTTGAATTGCAGTTTGGGTCTCTAAAAGTTTCGCCATCACTGATTTAGTCCAACTCCCTGCCATGCAGGAACCCTCATCACAGGACTCCTAACAGATGGCCATCCAGCCTCTGCTTAAAAACAAGGAGACTCAACCACCCTCTGTGGCAGCTTATTCCATTGCCAAACAGCTCTAACCATCAAGAAGCTCTTCCTAATTGTTATATAGTGAGTCAGATGAAACCAGACAACGCTCAAGTGAAATTCAGTTCTTTATTCATAGCAAAAGCACACATTGCAAAGGTATAAAAAGCACTGCTAAAAAGGCCCCAAGGGCCAGTTTATATACATACCCCATGGCAGGCCATTGGATGGTTTAAACAGCCTGCCAGGCCCCCAATTGGACAAGTCAGAATCCTGCCCTTTCAGTTATTCTCCAGCCTCCAGCTCCCACATCCCGCACCTGTCTCCCATTGCCTATGCTTGGGGCTTGATCAGGCCCCGCCCGGCTGTGACCCGGCTAGAGCTTGGCTGGAGCTAAGGTAAGCTTGGAGCCTTCCTTTCTATATATTAATATACTCCAAACTCAGGCAGTTCACGGGTTACACTAAGAACACAACACTAATGTTAAATTGAATCTCTTTTCCTATAGTTTGAAAGCACATAATTGCTCAAGTAGACCTCAGGCTGTTACTAGGGCCCAATTTCCATATGTCCAAATGGTCAGTCTAGCAATCTAGCATTATTTTGCCAGTGCAGTGTTCTGCTCTGCAAGTGTATAGCTCAATCACAGCCTTTAGTTGCTAAAAACATGAATCACTGGGTAAATTGAACTATGAGTTGCGGGGGGCGGGGGGGGGCAAAGAATTTGCTGTGGATCTGTCACTGATGTATGTAACCATTAGAAGCACAGCAGCATCCGAACATTATAAAACAGATTAAAAATTAGAATTTAAAAGCAAACCCAAAGCCTGGTGTAAGAATTACAGGAATCATAACAAGAACATAAGAACATAAGAACTGTATCCAGAGAATGCAGACCTACAGTAGTTCTAGAGGGGGATTGCATTTCGCAAAGGCTGGTAGGGGTATTTTTCTTCTCTAGAGCAAGGCTTATGTTGTCCTCATGCTGTGTTTTGACCTTCATTGCAGAGGTACTGGCATCATCAATAAGGGTGGCTCTGGGGACCATACAGACATTTTCAAAGTGGTCGGTCATTGCTTGCCCACCCCTTGATGCAATGTGTTGTTTGTAGATGTATTGTGTGTCCTATGTCGTCCTGCTATCTACCAGCATCACATAGCTCTACTAGTGAATAATTATTTTGGAAATCTTGTATCTAGTATAGGTGTTCAGGAAGACACACAGAAATAAAAAGAGAGGCATGAACATTCCAAATTGTGGCTCCCAGGTGTGTCAGATGTGCTACTAGCAAACATTCCATAATCCAAATATATTGGCAGGGGGGCAGGCAAGAACCAAATTAGTCTTCAAGTAGTTTTCAAAGAAAAAAAATAATTTCCACCCAGTAAGAAAATGACAGCGAGTGGGAAAATCATCAAGATTTCCTAATCACCAAGCAAATATTTTCTCTACCCCCTCCCCATTATACAGCATCCTTTCCTGGCTAATTTGTTCTTTCTTTGGCTTCTCTGTTGAAGTCACTGGAAGTCCTACTGTCTTTGATCAGCTCTGCCATCTTGACCTCGTGTTGGCGAGGGGAAGTGCTCCAGAAAAATACTATCTATAGGGAAATGTCCCTTCCCTCTGCTGTTTCTCTTGCTTACTCCTGCTGTCTCCTGAGATTGCTGGAAATGAAAGAAGACAGCAGGGTTGGCAAAGCTGCCGGTTGCCGCCTTCTGTAAACTGGCACTATTATCTAACATGCCCCACAGAAGGTCTGAACCGCAAATTGTGTCAAGGAATTAGGTAAACACCACAACTCTTATCTCTGCACGAGCGCCTGGTCAGTCACTCACAAGGGAATCCAAGGGATGTCTATAGCTGAAGGGCACTTTTGTAATTAGTGAGTGGCCCCCGGCTGGACAAGGAAATAACGTTTCCTCACAGTAGTTCTCCATAAACTCAAGTTCTTTTTGAAAATATTTGCATGGAAATCTCTCATGTGATTTTTAGAAACAAGGATATAAGGTTTATTGAGAGTGCTATGTTTATATTTAAGGCATTGTGGTGAATCTGTGTATCTGTGCCTATGCCTAAAGAATGCTTTTCAGCTCATTGTGTGTGTGTGTGTGGGTGGGTGGGTGTCAAGGTGTATGATGACATGCTGAGTAGAGTATTCAAGTACAGTACTGTATCACTTTCATTAAATATCACGAGAGCTATTAATGTCTGATGTAAATCTTCTTTATTATTTTTGTTACAGAAATTGTTTTCTTTTTATGAGGTAGAAAAAGAAATGATGCTACTAACTGTAAACAGAAAATGTCAAACCTCTTAGAGATTGAATACATCTTTCTTCTGTTGTTATGCAGTATGTCGCTTCCAGCACATGGCAACCCTCTAAATTATTTCCTTCCAGAAGATTCTGTTCACTTCCTTGCTCGGGTCCTAAAAATTCAAGGCTGTGGCTTCCTTTATTTAATCAATCCAGCCACTTTGAGTCCCTCTATAGGGAGAAAAGTGGGGTTGAAGTTAAATAAGTAAATGTATACATCTGACACTTGCTTTTACATTATTTATTTTATTTTATTTTATTTTTATATTTCTATCCCACAACCAACTTTCCCAATAAGAACTCTAGATGGTTTAGATAGAAAACATCACATGAACAGTTAAAACCAACACAAGAAATAAAAGTCAACCCAATAATGCAATAAAGAAACATTCTCTTCCACTTGTCCCAACGTTATAACTTATTGTCTACTGTGCCGAAAACATCATAGCTTCAGTTTAGTAATATTTGCTTCTTTAGAGGTTCAGGTCTGAATTAATTTAACACTCACATTTGTCTTTCTGGATTTCAATGGCATCTTTCTAGCAAGCACCAAAAAGTGCACATAGATTCATGGAGTCAGAAAACACTGGAAATCATATAACTCACCCTTTTTATTATTGAGGTTAATGTAATTTTTCTCTTGCCTGGGCTAATCAGTACCCAAGTGTTCCTTAGAGTTGCTTGGTCTCCTCATCTGGTAGTCCTTCTGTAGACACACTGCCTTCTGTTGATATTATTCTTCAAATTTGTCACCAAGGTTATTGATTCACTGGGCAGAGAGTTCAGGATAACCTCATGATCCTATTTCCTTTCATTTTCCTCAAACTACTAGGGCAGCTAGTCATGGCTTATACATACAAATCCAAGAAATTTTGTCAACAGCAGTATAAATCAAACCTGCATCTTCTTATGACACATTGTAATAAAGTTATCAACATGTTATGGTTTGTTTGTATATCTTTCCCTTGAACCAACAGAGCTACCTACAGTTTCTGAGTTAATTTATGAGTCTTTGATTCATATAGATAAACATTCAGGAATTTAAATATTATTCAACGTTACTAACTTAATTAATTCATGCCTTTGCCTCAGAACCTTGAAATCATTCACTAAATAGACAGGTTTTTTTTCTAGGCATACATAACTGATCCAGCATCTCTGCCATCATTTCTCTTGATGGCAGTTCTTCTGCAGATATTCACCATCCATTACTCTCTATATAGGTGGGTGACAACTTTTTTTAGTTTATTTTTATTACTGTTTACTAAAATGAACAAATCAGATCATTTGTTGGGGAGGAGTTAAAAACTGAGATTTTAGAGAAAATCAACCATGGGAGAGATCAAAGGACACAGAATTATCTATCTATTCAGATTTCCTGCTTCATCTGAGTATTGGGCACAATTTACCCTTGGGTTCCTTTCCAGCTTGACAATGATAAAATTTAGTGATCAAGAATCCAGATCCAGAATGGTTTTCAATGCTCAGGTCTTTAAAAGTATGTGTTTGGATCTCTAGGAATTCAACCGTTAGAGTGATGAAAAAGTGTTACTACTAGAGATGGGCACGACCAGGAAAAAATTACATTTCGAGTTGTCGTGTGTCGGAGCTGGCCCGTTTTGGCTTGTTTCCCTTTTACACTAAATTTTTCAAAAATTTGTCATTTTGTTTGTCGTTTTTTTGTCTGTCATTAGTACTGGTTTTTGGGGGGGGCTCCTGGAGGCACCTCTCTGGGGTGGGTGCCTCCTCTGGCCTGCCATGAAGGGAAAGCGGGCTCCTGGAGGCACCTCTCTGGGGTGGGTGCCTCCTCTGGCCCGCTACAAAATGGCATGCATAGCCAATTGGATATGCATACCATTAAGTTGCAGTTGCAGTAGCAGGCAGAGGCACCTCTCTTTCAGGTGCCTCTGTGACTCACTGCCTGCGGTGCACTTGGGCTGGGGAACGAAGTGAGAGAGCACACCCTACGGGCTTCCTGTGACTCACTAAGAAGGGAAGTGTACTTGCTGTAGTGCAATGCGAGTACACATCTGGCTTACTGGTTAGGGGTTAGAACAAGGGCTAGGCTTAGGGTTACAGGTAAGGTTAGGGTGAGTTACTGGGGTGCACCTCTGGGTGCCTCTCTGACCCACTAAGAAGGACAGTGTACTGGCGTATGGGTTCGGGTTCGGGTTCGGGCTAGAGTTAGTGGCTTTTTATGTCCGACTGGCACATCCCAGAACTCTCGGTCAAAACCTGGCCAAGTGCCCATGCAATTGGTGGAAAGGCTCCAAAAATTTGCATGGTCCACTCCCATGGCTAGCCCATCATTGTGCAGGTGTAAAAAAAATAAAAATAAAAATAAAATAAAATAAAATCAATGGAGATATTTTGTTGCAATAAAAGCCCACTGCTGCTACTGAAAAAATTAAGGCAGTTTTAAAATAGCTATTTTCGCATGTTTCTGTGGTGCTTTGGTGTGTTTTTGGACCACGCGATTTCAAAACAAATATTGCGGTCGCCCCATTTTGGATCCCCCACCCGCACCGCATGGCATGGCGAGTTGGTGAGACGACGAGGATGTGCAGCCCATGAAAGGAAAGGGGGGAGGCCGGGGACCCCCCCAGAAACCACCCCTCTGGTAGGTGCCCTCACTCAGGCAGGCATATTTTTGCCTGCTTTTTTGGCCGGGAATCGTTTTTTTTTTAATTTTTAAAACTTTTTTCTGTGCCGCGCCGCTTGGCGAGTTGGCATGGCAACTTGACGAGGATGCGCACTTTGCGCAGCCCAGGAGAGGAGGGGGGGAGGCCGGGGACCCCCCCAAAAATACCACCCCTCTGGCAGGTGCCCTCAGGCAGGCATATTTTCGCCTGCTTTTTTGGCCGGGAATCGGGTTAATTTTTTATTTTTAAAACTTTTTTCTGTGCGGTCGCTGCAATGCCAGGAACGACAACAACAAATCAGACCCAATTTTTCTTTAGTCGGTTCGAGTTCGAGTTCTGGCAGAGTAATTGTCGTTCTTCGTTCCGTTCCGTAACGGAAATGAGAAACGGAAACGGAAACGAGAATTTCACCAAGTCGTGCCCATGTCTAGTTACTACCAATGTATAGAGAGAACTCCCAACTTTAACATATCATATAGTATAATATATAGTATAGTAGATGAGTAAAACATAGCACTCTTTGTGGCTGTGTTCACATAGCTAAAATGTTCCTGAAGTGTCCCTGTTTAATCTCAGTTTGTTTGTTTGTTTGCTTGCTTGCGTGTCTGGTGGGAGGCTCAGATGATACATGTTGTACCTCACATCCCTCCCAATTGTGCTAAATCCATGACAAATCTGAGAAGTGGGGGACCTACTCCTTTTTTTTTGGTCCATACTCTGTATTATAATGCTGCTTTAATGTGTGACCCCCTTGTCTTGGAATAGAATGTTGCTGCCACCTTCCCCGTGGAGTCCTGTGGCACTGCTTTGGCTGTGAACCTTTATCTATTTATTTTTAAATGGTGTTTGGCCATTGAGTTGCCTCATCTTTGCATCATTTTGATACGTTACATGCAAGTTCTGGGTAGGCCACTTAACAATATGGTGTGAATGATCTTGTGACAGAATATGTGGAAGAACCCAAAAGGACAAATTCAAACTAAAAGAAAGAAATTTCAATTGTATGAGCCAGCAGGATAACTATAGCTGTGCCTGTTGCAACTGGTTTGGGCAAATAGTGGGGCATTTCATTTCCATTTGTTTTTTGATGAATACACAAAAGCTAGATAATATCTTTGCGATTAGAGATGGGCACGAAATAAACTTTTAATTCATTTTGTTATTCATTATTTATTTCGTTAGCCAACAAAATGAATAACGAACCAACCCATCAAAGAAAAATGAAACGAAACAGAAATTTCCGTTTTGTTCGCTTCGTTTTTTGTCACCTCCTCCTACCTTGTCATTGCCTGAAACTTGGGAACTCCAGGGAAGCTAGCACCGGTAGAGGTGCTGGCCCCAAGCCACCGCCTCAAAAAGCCCCCGGCTGGGGACTTTTTACAATTAAAATAAAATAAAATAAAATAAACCAGCACTGACCCAGCCCCTGGGGCCGTGTGGTCGGCACTCTAAAATTATAAAAATAATTAAAAAATAAAGCAAGTGCTGACCCAGCCCCAGGGCCTGCCTCGTTGGCACTGGAAAAATTAAATAAATTAAAAGCATAAAACAAGTGATGACCCGGCCCCAGGGGCTGCATGGTCCTTGCTCTAAAATAATAATAAAAATAAAAAATAAATAAAACAAGTGCCAACCCAGCCCCTGGGGCCACATGGTTGGCGCTCTAAAATAAAAAATAAAAAATAGAAACATAATTTTTAAAAAACCAAGCACGGTAAGGTAAGTCAGACTCGAACCAGTTCGTCTTAGTTCAGGTTCATACATTTTTTAAAAAAAAATTCATATAAACCTGAACAAAACCAAACCAAGGGTGGGCCTGAAACAGAACCAAGTGAACCATCAGTTTTCTGTTTCATGCCCACCTCTATTTGTGATTAGAGATGGGCACGACTTAGCAGTATTCCCGTTTCCGTTTCCGTTACTCTTTTCCGTTACTCTACGGAAACTGTAACGGGAATTACTCCGCCAGACTTCGAAACCGATTTTGGTCTGATTTGTCGTGCTCGTTCCTTGCATCGCCGAAATTAAATGCGCACACAGAAAAAGTTTTTAAAAGTGAAAAAAAACTGGTTCCCGGCTGAAAAGCAGGCAGAAAAATGCCTGCCATGCCTCAGGGCACCTACCAGAGGGGTTGTTTCTGGAGGTCCCCGGCCTCCCCCCCATCCCCCGTCCTGGGCTGCTCTGGTGGGACTCGCCGCAGGCTCGCAGGCAGCCAGCAAAAAGCCCAGTCTCACCGGCCGCTGGCCGCCGCAATTAAAGCGCAAGCAAGCGGCACGGATGGCACAGGAAAAAACTTTTAAACTCTCCCCCCTCCCATTCCCGGGCCAAAAAAGCAGGCGGAAAAATGCCTGCTTGACTAAGGGCACAGGGCACCTACCGGAGGGGTGGTTTCTGGAGGGGGGGTCCTGCCTCCCCCCCGTCCTGGGCAGCCGGACTCGAGTCGCCATGCCATGCACTGCGGGCGGGGGATCCAAAATGGGGCGGTGAACGCAATATTGTTTTTGAAATCGTGGTCCAAAAACACACAAGCACAACAGAAACATGCGAAATTTTATAAACTGCCAGATTTTTCACAGTAGCAGTGGGTTTTTTCTTGCAACAAAATGTCTCTCCTCTCCTCCTCTGTCCTCCATTGATTTTATTTTATTTTATTTTATTTACACCTGCGCAATGATGGGCTGGCCGAGTGGCCAGCCATGTGGGAGTGGACGACCATGCAAATTTTTGGAGCCATCCCACCAAACGCATGGCCACTTGGCCATGGACACTTCTGGGATGAGCCAAAAAGCCCCCTAACCCTAACCCTAACCCTTGACTCCGTACCCATACGTCACAGACTGTCTTCTTAGTGGGTCAGAGAGGCACCCAGAGGTGCAACCCACTAGCCCACCGTAACCTTACCCGTCACTAGCCTAACCCTAGCCCTAACCCTAACCCACCTTAACCCTAAGCCAGATGTACTTGCATTGCACTACACGCAAGTACAATTCCCTTCTGTGTGAGACATGGTGTTGCGAGAGCCTTAGTTAGGCATCTCACCTATGGCTCTGGGTTCAGTGCCATCCATTAGTCTTCACAGTCACTGTCTGCACATTTGCACAACTGGTATGCAATATCCATATGGCTATTGCATACCATTTTGCAGCAGCAGCAGGTGAGGAGGGGAGACCCCCATGTAGAGGGGTCTCTTGGAGCCTGGTTCCCCTTCCTAGTGGGTGAGGATAGGAGGCACCCACGGGTGCCTCCAGGAGCCCACTTTCCCTTTATAGCGGGCCAGAGGAGGCACCCACCCCACAGAGGTGCCTCCAGGAGCCTGCTCCCCCCACCAAAAAAACAGTACTAATGACAAAGAAAAACAAAAAAATGAACCGACTAATTTTTGCGAATTTTCGCGAAAACCGGAAACGACCCAAAATGGAACCGGCCCGACTAACGACAACTCGAAAAATTTTTTTTCAAGTCGTGCCCATCTCTATTTGTGATACTCAAAATCAAGCCACTCCCTGAGTATGGTCACTTGCTAATTTTCTCATAGCTGCATGAATCATTTTCCCCATGACATTCGGAAAGCTCCTACGTTATCTTGCCTGCAAAAACTAAATCAGAGTAGTTTCAAAGACATCTAGTGCCCTAAGCACATCCAATCATTCACGCCTGATTTCGGAAGCTAAGCAGGGTCAGGCCTGGTTAGTTCTTGGATGGGCGACCACCAGGGAATACCAGGTGCTGTAGGCGCCTGGAGTAGTAACTGGCAAGTCACTCCAGTATTCCTGCCAAGAAAACTCTATGGACATGGGGTCACAAAGAGTCGGTCACAACTGTAATGATGCAAAACACACACACACACACACACACACACACACACACACACACACACACACACACACACACACACACACACACACACACAATTACTATCTGGTTGGGTAAAATATCCAGTTGGGTGGGGTAAGAAGTTAGCAATTATAGGAAGTCAGAGTGTGATGTAGCTTTCCTGAATTTTCCCTGGACCCAGCATTTTGATTGGATAATAATTTCCCCCTGGACAATAAGAAGGGGGTGGCTTTTTATTCATGGATTGTCTATGTGATTGCAGGTAGTCTGTGGATTGCTTTTGCTGTTCCCATTTGACTCCCAAGAACAAAGTGAGGGGTAGGGTTACTTAGAGTAGGAAGTCAATCATATTTTGAGTGGTGATACTTTGTGAGTCTTGTCTCTTAATGCCTTGTTATTCCCGCTTCTAAATTGTCGGAGCTGCTTTCTCTCTATATTTATTGCCTTCTTTTAATCATATGTAACCAAATTGTTATTTTCATATAGGTGATATATTTTACAGACCTGCTGATGGTCCTAAGTGATAAAGAATGTCATACTAGCTAACTCCAGCCTTAGCTGCTCAGTCAAGTTACCAAGTAATTAATCCCAAGACTGGAGCCTTATACTCATTGTCTTCAACTTTAAATATTTTTTTCAATTTTGTAAGCCACTTTGACTAAGAAAGAACGAAAGGAAGGAAGGAAGGAAGGAAGGAAGGAAGGAAGAAAGAAAGAAAGAAAGAAAGAAAGAAAGAAAGAAAGAAAGAAAGAAAGAAAGAAAGAAAGAAAGAAAGAAAGAAAGAAAGAAAGAAAGAAAACTCTTCATATCACAGTCTTCATATTTGGCATGGAAAGAACTTAAGAGTCAGAAAATCTAAATGTGACAGCAAAACTGTCCGATTTCACATCCTAAATATTGAACTTTTAAAGAAAAAGTGATTGCTTCTTGGGACTAGAGAATCTATTTCTACTGGGAAACACAAGATTATCCATGAGAACAAACAAAAGAAACAACAGAGTCCATTCTACTCTCTGGGAGCCTATTCAGTTCATGGATCTTTTCTAGGTGAAACTAAATGATAGTTTAAACCTTTCAGCATTAGAGTTTTTCACATGTTTTTAGAAGTGCTTTATCAAGCTCTGAAAGGTTTCTATTTTTCATAGCACATTATTATTTTTTATCTATGTATCTAAGGTTTGGTTTAAGAATAGTTGTTAGAAAGTAATTTTCAGTTTTTATTGTGAAAGCACGTCTGTCTGGCTTGTTAGTCGAGCAAGCAGTAAAAAGCACAAGCAACATTAAGTAGTGAATTCAGTTCATGAATATCAGAATGGCTAGCATAGCCTACTTTCCCTTTTAGAAGCAAATCACATTCATACTCTGAATTCTGAGGAAAAAATGAAAGCTAGTATTTATTGTGAAAATAGACTGGGATGGGAAAGATAATAGGAAGCACAGTTCCAGCTAACAAAACGGAGTAGCAAGAGAAGTGTTGGCTGCTGCTCCACTCCTCTTTCAAAAACAAAGGCAAGAGTCTTCTTTCCTCTTCCAGATGAGATCAAGAATGTAGGTTGAAAAGAAAGGAAGTCTCATTAGCAACTCTTAAGAATATCATTCCAGGTTGAAGGAAGGTCCACCATAGCTCAGAGAAGGCATAAGGTAGTTGAGAAAACTTGAGGAGGCCCTTTTCTCTCTATCTTCTCAATCCCTTGCAAGCCTATATCATTCTCATCAATGTAACCTGAATTGCACACAGTAAGGATGAAATGCTTGGAATTAATGAATATCCAAGAGCCATAATCCAGTGGGAACTCCCCAGGTTGAATAATGAGCCGTGGATCCTTCAACCTGGCAGGAGGTAGAGCAGTTGTCTTATATCCATGCCATTCCCATGTCACTTCTTCAAAGAGGAAAAGTGTCCTGTTGAACCACGGAAATTATGGGGATTCCTTGCAACTCACAGAGTTGCATGGGTAATGACTTCCTTTGGAGGCTGCCTCCATAAAGAGTGCATGAAGTCCACTTCTTGTGTGACATCTACTCTCACTCTGAGATGTCTTCTGTCTCCTTTTTCTGCCCTTGTTAAGAATGTACCTTTCCCAAGTTACTTATAAATAATGGGGGACATTGTGGTGGGAAATATATTTATTCCTAAAGGATCACATCAGTGCATTTAATGCAAGTGTGTGTCAGCAATTCTGCAGCACAGAACTGTTATGGCATAAAGTAATAGCCAGAAACCCAACTGAGTTTCATGACATTCTAGGCAATAGATGATAATAACTTAGCAAGTGAATGCCAACCCTTTTCAATGGGGCTGTTAATATTATACTACAACGTCTTTCCTTTTGTGACTCCTTAAACCCTTATGAAGATCAGACAAAGCTAAGTCTGAATCATAATAGACAGCTTGTGATTAAACACAGATTTTCCTATCTTGGCCTGGTATGTGATATTTTGATCTGTCGTATAATAGCTTTTCAAATAATTTGGATGGGATATATTATTATTCAGATTTTTCCACAGAAATTTCTGTATTATTATAATGAAGTTTGATCAGCAGTTCTACACCATGTGACTCAAGGTCACATTGTCCTAACTACCTAGCTCCATGGGCACTATATCATCAACAGCACAGGTGTACCCAGATACACATATGAATGGCAAAATGTTAAACTGAGGGATACCAGTTGCAATGGCATGGCATTTATTTATTCTTTATTAATCCAGCAAAATATAGTAAGATGATGATATAATTAATACTGTGCACGAGTGGAGTCTATAATGCTTCAAAATCCCGTCCATGAAAAATAATAGTTTGAGATACAGAAAGGGCTAAAAATAAACTCTTGTAGTTGTGGTTTTAAAGAAAATGTAATATGGCCAAGCTGTGGAAAATTGCACACACGTGCTCCAAGAGTTGACCGCGGAAGACATTCGCGAGTGTTAGGCTGCAGGCTGTTCAAAGTTGGAGAGCCCTGCTATACAGTATAAGAGTGGCCCCCAGAGTGCTGTTTATATCTAAGTCCATAGTGCTTAAAGCATTCTCTATGTGGTTTACAATGTAATTATGTAGGCTACACATGGCACCCCCTGCAAGCTGGGTACTAATATTACCAACCTTGGAAGGGTAGAAGGCTAAACGAACCTTGAGCCAGCTATCTGGGATTGAACCCAGGACATGAGCATAGTTTTCGCTCCAGTGTGTGTGTGTGTGTGTGTGTTGTGTCATTACAGTCGTGATTGACTCTTTGTGACCCCATGTCCATGGAGTTTTCTTGGCAGGAATACTGGAGTGGCTTGCCAGTTCCTACTCCAGGCACCCACAGCGCCTGGTATTCCCTACAACAGCTTAACCACAGCACCACAAAGCTCCCTAAAAATTCCTAGAAGCAAATGGTCATCATAAGTTAGAATTGACTTGACATAATTACTGTTATTAGTTGCTGTTTGAGAATTGCCTAAGCATAATTTCTTTGAGATTCCATAAAAAATTGTAACATAGGCCCTCTTTGCCCTTGTCTCTTCCTAAATGGCCTTGTCTGCTGTAGGGGGAAATGGAATATTGATTGGTTCCTTTAGCTTTTTTTTTTTAAAAAATAACCCTCCTGTTTCTGGCTGCCTGCTATATATTTAGAGATAAGCTTCACAATTTGGTATGATTACATCATATAGAAGATCAAATGTCTTTTAGACATTGTTCCCATCCTGAGGATCCAACAACAGTTCTTCTGTGTACTTACCTCCTTTAATGATATACCTGTATGCACACTACACTAACGGGATGGTATAATAAATAAATAAATAAATAAATAAATAAATAAATAAATAAATAAATTTATAAAAAAAAATATTCTACCAATATGAACAGTTTGGGCCTTGACATTAAGGCAAAAAGGTAAGCCATGCCAGCTCATAGCACTTATCAAATCTGGTTCTGTTTGCAGGTAGAAATCCTGTTATCGCAGCAGAAATCACATGGGATAAGTAATCCAGTAGAGTAAATAAATTTGGAAAAAAAAAACACAAAGAGAGTGTGTGTGTGTGTGTGTGTGTGTGTGTGTGTGTGTGTGTGTGTGTGTGTGTGTGTGTGTGTGTGTGTGTGTGTGTGTGTGTGTACAGTGGTACCTCTTAAGACAAATGCCTCATAATCATAACACAAAAAAACTTGTAGGAAGAAAAAAATTCTGGGAATGGGCATGCTTCATATGACAAAAAATTCCCTATGGGATGCTTCACAAGACAATAAACCATTCTGCATGTACCCAGGAAAAAAATAACCCAGGTTATTTTTGTCTTTATTTTAGCCTCCAGAATGGATTAATAATACATTCCCAATAAATTCATATGGGAAATTATGCTTAATAAGACAAAATTTTTCATAAAACAAAGTAACCCATAGCCTCCAGAACGCATTAATCAGTTTTCAATGCATTCCTATGGAAAATCGTGTTCTGTAAGACAACCTTTTCTTAAAACAAATTGACCCGTAGATTTCACTTTGCTATTCAGGATAAAAGAGTCTTTGTTTTTGTCCTGAGCCAGTGAACCTTTGTGCCAGCTGTAAATAGGTGGAAGTGGGCACTCAGGTGGTTTTAAAGCCACCTCAGACACAAAAGCCAAAATTCCTCCTCTAACATGAGTCTCACTGAGATTTGTTATGCTGGCTGGTGAGTTGTGGAAAGCGACATTAAGAGTAGTCACAAAATTTATCATGCTCTGTGACTTTCTGAATATCACTGTGAACATCCTCAAGCCCTCCATGAATTTGGTGGAGAGAGTCAAAGAGTCTCCTCAAGTATGTCATCCTGGCATGGGAGAGCAGTTTCTGTGGCAAACAGGCAATGTTTATTGCCTTCAGTCTTTGACTTCTGCATCTCTGGGGAATGCCCTGGTCTTTCTGGGCCCTGTATAGCAGTTCTGTTCATCCTTTCCCTTATTCCACTCAGTTGGGTGCCTCAAGTCATAACTCATATTTAAATTTAGACCCTCTTCTAGTCCAATTTTGCTCCCTGGGTCCCAGCACCTGACTGCTGGCCACCCCGCAGGGCCTACTTTAGGCACTTCAATCCCTTAAATTGTCACTATCACAGTGGTGGAGGTGGGTTGGTCTGGTCAAAGGGGTAGGGGGCTTACTGATACTGATGCTTTTCCTGGACATTTTGGTTTCACTTTCTTTCCCCCTGCCAACCATGTCCTTAGTAGCCACAGAGGTTGCAATTTCTGCTCCCATTTGTGGCAGATACTCTCTCTAAGGCTTTCTTTTTCCCCAAGGCGCAGTCTGCTAGCAAAAGAGGTATGAACTTGTAAGTCATTCTCACCAGCTCTGGGAAGGTAAGATCCTCAATGTCTCCTCCTGCAAACTGGATCCCATAGGGTCTGTGGAGGATGTTCTGTCGAACCCTTGCTCTAGATCACTGGTGGCACTCTCACACTTACCATATCAAAATGTCCCATCCATGCTTCCCTTTATATCAGTGAGGTTTCCTCATTCCTTCTCTCCCCTTCTTCATTTCTCAGTGCATCCTGTGCAGGAAAATTGCCATTCTACAGTCTACCCTGGAACTGGACCATTTCTGTTGGTATATCTTCTGCCCATATAAGATGAATCTTGTGCAGGAAAGATGCCATTCTTCATAGGAGTGGTAATGATCCTTTGCAGCATGGAATTCCTTCCATCACACACACACACACACACACACACACACACACACACACACACACACACACACACACACACACACACACACACACACACACACACACACACACACACACACAGTTTTGTAGATATTTCTAATCTTGCACAGATAGGTTTTGCTGTGAAGAGCAGGGAGTCCCCCTGGCCCGTGACACAGTGGTGAAATGCCTGTAATGCAGGTAAAAGTGTGCTGTCAACCTGGGGTTCAACCTCATGGTTGACTCCGCCTTCCATCCTTCTGAGGTTAGTAAAATAAGTACCCAGTAGAGATGGGCACAAATAGAAAAAATGGTGTTTCGTTTGTCGTTTGGAGGGTCCGTTTTGTTTCGTTTCCATTTTTCGTGAATTTTTACAAAAAAATCATTTTCATTTTCATTTGTTTTGTTACCATTTCATTACCACTTATTTCATTTTTTTTTTTTTTAGCATTTAAAGCAGTTCACTGTATTGCAGAAACGGAAACACAACGGATGACAAAATTTCTGGTGTTTCTGTTCGTTTCGTTTCATTTTGAAGACAAAATTTGTTTGTCGTTTTGTTCCGTAATGAAATGAAAAAAGAAAAACGGAAATGAAAAATTGTTCATTTTGTGCCCATCTCTAGTACCCAGTTTGCTGTGGGGGGATGACAATGTGTCACCTGCATACTGTTATTAAATTGTAAACCACCCTGAGACTACTTGAAGTGGTATGGGGAGATATATAAGCTTTGCTTTGCTTTTTGCCTTAAATTTGTCTGCATGAGCAAGAAGTGGTGAGGTTCCCATCCCTAGAGGGGCAAGCATGCCTGTTTCCTGAGATTCTAGCCAATGCCATGAAAGATGACAACTATATACTGCAGATATTGCTATCCAACACTGAGATGGAACTACTCACAACCACCCCACTCAGCCAAATGATCTTTTAATGGCACATCTGTGGAAATATTGCCCGTTACAACTTTAACAGCCCCTTGCTTTTCTGCAATACTCTGAGACAGGACTAAAAACACATCCATCTTTATATGCAAAAATTGTTAGTTTTATGCTTCTGTCCATTTGATATGATGGTCATTGAGAGAAGGTAGTAAGTTATCTAGGAAACACACTGCTCATAAAATAAGCCCTACTATGGGAAGACTGGTTTGCTAGTTGTTCCCTGTGGGATTTCTCTGAAAGAAGAACTCTCATGGCTAGCCAACAAGCAATTTTTCCCTTCTAATTTCACTTCCCTGCTTGCAGAGAAGAGATGGGAATAAATCTGGGAAGAAGAGACACAAGTCATCTATTCTGCACTTTGATTATGGCTATCATTAGTATTGTAAACGAAGACCAGGCACAAATACAACCTTGTAAGTTACAAAAACCCTGGTATAAAACAGGATTATGTTGCTAGCGTATATTGGGCTTAGTGGTATCAAACTGGCAAAGTGAGTGGTTTAAGTAAATGTGTGATAAGAGGACAAAGGCATACTAAATAAACACAGCAATAAATGAATGGAGAAGGAGACAAAACAAGCAAAACAAGTAAAAGAAACTCGCATGTCCCTTGTGGGAATTGTAATATTACTATAAGAACGCTAACAAAGGAATGAAGCTTATAAAGAAGAAATATATACTGAAGCAGCTCTACAGCTCAGCAGTGAACTGCACAGTTTGAAACCCAAATAAAGTTTGAAACATTTGTTTACTTGCTTGCTTACTGCTTCTCCTTAAAGAGTTATAAGTAACTAGCAAACATTAGAAAAGAAAGTGGCAGTAGTTTTCTTTTCTTTTATAATACCAAAAAAGGAAAAAAAGGAAGAAGGGGTGTGGCATTTGACTGATGAAAAAAAGAAGCATTCATAGACTGTATTCTCTCCAAATTTCTGCCAGGGCTGAGCAAATATCCTGCCCTGTGCGTACAGTTTTCCGGCTGCAACCGGAATCAATTGAGCTGCAATATGAACTGTGGGTGCATGGCAGCAATCAAGCACTTTACACCACTGCACAGCTCACAGGGAACAGTGTACGCAGGGCTGGTTCTTGGATTTTTTGCACCCTAGGCAAGACTAACTACTTGCACTCCCCAACCATTTCCCCCTCAGGTCTATTCTGTGCAACTCTGAGTTCAGTTCTGCGCTCCTCTGAGGTCAGTTTTGTGCTCCTTTCACATCTGTGCTCTTGGCGGTCAAATAGTTTGCCTAGAGATCGCTCTGGCCCTGAGTGTAAGCACAGATGTTGATTCTGTTCCATAAGGACTGTGTGTGTGCAGTATGAATCCTGCAGACAGAGAAGTCGTGGAGGGCGAACCATCTTTCAGAAGTCAGGACATGAGACTGCTTCACATGGAAGGGCTATGGGTACCAAGAGGTCTTTTATGCCCTTCTTCCAGTCCATGCCAGAGTAAGAGCACACAGATTGGCTTCTGACCTGCCCTTTGCCATTTTGGAGACACATCCAACCTGCTCCTTCTCTGAGCCCACAGTGACTTGTGTGCATTTGTGGTTTTCCATGAAAGATGCTATTCCTGAGTGAGGTCAAATATTCATGACAAGACCAGATCCTAGACTTAGTGGTGTAAGCAGAACAAGACATCTTCTGGCCAAGGCAGCAGCTGTTTCCAGTACTCAGAGCACTGTTTCATACTTCCCTTTATTTTTCCGACCAACAGGAAAAAGCCCCAATCTCACTATTAAGTAGAGAAGCTTCCTGGGGCAACTACAGGGATGGAAGGCAGTAATATTAAAAAGGAGTTGAATATGAACCTCTATGATTCCTTCTTTAAAAGGAAATGCTGTTCTCTACGCTGTACATCCTTTCTCTCTTTCCTTTGGACAGGAAATTAGTGATGCTGCAGCCACAGGAAAGACTTTGATGATTTAATCCATGAGTTTGCCACAGAAAAGGCAAGAAATTCCTTTCTAAGATAAGCAGCACATTCTTCTCTATTGCTGCCAATTCAGTGCACCCCCCCATTTTTCTTTCCTGCCCTCCTATTCTAATTGCAACACATAAGCACTGCATTCAGCACAAATAATCTGTGAGATGTGTTGCTCCACCCTTTTAATGCCTCTTGGCTCTTTGCCCTACAGTTGTCCTGGAAATGTGCAAATACCTTGGATTTACTCTGTATTTATGTATTTGTAAGGAAATGAGGAGTGGGACTATAATAAAAAATTACTGTAAACTATATTTCACATTTCAACTCTGCCATTTCCTACTTCCTCATATCCAACCCGACTTCTTGCTAACAGAAACTAAACTGAAACAAAAGTAAATTGCTCCATAACTCTATTTTAACTGTTTCCCTCTCTGTTCCAGCGGTGAGGAATTTAATTCTAAAGTGGATTCCCAATAGAGGATTGAGCTAGATGTCCATTGAAGTCCCTTCCAACCCTATAGAGAGTTGCAATGGTTCCCC
This sequence comes from Phrynocephalus forsythii, assembly GCA_029282475.1. Lineage (NCBI taxonomy): Eukaryota > Metazoa > Chordata > Lepidosauria > Squamata > Agamidae > Phrynocephalus > Phrynocephalus forsythii. The sequence goes on from JAPFRF010000010.1 coordinate 38,814,110, forward strand.
ACCCATTCTCAGTTCATATTCCACAGTCCCACTATATTGCAGGACCACAGTATATGAAAAAAGGCCCCTGGGGTAAGGAGGGAAGGCCTGTTCCAGGCCTTCTGTGCTTACCCCAGGACTGGTGCTTCCCCGAACGGTCCTGCGAGGGCCTTCTTGGAGGCCTGAAAATGGCTTCCCTGTGAACGGGAAGTCACTCACTTCCAGTTCACAGGAGGCCCTTTGGGGGCCTCCGGAAGGACCGGGAAGGCCCTAGCAGGCCCATTTGAGGCAGCACCAAGCTGGGGGTAAGTACAAGGGCCCCTGGGCTCAACCTGACCTGCACCAACATATCGTGGATTTTCAATTATTGTGGGTCTGGTCTGGTCGGGTCCCTAACCCCTGCGGATAGGCAGGGAGTCACTGTATTGGGATCAGGAAAAGATCCATTTGTGGAGACTAAGACATAAGGAATGTTGTATTGCACAGGGAGAAGCAGCAACTGCACCTATGGCATCAATACTTTCTCTCTAGTCTGACTATGAATATGGATTGATGACAATCATTTGGGGGTTATTTTTATATTTTTAATTTTTGAAAAACAATCTTAATGCTGGTGTACTTGCTTTCTAAACTGGCATTCCAAACTTGAGTATATGTCAGTACTAGACATGGGCACAACTCAGCGAAATCCTCATTTCCGTTTCCGTTCCTCGTTTCCGTTACGTAACGAAACAAAGAATGACAATTACTCCGCCAGAACTCAAACTCGAACCAACGAAAGAAAAATTGGGTCTGATTTGTCATTGTCGTTCCTGGCAGCATCGCAGTGATCACGCGATGCCAAGCGGCACAGGAAAAAAGTTTTAAAAATTAAAAAAAACCCGATTCCCGGCCAAAAAAACAGGAGAAAATATGCTTGCCTGAGGGCACCTACCAGAGGGGTGGTTTCTGTGGGGGGGTCCCCGGCCTCCCCCCTCCTCTCCTGGGCTGGGCATCCTCGTCGTCTCGCCAACTCGCCAAGCGGCGCGGCACAGAAAAAAAGTTCTAAAATAAAAAAACCCGATTCCTGGCCAAAAAAAGCAGGCGAAAATATGCCTGCCTGAGTGAGGGCACCTACCAGAGGGGTGGTTTCTGGGGGGGGCCCCCTCCCCCTCCTCTCCTGGGCTGTGCATCCTCATTGTCTCGCCAACTCGCCAAGCGGCGCGACACAGAAAAAAGTAAAAAAAAAAACGATTCCCGGCCAAAAAAGCAGGCGAAAATATGCCTGCCTGAGTGAGGGCACCTACCAGAGGGGTGGTTTCTGGGGGGGTCTCCGGCCTCCCCCCTCTCCTGTCCTGGGCTACTCTGGTGGGAGGCATCCTCGTCGTCTCGCCAACTCGCTCGCAATGCCATGCGGTGCGGTCGGGGGATCCAAAATGGGGCGACCGCAATATTTATTTTGAAATCGTGGTCCAAAAACACACCAAAGCACCACAGAAACATGTGAAAATAGATATTTTAAAACTGCCTGAATTTTTTCAGTAGCAGCAGTGGGTTTTTCTTGCAACAAAACATCTCCATTGATTTTATTTTATTTTATTTTATTTTTATTTTTTTACACCTGCGCAATGATGGGCTGGCCATGGCAGTGGACCATGCAAATTTTTGGAGCCATTCCACCATGCATGGCCACTTGGCCAGGTTTTGACCGAGACTTTTGGGATGTGCCAGTCGGGCATAAAAAGCCCACTAACCCTAGCTCGAACCCTAACCCTAACCCTAACCCTAACCCATACGCCAGTACACTGTCCTTCTTAGTGGGTCACAGAGGCACCCAGAGGTGCACCCCACTAACTCACCCTAATCTTACCCGTAACCCTAAGCCTAGCCCTTGCGCTAACCCTAACCCTAAGCCAGATCTGTGTACTCGCATTGCACTACAGCAAGTACACTTCCCTTCTTAGTGAGCCAGAGGGCGCCCATAGGGGTCCTCTCTCACTTTGTTCCTCCCCAGCCCAAGTGCACCATATGGCAGCAGGCAGTGAGTCACAGAGGCACCCGAAAGAGAGGTGCCTCTGCCTGCCACTGCAACTTGGTATGCATATCCAATTGGCTATGCATGCCATTTTGTAGAGGAGGCACCCTCCCCAGAGGGTGCCTCCAGGAGCCCGCTTTCCCTTCATAGCGGGCCAGAGGAGGCACCCACCCCAGAGAGGTGCCTCCAGGAGCCCACTACCCCCCCAAAATCAGTACTAATGACAGACAAAACAACAACAAACAAAATGACAAATTTTTGAAAAATTTCGCAACAAACGGAAACGAGCCGAAACGGGCTGGCTCCGACATACACAACAACTCAAAACGTATTTTTTTCCTGGTCGTGCCCATCTCTAGTCAGTACACTGTATAAATATCTCCCATTGAGGAAAAACCCCAGGTTCCACAGGGCAACATAGATGATGATGGTCACTTTAGAAATGCTAAGTATATCACAACACTTTCTAAATGTTTTCAAAGGTACATTAAGAGAGGAAAAGGGCAACTTTGCAGTTGGGTATATTTCTCAAAGTGTGCACTTTCTTTGGCTCTCGTTTTAAATTATGCAAACGTGATTTTAGGTGCTTGAAACTCTTTAGATTAGTCACAAGTGGTAAATGAGATCTTCTTAGATATGCATTTCAAAATAGTGCATATCTAAAATTACAAGATCCACAATTCAAAGGCTTATCATTATCATGTACAGTACTGTCAAGTCAATTCTGATGTATAGTGACCCTTTAGAGGATTTTCCAGATAGAGAATACTAAGAAGTGGTTTACTATTCCCTTCTTATGGGCAAGCTCAACGACTGTGCAGCTCTACTCACAGGAGGCACAGTGGGATATCAATCTCCCAGCCTATGGCTTCCCAGACAGATACTTTAACCACTAAGATACCCAACCAGTCCAAATGCTTATACTATACAAAAAAGTTGTCATTGGAATGCAGAGAACATCACACTTTGGCTCTAGGCAGGCAGATGCACACTAAAAAGCTGTTCTTATGTGCCCTCACATCACATAGAATCATAGAGTTGGAAGAGACCTCAAGGGCCATCTAGTCCAACCCCCTGCCATGCAGGAACCCACATCACAGGACTCCCGACACATGGCCATCCAGCTTCTGCTTAAAAACCTCCAAAGAAGGAGACTCCACCACCTTCCATGGCAGCATATTTCATTGCAGAACAGCTCTAACTGTCATGAAATTCTTTTTAAGGTGAGATAATTACTAAGGACTGGTGTTAGCTGTGAAATCCCATACCATGTGATTTTTCATGATCAATTCTGATTCAAACACAGGTGTCCTGAAACCTAATCCATTGCTCTGTCCACCATACCACACTGGGCACCCTCGAAGTCTACAAATGTTAAAGGGAGTGACGATCACAGTTAGAAATAGCAGTGTGTGAAAATATCCACTGAAGGAATAAGAGGGGACAATAACAGAGAAATGCTATTTGACTGTTTGCATGCCAGAATGCATATACATAGAGTTCAACCTCAACACTGTTTCCAAGTGAATCCCACCAATATTTTGCTATTTGCTGCCAAGCAACAGATAAGGATCTCCATCTTTGTCCATCAGCTTTCAATTTTCATCTCTGTTATCAAACTTTAAAGCAGGGGTGGCAAACCTTCATCACTCCAGATGTTTTGGACCACAACTCCCACAGTCCTTTATCACTGGCAGTATAAACTTGGAATTCTGGGAGTTGCAATTTAAAAACATCTGGATCCCTGCTTTAAAGCTACATCTTACTCAAAGGCATGTATATTTTTATTATATAGTTGTGACAAGGTTTTTAGAACTTCATTGGGATGGCAGTTGTTTGTATGAAGCCAAAACTCATTCACTCCAGTCTAAAGCTTTGTGTTCTTTGTGTAATTGACCGTTAGGCTTCCTGACCTCCTTTAAAGAAATGCTTAGGGCTGTGCACCATTCCCTCAACTTTGTTCAGAGGCAATTCATTTTGGAGTTGTCTGTGCCTTATACAGCTCTGTTCTCCTAAGATTATTTTATGTGATCTAATTTGATTTTTCCCCTAGATATGAACTGATTTATAAATGTGGATCACCAGCCAACTATAACCTTTTTGATTTTGCAGTGATGAAAATGATAACTAGAGATATGATAAGAGTCTGTGGAGACAGAAAAAAGCTGATGAATTTCAGATAATTATTTTTCAGGGTTTGAATTGGGTTAGGGATTATATATGTATTCATTAATGCCCATGGCAACAAAATAAGCCAAGACTTAACATTTTTTCAAATAATAAGTTACTTGGAAATGTTTTTCCACAACTGTAGCTTGAAAAGAGGTGATTTTGTTCCTTTTATGGTATGGCTACAACTATGAAAATTATCAATCCAGTATTAGTGTTCAGCCTCAGTAAGTAGCAGACAAGGAATATCAGGGGGTCCAGTTACTGGTTTGTTTGGAATCTCATGGTGCTGCTTTGCATTCTGTTGGGGGTCCAGAAGTTGAGTCATGGCAACTGGACTTCTTTTCTTGTCAGAGTGAAACATTTTGCTACTCATCCAAGTAGCTTCTTCAGTCTGAGGAAGGTTGTAGACCTTCAATATATATATTATGCGGGTTTCACTTCACCCTGGCCTGAATAGGCTCATTAGACAGACAATGGCCAAGTGTGTGACACATGAAATGCACTCACCAGGATGACTGGGAAGCTTCACAGACATTCTGTTGGGGGTGCTGACCAATGATGAGACGACAGAAGGAGAGTGTGTGTTGTACCACCACGAATTATCATACCTGTTTTTGAGGCAAAGAATTGCCTTTTGAATCTTTCTGACTGTAATGGTAACTAACCAGAGATAGGCAAGAACCAAATTACAAACCAGAAAAGCTGACAAGCCAATCTGGTTTGTGGTTTGTTTCATTACCTTGTTCAGGCATTCTTGTTTGCAAAACCCCTGGGGTTTTTTTTCTGTTTTGAAGTGTCATTTTGCTTCAGCAAAACAGGATGGCCTATCTGTCCCCCTTCCTGCTGCACCCATTGCTTCTGCCCACATGGTTCTGCCACCTCCACCACCAAAAGCTGACAGCTGCACATGCTCCTGCCTAACAGATTCCTGGGAATCTCAGCCTGCTGCCTCTGAGTATGATAGGCTTGTGCAAGTGCAGAGGCAGCAGGCTGGGCTTCCATGCCAAGAGTCTGTTACTACCTCTAAAGATGGTGCTGGCAGAAGGTACCGGGTAGACCCTCCACTCCCAGCAGTAACCTGGAAAGCAATGTGTAAACCCGTTTCTTTTTGAGGGGGTTTCCATTTGTTCATGGTTTCTGAGTAGCTATGAACTACCAGGAACCAGCAGTTTTCTGATTCATGACAGTCTCTATATTATAGTATTTGTCCCCATTTATGTTGACAGTAACCAAGAGAGATAAGGTCAGGCTGAGACAAAGTGAATGGCCAAATGATGGGTTGGGTTAGTGAGAAATATAATACAAAGCCCAAGCCTCTGTCCTCTTGTCACTAGAGATGGGCACAAAATGATATTTTTTGTTCCATTATTCATTTTATTTTGTTATGTAACAAAACGAATAATGAACCTGGCGATGAAATTGGAATAAACCGAACAGAACCAAGAAAATTAGGTTCGTTACATTTCGTTTTCATTAATTGAGCTGTTTTAAATGTTAAAAAATGTCCTGAATATCCGTAAAAACCCAGCAATAATTATTTATTCTGCCTGATAATACCTACCAGGGGGGGTCCTTAAAATGTGCCTTTATGTCTTTTCTCAGATTGCTGTATTTTTTTTTCCTTTAAGGGGAGTTAGAGGACATCGACCCAAAATGGCTGCCAGATGCCTAATATTGATTTCTTGGGTATTATTTTTTTTCAGTTCTTTTTTTTTAATATTTATTTTCTGGGTAAGGGACATTACAAGGAACAAATTAGGAATTAGGTATGTTGGGAAAGGGGTTAAAAAGAAAGGGTATGGGTAAGGGAAAATGAGGGGGTGCAGGTTTGGCAAGGCACATTACACTTCTTCAGTTTCATATTTCATAGTTATACATATCAATTAGGACTTATATACAATAGCCAGTATCTACAAACAAAAGTTTCTGGCTGTTGATGTGTTTCAAATACCAACTTAATTATCTTTTTTTCTTTAACCACAAATAAAACTTCCCCCAACTTTCCTGATGTTTCTGTTTCCGTGGTGCTCCTAACCATTCCGACAGTTTGTCCATTTCTGCTGTTTCAAGGATTTTTGCTATCAACGCTTGTTCGTCTGGGATTACTGGTTCTTTCCAGTGTTTTGCATAAATAACTCTTGCTGCTGTTACAATGTGTGTGGCTAAATACATATTTTTGATCATATGTTACCTCAGTATCTATAATATTTAACAAGAATAGTTCTGGTGTATGTTTTAACCTAACCTCCCACAGTATGTCTAGTAAGTTCTTAACCATATTCCAGAATAGTTTGGCTTTTTTACAAGTCCACCACATATGGTAGAAAGAGCCGATTTCTTGCTCGCACTTCCAGCACATGGGTGAACAGTTGTACATCTTGGATAATCTATGAGGACTAAGATGCCATCTGTAAAACATTTTATAACAATTCTCTTTATATGAGGTGGATTTGAACATCTTAATCGTTTGCCATAACATATACCATTTATCTAAGTGGATGGAGTGCCCACAGTTTTCCGCCCATCTTATCATACATTCTTTAACCTGTGAGTCACTTGTTCTTTCAAGTAACAGCATATTATAAAACTTACTCAACAGTTTCTTCTCACCTGCTGACAGTATTTTATCAAAGACATTATCATTTACCATAAATCCACTTTCCTTCTGCACTAGTTTATAATGCGAGTATATTTGTTGATAAGTCCACCAGTCTATGTTTACCCCTTCAAGGGATAACTGATTTGGAGGTTTAAGAGTCTGGTCCTCATACAGAAGTTGTTTGTATGTTAAAGTGTTACTAAATACCTTTGAGCCTGGTCCTCTAATTGCTTCCATTGGAGATAACCATTTAGGAGCCTTGGGGTAAAATAAGTCTTTAACAGACAACCAATTTTTGATTAGGGCATTCCGTATCCAATGTCTTTTAAACAGGGATGGAATATTACCTCTATACCATAAGTAATGGTGCCACCCTTTGTCTAGATCGTGACCTTCCAAGCCTAAATTTCTTTCGTTTGTCATAGAAATCCAATCACGTATCCATGTCAGTGCTGCTGCTCTATAGTACAGGAACAAATTAGGCAATGCAAAACCCCCAGAAGTAGTCCTGTCTTGCAGATAAGCATTTTTAATTCTAGCTTTTTTTTTTTTTGCCAAATGAATATACGAATATGCTTCTCTAAGTCGGACAAGATCTTAAAATTGGATAACACGGGTAAGCATTGAAATAAGAAGAGCAGCTTTGGTAAAACGGACATCTTGATAACCGCTATCCTACCCATTAGTGACAACTGGAGTTTGGCCCAGGTAGCAAGATCTACCTTTACAGATTTGATCAGAGGGATATAATTGTTATCAATGAGGGTAGAACATTTATTGGATACCGTTATGCCTAAATATTTCGCCTTATTCACATGCATGAATCCTGATAGGTCCACTAATTCTTGAATATTAGTCACAGAAATATTTTTGGTCGACATTACAGTTTTTGTTTTGTTAATCAAAAAGCCAGATATTTCTGAATATTCCTTTAGGGTTCTTAGAAGTTCTGGCATGGATCGTGTAGGGTCTTCCAAAATTAATAATAAATCATCAGCAAAAGCTTGTATTTTATAGATTTCCCCCCGATTATTCAAACCTTGTATCGATGCTGAGTTTCTAATTACATGCAGTAAAATCTCTAAGGATAAAATAAAAAGCAACGGTGAAAGGGGGCATCCTTGCCTTGTGCCCTTCTGTATAAGAATCTTGTCAGAAGAGAACCCATTCACAATAATCTTGGCATTCTGAGTAGTGTATATCTGTTCTACCGCTCTAAGCATTCTGTGACCACATTGTAAGTAGTCCATTTGAGATTTCAATAGGGACCAAGATACATTATCGAAGGCTTTTTCAGCATCCAAAAAGATAAAGGCTGCCTGCTTTGGGGAGTGTATTTCGTAATATTCTAAGGAGTTAAGTAAGGTTCTAATGTTTGACTGGAGATATCGATTTGGCAAGAATCCTCTCTGATCTGGGTGAATTAGCGTGGTAAGAATTTTCCGCCATCTAGTAGCCAAGATAGAAGCAAAGATTTTATAATCCCCATTTAGAAGGGCTATAGGCCTATAATTCTCTATAGCCTCTTTTGGTTTTCCGTCCTTGGGGATCAAAACTATGTTGGCAGATTTCCATGTATCTGGAATATCTTCTCCTTCCAGAATTGAATTGAAAAGATGAAGTAATCTTGGGGCTAAAATATTTAAAAATTTCTGATAGTATTGAGCTGGCAAAGCGTCCGGGCCAGGTGTTCTATTGGGTTTTTGTCTTTGAATTGCATCAACCCCCTCTGTTAAGGAAATTGTGGCATTAGTTAAATTTCTTTGGTCTTCATTAAGTTGTGGGAAGTTATGTTTCTCTAAATAATTATATATTAAGTTGGGGTCTATCTGTTTTTCTTTAAATAGGGTTTGGTAATATGCTTCAACTATTTTCATAATTGAAGCTTGGTCAGTTTGGTTAAATCCCTGACTATCTTTTAAATTTATAATTGTTCTTTGGGTTTGCTGTTTCTTGAGTCTATAAGCCAACCATTTCCCTGGTTTGTTGGCATTTTCAAAATGGTTTAGCCTTGCTAGCCTGAGTTTGTGTGCAACGTCTGCAGATAGGATCAGATTCAATTGGTGTCTACCTTGTAATAACTCATTGAGATATTGTTTATTTCCAGGGTCTAATATCAGTTTATTCTCTAATTCTTCCATTTTACTCAAAATCTCTGCAGTCTTTGATTTCCTTTCTCTATTTTTCTTGGCCATGTATTGTATCACTGTGCCTCTGAAGTAAGCCTTAGAGGCATCCCAAATAGTTTTAAATTGCATACCCTCCGTAGAGTTTAACTCAAAGTATGTCTTTAAGTCCCTCTCTGCCTTACTAAGAAACATTTTGTCAGACCAGAGCGTGTGATTGATTTTCCAATGTCTAACCTTATTAATACCCTTTAAAGACCATAAAATGGGGTTATGATCAGAGCATGATGTTACCAATGTTTCAATGTCCTGCGTTTGGAGTAACAGATCTGTACTGGCCCAAATCATGTCTATTCGGGAGAAAGAGGTGTGGCGAGCTGAGTAAAATGTAAATCCATTGGTAATTGGATGTTTTCTCCTCAATATATCATGAATCTGCAGAATACTAGATAAATGTAAAAAGGATTTTGGTAAGGAAACTACCCCCCCCTTTTTGCCCCGGGTGGTGATTGTTTGTCCATATTTGGGTTGTTGACAGCATTGAAGTCTCCTAAAATGACTATTGGGGTATCTTCGTATTGTAGTAGTTCTTGCAGCAACTCTTCAAAAAAAAAGTTCTTGCAATTTTTTGTCATTTGGGCTGTATATACCCACAATCGTCATTTTCTTAGATTGAAGGGTTGCTTGGATAATAATCCATCTGCCTTCCACATCTTTCTTAATCAAACTTGGTTGCATTTCAGGTTTAACTTATATTACTACCCCGTTTTTCTTGGATTTCTGATTTGAGGAGGGAAAGGCAATTCCTAACTTCCGGTTTTCTAGGAGCTTCTCTTGCGTATTTATTATGTGCGTTTCTTGAAGACAGATTAAGTCACATTTCTGTTTTTGCAGGAGAGCTGAGATCCTGCTGTGTTTAATTGGCGAGTTCAAACCGTTCACATTCCAGGTTATTAATTTCTGAGACATTCTTACTTCCAGCATGACTTTTTGTCCCCTTTCGGCCTCAGTTGTCTCTTGGGTTTAGTGCCATCCTCCGCTGTTGGGTCTCGGGGATGCAAAGATCTGCCTTTCCCTTGTAATATCGATTGCTCTTTCGTTTCCCTGTTATGTTGAAAGTTATCCTCATCTTCTCCCTCGTCGTCTTCCTCCGCGGATGAGGGGGTATAACCTATTTTATCTGCGTTGACCTCAGCGAATCTGTAAGCTTTTTTCACAGAGTCAAGTTGAATGTTCTTCCCCTCCCAGCGGAAGAGCAAACCGACCGGAAAGGTCCACCTGTATGGTACATCGTTTTTTTTGCAACAATTTGGTTAGGAAAGTAAAATCTCCAGGGTAGATCTTTAAGTAGTCGAATTTTTGCGTCTTTGATCTTGATCTCCTGGCCTAGAGCTTTTTTCAAAAGCGAATCTCGGGTCTGTCTCCTCACCAATTTAACTATTATATCTGACGGTAGGGAGTTCTTCCTAGTATAAGGATTAGGCTGCCTACGAATGTAGTCTATCTCCTGCTGGATTTCTTCTGCTGAAATTCCCAGCAGCATTGCAAAACATTCTTCCACCATGGCATACAAGTTCTCTCTGTCTTCGAAGGGGACATTTTGAATTCTAATTATTTTGGCAGAGGTGTCTATTTCTTGGTTCAAGACAGTTTTGTCTATAATATGGAGATCTGACTCAAATTCATCTTGTCTGCATTCAAAGTCTGTCTGGACATCTTCTATAGCTTGAATTTTCTGTTCAAAGTGTAACAGTTTCTCATCGACTTTGGCCAGGCCCGCCTGCATTTCCTGCATTTCTTGTTTAAGATCTGCAAAGTTCTTAGCCTGGTCTGAGAGAAGCAGATTTTGACTGACTTCAAGGTTTTGCAGTAAGTCCATGATTTGAGCTTGCCCAGTTTGAGTCATGACTGCAGAAGAGGGCTGTAGAATAGTTGTTGAGGCAATAGATCCTTTCCCCCCCCCCAGGGTAGCTCATTTCAGTGAAGGGGGGGTTGATTGGCAGCAAGGGAAAATATGAAAATAGTAGGAAAAAAGAGAAATTAGAAAAAAAAGTACAAAAATAAAAGGATCCACTAGATGGCGCCCAAGTACTGGCTTGCAATGGCCACTGTAGCGAGACCGAGTTTTCTCTGATTACCCAGCGAAGAAGAGAGGGGGGTGAAGCTCGATCCCCCTCTTGTTTACAGATTTAATTCACAAGAGTTTGCCGTTGATTGCTCAGAAGTGAGAAAAGAGAAAACCAACAAAAAACAGTTCGCTTATAAATGAGCCTGGATTGTTATTCAAATTAAAAGAGTGAAGACTCACACTGAGAGGAGAATGGCTTGAAAATGCCGTCCGGCGTCTTTTCCCTTCCCCTTGCTTCGAAAAGAGGTGATTTCTGAGCATTTCTCCAAGAATAGGAGAGGAAAAAACACTCTCACCTTCTGCCTCGGAACAGCCTGAGATTCTGCTGATCTCAGGTGGCTGCAAACGCTGGCTGGCAGCCCGTGGGAAGGAGCTGTTGCCCAGGGTTGTACGGAGCTTCTCAACAACAAACTGAGCAACAGATTGCCATCTTGGTCCTCCGCTAAATACACTTTCTGTTGGTCCAGTTTACCTGGCATTATATTTAACAGGATAAATTCTGGTTTTAATTCCATAGAATTCCCAAAAATTTCTTCCAAAATCTGCCTTATTTTACTCCAAAATATTTGTGCTTTTTTACATAACCACCACATATGATAGAATGAGCCTTCTTTTTGTTTGCACTTCCAACATAGAGTTGATATATGGGCATTCATTTTAGCTAGCTTTGACGGCGTCATGTATCACCTATAAAACATTTTATATATATTCTCTTTAAATACAACTGATTTATATTAGTTTTCCATATTTTCCCATTGTTCCAATTCTATATTATAACCTAAATTTTGTGCCCATTTAACCATACATTCTTTCACTATTTCTGGTTGTGTATCAAAGTCTAGTAGAAAATTATATAATCGCTTAATATGTTTCTCTTTTGTCTCCAACAGAATTCTATCAAAGGGTGTGCTTTCTAGGTAGAACCCTCGCTGTTTATCTTTAGTGTGCCTAGAGTGAATCTGAGAACAGGCCCACCAGTCTAGTTCAATTCCTTGCTCAGCCATTTCTTGTTGGCTTTTTAGATTTCCATCTGGATTCAAAATCCCGTTGTAGCACACAATTTTTTTATTTTCTCTCAAAATTGGCATAGCGAATGCTTCTGTTGGAGTCACCCAATGTGGAATTTTTATGTACATTTGCTTTTTTTATTTTCTTCCATACCCAAAGTAGTGCTCTTCTTAGTATATGATTGTTGAATTGTTTAAAATCTTCTATTCTGTCATACCATACAAAGGCATGCCATCCCCATTTCAGATCGTGTCCTTCCAGCCTCAAGAGTCTTGTATTGCTCAATTCTATCAATTCCTTGATCCATACTAAGGAGGAGGCTCTGTAGTAAAGAAGCCAATTTGGGAGCCCCATTCCTCCTCTTGATTTAACATCTTGCAGAGATTTTATTTTTATTCTTGCTTTTCCCCCCCTGCCAGATGAATTTAGAAATGCGTTTCTCCAGCTCTTTAAAGATTGTTTTAAGACAATTGGGATAGTTTGAAATAAAAATAATATTTTTGGGAGGATATTCATTTTAATCGTGGCAATTCTCCCTAGTAATCATAATTGTAAATTTTCCCATTTAACTAAGTCCTTTTTAATCTCATCAATCAGTTTCAAATAATTGTCCTTCAAAAGGGTGCTTGTCTTATTTGAGAAAGTTATGCCAAGATATTTTATCTTCCTTCCTTCCTGAAAATTTGTAAGCTCTTAAATTTTCCTGATTTCTTGTTGTTGCATATTTTTGGTTAGAATTTTTGTTTTCTTATGATTTACTTTTAGACCTGCCATTTCTCCAAATTCTTTTAACTCCTTCAACAGAGGTTCTATTGACTCTTGTGGCTCCTCCAAGACTATGAGTAAGTCATCTGCAAAGGCCTGTATTTTGTATGATTCCCCTCTCAATTTAAGACCCTTAATTTTCTCAGAGCTTCTTATTTGCTGCATTAATATTTCAATCACTAACAAGAAGAGCAATGGTGACAATGGGCACCCTTGTCTTGTGCCTTTTAGTATCTGAATTTCTTGAGTGTAGTCTCTGTTTACTCTGATTTTAGCCTTTTGTTGGGAATAGATTGCCTTGATAGTCTCAACAAAGCTCCGTCCCGCTTCCATCATTTCTAGCTGTGTTATCATGAAATTCCAATTTACATTATCGAACGCTTTCTCCGCATCAATAAAAAACATTGCCATTTGCTTTTCGGGATGGGCCTCATAATATTCTAGAAAGTTAACAACATTTCTCACGTTTGATCTTAAGTATCTCTTGGGAAGGAATCCTGCCTGGTCTTCATGGATGATATCAACCAATATTTTCTTTAATCTCGTAGCCAAAATTGCTGCAAATATTTTATAGTCTGCATTTAAAAGAGATATTGGTCTGTAATTTTTTATTTTTTCTGGATCTGTGTCTTTATGTATAATTGTAATCACAGCCTCCCTCCATGTTTTGGGTATTTTCCCCTCTTGCTGAATTTCATTGATCATTTTCTGAAACGGCGCTGCCAAAACATCTTGAAATTGCCTGTAGTATTCAGCAGAAATTTCTTGGGTATTAAAATGCCTTGGGCATCCGTAAAAATGCAGCAATAATTATTTATTCTGCCTGATAATACCTACCGGGGCGGGGGTGGGGTCCTTAAACATTTGTTTTTGTCTTTTTCCCATCGCGATGTATTTTTCTTTTTAAAGATGACACAAAATGGATGCCAGCCACAAGATGGATGCAAGCCATGTGATGGGAATCGTGTAAATTCTTGGACAACTTCAACCAATAGCATGCCCAGGTTGCAGACTGGGCAGGTCTGGCAGCCACAGAGGGCACAAAAAGCTCTGGCAGCCTCCATCCTCCTTGCAGTTTGCAGTGGGAGTTAGGTTGGGGTGGGATTGCTGTCTCTGCAACTCGTTATTTTCACTTTAGGCCAGCTAGGCAGGTGTGTGTCTCTGTGTTCCTGCTGGCTGCAGCCTGGCTCTTAGGGGAGAGAAAGAAGAGATTCCTCTCTAGCTTCAGTCTTGCAGCCTCCCTGCATGCGTACTGCATACTAGTGTGTAACTCCCGGTGAGTACCCTCCCCTGCCCCGCAGTCCCTCTGTGGCTGCCTTGTGCCCTGGGCAATGCCCGCCGCTGCCTTGCAGCCTCCCTGCGTACCTAGTCTATCCTGTGTCTCTGACAGCATCATTTTTTTAGTGTTATCCCTCTGGTCTGGGGCGTTGGGGGACACCCCCGCGTGGAAATGCTTTAAAAATCACACAAAGCCGGTAAAAATGAATAACAAATTAACGAACCAACAAAACGATTTTTGTGAAAATTCACAAAAAAGAAAATGATCCGAACTGAGCCCTCAACAAAATGAAATGAAATGAAATGAAACAAAACGTCATTTTTTCAATTCATGCCCATCTCTACTTGTCACTATACCAATTGGTGGCTCTGATGGGCTTACCAAGCAGCATCAAATCATACATAGTCATAGAAACAGTATATGGAATTTGTGTTAGTATAAAAGGCTTCCCTGAGTAGAAGAAATGCAGAACTCAATGGGCATGGTAGCAAGAATATGGACGAAATGCATAAAGCACCTTTCATTATGCTTACCCTGATAAGAAATGATTAATCATAACTATAATTATAGAAGTCATAATGTGTTTGCTTGTACTGGGCTTAATAATAGGTGGAATAAGCCTCATTTTAAAATGAACCAGTATAATGTCTCAGCCTGTTACAATCCTTTCAGCGAGACCTGTTCTTCTGGGGGGGAAATCTGTATAGCTGGTGAATTAAGAAACGTCTGATGTTATTTAAAAGGCATTGACCTGGGTGTGACAGAGATGAAGATTAGCTAATAGCGATGCCACTGCACTATCAGCCCAAAAAGACCATATAAAAATATCCCCTTAACATAGCTCTGTGTGGCAATTTCTCTGACAAACAGCTTGTGACATCCCCAAGTAATACATTGCTGTACAGCGATATATCTGTCTCTTGAGAAGAGGAAACCCAAAATAGTTTGTCTATAATATAAAACACATGGTGTAGTAGACAAAATTATTAAAACCTACACCTTGAGAAGAAGGTCACTTAATAAACAATATGTCAATAAGACTGGGGAGGACTGTAATAGGAATGAAATCAGTCGCACTAAAAGAAGAAATTAAAAGGACACTGAAGATGTATTGCAAAGCAGACAGGGAGAAATATGTAAACATTTTTGAAGGTCCCACAGTCTTTTCTTCTAATCTTTTTCAAAATTGATTCATACACTGATCGATATAAAAATGTGACAAGTCGAGTATTAAATCCAAACACCTTCGTGTTTCCAACTAGAAATGTCTAGGTCGGAATATGAAGACATTTACACAGAGAGAAAACTTTTCTAAACCTCTCAACAGTCTTTTCTCATAGAAAGTTTCTCCTTTTCTCGTAACAATTAGCCTGTTGCTGAATGATGAAACTAGCTAGCATATGATTCATGTCAGATGGATGGATTGTTCAGTGGTTTAGGAAACATTGTTTGGGAGCTTGGTAGCCCACTGTGCATCCTGGGAGAGGAACCATCCTGTGGTCTTGGACAAGCTGCACAGTCTAAGGGTGCCCCTAGAAGTATTCTGCTACTTCTGAGTATTTCCTACCCAAAATACCCTGGAAAATGTTGCCAGAACTGACTTTGGTCCATGATAAAATAACCACATTTGAACTGCAGAGTTGGAAGGGACTCAATTTCACAGTGAGAAAAAACTCTGGTGTTGCGGCCAGAGACCTCAGCCACCGATATACACATCAGCAACTTTAAAATAGATTCAGATAAATGTGTGTTGATGTCATCATGTGGTGTCATGATTAAGGATGGGCACATATTTTCTCCTTTTCTCGTAACAATTAGCCTGTTGCTGAATGATGAAACTAGCTAGCATAAGATTCAGGTCAGGTGGATGGATTGTTCAGTGGTTTAGGAGACATTGTTTGGGAGCTTGGTAGCCCACTGTGCATCCTGGGAGAGGAACCATCCTGTGGTCTTGGACAAGCTGCACAGTCTAAGGGTGCCCCTAGAAGTATTCTGCTACTTCTGAGTATTTCCTACCCAAAATACCCTGGAAAATGTTGCCATAAATCAGAACTGACTTAATGGTCCATGATAAAATAACCACATTTGAACTGCAGAGTTGGAAGGGACTCAATTAGGCACAGTGAGAAAAACCTCTGGTGTTGCGGCCAGAGACCTCAGCCACCGATATACACATCAGCAACTTTAAAATAGATTCAGATAAATGTGTGTTGATGTCATCATGTGGTGTCGTGATTAAGGATGGGCACATATTTTAAAATGAATTACAACATTCATTCAAAAACTGCTAATTTGTCAATTCAAATTTTATGAATTGAGACCCCCAACAATTATGAAGTGACAAGTGTTTAACAATTTTTTATTCAATAATTTTGTTGGGCTATAAAATGCATCCCAAGGCACATACGAGACACACCCACATGTGCATAAAACATTCCCCTGATCCCTCTCTATAATCTCTCTGAGTTTGGGAAAGATTTAATTTCTGGTTTCTGAGTTATGTACTCCCAAAGAGCCCCCCCCCGCCCAGGAATGCCCCCTCCAGGTACTTAGAAACACCAAACTTTCAGATAGATTTTCTCTGACTGGACTCCACAGACTTTCCAAGTTTGGTGAAGACTTAGAGGTCTGTCTCAGCAAAGGCACCCCAATCTGTATTTTTTAAAGCTTCTATCAGGGGCTTCTACTATTCTCATGCAGACAAATGAATTGAAGTGTAGTCCATTATCAGCACATGTGGTCACTCGGGCGGGACTAAGATATCAGAGTAACCAAGGCTCCTTCTGCTGTGAATTACATGCTTAATAAACAAGACACTTCAGTACAGTGATCTCAAACCTTTTAGAGTGCCCAAACTGCGATTCAAAACCCACTTATTTTTTGCAAAGTGTCAATATGGCAATTTAACCTGAATACAAGGATACCCCAGGTTACAAATGCTTCAGGTGCTACCCTTTGGGAAAGCGAGGATTGAAGAGCAGGATTTTGAATTTCCCACAGCCACAGCACCCTCAAAAACCTACTCTTCATTCATCACTTTCCCAAAAGGTGCACCTCATCTGCTTCACTGCCCTGGGCAGAGGGGTGGATAGGGTGCTACACCATTGGGAAAGCCAGGGGGTAGTGGCAGCAGCTTGTGGGCTTGTTCGTAGCCCCAGTTTATTCTCCAGCCATGCCAATCTGGGCATCCAAAAGCCCACAAAAGAGTAAACTGGGGCTATAAATGAGCCCACAAGCCACTGCCTCCCCTTCGCCCTGCTCTCTGCACGGAACACAGTGGCATGCTCCGATTGGAGAGGGAAGTGATGTGACTGTGAGGGGGCGATGTCATGAGCCCACAGAAAGGACTCCGCATGCCACGGTTGACATCTGTGCCACAGATTCACCAAGGATATCCACAAAATGAATTCTTAAAAAACCAAAGAAAGACACATCATATTTTTGTGTATAGAGGTTTGTCTGTTGTATGCAAAACAGAAGTGGAGAGGGTGAGTGTGAGTGGAAGGTAAAGTGGGAATAGAGGTGTGCATGTGCATCTACAGCAGAATGTTAAGAGCCTTTTTAATTTTAACACAGACACCGAGATCCTGGTCTCTTGTTCAGATGCACACACACAAACCCTTTTCTTTTTGATCTGCTTTGCATCATCCAAGCAGTTCCAAGGTGAAAATAGTATAGAATCATTTCATTTGCTTCCACTGTCAAAATGGGGTGGGCACAATGGAAGATTGCACCTTCTCTCTGTGCCTGATCCTCTCTCTCTGCCCCCAACTCCCTCCCTTGATCTCTCTAAATATGCTGTAGTCAAATAGGAATGTACAGGGCAGATTAATGTCTATCTGATTTTCAGTGGCTGCTTTCCCCCCTTTTCACTGTCATGCATAACCTGCCTCTCTTTATGCCTTTTGGACCTTTATGCTCAATAGCTTATTGCTCCCCTTCACATCCTCGACAAACCCTATTTAAACCACACCAGTACACACTAAAAGGGGCCAATTTCAACATGCCCTAAGTATGTGCCCTCCATTACATTTACAAATTCACATTTATGCAAGTAGAGCCAGCATGTTATCCTTTAAAAATGGAACTTTGTCTTTAGGAAACCCAGAAGTGATTAACTTGAAACTGGGCACCATCACAAGGCCATGTAGTTAGTAGGGCATTTAAACCCACTAGAATTATTTGGTTTATCTCAGTGGTCTCCTCTCCCATGAGATACAATGGGGATTTGAACTCACAGCTAGGCACTCCAATCCACTACTAAGCCTAAGCAGCACTGTCACCACCCAATTAAGTGCTATGACTCCCTGCACCAGATGGTTTCATTTTCTGTATTGTAGACTCCTACCTACTTGTACTAAGACAGCTTGATGAATTCAGACTTTTACCAAAATCCTAGTCCATTGTTATGCTACTCTAATGCAATCGGTGCAAATTGCAGCAGGAAATTGTCACAAGTTAGGGCATCAACACAGGCATTTGCTATGTTCACTGCTGAGATTTATGCTAGATGAGATGCCAGCAGCTGTAATTAATAAGATTCTGGCTTTTGTAAATAGTGCTATGAGCCTGGCATGTACTTGCTGGCTTGTACTTCCAGATACATTGTGCAAATTTGATATCGGTTGTAAATTGGGCTTGAATAACCTGACACTATTCTTGGCTGAAAAACTAGAGTTTTTCACCAGTTTTTAACATGTATATATTGGGAAGGAATTCTTTTGGAATATCTATTTTGAAAGGAAATGTTTTTTAAAGTATATATGTATTTAGACATGAATGTTTATGCAAATCTATTTTCGGATCAATGTCAAAATTAGCGGGGGGACAGGGACAGAAATCAACCCCTGAAAAAGTAGCAGAAACCAGAAATCGGATCTTCTATCTAATCTTAAACTCTACCCACAGTTTAAGAGGGACGATTTGCTGTTACCTGTAGATAAATGTGACATTTATCTCTTGGAACAGCAATTAAGGGATAAAAGTCTCCCCGTCATCCCATATTTGAAGTGCCAGATTGAAAATAATAAAACATCCTTCATAAACTTCCAGCTCTGTTTTGCAACTAATTAGATTTTTACACCTTTAATAGATGAAAGGCTTCTTCAGATCTCCATTCTGAATTTCAGTGAATAGTTTAAAGCCATAGCCAAAGGCTTTGATGCAGAGCCCCCATATGTACTCTATTATCCATACCAACCTCTGGCATTGGTAGGTTTCAGGCTCTTTATGGCATGTGCTCATTATGCAGTCCTTGATCACACATCCTAACAATTCCAGACACTTTTTTAACAAGAAACAAAGAGCCTGATCACTTATGGTCCTTTCTTCCACACAGAAATCATTTTCCTGGGTAATAAGAGAAACTATTATTTAGTACAAATGGCAATTTCCCTCCCAGTGCATCCTGGGAGATGGAGAAAACTAACCTCACCTCCACTATAATGAAAGCCTGGATCACTTTCCTCCAATCATTATTTTCAAATCTAAAACAAACCCACACACCGAGCTGCACCACTTATTGACATGCAGCTCAGTGTCGTTTCAATATTTCCTATGTTTAATGATGAATTAGTTTTTAATAAAATGTTTCTTCTAACCAGTAGTGGGTTAAGAAGGTGGGCTTAGGGACCTATACATTAATGTTGAGGACTTCATATACGGTTAGGCCCTTTGGTAAACAACTGTTCTGTAACTACCTGTCTCTGAAACTTTAATAATAATGGGTTTAATGGACAGAATTAGCATTAGGGAAATCAAGATGAACTTGTAGCAAAGGGACAACCCCTGAGGGGATTTGTGGAAGAGGTGTGGGGAGGGTCTATGCAATTGCAGTTTCTGTCACTATGGTGGCTGGTATTTGTTCACAGGCAGATAAATGTTTTGCCATGTGGGAAATTAAAAAATGCAAGCACCAAATTGCTTATTTAAAAACAAAAACTGGCAACAAAACGCCATGTTCCTTCAATTAAAGGGTCAGCCCTGGGAACCTCAAATAGATTGTGTTTCCTTTGCTAGGAACCAAGGGACTAGGGGAAAGAAAAAGATAGTTCTATGTAGTAGCTAATTCTAATTAACCAAGACATGTAAAGTCACTTGCTCCACTTAAGCACGAAGCATCACAATGGAAAATAGCCTTTCTTGTCCTAAGAATACATGCTGAATCACAAAACAGGGGGAGAAGGTAACTTTATGACATCATACCATTTTTGTTCGCACTTTTAAAAAAATTGCACATTGTAAATAGCACCCAGTGGAAGCCATTGTAGCTGGGTTGTGTCAGATGTTTGTGTTCATTGCATATATGTTACTGAGGTTCATTGGAAGCAGGTTATGTCCATAATGCTATGTTCTCATTATTTTCTATTCCTTCTCCCCTCTTCCATGCCAGCAACAAAATACACTTGTTATCTAATTTGCCTACTACTGTGTTTCATGGTATTCTGTTTTGAAACAGAAGCATTTATATGGACTGGTGGTCCAGCATGGTTGTAACGCTACCGCTGATGATGAATTCAATCAACCTGTAACTTGAACTGTTTCAGCTGATATATATACACTTGTCATTGTGCACTTAATATCTCTCATTTCTTCTGTGGATTTGCAGTCCAGAAAATATTCTAGAGTAAAGATCCACAATTCTATAGCAGAGTGTGTGTCTTGCATATAGAAAAAAATCAAATTTAGCCTCTGGCATTTTTGAGGTTGTTGCACAACAACCTACATGCAGCTGTTGCACAACTATGGATGGTATAAAAAATCTAAATACTAAAATAAATGAACTACCTACACATGGTCCTCTTGCACAATTACTCCCTTCAGTAGTTGGACTACTCCTGAGGTGGAAGCAGAATCTTCATAGTACTTATGCCAGTGCAATGCACAAGTGGTTGTCCTGGGGACATAAAACCAATACAGATGGGCATGGAATGAACTTTTAGTTTGTTTTGTTATTGGTTATTTGTTTTTTTAATGTAACGAAATGAATAACAAAACTCAGAGTGGATTTAGAATGAAACAAAACAAACTGAAAAAAATTGGTTCGGTTCGGTTCGGTTTGTTAATGTCGGTGCTGGAGATATGTCTCCTACCTGGTGCTGGTCCTTCCTAGAGGTCTGGTCTTCCTGGCTGCTGGGAGGGGCGACCAGGAAAAGAAAAGGCTAATCTTGTGGATGTAAGTTTCAGGATTATTACTGCCTGAAACCTACCTCATTGTTAGCAACTATTGGCTGGCAGTTTCCCTTCCAGTGGTACGCCAAGAGGAACTAGCCAATTGCTCTAAGGCGTTCCCTGGCTGTACCTGGGGAGACCATTCTTGCAGTGTTTTGGAGTCTCAAAGGGACCAATTGCTCTAAAGCCTGCCTCTGCTGTACCTGGGGGGGGGGTCCACTCATGCTGTGCTTTGGGGTCTCAAAAAGCCCAATTGCTCTACGGCCTTCTGTGATTACTCTGATCGATTTTTAAAATATGTTTTGAAATATTTATTAAAATATTTTAAAATGTGTTTTCAAATATATTTTTAAATATTTTAAAGAATATTTGAGAGAGAGAGAGAGAGAGAGAGAGAGAGAGAGAGAGAGAGAGAGAGAGAGAGAGAGAGAGAGAGAGAACTGTAAAGTAGAAAAAACAAAAAACAAAATGAAACAAAAAACCAAATGATTTTTTCTTAAAATTGTTAAAAATGAAACGAAATGAAAAATGAAACAAAACAGCATTTTTCCATTTTGTGCCCATTTCTAATCTCAAGCTCTAAATTTTGAACTAGAAAATGCTAGGCTAAATCTATGGAGAATAAAAACAACACACCTTGCTGAATGGAGGAATAATGAAGAGTGTCTCCTACTAGACAAGACTCTGGCTTGACCATCAGAAAGTCATTTTATATACTTCAAAACCAAATAGGAAGATCAAAGAATAATAAAGTAAAATGGTACCATTTGGATACAAGACAAATTTTCTGTGATTGTGGAGACATTCAATCAATACAGCACTTATGTGCCTGCAATTTATGCCCCACCAAGTGTACAAAAGAAGATCTAGAAAATGGCCAAGATAATGCTATTCAAGTAGACCACTTCTGGTAAAAAAAATTATAATTAACATTTTAAATTGTTTTTAATTTTACCTATGGTTCATATACATCCATAATTTTAAATAGTATAGTGCTCTGATATGATTAAAGAAAGAAAATCAGAGGAGACGTCATGCTAATCATGGCCTTTATTCTATTTGTTTCAAAAGTACTAAGCTAAAATCAACTCCATCCAATTTCACTTTTTAGTTTACAAGATGCCAACACCGAGGGCATTTTACAGACTGAGAAGCAGTATTTTCAAGGGAGAGGCGTGAATTCATTGATGGTGGAAATTATGTTACTGCCTGCAGAGGGCTGCCTTATTTTCCAATGCAAATCTATTTATCTATCTATCTATCTATCTATCTATCTATCTATCTATCTATCTATCTATCTATCTATCTATCTATCATCTACAGATTTTTTAGCCACCCCACTACCAAGGGTGGCTTATTCATATGATGGCAAAGTAAGGTACAAAGATATTAGTTCCCACTCCTACTCATATTCTTGATTGGCATCATAAAGTCAAATCAGAATGAAGGTAGGAGGAGCAAGCATTGTACCCTTCCTTTTCTTATATACTTAAGCTTCCTAAACCTGCCTTCCATTAAAGAAAATAGCTCTCAGCAAGAGTGGGGAGCATGCATGTTCCCACTGATAAAGAGTCAGGTGTAGGAACCTTAACTATATTTACATATTTAGTAATGACTAGGGAGGTATCCCTGAGCATTCATAGAATCATAGAATAGTAAAGTTGGAAGGAGCCCATAAGGCCATCCAATCCAACCCCCTGCTCCATGATGGAATACAAATCAAAGGATCTCTGCCCGGTGGTTGTCCAGATTTCTCTTCAACACCTCTAGTTTTGGAGCACTCACTAATAGACATGGGCACGACCAGAAAAAATGACGTTTCAAATTTTCGTTTGTCGGAATGGGTCCGTTTCGGGTCATTTCCGTTTGTCGCGAAATTTTTCAAAAATTTGTCGTTTCCTTTTGGTGTTTGTCGTTTGTCGTTTCTACCGCAATTTAGCACGATTTGACTTCCCAGAGCATAGGGGCGTCCCGCAATCAGGGCCGGCGCTAGGTGTTTTTGCGCCCTAGGCAGCAGGCGGGGCGGGGGCGGGGGGCGGGGAGGTGCGGGCGGGCGGTGGTGCGGGGGGCCATGGGTGGGCGGTGGCCACGGGCGGGCGAGTGGGCAGTTAGGATATCACTTAGGATAGGGGTTCTCTTCTTGGCTTGTACCCCAAATGTGTGTGTGTGCAAGCAAATTGAAATTGGGAAAATAGAAAATAAATGGTAGTATATAATATATATTTAAAATAAATCCACACCTTCCACTTCTGTGGTGATTTGGTGTGTTTTTTGACCACGATTTCAAAAGAAAAATTGTGGTCACCATTTTGGATTCCCCCCCCACTGCATGGCATGGCGAGATGATGAGGATGACCCCTTCCCAGCCTGGTGCAAGCAGCCCAGGACAGGAGAAGAGGGGGGGAGGCCGGGGACCCCCCAGAAACCACCCCTCTGGTAGGTGGCAAAGCCTCAGGCAGGCATATTTTCGCCTGCTTTTTTGGCCGGGAGTCAGGGTTTTTTTAAAAAAAACATTTAAAAACTTTTTCTGTGCTTCGCATTGCACGATCACCACAATGCCACAAACGGAAACGAAAAACCTGACCAAATTTTTCTTTTTTCAGTTCGAGTTCAAGTTCTGATGGCTTAATTATTGTTACCGTTTCCATTACATAACGGAAATGATAAAAGAAAATGGAAACGACAATTTCACTGAGTCGTGCCCATGTCTACTCACTAACTTTCACGGTAGTTGGTTCTATACCTGGGCACGACTTGGCAAAAGAAAAAGTTTTTTAAAGTTTTTTTTTTTAAACGACTCCCGGCCAAAAAAGCAGGCGAAAATATTCCTGCCTGAGGCTTTGCCACCTACCAGAGTGGTCATTTCTGGGGGGTCCCCGGCCTTTTCCGCCCTCTTCTCCTGTCCTGGGCTGCTTGCACCAGGCTGGGGGGGGTCATCCTCGTCGTCTCGCCATGCCATGCGGTGGGGGGATCCAAAATGGTGACCGCAATTTTTCTTTTGAAATCGTGGTCGAAAAACACACCAAATCACCACAGAAACATGTGAAATTTATCTATTTTAAATGCCTGAATTTTAATAGTAGCAGCAGTGGGTTTTTTATAGCAATAAAACATCGTATTGATTTTATTTTATTTTATTTTATTATTTTTTTAGACCTGCCCATTTGGGCTGGGCATGGGATGGGACCATGCAAATTGTTTGAACCATTCCACCAATGGCATCGCCAGGGTTTTGACTGACACTTCCTGATGTCTCGGAGGGCATAAAAAGCGGAGGCACCTTCCAGAAATCGCAGTCGGGTGTATGAATGTGGTTGAGGGAGGAGGGCTGGCTGCTGGTGCTGGTGTGATCCGATCGAGATTGAGGAGGGAGGCTGGAGGCTTTAGGATTTAAGTTAGGCAGGCATGGAGGGAACTGAATTTAGAAAATATTTTTTTTTGATTCCCTGAAGCTTTGTCTGCTGAAGGGAATAGCAGTTTATTCTTTATTTCTTCTCTGGCAGTTTGTGAGGATTTTTTTCTGATATTGGATACAGGGGGAAGATCGACTGGGAGTGGGAGGTGTGGATTTATTTTAAAAATATATTATATACTACCATTTATTTTCTATTTTCCCAACTTCAATTTGCTTGCACACACATACATTTGGGGTGCAAGCGAAGAACAGAACCTCTATCCTAAGTGATATCCTAACTGCTCACTCACCCGCCCGCCCACGCCACCACCCACCCACTCGCCCGCACGCGCCCGCCACCCTCCCCACCCGCCGCCTAGGGCGCAAAACACCTAGAGGCGGCCCTGATTGTGTGACGCTCCTATGCTCTGGGAAGTCAAATCGCGCTAAATCGCGGTGGAAACGACAAACGACATACGGAAATGACAAAATTTTGAAAATTTTTGCGACAAACGGAAACAACCCGATACGGACCCGTTCCAACAAACGAAAACTTGAAACATCATTTTTTCTGGTCGTGCCCATGTCTAATTGGTTCCATTGCTGTACTACTCTGTCAGGAAGTTCTTCCAGATATTCAGACAAAAACTGGTCTCTCTTGACTTGAGCCTATTATTGTGTGTCCTACACTCTGGGATGACTGAGAACAGATCTTGCCCCTTCAGGATTCCTTAGTCAAATCATTTACTAAGGAAACTGTGAACATCTGAATAAAGGCACCCCAAACCTGCTTCTTCTCTCTTCCCTATACTTTTTAGTTAACATGATGAGCAGTTTTCATGGACTGTGTGCCCACTATGTGACTGTCATCTGAATTTAAGATGATAATTGATTTGCAAATCTTATCAAACAGGAGAAAATTCCAGAAAGCAGGTATATTGAGCAAACAGGGTACCAGGGTATTCAAGAAGACAGATGCTCTGCACTTAAGAGCTCAATATGCAAACAATGATTAGAGTTACAATCCAGAGGGAGACACTCAACCTTCACACTTATGGCACTTATTTTCTGCCATTCCCAGGAGTGACCCAAGAATCTACACAGGGACCATTAAGGTCCAAATAGCCCATCAGGAGCTCTCACCTGTCTTTCTCTTGTTAAAAATATCACAGAGTCATGGTTTCTTACTTTGTGCCAGAAATAGGAGCCAGTTATTATACATGGGCACGACACGGCGAAATCCTCGTTTCCATTTCCGTTCCTCATTTCCGATATGTAATGAAACGAAGAACGACAATTACTCCGCCAGAACTCAAACTCGAACTGACTACAGAAAAATTGGGTCTGATTTGTCGTGGTCGTTGCTGGCGGCATCGCAGCGATCGCGCGATGCCAAGCGGCACAGGAAAAAAGTTTTAAAAATAAAGAAACCGATTCCCGGCCAAAAAAGTAGGCGAAAATATGCCTGCCTGAGTGAGGGCACCTACCAGAGGGGTGGTTTCTGGGGGGGGTCCCCGGCCTCCCCCCTCTCCTCTCCTGGGCTGCGCATCCTCGTCATCTCGCCAACTCGCATTGCCATGCGGTGCGGGCGGGGGATCCAAAATGGGGCGACCACAAGCAATATTTATTTATTTTGAAATCGTGGGGGTCCAAAAACACACCAAAGCACCACAGAAACATGCGAAAATAGCTATTTTAAAACTGCCTGAATTTTTACAATAGCAGCAGTGGGTTTTTCTTGCAACAAAACGTCTCCATTGATTTTATTTTATTTTTATTTTTATTTATTTTTTTTACACCTGCGCAATGATGGGCTGGCCATGGGAGTGGACCATGCAATTTTTTGGAGCCATTCCACCAATTGCATGGCCACTTGGCCAGGTTTTGACCGAGACTTCTGGGATGTGCCTGTCGGGCATAAAAAGCCCACTAACCGTAGCCCGAACCCGAACCCTAACCCATATGCCAGTACACTGTCCTTCTTAGTGGGTCAGAGAGGCACCCAGAGGTGCACCCCATGAACTCACCCTAACCTTACCCATAACAACCCTAAGCCTAGCCCTTGCGCTAACCACCCTAACCCTAAGCGAAATCTGTACTCGCATTGCACTCACGCAAGTACAGTTCCCTTCTTGGTGAACCACAGAGCGCCGAGACTGAGGAGGAGCCTTCCTCCAGTGTGCGCGCTGTGACACTGCAGTTAGCAGTGGGCCTGTGGTCAACAGAGAGAGGCACCCAAAAAAGAGGTGCCTCGAGTCCCAACTTGGTATGCATATCCAATTGGCTATGCATGCCATTTTGTAGCAGGCCAGAGGAGGCACCCACCCCAGAGAGGTGCCTCCAGGAGCCCACTTTCCCTTCATAGTGGGCCAGAGGAGGCACCCACCCCAGAGAGGTGCCTCCAGGAGCCCGCTCCCCCCCCAAACCAGTACTAATGACAGACAAAAAACGACAAACGAAATGACAAATTTTTGGAAAATTTCGCGAAAAATGGAAACGAGCCGAAATGGGCCGGCTCTGACACACGACAACTCGAAAATGTCATTTTCCCTGGTCGTGCCCATCTCTACCAGTTATACACCCATGTGAATTGCCATTTAGACCTTGTCCCCTTGCATTCTTGCAAAACTGAATATAAGTGTCTACTATACAACATCTAAATCTCTCTTATATGACACCAGAAATCAATTGTGAGGATAACAGCAGACCAACTCTAGTTAATGCCACTCTTGTATGTGGTAATGATTTGTTCAGTGCTGAGGTCCATGTCAGCAATACATCACATAAAGGAGTAAATGGAGCCTTTGTGACATGATTAATGCCATTTTTTTTTGCAGAATGACATATGGAAAGCTTCTGTTCGCAGATATAGATGGTATGTAAACCATGAACCAGAAAGTGCCTGGTTCAAATCTTGCCTGAGTTGTAAATTTATTAGGTAGCTAAAAGCAATATGCAGCATCAGAAGAACACACAAAACTGCTGTATTCAGGGTTACAGCATTGATCAGACTAGCCCTGTATCATCAAAACCCAGTGGCAGCATCAGCTCTCTAGGCCTTCAGTAAAGAAACTTTCCTAGCCTCAATGAAAACACAGATTAAACCTGTGTGCCAAATGCACAAGACTGATGCTCCACAACTGGTAATGAGTCTGCAGCAATCTAGAGAGTTCCGGACAGATGTTTCCCCTATATCCCCAATTTCTATGGGGCTGATGCCTGCTGCAAACAGAAGCAGAACTCTCAGGCCTCCTGTACAGAACTGTACTAAGAATTATTGAGAAAGTGGCCAGACTCCTATGGTCTCTTAATGCCAACGTAACTCCATGGCACAATGTTTGTTAGCAAATAGCTACAAGCTAAGACATCAGCCTAGGCAACACAACTCTAGCTGTGTGACATGGTATAACATTAAGGAATACTTATGCTGGATTCATAACATGTGGTAACTTGCACTGTGAGTTCTGCCGACCGAATTAATGCTGGTGAACATGTGCAATAGGATTCCAGTCAAGGCACTTGAAGACTTTAAGACTATCTTATCTGAGCAGATGCCAGCTTTGAGATCTACCAAGGGAGATGGGGAGGTAGGTGGTTTGAACAGGGCTTCACCTCACACAAGTTTCCATCTCAGTAAATAACTAATAAAACTATTTAAAATACCGTGGTACCTTGTATAAAGGAATTAATTTATTCCAAATGAAATTCTGCTAGGCAAATTTTCCTTTATACAAATTTCCCATAAAAATGCATTGAAAACAGAGTATTCTCTAATAGCAACCATTTTTATGTTGTACGGATTTGCCCCATGGGCAATTCTATTAAGCAAATTTCCCTTATCTCCGGAATTTTTTATATTGTACAGATTTTGTTATACAAAATGTTTGTTATACAAGGGTCCACGCTATATTTACAGTACATGACATTATTCTTACATGACAATATTTTTCTCTCTCTTCCAAAAATACTGAGGGAGGGCTCACAATGTAAAATGACTTGAGCTTATCTGAGCTCTTTGAAAAAGTACTGTGTATGTGTGTAGATAGATGGAAGTCAGGATTGGTCTCAGAACACTGCAAGACTTGCAGCAATCTTGGTTGGATGTGGAGAAGGTGGAATCATTTAGACTCTCCTTTGGAAACCAACATTCCTTCCGCCACAACTGAGAGGCATTGAATAAAGTAGAGCTTCTGAGTAAACATTCCTGAAGTTGTGCTATGAAATATGCAAATGCTATGTTGGGTTATCACTGTAATTCTTTTGCTTGGTACTTATTCTTAACTTGCTGTTTTCTACTTTCTAAGAGGGTGTGGGAGAGAGTCTTGAGAACCAGTGAAGATGTATTTATAGATATAGATTTGAGTTCCACACTAAGAAGTTGCTATGCTACCAAAGAAAGGAACTTGACTTCAGTACTTCAGCTAGATTATTCTCACAAATTGCTCCATTTTGCAATGGTGTTGCTGTCATGGCAAATGTGAACACATCTGTCCTAGCAATGCATGCCATCATCAGAGAGAAGCTATGACTTACAAATGTACAAATGGACCAAAGACAGATATGAAAGATACCTGAGGCCAGTGAGGTCCAGTTCATTTATCCCCAAGACTGGCATTATTGCTGCTAATTGAAAAGCCTCCACAAACAGTAACTTCACATTTGGCCACTCTAGTGTTGTTTTCTGAACAAATGTTTTGGCTACCGGTGCTCATAAAGCTTATTTTGGTCCACCATGAGGGCAAGACATGGAGGTGTTCTACACAGCCAGGCCTTCAACTTGGTTTTGAGGAATTAAACTGGAAGGTGAAGAACATGAGTGCTTCCTTTACATCCTGTTACTCTGTCTACATTTATTTACTTATCTTATTTATAGGCCACCTACCACCCAATAAAGGGACTACTTCAAAGAAGCTAGGGGGCTCAAGGTGGCACAGAACACTGACTTAGGATGGTTCAGAGAGGGCAGCCATGTTACTCCTTTCAAGAATTTCAGGCAAAAATCAAAGAAAAACAAAACAAAACAAAAGACAAAAAAATGTGCCACCTTAAAGACTAACTTTCATATTTTAATGTAACATTTTGTGGACACGTCTACTTCTTCAGACATATAGCAGTAGAATGAGGATGGTTCCATGTATAATGTGGCATTAAAGCTGGGTTTGTCATGAAGCAAACCCTCTACTTCTATGAAACATACACTTCTGTCCAACCAGGGTTTATTTCTAAGCCAAAGTAGATGTTGCATGCATCTGCACATAATCACACACCAGTGCCTCTCAGATGGGAAAATCATTAGGGCTGGAAAAGCAACACAAGAAGTAGATGCTTAAGTCTTTCCCCCACCCATCACTCCCTCACACATGTAAACATATGTAGTGTTATGGATTAAGCGCACACAGAGTTTTGAGGTGCAATCATCTCTGGTCCTCAGGCAGCGTTTTGGTGTTGGAGTGTCTGCGTGTCTCTTGGTGTCTCTCGGTATCTCTTCATGGGCTGTGTGTGTGTGTGTGTGCTTGTATACACTGCCTGAGACCAGAGGTCTGTTCTTTATTGATCACAGCAGAACAAGTACACAGTGGCAGAGGAAACACATTCCATCGGTGGGAGGGAAATGCACCTTTATCTGGAGGGACATATTTGTCTAGCTATTGATGAGGACAGGAAGGGGCTTTCTGGGCCTGAGCAGATATATCCTGATATCCTGTTTTCTGGCCTCCTGACCTATGCTTAGATCAGCATCAGCTTAACTAAACACTGGGTTCCTGCTTGGCCATCAAGCCTTCAGCTTCCTGGGGTGTGCTTTGTCTTGCCAATTTCTTAGGGTTTAGAGCTATGGAATCCCCACACACATAGCTGTGATTTTTTGTGCCCTGAACTTGGCAATATGTGGATTTTCCGCATTGCAAAAATGACCAGATTGCTGTTGCAGCCCTCTTCATCCAGTTTGTCCTCATTCATACGTTACATTTTAAATATCTTGAAAATTGTTAAGGATGGTGCCATCACAAGCTGTTATAAAGTTAGAAAACTTCAAGAGATGAAAAGGAATGGAACTGAATTTCTTGTTGCTTAAGACTTTTTCTGACTCATAATTTTCCCCATAATTCTTTTTCTGACTCATAATTTTCCCCAGGTAGAGATGCCCTGAATTTATTAATGAGAAAGATATTCTTATCATTTGCTAGTGATAAAATATGGGCCAATAGAGAGATCCCTTTGATCAAATGATTCTTGAAGACTCTAATCCTCAAGACTGGTACTCATTCCGAAGCAAGTAATAGATCATGGAGGATGTTAAGTGTAAGCTAGGGATCTGTCCGGAAGGCAATAGATTATTTATTTATGCATTTATTTAATCAAGGAATAGACAAGGCAGAAATTTTGCAAAGTGAAAATATGAACTAGGTTGATAGGATCCTGGCATAGAAAACATAAGGAACTACTGTAGCAAGGCAAGGCAAGGCACTGTATGAAAGATTTGGCATCAGCTAGCAGGGAGGGATAATGGAGTATGCCCAGTGATTTGAAGGGAAGTGAATGTAGGGCCATAGTTAGATGGTAAAGTACCTGGTGGACATACAAAAGGTCCCAGGTTCAATCCCCAGAATCTCCTGTTAAAAGACTGGGTGGCAGGAGATGGGAAAGAAGGGAGACAATTGTTGTTAATTACAGTAGATACTATCATTTGGGAAAGTTCCTTTCTGGACTACAACTGATAAGAACATAAGAACATAAGAAGAACCATGCTGGATCAGGCCAAAGGCCCATCTAGTCCAGCTTCCTGTATCTCATAGTGGCCCCACCAGATGCGTCTGGGAGTGCACAAGACTAGATATTTGTCTCCTGATACCACTCCCCTACATCTGGCTCTTGAAGTACCCTGTTTTTAAGCCTGGAGATTACACATCTCCATCATGGTTTTTAACCTGTGATGGACTTTTCCTCCAGGAATCTGTCCAGTCTCCTTTGAAGGCATCCAGGCCAGATGCCATCACCACATCCTCTGGTAGAGAGTTTCACAGACTAACAACACACTGGGTAAAGAAATATTTTCTTTTGTTGGTTCTCACTCTCCCAACCCTCAATTTGAGTGGATGTCCCCTAGTTCTGATATTCTGTGAGAGGGAAAAGAGTGTCCCTCGATCCACTTTACACTTTTCCATGGCTTCAGAGACTAAGACGTGGGGCAATGATCTCAAACTACAGGAAAAGAGATTCAATTCAAACATTAGGAAGAACTTCATGACAGAGCTGTTCAGCAGTGGAATATGCTGCCATGGTGGGTGGTGGAGTCTCCTCCTTTGGAGGCTTTTAAACAGAGGCCAGATGACCACATGCTGGGAGTACTGTGATGGGGGTTCCTGCATGGCAGGGGGTTGGCCTAGGTGGCCCTTGAGATCTCTTCCAATGCCATGATTCTATGATTCTCATGCCTTGCAAAATTTTGTACGTCTCAATCATATCCCCCCTCAGACATCTTTTTCAAGATTAAAGAGCCCCGAATGTTCTAGTATTTTTCTCATAAACTCCCAGATCCCCCTTGCTCATGCTGGATGAGAGATCTTAAGAGTTGTAAGTCTTGTAAATTTGTAAATTTTTCCAAGATGTGACATTAGCTGGATCAGAGATGTCTACAGCCACATTTAGCTTCACAGATACACAGTGTGACCAGTTTCTGAAGCCAGGGCCAGAATTTTGTTCAGATAAAACACAGACCCTTTGATGTCCAGTTTAAAATTGTTTGCACTTCTGGCCATACCGCCACTTGTGTGACAGTCACCCCGGCAAAGTCTGAAACTCTTCCATGTGTGATTTCCTGCACAGCCAGTTTCCTGGCCACTTTGCTATCTGTTTCTCCAATCAGATAAAACTTAAGAAACTTGGCTTGCAGTTCCCACATTTTATAAGGCATTCTTGGACTGTAGAAAGTAAGGCTCTCCACAGGTATTATGTTGCACCTCGTAATGATCTTTATGGGACTCATTGGCCCTTCATGTATTAGATTTCAATTAGTGTCGCCAAAATGCAGCACTATTTTTATTAGGATTAATAAACCACTATTTGCAGAGTGTGGCATATTGTTCAAGGCTTTCCCCCACATTTTTTAAAAGCAAGGACATAAAATATTTGGTAGCATTACAAGACTCCATAAAGCTTGGGCTGCAAATGACTTGGGCTTCAGCCCACAAACCATTACTGATGGAGTACCTCTAGAATAATCTAATAGCTTCCATTTGAAATTCAGTTAAGCCTGCCCCAGAGTCTGTGGCTCATGCATTTGAAGCCCTGATGCTGGAGTTCTTGCCAGTTATCTTAAAATAAAACCTTTCTGAAGAGGAGAAAGAAAAAGAGAAGGAGGAGGGGAAGAGACAGTCAAAGGAGCTTAGGAAAATTGCAGATGTATTTGGAGATAACAACACTCTGGGATGAGTTCAAATCTCCTTAGAAATGGAGGTTGAACTTGCCATGGTCTGTAAGGCATATTTTAGGCGCATATCAAAATGCCAAAGCAGCTTGTCTCTTATTGTTAATGGATGGCCATTGATGATGGCAGAGAATTCTAGAAGCCACTGTGAGATTGGTCAATGCTGTCGAAAACTGCTGCTGACTTGATGCCATTTTGCTGTTGTAATTCTTTTCACTTGGTGTTCGCTGAACTCTTGATGCTGGAAAAGAATTTTTATATCATTGCAGTTTCTCCCTTCCTCCTGAAAATTGAGGAAATTTCTACAGCGAAAGTTATTTTGTCCTTTCCCACAACTATGGGAATTAGCAACTCATTAGCAACAACATTTGCCTTGGTGTAAAAAAATCTCAGTACTTAGTAGTGAGTAAAGCTGTGCAAGAAGAAAGTGCCATTGGGAAATCTTAGCATGTATATCATGAGAAGAAATAAATCTTAAAATATGTAGTTGAATCTCCATTTAATTTGAATTTTCATGCAGATTTTTTTTTAAAAAAGTAAGTACTTTGGCAATTCATGTGCAAATCAGAAAGAATATGTGCAAAAATGGACAGGATTGGAAATGCATGTATTCATGTATACTCAGCATGGAAGTCTGTATGAATTCTCTCATTGAGATTCTTAGTCTCCTTACAACAGAGAAAGACCTCTAGAAGCCTAAACAGGGTGATGAGGAGAATGCCCTAAAATGTCAAATTGTATTCCTTGGAGGTCACAGTCGGAAATTTCAGTCCAAAGAAAAATAATTACAGAAGATTTTGGAGACCCAGGAGTACTAAGGTGGCCCCGGTGGAGTGAATGCCTTGTACCACTCAAAATACAAGAGAACACTTTTACATAAATACTGTATATTTATAATTAGGCTGGAAGTAGCTTCTATCTGAACAGAATGAGGTTAAGCCTGCTAATCCAGGTGTTCTTGGACTACAGTTCTCAGAAGCCTCCATGAACAGCTGTGCTGGCCAGAATTTCTGTGAGCTACAGTCTTAAGAGTATCTGGGTTACCCAAGGTGGGGAAGCACTGAGGTAGAACACATATCAGAATCTGCACTAGTAAATTGACCTATAGATGCATATTTTCTCTATACTGGGGCTTGAAGCCATATTGGTAGAATTTCATCTGGGCAACCCCATCTATCACACAGCACCAGATGAACCAGATGACTGCCTGGGCATTCCCTGGTAAACCCACAACAAGTCATACCAGGATATTCTTTGATTGTTCAACCTCCTCTACACTAACTGGTGTTTGTTGAAATAGACGTGCTACTAGACCTAAGGCCTGCTTTAAATCGCTCCACATATCAAAAGTGTGAAGAAAAGTGGGATTGGCTAATACTCTGTCAATTTGTAGGTGCTTCAGGGTAATTTTTAAAATAGCCTACTAACCCACTGGTTCCTCATTTAATCCATCAGACTATAATAAAATTTCCCTCTTGGAGGGAATACCATTAGCTAAATCATAACCACTAGTATAGAGGTGCAAACTGAGAAAGAGCAGAACATGGATGTGATTTTTAAAAGGAACTTGTTATATTACTCAGTAATTCCCAAGGCAAGTAACTGGTTGTGCTATATGCTTTTTCCTTCCTAGCAAACCAGAAAAAATACTTTTTAGTTCCCTTCTAGGGGTCAATTCTGACACTAAACATTGTAAAATGTTGGCCAGAATCCAACTTTTTTCCAACTCCCATGCCAAAAAGTATAAATAGTTCCAGTAAATTGTTGCTAGTTTAAAAGATATCATTTATATTTTTCATTATGTGCCTAGTGATACAACTGGTGTGTAGCAAGAAATAAAAACCATAAATGCTTAACTAGTGGCAATTCAATGGAGCATTATATAATGTTGGACTTAGGCTGGTGTAGATGTGTAAAGGATTCAGGCTATTAAAGAAGAAATTGTTTAAACTGAAAAAATGTCTTAAAATGTCTTAAAATGTGTTTATTGTGTTGCTGCTGCACAATCTGTTGTCAGTGCTGAAGAACAGAAAGTTTGATGGGAGGTGATGGGAGGAGAGTGCTTCGTGCCACAGTCCAATGGCTTGTACCAGTCATATTTTTACAAAATTTGCCTAAAACACTGATTCCCAAACTTGGGGTCCCATGTGTTTTTTGGACCTGCAACACTCAGAAGTCCTGTCCAGCACAATTAGTGGTGAAGGCTTCTGGGAGATTTACTCTAAGGACATCTGGGGACCCAAAGTTTTGAAACACCATAGAAAACATTTTTTTGAGAACAGAGAAAGTAAAGAGTTACTTTCTATAACTACAACTGTATTGGTAACTAACCATTGGACAACTAGAAAGATAACTTTTTTCTTTTACTTTCTAAAAAACAGACTTATAGCCTCTCACTTCCAGTCCTTGTGAAGAGAGGAAGACATCTCCAGTCCAGGAAATATCTGCTTTATATGTCCTAAATGCAGACCTAATACTATGCCTGTTTTAAGCCTAAACCTAAAACCGGGTGCTAAACATAAATGGATTACATGCCAACACAGCTACT
This sequence comes from Phrynocephalus forsythii, assembly GCA_029282475.1. Taxonomy (NCBI): domain Eukaryota; kingdom Metazoa; phylum Chordata; class Lepidosauria; order Squamata; family Agamidae; genus Phrynocephalus; species Phrynocephalus forsythii. Next base: position 38,849,717 of record JAPFRF010000010.1, read on the forward strand.
GGGAACTGTAGCCTTTCAAAAGTAATGTACCTCATCTTTACCATTCACTGTTGCCTTGATCCTTTTAATACTCGGTTCTGTTTATGGCATATTGTACTGTAGACCTGTCCATCTCTCTTGTCAAGGTACAACAGAATCTTTCCGGCACCTTCTCAGAGGGTGCGAATATTTTGAGTAACCTGCAGCAAGAAATGCTTTAGGAACAAATGTGCTTTCTAAGCCACTGCTGTTTTCTCCAAATATTGAACAGGGGAGCAGTTTGAAGTCATAATCCCCCCTTGCTGTGCCATCACTGGCATTTCTGGAATATAGAAGAAAGGTTGGTAGAAAACTGCAACACAAATCTGCCTGTTCTCATCATGAGTTCGCTGTTGTTGCTAAGCTACTAGGTTCTTTAGAAAAAAAATGAAGGATGGGGCACATTAGGAGCTCATTAGGGCCTTAAGGATGTTGGTTAATGTACAACGAGCCCCTCCACACACACACACACACACTAAACACACTTCAGAAATAATAAGCAACCACCAGCACCAAGTGGCCTTGCTAGAGAGTCTTGGCCTTCTTGAACCTTCTTTATTTACGTTCAGTGTCCACTTCCCTTCACTGAATGACACCACTAGCTTTGCCCAGTGGAACATTATGTATCAAGGGAAAATAGATGTTTTGGGGTCATTAGTTCATCAGGTAGCAGGTAAATGAACTTGTGAATTCAGCCCCTAAATATCCTCAGGATTAGCAGAGACCCTTTTGGAAAGACATCATATCTAGACGTCTTATTCCAAGGGGGGGGGGAGCTAGTGTTTTTACAAGAATTCATTTGGTATAAGAAAGATAATAGCCATCATAGCCGTAGCTAATGGGCAGAAATGCAGAAAGCCCTATCTGCCCTCACCTTCTCAGAAACAAAGGGGTGAAGGAAAGGAAGTGACACCAGGAGCCTTAGGAAATATCCAGTGAGGCTGATGGAAGTTCAGCAAAGGTCAGAGCAGGTAACGCAAAGTTCAGGAAAATCAAGGAGGAACCCCTTCCTCTTCCCCACATAAAGACTTGTGTCTTCAGTGTGTGAGCATGTAGTCCTCTCCAGCAAGGACTGGGTTCTGACCAATGAGAACTTAGATCTTTGCACCAGAGCAAAAGGGGATTTCAGGGGCCCTGGTTTGCCCCTTTCTGTCAAGGCAAAATCTATGAACATCAGTCTACCTTCATCATCCTTGTCAAATCCATATTGCATCATAATCAGATTTTAACTGATGCTTGTTCACAAGAGGGAAAGGGGTAGAAGGAAAGGATTCGTACAGGTTAGGGGCAATTTCTTGTGATATTATTGACCTACACCAGAGCTGGTGAACCTTTGGCACTCCAAATGTTTTGGACCACAACTCCCTGAATTCCAAGACTAGATTGCAAATGACAAAGGACTGTAGGAGTCACCACCACTGACCTGCACCATAAGCAGACACGTGGGTCCATCAGCACAGTTATAAAACATGACTTTACATCAGCCTGTAGGGTTTTGAAAGTTGTAATCCCTAAAAAGCCCTGCTCACGCCACTCCCCAGCAAGCTTGTGATATCATTCTTGATATGGCACTGCCATCTCAAGGTAAGCATTTCCAGGTCTTGGCAAATCCATGCTTCCTAGGTAATCTGTCCCTAAGTCCTGATTCATGCAATATTCAGCTGCACTTCTGCTCTCAGAAGCCAACAAATTGGATTAAAGCTTCAGTCCTATACATATGGGGTAGTTCACTCTCCTTAGATAAATAATACTTATATATCTGAGCAGAAAGTGACAAAATGGGACCGTAAGATGTATTTTCTATAGTCTATTCAAACATTCAGTTCCCTAAACAATTTTGTGCTGCAGTTGAATGCACATCTACTGCAAAATAGTTTGTGGTCCTCCCTAGGTATAGGTCTGCAGCATCTGACAAGCAATTTTCCTCTTCTGATCATAGGTTTTTCTACCCGTACAATGGGGAGAATGGTACTTCTTGATTTCCATTGGGATCTCTATCGTTTTGTAACATCCAAGCTCTGCCATCATTCTATCCTCTTCTTACCAACAACTCATTTTTCAGCATAACTCAGTCAGTATTGCTGTCTTCAGAATAGCAACAAAGCCTCAGGGGAGAATTCCACTTACAAAGCAAAACTCTTGGGAATCAGTCTTGGCTCCTGAGGAGCTTTGCATCCTTTCATTCAGAGTCCAGGTGTGGTAGACTGCTGGCTTCCTGGCACTACCCCCCATTACTTTCCAAGCAGGTTCTTTTATCCATTGCAAATGATAGGGATACCTTTGAAAATGGGGACATGCCTACCTGTTTATTCACATGCAAATAATTGTCATAAACATGACCAGCTTAATTACTCTTGGAGAGGAAAGTTTCTGAGAAAAACTGGATTGGGGGCTGTTGTTGTTTTTACCTCACCTAAGCAGAATACTTACATGGAAGCTGGGAATGAAAACATTTATTTTCTAGTCTTTGAAGTTGATGAGGAGCACCGTTGCGAGTTCAAGATGTTGCTCATTTTCCGAATCAGGGAAAGCAGGATTGGAAATCATGAGTCAATTCATAAAAGACTTATGCCCAGTTGGCCCTTTGCTGTTTTTACAGAGTTAATCTGCCTTTCAGCAACCACAAAGAGGATGAAAGCTTCCCTTACCTTTACTAAGGAATAAAACCTCAAAGGGAGGAAGATCCCACTATATGCTCCCTGGGGACTGGAACTGGCCAGAGCTGCAGAGCTTCTTGGCCAGATCATCCACTTAGGGCGCTTTTACACGACCCCTAAGATCCACTGGCAACTTAAATTCGGACCAGAGATCTTGGGGGTTTGCTCCTCTTCCTGTGCTCCCACCCCTCCGCACTCCCTTGCTCCTGTCTGCGTGAGGAGAGGGAGAAAAAAAGGGAGAAAAGAATGCAGGCTCACCTCCGTTCTGCAGTTGGGAGCTGCGTGGGAAGCATTCTAGTCTCTTAAAGGGACAGGGGACAAAAAAACCCAAATAGAAGGCAGGAGAGCCCAGCACTCACTGCCTTGCAATCCGCATCAGAAATGTTTCACCTTCAGAGACCAGGTACTTGAAAAATGCACTGGGACGTGCTTAGGTGGGCGTGGTTGTACTTAAATTTTTTTAATAGTCCGGAGCTGGTGGGAAAACAATTTTAAGCTCTGCATCTGGGAGCCATTTGCCTTGGATTTTAGGGGTCGTGTAAAAGCGCCTTTACTCACACCAACAAGGAGTATAAAAGATAACACTGGATTGCATAAAGTTTGCACATGGAAATGCAGAAATATTAACTATAATTTAAAAAGAAGTGTAGTGTGTCTTATCTCAGTGGAGAAGACTGAGGAAATGGGGATGTGGAAGCTGTTTGTTATATGGTACTACTAGCTGTTGAGAGGGATTTTCAAATATCCTGTTCTTCTTTCACATGGTCAGTACAATTGCAGCTGACATAGCATCTCAAACAGATTATGCCCTCAGTTAATGGATTGTTCCTTTAAGGTAGTAGTCATTGTCACCATGGTTATAATCATAGTCATAGTAGTAGTAGTAGTTGTAGTAGTAGTAGTTAGAGATGGGCACGAAATGAACATTTTTCGTTTCCGTTACGTTACGAAATGACAAACGGAAATTGTGATGAAAATGAAATGAAACGAACAGAACCACAAAAATTGTGGTCATTACGTTTCGTTTCCGTTAATAGCGACACACAATGAAATGAGCTGTTTTAAATGTTAAAAAACGCCCTGGACATCCGTAAAAACCCAGCGATAATTATTTATATTGTCTGATAATACCTACCAGGGGGGTTGCGGTCCTTAAAACATTTGTTTTTATCTTCTCCCATTGCGATGTATTTTTCTTTTCCCTTTAAAATGGATGTCGCTCTGGCAGCCCCCATCCTCCTTGCACTCTCTGGTGGGAGTTAGGGTGGGATTGCTGTCTCTGCGACTCTAGCTTCAGTCCTGCAGCCTCCCTGTGTGTGTGTGTGCTGCGTACCTCTTGGTGAGTACCTTCCCTTGCCCTGCAGTGCAGTCACTCTGCGGCTGCCTTGCACCCTGGGCAACGCCCGCCGCTGCCTTTGCAGCCTCCCTGCGTACCTAGTCTATACTGTGTCTCTGCCAGCATCCATTTTTTTAGTGTTTTCCCTCTGGTCTGGGGCATTGGGGGATGCCTGCACATGGAAATGCTTTAAAAATTGCGCAAAAAGCGGGTCGAAACGACAAACAAATAAATGAAAAACAGTAACGAAATTTTTCCAAAAATTCACAACAAATGGAAACAAACCGAAACAGACCTCTCAACGACAAACGAAAAACCGAAACACCATTTTTTTGATTCGTGCCCATCTCTAGTAGTAGCAGTCGTAGTAGTAGTATGCCTCCAAGTAATGACTGACTTATGGTGATCTGGCTCTGTTCTCTTCAGTGAACGAAAATTCAATATAACTCACCAAGGTTCATAGCAGGGCGACTTCTGACAAAGACTCTATTCATTTATAGTTGTAGATTGTGACCATTATCATCTATATATGCACTGTTAAATATGCACATAAGCCTCCATTGATCGTAGAACGTGAATTATAGACATCAAAAGGAGCAGTGCATCATCAGTGGGAGGTCAAGCACACGGGGTCAGAGTCCTTTTGGGTCTGCTTTTCCCCCTTAGTGTGCATAAACATGAAGATGTTTAGAACCATCTAAATAGGTATTGTTCAGAAAGATGCTGGCTTCAATAAATCTTGATTCTAGAACTCGTCTGGCAAAGTACCTCATTTCTTCTAATCAGCATTTTGTAGGATGACTTTGTTCTAGTGTCCTCTCCAAGAGTAAAATAATTGTTTATCTTGGAATGAATGAATGGTATGTGCATGCATGTGCATGCATACACACAAACATGGAGCCATGATGCCATGGCATTCAGTAAGTTACAGTATTTCTGGAAGGAGGTGGTTTCTTGTCTATTTGGAATCCAATAACAACCCTTTTAACTGAGTGAACTTCAGCTCTAGTATTATGGGAGAAGGGGTGAAAATTGCAAGTATATAAGGCATGGACTTGGGGGCATTCAAAGCTGGTTCGGCATCATGCCTTTGTGTGCAGTATATTCCAGCAATTGCCCTGGTATTGCTGACATCACAGTTCACCTTATCTTGAAATCATAAAAAACCATACCCACATGTGGAATATAATGTCAGCAGGAACAATACAGGGAATTCTTGGCCACCTGTACGATTCATTCTTCCATAAAAACATCATTTTTAAAAGGCACCTGAATTGGCTGTTTGACATTTCGTGTTGTCACGGGGACTGGCAATGAATTTAGATCTGGCTTACTGGGGAGAACAGAGCCAAGTCAGCTCCCTAGGACAAACCACCAGGGTTAAGAAAAGAAATGTGTTTCTAATGAATACATACAAAGGCTTTTTGAAGATAAGGTACCCAATCATGGAAGATCGTTGCTTAATGAATTTAAAGCCCTGTGTTTTAATGAGCTCCCCACCACCACCTTAAGAGATTTGAGATGCTGTATGCAAACCACTTTGACTGGGGTGCCCCAATGGTTGACAAGTGAATCTTTGATTTCTCCTGATCACTTTATAGAAAGAGATAACAACAGTCCTCTGCTTTTTGCCTTCAACTGAAACAGTACCTCACTTCAATAAGCATCGAATTTACACCATGTTCTAAAAAAAAACCTTACAAATCTCTGGGTGAGTTTCTCCACAGACTGGCTTATGTGACTGAGTGCTACCACCTAGTGGCAGTGACTAACCCATGCTGGCTTTAGGTGAATTCCTCCTTCCCTCCTCCTATTTGTTGCTGTGCTTCCCACTTTGAAACGAGCTTGTTTGCTATTAATTAGTTTTGCAGGTGAAGGACTCCCCCCCCTTCCTTTACATTATCCTCACAGCATGTTGTGCTAATACATTCTGAGCACCTCCACCAAGCCCCAAAGGGAGATGTCCAGGAAGCTGCATGTGCATCTGGACTGGCTTGTCTGTGGTTGCACCTGTCCTTCTTCTGAGAAACAGAGATGTCAGCTGACTCCATCAGCACAGTTACAAAAACAGGATGGAACAGAAGGTGAATGTCAGGCCACAGAGACCAGTGTGTGAAAAGGGGGGAGGTGGGGAGAGAGATTTTCAATGACTTCAGAGACCAGGACTCAGAGCAATGGTTTCAAACTACAGGAAAACATTAGGAAGAATGTCATGACCTTGAGGTCTCTTCCAACTTGTATGATTCTATGAATATTTTTGGGCTTCCAGAGTTAATCTAGGATAGTGATGACGAAGCTTCTAGAAATGGAATGACCCAACTGTGATTCAAAGCCCATTAAGTTTTTTGCAAAGTGCCAATACAGCCATTTAATCTGAATACAGGTGACTGTCAAGGGGGCAATGTCAGGTGTCCACGGAAAGGGCTTCGAGCACCACCTTTGGCACCTGTGCCATAGGTTTGCCAACACTGATCTAGGATGATGGCATTTAAAAGTTCAAGGTGCCGATTTACAGAACAATGCCTTCCGGTTACATATCATAAAGGCTGCGATAAACAAAATCCTAATAGGAAGCCCTGTCTGGCACAGACCAACTGAACTGTTAATATTAACTCATTGCTGACTTACTGTTACGTCCTAATCAGATTACACTGATTTCCTTACTTTTGATGAAGGATGCAAATAAGTCTCACTAAATGATTCATTCTCAACAAACCAGCCTGTCAAGGGTTTCTGAAACTCTCTGAGAATTCATACCTCCCACCTGAGAATGATACAGTGGACTTCATGGGTCACAGTTGTCACCATTTACACAAAAGATGTCTCTACAAAACTAGACTCTTTATGTGTTGTGTAGTCAGATTTTAAAAGAAACTCAGCACAGCAATATTCCTGTGCAACCCCAGTGTGTGTGTGGGGGGGGCACATTACAGAGGTCTTAGCTTCAATCCAGAACTGCTGGATAGCTCACTACTTAGGGTATCTTGCTATGGAGACAGAGGTTGGGAGTTCAATTCCCCAACTGTGTCTCCTTGACACAGTTGCCCTCCAATGACTTCATGAATTAGATGAGATCAATGGCTCTCAGCACAGATCAAGGAGACTTTGTCCCACCAGAGCCCTGTAAAGAATGTGCTGTGATGAGGGATGCAACTCACCTATCTTTTTTGTGTGGAGAATGAAAGAACTTGTTGCTGGCAGAATATTTAGGATAACCAGCCCAGCTGTTTGCCTTAAAATGAAAAACCATTGCTACATTTCTTTTCTAACCAAGCTGACAGGGAATGCTGTGAGTTGTGGTCCAAAAAAGTAATATTCAAAGTATGAGTCTGTAGATATATGAATGAATGGATGGATGGATGGATGGATGGATGGATGGATGGATGGATGGATGGATGACCAACACCTCCAATGTCAATGAGGACATTTCTTCCAGAATTTTTCTGAGTGTTTACCTCTTAAACTACACAAGATATCAAATCAGTAGAGCTAGAATGAGCAATCTTTTCTGTGGATTTTTTGGAAAAAAATCAAAAACTACTAAAGCCTGCACTTCCAGTTATATACACAGCTGAAGGTACAGTATTTTGATATAAGCCTCATTTATAGTAACAGGACATGGCTCCAAATACATAAAGCAGGCTAAAAATAAGCTGGCTGGATTGGTCAGTGAGTTAGGTACTGCATGTGGCTGCAGAACCAGACGTTGGGTGTTTGATTCCCTTCTGTGCATCCCAGAAGAGCCAGCATGTGTGACTTTTGGAAAATGGCACAATCCCATGATGGCCCCAGCGAAAGAGAACCATAAACTGCCTTCTGAGTAGTCTATCTGGAAAACTCTGAAAAGTTTCACAATAACCAATTGACTCAATGGCACACAATTACTGTTATTAGAATAAGCAGAGACAACAGTGCATTCAGTATTCTCATTCTAAAACTCTTTTGCTCCTTTCTGCCACATCGGTATGCATTTAAAGGGGGGTTGGGTGGGGAGAAGAACCATGCAAATAAGAACAGTGTGGTTTGTGTTCCCCCAGGTAACTTCAGAAACAGCATGAAGTAGTTTACAAGAATAATAATATTTTCTGTGTGTTTACTTTTAGGCTATAATCTAAAAACCACTTTAAATCACCCCCAGTACTAGTGCCTCCTAATCTCTGTGTTTTCCTGTGCCCACAAATTTCTTGGACACAATAGCATGTTTTGACTTCATCATCAATGACAGTGTGGATCTGATTGTGAGAAAGGAAATCGCCAAGGAAACCAATTTAGCATCCAATGGGAAATGTGGTGCTGTTATCAAAGTTGAGACCCCATCCTATTTCACTGGCACTGCTAATATTGTTTTCTTTGTTGAGCAATGATTTCATTATATGCTTTCTGTCACTTAGAAGGAACTAAACTTTAAGGAACACAGAAGGATGTATGTCCGAGTAAACTCACAAAGAATTGGATTGTGAGGCACCCAAAATGTGTGTCTGTGCCCGCGTATCAAAAATAGTGGCCATCAGCCCTCCTGTAGGAAGGACAATATTCCAAGTCTTTCCATTTGAAAGCTGTCATGCCCAAGCTTTCCTGAAAAAGAAAATGATACAGAGGGAGATCAGGAGCTTTGAATCTGCCCATCCATGGCAAACATGTGGATAGCAGTCACAGCAAACACATGGACCATCTGCTTAGATTCCCCTACTTGAGTGGGGTGCATTGCAATTTAACTATAAAAACCGCTTCTGATTTTTCATCAGTAAGTAGAAACCAGCATGAGCCATTTTATACAAAAAAGCACAGACCATTTTATTCATGTCCTCTTTTCTCCTTTTTGATGATGCATTGTCTCATTTTGGTGACCATCCTAATAACAAAGTGTATTTCCAGGAGAAAAAATAAGGAAGGAAGGAAGGAAGGAAGGAAGGAAGGAAGGAAGGAAGGAAGGAAGGAAGGAATACATTGGAGCAATCATACATTTAAATTCCCCTGTACATTTGAATGAGAAACTGTTCTGATACACATAGCAAGAGAAAAGGGATATGTAACTTCTTTTATGAGAGATTTGGGAGGCACAGAATCCTGGAAATGCAGGAGAGGAAATGAATAAGCAACAGGGCTTTACCCCACCTAGGCTAGCTGCAAATGCAAATCTTATAAAACCTAATCCTACCCTGAATATTACTTGTTTTCCCCTGCAGTCTCCAAAACTAGCAAATGCCTTGGGTTAATTATATGTTGATTGCTAACTCTTTTGTATCCATAGAGAAAATATGATGTTCAGTGTCAGAACTTTACTGCGTGATTTCCCCCTATTCTTACAAACCATATTCAGTTACTTTTAGAAGATGAAGAGAATGTTGATGAATCTGAAATATACACAGCCTTTTATTAAGGGGCCCTCATTATTACAACCTATGCTAGTCTTGTAAACACATAAAAATTATTCTTAGCTTCAAGTTCTAACAGTCAGTTCTCACTGTCATTCCCAAGTCTTGCAGTCCAACAAAATTATGTTTATACTGCTGAGCTGCTGGGATCCTACCCAGAATGCAACTATAGAAATGCTATCAAATGGCCTTTTGATAGGGAGAAGAACTTTTCCTCAAAGAGACCCCAACTCCTGAGAAATTCAAGCACTTCATGAAGAGGTCTCAAGCCAAGACTACAGCTTCAGTCAGTGTGGAATGGGGCTCAATTTCTGACTCTGGCAGCTGCTACTTCCATCAAAGGGTACAGGCTCCTATAAACTCAAGGGCCTTGAATCTAAGGGGGGTAGTGAATACCTGACCAACCTTCAAGTGACTTCTTCACTCCAACCAACCAAGTTCTTCAAATGGCACCCTGCCATTTTACCGTAACACACTCTACACAGAGCTACCAGTAGAAAGTGTAAGGAAACCTCAGCAGGTCCCAAACCCAAAAGTCAGACTGATAAATGGGTCTGATTACAGGGAGCTGATCCCCACCACCCCTTTTACAGCAGCTTCCAGACAGAATTCCAATTGCTGGTACTAACCTCTTAAGCCCCAAATGGCTTGGACCTAATCTATCTCAAGGACTACAGCTCCCTTAATGGGCTTGGTCCAGTGTTCAGATTAGAGATGTAAGATTTCTAGTAACATGGGCAGGTTGTTGAACTGCAGGGGGGAAACTGTGTGACCCCCACCCCCAAATTTTGTTTTTCCCCCAGTTTCCCCCCATGGTTTCAACATTTCTAGAAACTTTACATCTCTAGTTCACATCATCAAGAGAGGCCTTTTCCTCATGCACACCACCTTCACAGGTGCATCTGATGGGTACATGGGAGACGGTCTTCTCTGCTGCTTCCTCCAGGCTTTGGAACACCCCCATGTGAGGCTAGGCTTGCCCCCAACTTTACTGTCTTTCTTCAAGAAGCAAAATCATTCATTCAGTGACTAGCTGCCTGAGTAGGGCATTTAAATGGATATTTCTGCCTTACTGCTTTGAATATGTTTTTGACTTTGTTTGTGCTTTTTTGAGTGGTATACATTTAATATGTTTTAATAATTGTACACTTGCTAGGGGCATATTTGGGGGGGCAGAAGGGTACATCTGCCTCGAGTGCAGCAACTGGGGGTGCCTGGAGGGGGAGGGGGAGGAGGAAGCCCTGCGCTCTACCGCCAGCAGTCCTCAGGCTTGGCAATGGGATCCACTCTGTTGCAGCCGCCTACCCTGCCTCTGTGTGCCAGGCGAGTGGTGAAACAAGCAGGCAGGCAGGCAGGCAGCTGTGGCGCCCTCCTCCTCCTCCTCCTCCTCAAACTCTTCCTCGCCTTGCTCTGGGCCACTGCAGGAGAGGTAAGGTATGCATGCGCGTGCACACACAAATGCCCACCCATGTGCCCACCCGACCCAGACCCACAGGATTGCCCCCCTTGCTGGGTGGATGCAATGGGGTGGGGGAGGGTTGGAGGGGCACAAAAACAACTTTGTCCCCAGGCTCCCCAAACCTTGCTACGCCACTGATACTCACTGTTGTGGTTTTTTTTAAACAACCCTGTATTTTAATGCTGTAAACTGCCTTGTGTCTCATTTAAGGAGAAAGAAAGTGTAAAGAGATTTCAAACAAACTAACTGGAATTGTTTATTTCACAGTATGAAGTTCCATGTTTTGAAATCATGAGCTTATCTTCCACCTGTTTTTATCTACTTGTATTTAAAGAACCTTGAGACAATTATTATTTTCAAGGAAAAAGCTGAGACTATGGCACATGTCTTAGATAAAATATTTATTTTTAGATTTATTGTCATTTATTTAACTTGTTTAGACTGCATGTAGATTCATGTATACATAAACATGTCAACAAAATCAAAACCCACTGTGCTTTTTAGAGAAAGAATTTGGGGTGCTGTTTTAATGCATAAAATGTTTTCAGACTTTATAATTGCATTTCTGTACATGAGTTGGACTGACTAGCTAAATGCATATGCTTGGGACGAATGGGACATAAAATTTCCATTTGTGCGGCTGTGCAATTCATTCCCCCATTAGGTCCTTTGTATGAAAGACTCAGCAACGTGTGACATTGATCTCTTCTCCCTCCTCCATAGTTTGATCTTTACCTTTTGCTTGCTGTGACTAGCTACCCTTCAATTTACGCTTCAGTTTTTGTTTCAGGGTTTTGCTGCTTGAATTCTCTACACTTGTATTTCAGCAGCACTTTAAATGATCAGAATGCCTTCCACACAACTATTTGTGAGACTATATTTATGAGGGGCCCTGTGCAATTCCCATGCTCCAATTGGTATAATTATGTAATTTGGGTGGAGTTGGATATATTCTTTATCTGAGACGGTCTTGAGCCACTAGCTCTTACATAGATGTGAGCAGTCACATATAATGTTGCCCTCAACTCTTTCATATGGGCATATCATTCTTGAGAGTGACTTGTTATACTCATTGTTTTAAATTGAGGCAAACTCAGTTTGATTAGATTAGCTCTTAGAGTGAGAATTAGAGATGGGCACGACTTAGCGGTATTCCCGTTTCCATTTCCGTTACTCGTATCCGTTACTCTATGGAAACGGTAAGGGGAATTACTCCGCCAGAATTTGAGCTCGAACCGACAACCGAACAATTTGGTCTGATTTGTCGTGCTCGTTACTTGCATTGCGGCAATCGCGCAATGCCAAGCGGCACAGAAAAAAAGTTTTTAAAAGTTTAAAAAAAACTGATTCCCGGCCCTAAAAGTAGGCGAAAACTGTCTGAGGGCACCTACCAGGCCAGAAGGGTGTTTTATTTGGGGGGGTCCCCGCCCCCCTCTCCTTGGCTATTGCTACTGCTGCGCTGCTGGTACCAGGCTGGGAGGGCGCATCCATTTGCCATGCAGTGCGGGGGATCCAAAATGGCGACCGCAATATTTTTTTTTAAATTGTTGCCCAAAACCCCACCAAAGCACCACAGAAACATGCGAAAATTAGCTATTTTAAATGCTTGAATTTTTACAGTAGCAGCAGTGGGTTTTTCTTGCAAAAAAAGTCTCCGTTGATTTTATTTTATTTTATTTTATTTTATTTTATTTTATTTTTTTACACCTGCACATTTGCAATGATGGGCTCGCCCATGGGAGCGGACCATGCAAATTTTCCACCAATCGCATGGCCACTTGGCCAGGTTGACCACAGAGACTTCTGGGATGTGCCAATCGGGCATAAACAGCCCACTAATCGTAGCCCAAACCCGAAGCCTAAGCCTAAGCCTAACCCATACACCAGTACACTGTCATTCTAAGTGGGTCAGAGAGGCACCCAGAGGTGCACCCCAATACTCACCCTAACCTCACCCGTAACTAGCCTAACCCTAGCCCTTGCGCTAACCCGTCTTAACCCTAAGCCAGATCTACTTGCATTGCACTACATGCAAGTACGTAAGACACAGCGGGTGCAAAGAGTCTGCCAGTCCATCACTTGTGGCTCTGGCTGACTCCTGCAGCTCCCTCCAGGAGCCCGCTACCCCCCCAAACCAGTACTAACGACAACAAAAAAACAAAAAACGAACCGACTAATTTTTGCAAAATTTCGCGAAAAACGGAAACGAGTTGAAACGGACTGCCTCCGACACACGACAACTCGAAAACGTCATTTTCCCTAGTCATGCCCATCTCTAGTCAGAATCTTACAATGAATATTTTAATGCATAGCCCACACATTTAAAGTTTTCTTTGTCAACTTATCACTCTTAAGCAACCTTCTTACCTTGGTTCTGGTTTTGTCTCCCCAGCCATCACTATCAATACTTTTACCTCTATGCGAATAATACCCACATGCATACTAAGAACATAGATGTCTTTTTTCAGTTGCAGATCTCATGGCATCCTATACAGTGGTACCTTGTATAAAGGAATTAATTCGTTCCAAATGAAATTATGTTAAGCAAATTTTCCTTTATAAAAATTCCCATAGGAATGCATTGAAAACGGAGTGATCCCATTTTTATGTTGTACGGATTTTCCCCATAGGCAATTATGTTAAGCAAATTTCCCCTATCTCTGGATTTTTTATGTTGTACAAATTTTATGTTATCCAAGCTGTTTGTTATACAAGGGTCCGCTGTACTTGCATTTTGTCTGAATTTGTCTGAGCTATGGTGAATGGGGTGGTGTTTGCATAATACATAGGAAGAATGCATCATGGGCCAAACTAATTGAGAACAAATGAAGAAGCATTGCCCTCACTATCTAGATTAGGGGTAGCTAAACATAACCCAAGGACTGAATCTACCTCCTGTGATTTTGGAATACTGTCAGCCCTCCACTGCCCCCCCAAAAAAAAAACAGAGTCGTAAGGTCCACAGTGTCCTCCATGGGCATGCCTGTCCATTTTGAATCAATCCCCAACCAGGCCTAGCCATGGTCAGTTCCTGTTTTCTTTTAAAATATCCAAGATAAATCAGTGGGCAAAAACCGCCTGAGGTAACAAGTAATTGTGTGATTGGCCATTTCATTAAAGGTCATTAAAAAGGCAAACAAAAATCCAGGACGGGCTATAGGACTGCCGCAGTCATGGTAGCAGCACTGATGAGGGTGGTGTGGAGCAGGCTGCATGTATCTCGCCTGCCCATATCTGACTAACCTTTGCCCAAGAGTGATTGTCATGCTTCCCTTTCAGCTTTGTAATAGAGGTTCGGCTTGAAGGCAAATATTCTGAAAGCATGCTTCCCCATGGAGTCCGCATATGTTGCACATCGGTCCCACAAAGTACCTTCCAGCAAAACTGGTACATCTAAGGCAACACAGGTCATGCTGCTTAGTCCTTAAGCATCTGGATACCCAAGTGTCTTGTTTATCCACAGTCATACAGAAGCCAAAGCAACAGGGAAGTGGCTCTTCCATGTCAACGGGAACTTATGAGTTTTTAAGCAGGGTTATTTAAGCTGCCTTAGGCTGCAATCTTAAGGAAACCTACTTGGTCGTAAATTCCACAGAAATCAATGGTTCCCCACTTGCAAATAAGTGTGTCTATGTCTGCGATGTAAGACCTGCAAATAAAAGAGGAAAGCAAGCATCTTTCTTCCATAGCTAACATTGATTGATATCCACCAGATGTAACATGCCCCAGTTCAATTTTAGAGGGCTATTCAGAAGCATTAAAATCAATAGCAGATTCACCCAGGCTTTGAATGAAATGTTTATTTTACCTTGGATATTTTTTTAAAAATCTCCCCCCACCCGCTGCTGTGCCAAAGACTGTTTGGCTTTTCAAGAACAAATCTAAATACCATATCTTGTTTGTACTTTGCAACATATGGTCAGCGTAGCTTGAGTAATGTGTAAACAGCTTGGCTTAATACACACCTTGTGTCTTCCATCGTTCTGAACAGCAGATAGAACTTAAGAATATAGTTCTTGGGCCATTACTCCAGCTCAATGATTGGAGAAGTGGGATCTGCTGAAATGATTCCCAATTCAGAGCCATATGCTTCAGGCAATCTGAGAGTCCTTGTTCGGGACACAGTGTTCGGGACACATTGTGTCTTCATAAACTAAACAGTCACTGCCGTTATAGCCCTCCTGCATATTCGTGCTGGTTCAGGAACATCAAGAACAGTTCTTTCCAATGTCACCAAAGCCTCTCGATCATACTATTGGATCAGATGCTGATCAACTACAGTGGTCCCTTGTATAACAAACAACTTGTATAACATGAAATTTGTACAACATAAAATTTTTTTTTTTGGAGATAGGGGAAATTTGCTTAACATAATCGCCTATGGGGGGAATCCGTACAACATAAAAATGGGATCACTCCGTTTTCAATGCATTCCTATGGTAATTTGTATAAAGGAAAATTTGCTTAACATAATTTCATTTGGAACCAATTAATTCCTTTATACAAGGTACCACTGTACATCTTTCTTATTTGATGGTAGAATGCCAGATGACGGCAAGAAATAGAAGACCAATGTTCTGGTTGGGAGCCGACATAGCTTCATCTCATACTTTGCTTTGCAGATGAATCCCAAAGGGAAGTCTCAACCTGCTCATTGGTAAAATGCAAGTGAATCAATTATCCCATCTTAGAAGGGAGAGGTTTTTCGTATTCATCTATGAAAGTTGATGCTTTATATGTTCTAAGGGGCAAAATATGTTGTTGCGTGGCACATAGTTGTGCCATTCAACATCTTACTGTCGCTTCGTGCCCTCTAAGCACCTGCTGCATGAGGCAGTTGCTCCACTCTGATCAGTGGGAAAATTGGCCCTGCCTTTGGGAACATTAATGATTTCCTGCCTTATTACCTATTGGAGAAGTTTTTCCAAAGTAGATAAGGAAAAACTGTTTTCCCTATCACACAACACTAGAACTAGGGGGCACTCCATGAAACTTTTGGGTGTTAGATCTCAAACAAATGAGAGAAAGTACTTTTTCACCCAGAGGATCACTGGTCTATGGCAGTGTTTTTCAACCACTGTTCCGTGGCACACTAGTGTGCTGCAAGATGTTGCCTGGTGTGCCGTGGGAAAAATTGAAAAATTACTTTATATATAGTCAATATAGGCACAGAGTTAAATTTTTTAACATTTTCTAATGGTGGTGTGCCTCGTGATTTTTTTCATGAAACAAGTGTGCCTTTGCCCAAAAAAGGTTGAAAAACACTGGTCTATGGAACTCCCTGCCAGAAGAAGTGGTGACAGCTGTCAGCCTTGACAGATTTAAGAAAGGATTAGACATGTTCATGGAGAACAAGGGTATCAATGGCTATCATTATAGATGTCTAAGGTCAACCTCCAGGTTGGAGAGATAGGCAGGATAACTCAATGCCATTTGCAGGGAATGATATGCAGGTGAAGACATCTGCTTGGGAATACCCTGAAGCAAATGGTGAGCCACTTTGTAACACAGAATGCTGGACTGGATGGGCTGTGGCCTGTTCCAGCAAGGCTGTTCTTATGTTATGGAGCACATTTTCTTGAGATCTAGCACCTGTACCACTCAAACCTCCCAATCCTGACACTTCAAGTGCCCATCCTCAGAGAGACCAGGGAGTCTATGACTAGCACTGAGTCTTCTCAGTCGTGGCCACCTCCTTGTGGAATTCATTATTGGTGGAGATGCATCAGGCTGCTCCCCTCTCGATATTTAGAATGCATATAAAAGCATTGCTTTTCAGAGAAGGATTTTAGGACCCATTCCCTTTTTAATTGCTGTTATTTGCAATAATATGTTGATTGTGTTTCTGTGTATCTCATCACAATCTGGGCTCATGTTTCCATTAATGTGGGTTAGGCTCCTGCATTTATTATGTCTTACGTTGGAAACTGCCCAGATGGGCAGTACAGAAATATAATCAATGAATTAAAGAATAAACATTAATGGCGAGAGTCAAACAAGTCTAATAGCATTAGGACTGGAAGAGCTTAATGGGCTTCTCTTCACTATTCTCATCAATTCCAAGGTGTTGATGTTCTGATGGTTCAATTGAACCACCGGTGATCAGGGAGAATTAGAGTGTTCATGCCATTAAAAAGTTTTAACAACTTGTTCACCTGGAACATTCCACACTTGCAAACAATTTGTAATGTAAGACTGAGGTTCTCCAAGTCCATGTTGTGAATCAGTGCATCCTAATAAAGCATTCAGATGCTAGACGAGTGGTTCTCAACCTATGAGTCCCCAGATGTTCCTCAATTGCAACTCCCAGAAATCCCATCCAACATAGCAAGTGGTGAAGGCTGTCATCTGCTAGACCCACAGATGACAGCTGTGAAACCTAATGAGTTTTTTTGCTCCCTGGGACTGGCAACATGTTAACAGCAGTGGACAAAGTACTCAGGAAAGACAGGAGTCGAATGAGCATAGGTCCTGGCTGAGGCTTGTTCTCTTCATTTCTCTTGCATCCAACACTTGGCATCCATTCTACTGCTTCTGGAGTATCCATGCTGCATATAATTCCCTTTTCTCACAGCAGGGAACTTGCCAAAATAGCCTTGCTGGAGAGGGAATGTGTCACAAGTATGACTCCCTTCCAAACCTCTGTTGAAATTTAGGAGAGACCCCCCTTATCCCTTTTGAAATCCTTTCAACATGATATCATCTCCCAGTGCAGAGCTTTAAGAAAAATAATTATTATAATGCCAAAATGAAGCCATCCATAATGGAACAGTAGAGAAATCATGCTCCAGGGCCCAGAATTTCATCCTGCTACTGCTTAGTGATGTGTGGTTCTATCATGACATCAAAATTATCCTTTAAAAAGCTTTCCAAGCTCTGTTTCAGTGTGCATAAATGCAAGCAAGACAACTCTAGAAAGGAAAAAATATATGTAATTGCACCGAAAATAGCTTCAGGGAATCCAAGGAAGCCATCCAGGTCACAAATTAGTCATTCAGACCTTATTTTTATTTTATTTTTTTTTGCAAGCGCCTCAGGCCTTTGTCAGAAAACATGCATTGAAACAAATAGAAATCTCATGCTTCTTTTAGCATGTACATTTTTGAAAGAGAAAAGTTGGTGAAATATACATGTGAGTAACTTGGTGGTTGCAAGTTCGACAGAACAACAAAACACATCCTTTTGTATTAGCAAAAGGAAAGAAAAAAAACAGTTAAGATAACAACTGGACTAGATGATGGTCTGCCTTGTAGTTCATTGTCATCTCCTTAGATGCAAATAGTGTGGCAGTGTGAATATGAACACAAGGCTCCCATACACCCAATATAGTGATGGGCAATCTCCTGTGGACTGAGGAGGGTGCACAACTCTATCCCTAGATTTTGGAGAGTGGCACTCCCTCCAATTGTCCAGAAGCCACAAATAAGCAGCAAGTTAAATAACCCTTATTCGTATACTATCATGGGCTTCTGGAGTTTTTATAGGCAGAACACCTGACTAAACAAACTTCTTTGGTATCTTCTCTGCCTGGGACATACTGTAGCTGTCAGTTGACCCCAGATATGTTAAGAGACTTTTGCAAACACTTCAGTGAAAGATGTCTAGCAATTCAAGGGCACTCACTGCCGCTGCAGCTACCTTGAGGGAGCTCAACCCTATAAGGAATAATTGTCAGATTTGGGTAAGTTTACCCAGTAGGATAGAATGATAGACAATGTGATAGTCTTCTTGAAATGTTGGAAAGCAGCTCTGTCACAGGAAAGCTTGTTGCTCCAGAAGACAGGACCTGAATCAATAAAAAGCAAAGCAAAGCAAAGCGGTCTGCTTATATACCACCCCATACCAGTCCAAGAAGTCTCTGGGTGGTTTACAGTTTTTAACTACAGTATGCAAGCTACAACTTGCCCCCCCCAAGCAAGATGGGTACTCATTTTTCCGACCTCGGAAGGATGGAAGGCGGAGTCAACCATAAGCCTGCTCCCTGGGATTGAACCCCAGGTTATGAGCACATTTTTACCGGCAGTACGGGCATTTAACCACTGCTGCCATGAGGCTCTTACAATAGATACCAATTACAAGAAAGGAGATTTTTGACTCAACATGAGGAAGAACCTCCTGACCTTAAAAGCTATTCAACAGAGAAATGGATTGCCTCAGAGTGTGATGGATTCTCCTTTGGTGGGTCTTTTAAAACAAAGGCTGGATGGCTGAACTAGGAATTTCCTATTTTATTCAGATGGTTAGATTTATTTATTTATTTATTTATTTATTTATTTATTTATTTATTTATTTATTTATTTATTTATTTATTTGTAATCTTTTATAAATAGACAAGTTTTTAATAGGCACTTAAAAACACCCAGCTTATCTCTGGAGGCAGTTGGTTCCAAAAGGAGGGTGCAACCACTGAGAAAGTTCAGTTCCTTGCTCTTTTCAGAGCCTCTCTTGGGGTCTGCAACTCAGACACGTTGCATGGGAAAAATGAGCAATACAGGCAGTTCCCTGTGGGAGAAGTCATTCTGCCAAATTAAGGTCAATTGGTGCTATATAAGACTGTGATTTTACAAATGTTAGTCAGATATGCAGCACCAAGGATTCCTGAACCCAATGGCCATGAATGCTGAGGGATTCTATAAGTTTTAATGTAAAGGGGGTGGGGGAAACAGGGAGGGAGGCAAATGAAAAGAAAGGAAAACCATACAGTCCTAACAGATTTTTGTGCTTGTGTTTTATTTAGGATCTCTGTGTAATAATGCACCTTATACACCTAACATGATCAGGGAGCTTGTACCAGGAAAGAAAAAAACAAACTTAAATACCTAAATCCAGCTGAGCTCCCTGGCTTGAAGGTTAAATCTTACAATCTATACAATCTACACTGCCAATTCTTGAAAAGCCTCAAGGATTTGAAAAACATTGAGCATAACATCCTTGCACTTTCCTCTTCTTATTTGTCATCCGGAATTTGTGAGGCCAGCTTTGTTTGTGAAGGAAATAGAGGGCAAAAGTGGCAGCAAACCTTCAAAGGTTGGTATGTAGTCAAATGCCAGGCTCTGTCAATATCAATAACGTCCACCACTTTCTTTTAAGTGCTCTTTTTAAATTAAGATAAATTTGTAAAGCTCCCCTCACACGTAGTTAAAACCCTCAGCTGCCTTTTTGCTGTCTTAGCAACACCCTTAGGGTCTGAGGCCTGTTCAGTTTTTACAAGTCAGTCACGATTTACATGCTAGAAAGTCTCACTTGACATCAGAGCTTTCAAAAGTGACATTTTTAGATGTCAGCTCCCAGAATCCCCCAGCCAACATGGCCACTTACCATGACAAGATACAAGATTGTGAGAGTTGTGGTCCAGACTACTTTTTTCCAGGCTCTGAGGGGAAGAATGGATAACATGGAAAACATGCCAGAATGTTCTGATTCTTTGATTAAAAATCTTAATTGTTTTTCTTGTGGAAAACTTAATCCCACTTCTATTT
This sequence comes from Phrynocephalus forsythii, assembly GCA_029282475.1. Classification (NCBI taxonomy): domain Eukaryota; kingdom Metazoa; phylum Chordata; class Lepidosauria; order Squamata; family Agamidae; genus Phrynocephalus; species Phrynocephalus forsythii. The sequence goes on from JAPFRF010000010.1 coordinate 38,870,041, forward strand.
TATTTGGAGGAAGTTCATACATTTTCATTCAATTTTATATTAAATTTTGACCAATTTTCTAACTGCATTTTCTTTCTTTCAACCTTTTCCCCTTTCTCCTCTGTTGAACAAATTCCAGTGGATATTTTATTATTCTGAACTTAGTGCTGTGCCATCAATCAATCAATCAATCAATCAATCAATCAATCAATCAAAAGTTGGTGGCATCCACAGCACAAAAGTCCTGTAGTGCCAATCCATGATCCTGAAAGGAAAATACAAGCTTTGCAAGATTATTCAGCATCTGCCATAACTTCTGTTTTATCCCTTTACGTAGTGATGGGGAAGGTGGCAGTAGACATGTCAGCAGGCATTTTATACCACCCCCCAGTTGTGGCCCTGAACACATACAAAGTCTCTAGCCGCCATGGAAGGCATTCAAAATCTAGAAGGTGTATATAATCTGGATACTCAGATTATGGATTCCCTTGGCCTGAGGTTGTTCTTCCCAGTTCGTGTTCAGTAACCTTATCCTAGGTAAATTACTCATTCAAGTGGCACACATTGCTTCATGTACTCGCTAATTGGGATTCTTCACAAAAATGTTGTATGAGGTTGGCCATAATATCAAACAAATTACGAACAAGTGCTTGTTCAGAGTAATTACACTTTAACTGTTAAAATGCATTCGTTACTTTTCTTAACATTTAGTGCTTTATCAATTTAACTCACAATAGACCACAGGGGATCTAGTGAATTAATAATAAAAATATGTGGCCCAAGCCAAACTGAAGCCAGTCTACCACTTCTGTAACTGTTTCAAAACCATACCCTTGGATCTGCTAGATCAGTGTTTTTCAACCTTTTTTGGGCCAAGGCACACTTGGCTCATGAAAAAAATCACGAGGCACACCACCATTAGAAAATGTTTAAAAAATTAACTCTGTGCCTATATTGACTATATATAAACAGTAGTTCTCTTGAATAGGAATCAAATAAACACAAAGAAAGTATTTTATAATTACTTTACTATGAAATAGTTATAGTAAGTAAACAGAAATATGAAAAATTACAAAATACTTTATTCAGTGGGCAACCTGGGCCTGTTTGGCTGAACACAAAGCTGATATTCTGGCTGGAATCGAAGAAAGACAGACACGTAGCTCTTCGTCAACAGCTCTCAGTCTCTCTCTGTTTTTAGTTTTTATAACAATCATGCTTGAAAAGCTCATCTCACACAGATATGTAGTGGAAAATGGGAGCAATGCCAAAATAGCTTTTTTTGCCAGAAGGGGGAACTCCTTGGCAGTATCCAACCAAAAACTGTCCAAAGGTAAATCAGCAAATTTTAGCTTGAAACCACGATTTTGTCTCAGTTCAGTTAGTTCCTCCAGCTCCTGTAAAGTCATGTCCTTTCCACCAACTGATGCTGCTGAGCTATAAGGGTCCCTAACCCAGTCAAGGCATTCAGTGGAGACTGAAGAAAAATAAAATGACAACTTCTCCTCAAGAGTTTTTAAATGTTTAACTATTATCTCACACAGTGCAGCAGTGTGAACACCTTGGCATTGCTTGGTGAGTGTGAACATTTCAAGATTGCCACTTTCCACGTGTTGATGCCAGAGTTGCAGCTTTGAACGGAATCCCTTTATTTTATCTGTACTTGTAAGCAGGTTTTCATTTCGGCCTTGCATTCGTTTGTTCAGTTCATTCAGATGATGAAATATATCTGCCAGGTATGCCAGCCTTGCACACCACTAATCACTTGCAAGCAGCTTTGCGTAATCTGACCTCTCATTTGTCAGAAACACTTTAAGTTCCTCCCGCAGCTCATACACACGAGCCAAGACCTTGCCACGTGACAACCACCGGACCTCCGTATGAAACAGCAAGGTTTTATGCTTCGCTCCCATCTCCTCACACAAAGCTGCAAATATGCGACTTTTCACGGGTCGCGACTTTACAAAGTTTACCATGCGCACAACATCATCCAACACATGAACTAGGTCTGATGGTAAAGTCTTGGCTACGAGGGCCTCACGGTGTAAAAAACAATGTGTAACAATCACATCTGGATTTCTTTCCTGCACTCTGCTTACAAAGCCTTTGTTGCACCCGACCATGGCTTTAAGAGCTCTTTCATTTACCTTTGTGGTTTTTCTCATGAAAGTTGCCTGTTTCTCCGTGTTTTCACGCAGGCGAACAAAATAGTCCGCATTCTTGTTTTGAAGCAAAGGGTGTTTTGTTTGGAGATGGCGTTTAAGTTTGCTTGGGACCATAGCACTGTTAGCTAGCTTTTCACCACACACCATGCACAGTGGAGTTGGTTTGTTTGCATCTCCGGTGAAAGTAAATCCAAATGAAATATAGCTTTCGCTATATTGCCTTGCACCAGAGAATTTGCTTGAGCTATCCATCCTTGCTTTCTTTTGATCATCACTCATACTTGGGCTCTCATCTGGCTCCAAATTTTGTTCAGAGGCCAGTTCTTTCCTTTTCAAAAACTTGTCCATCACTGCAGTATCTCGCTGTCACTTAGTACTTCCTGTGCATGTATCCTGCGGCCTGGTCTGGATCCGGATGCGGTCTCTCTGCAGTGCCGACTCCTGCCGAGTCCTGGTCTCCGTCCGTCAGTGTACACTGGATAGCACTAGCAACAGTAACTGGCTGCAAAACATTAACAGTTTTGTTAGGGCACTGTAGTGGCGAACCTATAGCATGGGTGCTAAAGGTGGCACTCAGAGCCCTTTCTGTGGGCACCTGACATCATTCCTTCACAGCCACCTGTATTCAGGTTAAATTGCTGTATTTGCCAATTTAAGAAAAAATTAGTGGGTTCTGAATTGCAGGACAGAGGGGCCACAGATTGAGGCAGCCCGCTCTCTAGCACCCAGTTCCCACTTACCTGTGTTGTTTTATTAAAGACATTTTGCCCTGCATGGACTTCTGTGTCCAGTGGAGACCTGAGAAGGGGCACCCAGCTTCGTGTGTGTGTATGTGTGTGCGTGTGTGTGTGTGTGTGTAATGGGGAGCAGGGGAAGAGGGCCTCTGCCACAAAGTCCCATGAGGCATCAGAAACAGACTATCCCCTGCCTAGAGCAGGCCTGTCCAAACTGTCCACACTGTGGGAGGTGTGGTCCAAAACATCTGTAGGGCTGAAGTTTGGACATGCCTGCCTGAGAAGGAGCCCCACAAGAGCAGTCCTGACTGCAACTGGCTTCCAGTTTTCTCTCTCTCTCCCCCCCGCCCCTCCCCCCCAGCCACGCCAATCCCGCTCTCCTCCTCTCCCCCTTCCCCCTGGCACCGCAGCCGCCAACACACCAATTCCCCCCCCCCGCCGCTGTTTCCTAAAGCAAAACAGAACCCTCCGTCCTCGGCGGCGGCGGGGGCGGTTCCGAGGTGCTCAGGCGCTTCCCACCAGACGAGGACAGTGCGGGGAACGGGGGAGGGGGCGGACAGGAAAGGGCCGGTTCGTTGGTTCTGCTGCTGCGGGTGGTTTTGTGGAGGGCTTCACCACCGCCGCCACACACACACACACACACACACACACACACACACACACGACGGCTGTGCAGGCAGGGAGCGCCGAGGGGAGCAGCAGGCGGGCTTCCCTCCGCGCGGCCGAGGCGCAACGAGGAGAAGTTGAGCAAACAGGAACAGGGTTGGCCACGCGCGCAGAGACACAGAAACACACGCACACACCGGGAGCCCGCGCCGCTGCCGCCGCTCTGATTCATTGGCCCAAAAGGGGAGGAGAGGAGGAGGCGGAGTTGCTGCTACTTGCTCGCCCAGCCCGCCCTCCAGGCCCCGCAAGAGGAGGCAGCCGGTCCGCATCGCCGCCCCGCAGCTCCTCCTCCTCCACGCGGGCGAGGTGAGAGGAACCCCCGGAGGTGGCCAGCAGGCAGGAGGGCGCAACGGCGGGAGGAAAAGGCAGCCTGCGGCTGCTCCCCTCCACTCTTTCCCCGCGCGGCCGCAGGTGCTGGGTGGGGGTGGCTGGGGGTGCTGTGTGCCTGGGGCGGGGGGGGGATCCTACCTGGCTCGGCCTCGTGGGTCTCCCAGCTCTCTCTCGCTCTACAGTCAGCCTCCTCCTCCTCCTCCTTTTTTTTCTCCTTCCCCGCCCACGGCCAGCCTTTCCTTGGCGCGCAAAGCAAAGCACACCGGGAAAGGTAGTCTGGTCTCCTCCCCAGGACCTGGGGAGGAACTACACAACCGCTGCCTTGCTGGTGTGGGAAGAATTTTTCCACGGCACACCAGCCAAGGTCCAACGGCACAGCAGTGTGCCGCGGAACAGCGGTTGAAAAACGCTGTGCTAGATCTTGTTGGATTCACAAGGTCTGGTTTGGGCAGAAGAAAATAATGTAGAATGTATGAAAATCCTCTCTTTTTCCAAGTTGCATGACTCAACTCTGAACCCTGGCACTGAAAACGAGATATACAGTAGTACATCGACTTCCGACATTAATCCATTTTAAATGCACATTCAGAAGTTGAAATATTTGCAAGTCTAACAGCAGTTTCCCATAGGAATGCATTGAAATTCAATTAATCCATTCTGGAGTTTGGAAAAAAGGCAAAAAAGGGAACAGATTAATTGGTTTTCAGTGCATTCCCATGGGAAGGCTGTCCCAACCCCTGTCAATCAATGGCTGTTGAAGGCTGTTCTCTGAAGCTCTGGCAGACAGCTGACTTTGACAGGTCAGAGCTGTCAAAATTTGCTTGGTGGTGCAGAGATTTGGCTTTGGCTGCCCTTGATTGGGGGAGATTGCTCATTGATCTTCAGGCAGCCCGGGCACCTTGCAAGGTAAGCACGTACCTCCGGATAAGCGCTTACCTTCGCTTACCTCCGGGTTGGCCGAAGATTAGGGTGGTGGTAGATGCATCGGTTCCTGCTCTGCCCAACATTGGTAAGCAGGACAGGAACCAATGCATCTTTGGCCATCCCAGGCACCTTGCAAGGCAAGCAGCGGTTGGCAGAACACCACCCTACTTGCCTTGCAAGGTGCCTTGGCTGGCCGAAGATGCATCATTTCCTGCTCTGCCCAACACTTTGTGGGGTAGAGCACAGATGGACTGATCTTCGGCCAGCCCAGTCACCTCGCAAGGCAAACACTTACCTCCAGATAAGCGCTTAGCTTCACTTACCTCTGGACTGCACTGATTGAGCTTAAGCCAGCCTGAAGATAAGCAAAGGTAAGCACTTCCTTTGCAAGGCGCCCATGCTGGGTGAAGATCAGAGGGTCCATGGTTGCCTACCAATCTGGTGAGCAGAGCAGACTCTTTGATCTTTGCCCAGCCAGGCACCTTAGAAGGGAAGAAAGGAAGGAGGGGGGTGATGGAGGCAGAGATCACCACCCCCTCCTTCTTCTCCTAGGTGCTTCAATCTCTTTTGCAGAGATCCAAGGAACCAAGAAGGAGTAGGTGGTGGCAACACTGCTCTGCACTCCACACGACAACTGACTTTGACAGACCTGTCAAAGTCAGCTGTCATGTGGAGCAGAGAGCAGTATTCCTAAAGTGAATTATTCGGTTTTCAAAGCAACTGTAATTTGAGACCCAATTCAAAATATACTTTTTGGGCCCTGCCCTGCATCTTCAATATAGGAGTAAACAACTACGGCCTACAAGATATTTTTTCATACATTTTCCATCACTTCCACTAGTATAGCTGATGGTAACGGGTTATGGGAGGTGCAGTCTTCAAAATATCTCAAGAGCCACAGTTGCCTGCCTGCAGTTTACAGTACTTCTCTCATCTGTTTGCCTCCATCCAGTGGATACTCAACTATTATTGGCTCTACCCCAACTTTCTGCTTACAGGCTCCAGTAAGCTTCCCAATTCATAAGAGTACCCACTAACAGCTAATTATCTAAGTTTATAACTGTCTCCTAATTAGAATTCTATCTAAGTATTCTGCAGTATCAAAAATAAAGGTCCAGATTATAATTCCTGACTAGAACATGCCCATTGAATGCATGGGACTTGTTAAAACAATGCTTAGGTGAATCCCGACAAATTACAATGTATTTTATGGACTACCCGGCATGTCCAAACTTCGGCTGTCCAGATGTTGTAGACCAGAACCCTCACAGTCCTCTGTGATTGGCAGTCTAAGCTTAGAATTTTGGGAGTTGTGGTCCAAAACATCAGGAGGGCCGAAGTTAGGACACTAAACCCAATTGTGAGTGGTTTACAAGCCCACCACCAAAATACAAGCCCAAGATAAAGCCAGGAACAAAGAAAGATTATATCATATAAAACCAAAGTTAAAACTAGGAGCAGAGATGAAAACATTACTGCATCTTAGGTCATCTTAGAACCAGCATCAAGATAAGATGGCAGCAACGTAGAGGTCCTAATGGTCCAGTGGTGGCAAACCTTCAGAACCCCAGATGTTTTGAACCACAATTTCCAGAATTCCAAGCTTTGCAATTGTAGCTAAAATTATTGCACTGGACTGTATATTATCCCTCATTTTACTGTAAGCTGCCTTTGGTCCTTTTACAAGGAGAAAGGCTGGGTAAAAATACTCTAAAATGAATAAACAAATAAATAAATAATCATTTGTCCATTTAGATGTCCTAATCTAGCTCCATTTAAAAATCTTTTATATAAAATTTGTCCATTTACTAAGCTCCAAGCCTTCTTGTTTATATGTTTCCTTCTTGCTTCTCATTAGTTCCAATGTTAAATTGAATACAAAGTAGATGGGGTTTCTTTTTTCATGTTGACACTATCTACAACATGATTTCTCTGTAAAGCACCATTCCCTTGGCTACCATGACCCCTTTTAAAGCTAAAGAGGTTTCTGATCATTTAGGCAGAATCCAGAAACAGCGTATCCTAAGCACTCTGCTGGTAATGAGTACTGAAGCGGTTGAATGAAAGGGGGAAAATAATGTTATCCCACCGACTTCCCTAGGGAGCAAAAATTCCATCCTTGCAAAATGAGTTCCCTTCCCTTTGTCTTTTCTGACTACTGTACTAAATTACTTCAGTCACTTTTATGACCATCACGCCTCTTGAGAGGTTCAGCAATTTGTTGTGTTAAAATTACTATCTGGAAAAACAACAAAAATTGCATGTTTGAGAGAAAAGTATTTCTGTGTGTCTCATTGCCTTATTTGGCCCATCTATCTCATCTCCCTGTACCTCGTCTCCTGATATGTTTCTATAAATTCAGACATCATTATGTATTGATGAAGACCGAGTCTGGCTGATCTTTTAGAGGTCTCTTGTGTTTGACCTGTTGTCCTAGTCACTGCTTTTTCTTTCTTTCATTGCCACTCTCACTCTTTCACGTGTTGAGATCAGAGGTGGAGAAAAATGAAAGACATTTCATTTTAATAATGATAAAAAATAATAGGCAAATAGGAATGGTGTGCCCTGGATCTAGGCATATTCTGAATACCAGATCAAGATAGATTAAAGCTGTAACCGTGGTCATTAGCTTAAGTGGCTGTAAAAGGGGATGATATATGCCTGTAGATGCTAGGTTCACAAGTTGCCAGCAGACTCAATATAATGGCTACAATCCTGTTAATGTAAATTGTATAGCGTAAGGCTAATTATGTCATCAACTGGAGTTATATTTTGGGCAGCCAGTAGAGTTATGTTTCTGTCAGTAATTTCCAGTAATTAAAGACTTCCCCTTCCCACCCTACAGTCCCACTCCCTATGATGTCCCACCAGTGACAGAGATTCCTTGTTTTTAATTATTTTTATTTAGTTTCAATGATACAGATAAGGAACAGAAAATATAGCACAAAGAAAGAATAGTAAAGGGAAGGGGGAAATGGAACAGATAAAAATTTGAGGTACAGAGTTAACCAGATACTATATTCACTATTATTATGTTCTTCTCCTTTTTATCAAACAATTCAGTTTATGCATCAATATCTATACACAGGTATTAAATTTCTTTGTCACTTTTTGCATAACATTTTGTGTATTCTACATTTTATATATTCTTTTGAAGCCATGCATGAAACAATTTGTGTTTCTCATTTTGCTTTTGTTTTGTGTTTTGTTCTAATGCATTTGAGAGTTTATCTATTTCTGCTATGTTCATTATTTTTTCCCCATCAATTCTTCCTTTGTTGGGATCTGGTAGCCCTTAAGATCATAACAACTAAGTAGCTATTTATCTTTTCCATGGTATCTAGAGTAATATAAAGTAAGAATAATTCTGGTTTAAGTGGAATTTCATATTCCATTATTTCTTGTATTAGACCCTTCACCATTTCCCAGGACATTTGTGTTTTTTACATGAACACCACATATGATAAAATGAGCTGCAATTAATCTTAAATTTCCAACATTCTTTGGATAAATTCTGATTCATTTTTTCTAATTTAGTTAGGGTCACATACCACCTATAGAACATTCTTTATATATTTTTTTCTTTAAAGATTGTTGATTTGGTAAGCTTTATGTTACATTTCCATATCAATTCCCATTGTTCTATAGTGCTATTATATATGACCTATGTTTTCAGCCCACTTTTTCATACAGTCTTTTACCACCTCCTCTTGTGTTTCATACTCTACCAATGATAGAGAATGATTCCTGGGGAGCCAGGGGGGAGGGGGTAAGATGGGAGGAAGAAATATTTAATGTTAAAAAATATATGCATCACGGATGATGCTGTCAACCTAATGCTACAGAACTTAAACAACCTGGATTTCTACCACTGTATAATACCTGCAGCCTCCAAGGGCAGAGGCAGCATCACTGGAGGCATAAGGTTGCCTTTAGCAAGGTGACCCATGGTGCAGTGGTCAAAATGCCTGTACTGCAGTTGAAACTCTGCTCACGACCTGGGTTCAATCCCAGGTAGCCAGCTCATGGTTGACTCAGCCTTCCATCCTTCTCAGGTTAGTAAAATGAGTACCCAGCTTGCTGTGGGGGGCAATGTGTAGCCTGCACAATTAAACTGTAAACCACCCAAAGAGTACTTGAAGTACTATGGGTCAGTATATAAGCAGAACACTTTCCTTTGCTTTAAGTCCTGCTCATGGACTTTCTAAACACATGTGTTGGACATTGTGCCAAGCAACATGGTAGAATAGATAAACTCTTGTTCTGATTCAGCAAAAGTTTTCTTGAAATAGATTTCCTCTTTCCTTCTAGAAAGCTATCTCCCACTCTTCTTGAGAACAATGCAAAGGCTTGATAGCTGATCAGAAAGAAACTAACCTGGCCTGCAGTCAAGGGCAAATTAATCTGATGAGTTTAAAAACAAATAAGTTAATGACTATTTATTCATTCCACAAGGTGCTTCACATGTATATCCTGGCAGATCAGGCTGCCGTATGAAATGTTATGCACAAAGTACATAAGACTGATAAATGGGCAATATTGATTTTATACCTATAGTCTAGCGTAAATCACCATATAGTGAGGAGATTCTGAAAAAAGAATTAGTTTAGACATAATAGAGATTAGCTAAGCAAGAGATGAGAGAGCTGGTATGATGTAGTGAATAGAGTGACACACTGGAACTCAGGAGGTATTATGGATTCAAATCCCCAATCAACCGCGGAAACTCACTGGGGGATGGTGCTGATAAGCCACTGCTTAAATATCTCACATAACTTGAAAACCCTATTGGGATCACTATACATTGGAGGTGACTTGATGGCACATAACTAATAAAGCATGGATGAGGAAGAGTTGGAAAATGGCAGAGTCTTGTCACCTTAAATCAAATGGCTCGGTGCTTTGAGTTAGTGGCTTAGGCTCCAGATGGGCTATTACAATTCATTTGGCAAAGATCCCAGTAAATCAACACAGCCACTAGCAATGATACTAGGTGCTGTTATCATCTACTCTGCTGTGATTGTCTAACAGTCAAACCCAAAGTAGTAACATTACAAACAGAAAAGACTATCTGGCATTTTCATGGCGTTAAATACAAGTGCAAAACCAGAAACCTACAATGTGAGCCACGCTTGGGGTAGCAGCATCAGTTTCTGCAAGCTCAACAGAATTTATACCAAAATAATCAGGAGCCCTCTCATCATCTCATCTAGACTTCAGCTCTGGCTTTTTTTCCACTTACAAAAGGCCACTTCCAACCTTGTAGCTCTCTCCAGGCTGTAAGCTGTTGCTGAAAAGCATGTTGCCCTGCTTACAGTAAGGGAGCACTTTCTTAAAACTTTTAATCAAAGGCTTGCAAGCACGAGCATACTGGCCAAAAATAAAAGAGGAGGGGGCAGTGGGTTTATTATAATAGAAGTGGTGGGCTTGGTTTTGAACCTCCCCGTTTCTTCAGTAGAAGCAGGAAGGGGCCAGATGTCACCTATGTTACAACAGCAATTCTGGGATATGTAACAGAAACTTGATTTTCTGAATCCAAAATGGTTTCTAAGCTATCTCCATAAGTCACTGGCTATATGTAAGGTGACTAGCTTTAGTTACCTTCTAGGTGGTTGAGCCGGGTGATGTAGCAGAATGCAGGGTATGAGTAAACTAGATAGAGGGACGCTCCTCTCCCTCTCAAAAAATACCACAACTAGGGGACATCCACTCAAACTGGGGATTGGGAGAGTGAGAACAGACATAATAAAATACTTTTACCCAGCATGTTGTTAGTCTGTGGAACTGCCTGCCACAGGATGTGGTGATGGCATCTAGCCTGAATGCCTTTAAAAGGAGATTGGACAGATTCCTAGAAGAAAAGTCCATCACAGGTTAAGAACCATGATGGAGATGTCTAATCTCCAGGCTTAAAACTAGGGTACTTCATTGGCCAGATGCAGGGGAGTGGTATCAGGAGACAGATATCTAGTCTCGTGCACTCCCACATGCATTTGGGGGGCCACTGTGAGATACAGGAAGTTGGACTAGATGGGCCTTTGGCCTGATCCAGCATGGCTCTTCTTATGTTCTTATGTTCTTATGTTCTTATGTTAGGATAGGCAGAGCCCAAGCAGGCCATAGTATGACAGAATGAGGACATGACAGGTGTTTCAGGCCTTTTGTATGTACATAGGCAATGGCATAGATGAAAAAAATCTGTTTTCATTTGTCTTTTTCCAGAATGTGTTAGCTCTGCACATCTCAAAATGGAATCTGCGGTCAGAAATCCATTGTTTCCCAAGTTAATGAACCAATTCATGTGACAACAAAAGCATGCTAACGATGTCTAGATTTGGAAAATATGCATGGGGAAAAGATAGACTTTATATCATTTCTGTAAATAAAGCCTCATATTAAAGTACCAGTTTCAGTCATCAAGACCAATTTTATTTCATTTGAAGGCAAGAAAATGCCATAATCAACTCTAAGCATGAGCTGACAGGCATAGCTTTGTATTGTGAAGTCAGAGGAATACAGACAGACCATGGGGGTTCATCCAAATGCTCATCATGTGTCTCGACTTTTAATTCTCAAAGCTTCCTGTGTTTCAGGGCACAAGAGCTCAATTTGCAAGACAAGTAAGGAGGGCAACTCATTCTCCACGCTTTTGTTACCAAAACTTGTCTGTATTGTGCAAAAGATGAGAGGAGAAAGAAGAAACTGAGTTACTATTTTCAAGTGTTGGCAGCACCCTTGAACGAAGGTCCAAAAGTCATTGGGTAAAGCCTGGAGTTGGTGCTTAGTAGGGGTTACCTCCTTCCTTGCTTTAAGCAGGAATCGCTGACCAAAACCTCCTAGAAGGCCACAACTGCCTACACAAGACAAAACAGATCTATGTAAAGTATTTAAATATTGATTAGACGTTTATGCTATCAGTAGTGTTCTTATTTGAGATGGGGACAAACTGCCAAAGTGGAAGTTCATCTTGGCTCATGATTTGTCCAGGTTGACAAAACAGTTAACATGAATTTCCCCTCCTGGAATCAGCAAACCATGGTTTGTTGCTTCTTCAGGTCTACCCGAGCACCCCACTCCCGCTCCCCGCTCCCTTCCCACTGCTCATTCACCTCCCTACCTTGTCTGAGGGACAGGGGGGGCAGGGACTCTATGTCAGGCTTTTCCCCTATGGTCCACCAATCAGCTGGTTGGCCGGGGCATCTCCCTGGTTTTATTTAAAAAAAAACAACACATCAGCACCTCAGTGTTGTTTATTTCTGTTTTAAGGCTGCCTGCCAGGGATGGGTTTAAAAGAAAAGGGAAACCCTGTGGCCTCGTTCCCTCTTCCCCCCTTCCTTTTCATTTTTCCTGTTCTCCCCCCCCCTCCCCTTTCCTTTGAACAAATCCCAGCAGGGAATTAGCTTAAATGGAAAAAAAAATAGAGGGGAACCAGTGTGCTGGTGAGGAAATCCCTTCCTGGAGCCCAAGCAAGGCACTATCTTTCTGATCAACATACAGATCAGATAGTTCAGTGGTTCTCAGCCTATGGGTCCCCAGGTGTTCCTGGACTGCAACTCCCAGAAGTCTTCATCACTAGCTGAGCTGGCCAGGATTTCTGGGAGTTGCAGTCCAGGAACATCTGAGGACCCACAGGTTGAGAACCACTGAGATAGATGATGCCTTCCCTGGGCTCCAGGAAGAGATTTCCCTGCCCTCTCTGTCTATGCCCCACTTGTAGGAAAAGCTGATTGGGGGCATAGGCAGAGAGGGAAGCCCATGAAGGGACAAATTAAATGGGGGGATTGTCCTTTCATTTTTGTAGGGGTCTCTGGAACCTACAAATAGAAAAGGATGAATATCCTAGGCGACATTCATTGATATTACTCATTAGTTTTTTTAATTCGTCCCCTTCTCTAGTTCTCACAATCGGATCTCCCCAATTTGATTTGTCTGAAGCCCCGGACTCTTTTGCCCTTTATTCATTGAGAGTGAGCTTTGTTGCCTGTCCCATATCAGCTGTGCTTGGTTGTGCTTTCCTGTCCTTTCATGTTCCTTTTTATAGTTCAATGGCATTGCGTAGTTCTAGACAGCAAACCGAGGTGAACTTGCCAAGGGCACTGCCACACTAAAAAGTCATTAACTAAAGCTGTCTGACTGACCTGAGAAAGAATAATCTTCAGTGAAAGTTCAATGATATAAAATTACATCCATTCCGACCCTCGCAGGACCTCTCCTTTGCAGAAAACAAACATGAAGTAATCCGGTTACAAATAAGTTAGTGTTATCCAGAGATCAGTTCCTTCAATCATTGCATTCAGGTATCATCTTTGAAGTTTCTCAGTCAGCATCTCTGCTGACAGAAACAATGGTACTGTGAGTCATGTATTCCTATTTTATGAAGTGATTTTCCCAGCACATTACTAAGAGATTCTGACTTTGATGCCTACAGTTTACTGCTAACAATACTGTTGACACGTTGTAGCATCATAGACAATAACTACTAATTGAGATTATCCACAGCTAGATAGTCTTGTTCCTGGACTAATTAACCATCATCACTATTTCCATTATCCTCACCTGCTCATGGAGCCATGTATAAATATGTCAGTCATATACAAGCTCACACTAAAATATATCTGTGAAATTTTATGGTGCCATAACATTTTTTTACTTCTTTGGTTTTTGGTTTGGTTTGGGGTTTTTCTTGTCTGATATATTTTGCTTATGGTTGTGTCACTTTTGGATACTCAATGCAGGGCAGTAGATAGAGTGACAGATTAGGACTCAGGAGTAGAGTTGGGCACTTCTTGCTTCATACATATTCACATGAAACATGTCTTCTGCACCACAGGTGCTCCATGGGCCCAACCACTCCCAGCCCGTCCATTCCACTTCCTGGTCTCTGCAGTGCTCTGGGGTCCTTCTGCATGGCTGGCACTCCAATCCATGCAGGATCCCTGCCATCCCTTCCCCACATCCTCAGGTGGCAGACCACTCTGGTGAGGAGGCAGAACAGGCCATGAGAGGTTGGCGGCCCAGGGAGATGGGGCACAGCTGGCCAGGCTCCTGACTTGATTGGAGTACAAGCCATGCAGAAGGGCTGCAGCACTTCACAGTGCCTAGTAAGTGGACTGGCTAGGCCAGAGTTGGGGATGATTACTGATCTCAGGAATGCGAATGGCAGGCGTCTGTTCCCCAGGCAATTTTAGGGGATCCCTTGGACTTTGGAAAAAATTAGGGTTTCTGGGGGCAGGGTTATTAAGCTCCTAAAGAGGGGGTACCTAATTGAATGAGTGTCTTTGGAGCACTTTACAATAGAGGGGACACTGTCATTAACCCTTAACTTGGTAAAACATGCCAAAGACACACGTTTTCCATTAAGATTAAGTAGTCCCACCCAGGGCCGGTGCTAGGGTTTGTTTGTTTTTTTGCACCTTAGGTGAGGGGTGGGGTGGCGGGGGGGGCAGGGGGCGGTGGATGGCGGAGGCGGCAATAAGCATGGGGATGGACGGCAACGGGCGCGGGGGGGGTGGGCTATGGAAAGGAAAGATAAAAGTTTCCCAGGTGGACCTCTTATTATGGAGAGTTCCCTAGATAACGTACATCCACAGAAATTGCCTTTTCTAGTAGCCACCTGGGAAGAGGCCTCCAGCAGCAAGCTCAGATGCTTGGCAGTTTCAGACAAGAACAACCAGATACTCAGCTGCTCTGCTCCCACACTGTTTGGTAGATTAATTTGTCAAAGGCAGCCACTTCAGATTGTGCCAAGAACAAAGTGAGACCCAATCCCAGTAGTGTAATGTAAATATTAAATAGCAGGAGGCACAAAATACAGTCATGCAGAATTTTGTAAAAGAAATGCTATCGTGAACTCCCAAAATTTTCATCACCCAGTTTTTGAAAATCATCCATTGCAACAGCTGAAGTTCAAGGTTCTCCATCTCTGACAAAATACGTAGGACATCTCATGGTAGGTGAGCCCACTGTTTGCCCCCTAGGAGGTCCAGGAGATAAAATAAAACCACATTTTTGCTCTTTATTTCTTTGCAAAAGGGGCCATCAAGCAGGGTGGCCAAAATGGTTTTAGTTCCAAAAGGATGCTGACAGCCAAACTGATGTGGAACTAGATAATCTGTACTAATCAGAAATGCCTGCAGCATGCGGGGGGGGGGGCAGTCATTCTTTAATATGTTACTGCCTAACAAGGAAATATTGTGAACAGAAAAGATGCCTATACGGTTTGTAAGGCATCTCATGAATTGAGAGGTGGAGTTTAGCACTGTGCAAGCATGCTTCATGGTTTAGAGAGAGAAAAGGTGCCAGTTGAGAATATCATTTCTCCTTCATCTACCATTTCACAATGTTGTGGTCAAATCATTCTTTTTTCACAGGCTCTGTCAAGCTGTAAGACTGTAACCCAGATCCACTTCCTACCATTCTCTCTGGCATTCATAAATCCCAAATGTAACAAAGCTTTAAGAGACAAGCCATGGGATGACAATTTTTCATCTACTGCACTTGGTGGCGATGGGGGGGATGGTAGTTATCAAAATAAGTGGTGCTAAACCTATAAGATTCACCCAAAGGCTGATTATTTGAATACACATACTTGCCTCAAGTGGGGCCATTCTAATCTGAGTAGGTTATAAGGGAGTGTGTGATACACCAAATGCTGTTCTTAGGAATGTAGACTGTAGTGTCTCAAGGGGGAAAAAGCCTTTACAAGCCTCTACCATACAGACACCAGGCCAGTACTTTAACTTGGAAGACATTTAGTACTGATGCTAGATAGGAAATTAGGGATAGGCACAAAATTTAAAAATAATGTTTTCTTTTGTTTCACATCATGCTCAGCCCCATTTTGTTTTGTTTCATTTCTTACAAAAACAATTTTAAAAAATGTATGAAATGAAATGGCTCCGCTGGGTCCTAGAGGCACCAGATTTGGCTGAACCCCTTTAAACCTGGCCCAGTCAGCACCAGGGGGATCACCTGGTGTCAAATGGGCCAGGTTTAAACGGGTCCAGCCATTGACAGCTCACCAGGAGCCCTCAGAAAATGGTCGGGAGGGAAGTTCCAGCAATTGCTTTGCCCTCCCGAGCATTTTCAGAGGGCTTCTGCTGAGCTGTCAATGGCTGGACCTCTTTAAACCTGGCCCAGTCAGTACCAGTCAGTACCCAACTGGGCCAGATTTAAAGGGTTCCAACCACTGATAGCTCAGCAGGAACCCAAAAACAATGGAACAAAACTGTTCATTTCAATTGAAAAATGACTGTTTTGTTTCATCTATAACGAAATGCTGCTTCCTCATTTCGTTTCATTTCATTTCATTTTGTTTCATTATGTAACGAAATGACAAAATAGCATTTTGTTTTTCATTTCCTGCCCATTCCCAATAATAATCCATTTTTTAAAAGAAGAGTCTCAAGATTGCATTGGTAATTCTCTGAGCATTTTCAATCACATTGGTATAAGTACCATATTTTTCCATCTATAAGACATTCCCATGTATAAAACAACCTCCACTTTTCCCGCCCAAAATTACAGTTTCACAACCATGTGATTCTCTACTCAGCATGCTTCTGTGTATAAGATGGCCCTTAATTTTTAGTCTAACAATTTTAGATAAAAATATAGTACTATACACAGAAAAATACTTTGTTCTAAGAACTGAGATCTATTGCCTTTCTATAGGTTACTCCATCTTCAGAGTCACATTTGGTGAGGACTGGAGAGAGGGACTTATCTGTGGCTGTTTCCAAACTATGGAACTACACCCAAAAAAAGGCTGGGCTGACAAAAGCCTTTTTATTCAGGCAAACCTTTGGCAAAAACTTGCATCCATAAAATTTTAGCCAATATGCTAAAAATTAGGTTTTAGCCAATAGGCTACAACTTAGGTTTCCCTTTTTAAAAAATAAAGATAAATTATTATTAGTGTGTTTTTTTTTTCAATGGATTTTAAAATGTTCTAATCATAATCGCTTTTTAAAAGCATAATGTACACAATTTCATTTTTGCAATGAAAACTTTCCTACTTTCTTTGAGCATGCTAAATTTTAAAACAGAGGTAGACCAATATCAATTATTTTTGCAATTTGATTGTATTTTAATTTTCTTTTTGCTTTAAAATGTTTTGTAATCTACTTCAGGTCCCAGTTATGGGAGAAAGGTGCATAGAATAAGAACATAGATGGACAGGATAAGCGGTTGATTATAGGCCATGTAAAATCTGTAACTGTATTTGAGAAGCAAAGAACATTTAAATGTTCCTCAAAAGAAAGGCCAGCAAAAGTAGCTAGATTCTTAAAGGACCATGGCAGTTGCTATTCAGACCCGCTTTATGTCACTGCCTAGCGGCATGTCAGTAGGATACATGACCTCCTATTCTTCATTTGCTGTGCCACTATTGAAAGTCTTTGCAGCTTAAATGTAAACCCTTGTGCATTAACATTCTAGACCTACAGAATTTTCTTTTGCATGTTCACAATGAAGGCTTGTCCCAAACCCAGCAGCACTGATTTCTTTTCATTCCTGATGCAATCTCTGGGTCTTCCACTTTTATGTTATATTGACTCTGACTCTTTCTTTTTGTGTTTGTAAATAGACTGTCTCCCTCTGTATGCCCTCCTCCTTTCTGTCTTGCCCTTACTATAACATTTCATGTTTGTACAACCCCCTTTGAAATCTGCATAGATGTCAACTTCCCCCAGCAAATATATTGGTCAAAATGGAGATCATTTACATGTTAATGGCTGTATCTCCAAAGGGGGTTGTTTGCTCTTGCCAATCCTGTTGCATTGAAAGGGAACCCATTTTCCAGTCCTAATCTTAATTGCAAAGTGATTATGGCTTTCCATAAATCTGCATCTCTCAATAATTTTGATTGGTATTAAACACAAATTCTTAATACAGCCAAACTACTTTTAATGCCTACCTTTCAGACCCGTCTAAGGTTCTTTGAGCTTCCAAATTATTGATGTCAGTTCACATTTGAACAGAAGTAGCTCCAAGTCATAGTAACAATATCCCATGTTTTATGGACACATGAGCGTAAACATGTTGAGTATGGGCCCTTTTCTCATATCAATCTATTTCTTAGCTGGTTCATCACCTAGGTCCTAAATCCAACAGAGAGTTGACTGCCAGATTGTATTATTCATAGCAGTGTAATTATTTCCATGGAAATAGCATAACATTGCAGGATGGAAACCAGAAGTCTTCAGTTCAGTCTTGTTGCAACTGAAGAAAACGGAAACATTTGAATTCTTTAAATGAACTGGCACACATTTATCTGTTGGTGAGTGCAGATCTGTTGTCCAAAAAGCTCTATGTTCCAATTTGGCTTCTTTTTTTTTTCCTTTCCTTAAAAAAAAAGATTATTCTATCTGTGCAAGAGTGCAAAAGAGATTTGCTAACACAAAAAGATTATTCATGCCTAAGGAACATTTGAAATTGTGTTCCCTCCTCTTAAACGCATGGCCAAAGACATGGCTCAGCCAGTGTGCTCTTTATGTCAGGAGTTGTCAACCTCCCAGGTCAGCAGCTCAGTAGCCAGCAGGGTTCCTTTGAAAACACATGCCCTAGCAGGCACATACTCTTCTCTTCCCTCTGCAAAGAGTTTTTTTCCCTCCCACACACCCATCATGACCATTATAGTTTGGGTTGCAACAACCAAGGGTGGATGTTATACACACACATGCGTGCACATAAGCATGATACTGGTCCCTAGTCTTAAAGGGGTTGGGGACTGCTGCTTTATATGCAGGAAGTCTTTATGAGGGTGCCCACATTGGCATAAAGAAATGATATATGGATAGCTGATGGCAGGGCTTGGATCAAACAAAACAAGAAAAGGTGTTGTCCACATCTCTACTTAGAATTATCCATCCTTCCCCTTTAAGAGCTATTGCACACCTTTCTGTCCCAGTGGTAGGGCATTCTTCTTGAAATGTTCTTGCTTAGCTTGTTTAGGGAGAAGGCAGCATCGAACAACCTCAGCTATCCTGGCTACAGTTTCCAAGGAGAGAGAGAGAGAAAAAGGGGAGGGGAGAACAAGGGAAAGGAAGTAGGAAATATGGAAGGAACAGCAACAACAGAGGGAGTGAGGAGAGCAGCATAGAAAAAGTAACATCACTTTCCCTGACCCTCTGCAGGTGATTCAGGGAAGTACTTAATCAGTAATTTTCAATCCTTTTTCAAGTAGCAATCCTCTTCTATAATACCAAAGTAACATGAAACACCCCCTCTCTCTCTCTCTCTCTCTCTCTCTCTCTCTCTCTCTCTCTCTCACACACACACACACACACACACACACACACACACACACACACACACACACACACACACACACACCATGTTTACACAAAAAGATATTTTAATGGACTAAAGTCATCCCTTCTCAAAAAGCAGAGGCTTTTCCCCCTATCCAAAGATCCTGTTTTTCATACATACACGTGTGCAGTAAAACTGTCCCAGTTGGCACCTGGATATCCTCCTGGCCAGTTTTAAAGGGTTCCAGCTGATGACAACTATGCAGGAGCCCTCTGAAAATGGTCGGGTGGGCAGTGCGATTGCCCGGAACTGTCCACCCGACCATTTTCAGAGGGCTTCTGCTGAGTTGTCATGGGCTGGAACCCTTTTGTGACAATTGTGGTCACCCTTTTGTGACCACAATTTATTTAATTATTATTTAATTATTTTTGGTGGCTAACCACAGATAACTGAATCAGTGGATGCTGATTCAGCGGATATGGGGGTGCTACTGTATTCTTTAAAGCTAATATTATGGGGCTTATAAGCAGTCATGCCTACCTTTCCACTGGAAAGAACCATTATGAAAAAAGCACCTTCTGATTTCTGTGCCTTATATTTATTTATTTATTTTTATTTATTATTCACACTTGTATACCGCCCTATTCCCACAAAGGGGACTCAGGGCGGTTCACAGCATTAAAATGAGAACAAATAAAAACAGCGAAGTAGCTAAGACAGCAATTTCCGAGCATAGATAGGCGGGTTAAAAAAAAAAAAGACAGACGGAGCCCCTAAACATCACCATAGGCATCTCGAAAGAGAAAGGTCTTAAGGTTCTTCTTGAACGCCGCCAGGGAGGGAGCTTTCCGTAATTCGCCGGGAGTTTATTCCAGATAGATGGTGCCACCACCAAGAAGGCCCGTCCGCGAGTGCTCGCTTTATGGGCCTCCCTCGGGGTGACAGTTCACAGCGAGATGGCCACTGAAGAGCGGGTGGGTCGGGCCAGATCAAGTTGTCGGGGGAGACGCTCCACCAAATAAGCCGGGGCCAAGCCATGGAGGGTTTTGTAGACCAAAACCAACACCTTGAACCTTATTCGGGAGGCAACGGGTAACCAGTGTAGGCGAACCAGGATAGGGGTGGCGCGGTCATAGCGGCGCGCACCAACCACCAGCCTGGCCGCTGTATTCTGGACCCGCTGCAGTCGCCGAACAAGGTTCAAGGGGAGCCCCATGTATAGATTTTATTGGTGTACACAGATATCATTTACAACTTTGCTCTCACCCCCCATCCTCCTCCCTTAGGAAATCCATGGCAACTCCAATCAGGAAACACTGAATTCTCTGGCCCCACTACCTTTGATGCCAGAGGGTCTTTAAGTTTCATTTCTCAAGAAGTCATTCCAGGATGCCTGAGAAATAGATTTCACTTTCACTGCTTCCTCTAGCAAGCAGAAATGTAGATGCAAAGTTTCTGCCTATGACCACCAGCATCACCACCACCAGCAGCAGTAGCAGCAGCAGAGAACTTTTGTTTGGGGGGAGCTCATGTTTGGTAGAATTTTGTTTAAAATGGTCTCGTTTATCACAAACCAAGGCAGAATTGACAACCCTAGTCTACAAAATGCTGGCAGGAGGCATTCACTGCATTTTTTTCATAGCTTTGAGGGGAGAGGACCTCCAGCCCATTTGGAAATGCTTTTCATAGTTTTCACTTCAGTGCCTTTCATTATCAGGTACATTGTACTCATAGGTTTTCATTCCCTTCCATTGCCCTGACCTGTCTCCATCATAAATTACTTAATTTGCATATATTTTCTGGCTGCAAGAGTCAAGTCATGGTGTCCTGAAATTTGTGGTGTGGGGAGAAGCTTCAGAAAGGGTGTCTGGACGAGAGTTCTGGAGACATTTGTGTGCTCCAGAATTTTATAAGTGGCCCAGTTAGCACTTCCTGCACTAACATGCTTATGAACATGAGGCTTCGAACATATTTGTCCATCATGTCATGCATTTCTAGATTTGAAAAATCACATCCAATAATGCCTATATTGGGGGGAATTTTGTGCAGCAATGCATGAATGAAAGTAAATATAAAGAACAAATTGTGTTATAAAAATATGTGAACATCTGCCGACTTTAAAAAAATCCACCTCCTTATACAGTACTTGAATTCACTCAAAACCGACACACCAGAAATAGACTTTATCCATAGATCAATAGACACAGACTTTATCCATCTCTAACTGTAGTGCATGCAGGAACCTTCTGGTGGAATTTCACTTTAAATTTCTTTTATTTTGGGTAGAGGACCGTTTTTCAATCGAGATCATCATGCCCTTAGAAATAATCCACCACAGGGGCACACACGGCTCTTTCACTTTGTCCTTCTCTGTTTCCATCCATGCCCAGTGAGGTGTCAGATAGATCTCTTTGACTGAATGGATGAACTGATCACTTGCAAAGAGCTTTTGAAGTTTAACTCAAAGGCCACATGTAGCCGTAGGGCTGCAGGTTGCTCACCCCTGCCTTAAGCCCCTTTACCTGGCTCCCAACATCATAACACTGGATGATACCATTGCTCCAGATGCTCAGGCTGTGATCCTAAACCAACATGCCTAGAGTAAATTTGATTGAACTGAATGGGTTTGATCTTCTGAACAGACATTCGCTGCTGGGTAGAATGCACTGCTAAGCTCCCAATAACTTCCTAATGAGATTTGTTGTGTGCATTTCTAAACTCAGATCCAGAAGCAACCATTGAGGGCAATAGTGTATTTATCTGCAAGTTTTAAATGAAAAGTTTTCTAAACTCAGGCCGGACAGTAGAGAGGATTGTTTTTGTTTACTTGGCTTTTTGGTTGTTGTTCATTCTTATTATTCTTTTGCAGAAAAATAGCATTGCTTTTTCAACAATTTCTTTCTTGTTTTAATTGGAAAGCATGCATGAGACAGATTAGGTAAATTTAAAACTGGGTCTTCTGTGGAGAATTATACAGTTCTTTTTCAGTGTTGAGTGCCAAAGGTAATTTTCTGGCTATTGATCTCTTTCAAATGGAATTTCTTTGAGATTCTTGCCCTTCACCATTATTCTGCAAAATGGGCCTCCCCAATAGTGGATATTTCAGAGTTGTTCAGTGGATAAAAAAATATTAGCACTAGATCGGAATGATCTGGACTCGATTCCTAAATTAGCTGCCATCTTGAGCAAGTCATTATCTTTCAACCTCAGTTTTCCTACTGTAAAATAATAACCACTTGGATGAATGAAAGAAGATTCTGCAAATTCTCAAAAGACTCAGATATCTGCATCTGTAAATATAAATAACTCTTGTATATCATATAAAGGCAGATAGATGAATGATATGCTTCACCAATGCACCAATCACCATTACCTTAAATATAAAAGTTCACTTTTTGAAACATTTGTAAAAGAAACCCCCACCCAGTTATGAGTAAAAACAGAAAGAGCTTGATACACCTCTTTGTTGGATGCACATGTTAATATGGTAAGATGATTTATATGTGTCAGAGAAGCCTTGCAACGCCATCTAGAATCTTGATCCCCTTACTAGTCTCCCATCAGGGTTACCCAAGATAAGGCTGCGGTCACGTCAGCGTTCTCTGCATATGAACATTTCATGTGTATTTTTTTTCCGGGCGGTCACGTGGTTTTTAATGTGCAGTTAGTGTCCTCTCTTCTGCATCATATTTTCCTATTCTGGTTCCGTCTCTACCTGTCTACTTCACATTTTTCCACAGGAAGCTGTCGAAAAAGGGGAACAACTGATTTTACTGTGTATTTTCTGTGTCCTGTCATGGTTACAGAAGCAAATAAGTAACCTTTTTCTGGCGAAGTTTCTAAATCCAGCCGCTGGCGGTGGTTATTGAAACTTTGCTGAAACTGCTGTTCAAGGGGAGTGGTTGGCCGGGACCGGAATTTACTTCTCTTTGCTGTTAGGACACAATCTTTTTATGCACAGTTAGCCAAAGGGAAACTACGGAGAAAACGCACGTATGACCGCGGCCAGACTAAGATGCAAATATCGATTGATTCCCCCTTTCTGTTGTGAATCCAGCAAGGCTTTGGACTCACCCCTTCCTCTGCCACCAAATCTCCCTGGATCGAATGATAAAGAGATCCAGGTATTCAGTGATAAATAAGGCATATGGATATGCACAAGCATGGGAAAAATATATTCCTGACCATTGTTTTAAAATATAATGTAACAAAAGGTTACCTTAGGCAACTCTTTCAACAGTTTTATAGGGTAGCAGATGTTGGAATTAATTTATTTATTCAACTTGATTTCATAAAAAAACCTTAGGATTTCCGAAGCATTTTAACAGAAGAAACTAGTGTAGGCTTCATAGCATGCCTATAAAGGCATTAACTCATCAGCGCCTACAATTAATCCATTTGTGCATTGATCACAGATCAAAGCAGTAGATGTAAGTAATCTGGAACAGCCTACAAGGCGTTTAAAAAAATACTAAGACAACTCCTGTGCAAATGCTGATAGCAAATTATTGCAGGCTCAATGACACTAAGAACACATTGTGGGGCATTTACTAACAGTGGTAACTCCACCACCACCCCCTTCACTGGACTTGGTACAACATCACTTTGAGAGAAATGTATCTCAAGAGCAAAGCTTGCTCAGTTCCTGTTCCCCAAATCTCTGCCAAAAATTAGGAGCTGACAGTAATGGTCCTCTTCCTGAGACATTGGAATAAACAGATAGACAAAAAGAAAAGTGATAAGTGGGGTGATTTCATGGTCAGGTAGCACCAACCTTTTTTGAGATTTTCCGCATCTCAAAAAAGACATAGTGGAACTGGAAAAGGTGCAGAAGAGAGCGACTAAAATGATTACCGGGCTGGGGCACCTCCCTTATGAGGAAAGGCTAAAACATTTGGGGCTCTTTAGTCTAGAAAAAGGCGCCTGGATGGGGATATGACTGAGACATTGAGACACAAAATAATGCAGGGCATGAGTAAAGTGGATAGAGGGATGCTCTTCTCCCTCTCACAAAATAACAGAACTAGGGGACATACACTCAAATTGAGGGCTGGGAGAGTAAGAACAGACAAAAGAAAATATTTTTTCACCTAGTGCATTGTTAGTCTGTGAAACTCCCTGCCACAGGATGTGGTGATGGCATCTGGCCTGGATGCCTTCAAAAGGGGATTGGACAGATTCCTGGAAGAAAAGTCCATCACAGGTTACAAACCATGAGGGAGATGAATCATCTCCAAGCTTAAAACTGGGGTACCTCAAGGACCAGATGCAGGGGAGTGGTATCAGGAGACAGATATCTAGTCTCATGTGCTCCCAGATGCATCTGGTGGGGCCACTGTGAGATACAGGAAGTTGGACTAGATGGGCTTCTAACCTAGGTTTCAGCTAGACATGGGCACGAGCAGAAAAAATGATATTTCGAGTTTTCATTTGTCGGAACGGGTCTGTTTCAGCTCGTTTCCGTTTGTTGCGAAAATTTTCAAAAATTTGTCGTTTGTGTTTGTCATTTGTCGTTTGTGTTTGTCATTTGTCATTTGTCGTTTCCACCACTTTCCCAGAGCATAGGGGCATCCCGCTATCAGGGCCGGTGGTAGGTGTTTTTGTGCCCTAGGTGGCGGGTGGGGTGGGTGGTGGGTGGGGGGAGGTCCGGGCGGGGGGGAGGTGCGGGCGGGCAGTGGTGGCAGGGGGCCATGGGCGGGCGGTGGCTGCGGGTGGGCGAGTGGGCGGGCGGTGGCGGCGCGGGCCGCAGGAGGGTGGCGGTGGGGACGGACGGGCGAGTGGGCAGTTAGGATATCACTTAGGATAGAGGTTCTGTTCTTGGCTTGCACCCCAAATGTGTGTGTGTGTGCATGCAAATTGAAGTTGGGAAAATAGAAAATAAATGGTAGCATATAATATATTTTTAAAATAAATCCACACCTCCCACTCCCAGTCGAACCTCCCCCTTTATCCAATATCAGAAAAAAATCCTCAAACTGCCAGAGAAGAAATAAAGAATAAACTGCTATTCCCTTCAGCAGACAAAGCTGCAGGGAATCAAAGAAATTATTTTCTAAATTCAATTCCCTCCATGCCTGCCTAACTTAAATCCTAAAGCCTCCAGCCTCCCTCCTCAATCTCGATCGGATCACACCAGCACCAGCAGCCAGCCCTCCTCCCTCAACCACATCCATACACCCGACTGCGATTTCTGGAAGGTGCCTCCGCTTTTTATGCCCTCCGAGACATCCAGAAGTGTCAGTCAAAAACCTGGCGATGCCATTGGTGGAATGGTTCAAACAATTTGCATGGTCCCATCCCATGCCCAGCCCAAATGGGCAGGTCTAAAAAAATAATAAAATAAAATAAAATAAAATAAAATCAATACGACGTTTTATTGCTATTAAAAACCCACTGCTGCTACTATAAAAATCCAGGCATTTAAAATAAATAAATTTCACATGTTTCTGTGGTGATTTGGTGTGTTCATTGACCACAATTTCAAAAGAAAAATTGTGGTCGCCATTTTGGATCCCCCCCACCGCATGGCATGCAGCGAGAGAGACGATGAGGATGACCCCCCCCAGCCTGGTGCAAGCAGCCCAGGACAGGAGAAGAGGGGGGGGAAGGCCGGGGACCCCCCCCAGAAACCACCCCTCTGGTAGGTGGCAAAGCCTCAGGCAGGCATATTTTCGCCTGCTTTTTTGGCCGGGAGTCAGGTTTTTTTTAAAAAACTTTTTAAAAAGTTTTCTGTGCTTCGCATCACGCGATCGCCACGATGCCACAAATGGAAACGAAAAACCCGACCAAATTTTTCTTTTTTCAGTTCGAGTTCGAGTTCTGATGGCTTAATTATCGTTACCGTTTCCGTTACATAACGGAAATGATAACTGAAAATGGAAACGACAATTTTGCCGAGTCGTGCCCATGTCTAGTGTCAGCACTTGGTTTAGTCAAAGGCTACTGCCCACTAAGGTGCTATCATTACTATCACCATCAATTCTATTACCGAAACACAATTTAAAATGCAGCCACAGTCACTGCTGCTGTCCTCTTCTGTTTTCATAGTGCATCTGGGATCAGGCCCTGCCTCCACCATGTACAGCTTGATGAGAACAGAATAGCTTGGCCATGCCAGCAATGAGGGAACATGCACCACTTTGGCTAGTGCTGAGTTTGGTGTCAGTTATGCCCATATCTTAAGAAACCTCCTCTGGCCACAGTGACAGATGCCCTAGTGACCTCCCAGCTGGACTGGCTGCTGTAATGCATTCTACGTGGGGCTACCAGTGGAAAATCTCAGGAAACTTCATTGGGTCCAAAGTGTAGCAGCCAGATTGCTGACTGTGGCAGGTTAACATTACGCCCCTACTAAAGCAGCTCCACTGTCTGTCAATCAGCTGTCAGGCACAGTTCAAAGTGCTGACTTTAACCTGCAAAGCACAAAATGGCCTGGGTCTGAGCTACCAAAAAGTTTGAATCTCGTGGTATGAACCGGCTCAGGTGCTAAGGTCATCAGGAGAAGCCTTTCTCTCCATCCCACCACCTTCATAGGCGCGTCTCAGAAAAACACATGAAAGGGCCTTCTCTGTTGCTGCTCCCAGACTTTAGAACTCCCTCCAAAGGATGAATGGATGGTGGGAAGATTGTTGTGATAGTGGTTAACCATGAATATTTATTATAGTAACTCATTTACCCTGATGCTTGGGGAAGAGAAAGAAGAAAAAATGAACTGTGACTTAGTAAAAGAAACAATATGATGGAAATTAATTTGATTCATCTCATACCTGTCCAGGTAAGTACATTTTCATGAACATAAGATTTGGAGGTGGTGGAGAGAGAGGGGTTGGCACAGCAAAAATGTTGTAGTTCTCTTTTGTCACTCTCTAAGGTGAATCCAGCGACTCATTTTAGCTATGGCTCAAAGATGCATTACCATTGTTTTTGTATTTGAATCCTAATTTGTTGCTTGCATGCCTTATTTGGTATGAAGAGCCTTGTGGCACTGGGGTTAAACTGCTCTAAAGCAGCTGTATCTGTGCTCGCGATCTGAGGTTCAGTTCCGGGTAGCAGGCCCAAGGTTCACTCAGCCTTCCATCCTTCAGTAAAATTAATATCCAGCTTGCTGCTGCTGCTACTGCTGGTGGTGGTGGTGGTGGTACAATATGTAGTCTGCATAAATAAATTGCAAACTGCCTAGAGAGTGATTTAAGCACTATAGGGTACTATATAAGCAGAACATTTTTTGCTTTGCTTTATTTCTTATCAAGGATTGATACAAAGCACAGCTGGAAGAGTCTGTGATCATGGGCTGATCTAAATCTTTATTTTTCTCTGGTAGCTTCCAACTTTTTATGTGGCATAAAACCATGGATGATTATTATGGATGAGGGGGAACAGCTAATGTACCCTCAGGCAAGCATTCTTCATATCACTGCCTTCTGCCTGCTACTGAAGGCAACATCCTCCTGGGTGAAGAAACCATAGTGATGCTTATCTTTTGTGTTTATTAAAAATAATCCTTCTTAGGTTTCTTTCATTAATGAGTGGCTGGGCATTATGAACAGCGGAGGTTTCTAAGGAACACCTCCCATCCATGAGTCTAAAAAGATAAGCAAAGAGATCTGTCTCTCTGACACAAAGCACTGCAATAAAAAATAAAATAAAATAAAAAGGATAGGGCGCCTCATGGTGCAATGGTAAAAAGGCTATACTGTACTGCAGCTAAAACTGTGCTCACAACCTGGAGTTCAATCCTAGGCAGCCAGCTCATGGTTGACTCAGCCTTCAATCCTTCTGAGGTCAGTAAAATGAGTACCCAGCATTATTGGTGGTGGGGGCAGTGTGTAGTCTGCATAATTAAATTGTAAACTGCCCAGAGACTGCTTTAAGTGCTATGGGGTGGTATATAAGCAGAACACTTTGCTTTGCTTTTGCTCCCAAGCAAGCACAAAAACAGCAGTGCAATTTATAGCTGTACGAAAAGACCTACCTATCTGCCAACAACTTGTACCGAGAACAATATACAGGCATGATCCTGCATTCATTTAGGGCTTGGTTGATTGTGGGATAAGGGGCACACATCTTTCAAGTCCCTACTTTCAGACTTGAAAGCCAAGGCCTGCAACAGAGGTTGCACCCTTGTCATATATGATGCTGTTAGAGTTCACTCAATATTCTTCAATAGTGTTTGCAAAACAGTTATTAATAAGTTGTTATTATTATGTACTATATTCATGTCTGCTGCTCATCATAATATTATGTTCCTCAGGGGTCTAAGGGAATGGACTGTAATCCACAAAAGCTTCTGTTAAAATAAATGCATTAGTCCTGAAGGTGCCATAAGATTTTTTTAACTACTAAGAATACATACCCTTGTGAAAACTGCATAGTTGTTTATATGTCTTATATTCTGCTATTCTGAAGCAACTGACTGTTTCTGAACATCTTTTTTGCTTTGCTTCATTAATAAGTATACTGAAATGGAATCTGCAGTTGATTTTACAGTTGGTGAACCTCAGGGCACCATCTATGCTTCTGTATGAAGTATTATGTTGAGGACACCTGGGTTTGAATCCCTGCTCAGGTGGAAATTCACTCTTGGTTAAAACCACTACCTAGCTATCTCACTTATTCTCAACACTGCATTAAGTTCTATCTTAATTGTATGTAATACATGCTTATTCTGACCTTCAGACATAGACATAAATTCTGGGACAGTTTGAGGAGAAGACTAGGGATGGGCATGAAATGGAAAAATATTGTTTCATTTTCATTTCGTTTCGTTTCATGCCCACCCCTATTTTGTTTTGTTTCATTTCTTAGATATTTTTTAAAAAATATTGTACGAAATGAAATGAAACAAAATGAAACAGCTCCCCTGGGTCCTATAGGCACCAAATTTGGTGCCTGGGAGGCTTTTTAAAAGGACTCCTGCTGAGCTGTTATTGGCTGGACACCTTTAAAACTGGTCCAGTCGGCACCAGGGTATCCAGCCTGTGTGACCTTGGGCAAGCTGCACAGTCTTAGGATGCCCCCAGAAGAAAGAAACGTCAAAAGAAAGAACAATATTTATTTGTTGCATCATATGTGGCCTCAAAAATGACATAAGGATATGGGATCATTAGAGGGGGGAAAGATGTATTTTGTCTGTTAAAATTGTAGAAAATTGTTTTTTCGCTCTGTCTCTCTATCAAATTCATGGCTGAAGGGAGACCTTAACACAAAGTTTGCCTCACAAGATGGAGGACAAGCAAGAAAACATAACTGAAAAAGCAAACTGCCTCAGAGTAAAGAAAATTAAGCACCTCACAGTGGAAAGGAAAGAGAGCCATTGATTGGTTGCTCAAGAACAAGTGAACAAACAATTATGTTTTCCTAGAGACGTTTTCTGTGGTCAATAATAACATGTAGACATGGGCACGACTTGGTGAAATTGTCGTTTCTGTTTTCGGATATCGTTTCCGTTACGTAACGGAAACGGTAACGACAATTAAGCTGTCAGAACTCGAACTCGAACCGAAAAAAGAAAAATTGGGTCTGATTTGTCGTTGTCATTCCTGGCATTGCGCGGCGATCGCACGATGCCAAGTGCCACAGAAAAAATGTTTAAAAAATTAAAACAAAAACCGATTCCCGGCCAAAAAAGCAGGTGAAAATATGCCTGCCTGAGGG
This sequence comes from Phrynocephalus forsythii, assembly GCA_029282475.1. Taxonomy (NCBI): domain Eukaryota; kingdom Metazoa; phylum Chordata; class Lepidosauria; order Squamata; family Agamidae; genus Phrynocephalus; species Phrynocephalus forsythii. The sequence goes on from JAPFRF010000010.1 coordinate 38,899,745, forward strand.
CACCTACCAGAGGGGTGGTTTCTGGGGGGGGGCTCCCCAGCCTCCCCCCACCTCCTGTCCTGGGCTGCTGGTAACAGGCTGGGAGGGGGCATCCTCGGCGTCTCCATTTGCCATGCGGTGCGGGGGGATCCAAAATGGCGTCCACAATATTTTTTTTGAAATCGTTGTCCAAAAAACCACCAAAGCACCACAGAAACATGTGAAAATTAGCTATTTTAAATGCTTGAATTTTTACAGTAGTAGCAGTGGGTTTTTTTATAGCAGTAAAAGGTTGCACTGATTTTATTTTATTTTATTTTTATTTTTATTTTTTTACACCTGTGCAATGATGGGCTGGCCATGGGATGGGACCATGCAAATTTTGGACCCATTCTACCAATCGCATGGCCAGGTTTTGACTGACACTTCTGGATGTGCAAGAGGGCATAAAAAGCCGAGGCACTCCCAGAAGAGTCGCAGTCCGGGCTTGGATATGGGTGGGAGAGGGCTGTGTGTAGCTGGCTGCTGTGCTAGACTAGTTTCGATTTCACTGAGCCTTTAGATTTCAGTTAGGCAGGCAGGGAGGGAATTGATTCAATTGAATTTTTAGGAAATAATAATAATTCCTTTCATTCTCTGTCTGCTGTGGGGAATAGCAACACAGTTTTTTCTTTTTTATTCTCCTGCAGTTTGTTAGGATTTCTTTTCTGATAGTGCTTCAAAGGGGGGAGGTTTGAGTGGGAGGGGAGGTGTGGATTTATTTTAAAAATTTCATTTGCTTGGTGGCAAGCCAAGGTCCTTTCATACCCTGCCTGCAGCTCTGCTGTGGGTGCACTGCCCACTTTGTTTGCAATAAAAATTGCAATTGCTTTATTCGATGCAGTCTTGTGCAGCAAGTCAGTTTAAAGTGTTTTCCGCCTGCTCTGGGTCATTGCGGGACCCGCGCCCACCGCCCGCGCACCCGCCACCCATGTGCCCATGTGCCCGCATGCCCGCCCCTCCCCCTGCCGCTGCCGCCGCCCACCCATGGCCCCCCACCACCCCGCCCGACGCCTAGGGCGCAAAAACACCTAGCGCCAGCAGGACGCCACTCGCTGGGACGTCAAATTGCGCAAAATCGCGGCGGCGGTAACGACAAACGACATGAAGAAACGACAAATTTTTAAAAAATTTCGCGAAAAACGGAAATGACCCGAAACGGACCTGTCCCGAAAAACAACAACTTGAAAAAAAATTTTTTCTGGTCGTGCCCATCTCTAATAACATGCTGAATATTTCAACACCGTCTACCTAGAAAATCCTAAAAAGTGTTGTCACATGACAGAACTAACTTATTTATTATTTATTTATTTATTTCTTACACTTATATACCGCTACCTACTTCCCAAACAAGAACTCAGGGCGGTTTACACAAAAGAAAACACAAAAAGCACAAAAAGCAAAGACAGCAACAGCGGCAGGGGCAGACTTACAGCATGTGGGCGAAAAATAAAATAAAAAATAAAAATAAAAAAACCTCTAGTCATTTTTAAAGGCGTCCCTGAAAAGGAGAGTCTTCAAGCCTTTTCTGAAAGATGCCAGAGTTGGAGCCTGCCTCAGCTCGCTGGGTAGCTTGTTCCACATAGGCGGCACCGCCACCGAGAAGGCCCGCGCATGAGTGCTTGTTTTGCGGGCCTCCCTCAGGGGGACCGTCTGCAGCGAGAGGGCCAGAGATGAACGGGTGGGTCGGCCCCGATCTAATTGTCGGTGAAGTCACTCTGCCAAATAAACAGGGGCCAAGCCATGGAGGGTTTTGTAAGCCAAAACCAACACCTTGAACCTTATTCGGGAGGCAACGGGTAACAAGTGGAGGCGGGCCAGGATGGGAGTGATGCGGTCGAGACGACGCGCACCAACCACCAGCCTGGCAGCCGCGTTCTGGACCTGCTGCAGTCTCCGAACAAGGTTCAAGGGGAGCCCCATGTAGAGGGCGTTGCAATAATCCAGCCTCGACATGACCAATGCCTGTACCACTGTCCTCAGGGAGCTCTCGTCAAGGTACGGGCGAATCTGAGCGATTAACCTTAGATGATAAAAGGCCGACCTGGTCACGGCTGACACCTAGAACTCCAGGGTCAAACCACTATCCAGGGCGACGCCCAGATTCCTCACTCTTTGCGCCAGCTGGAGGGCGGACCCATCCAAACTGGGAAGAGGGCCACAGTACCCATCGGGGCCGCCCCCGAAGAACATAACCTCGGTCTTTCCAGGGTTGAGCCGGAGTCTGTGGGTCCAGGTCCAGTCCAAAACTGCAGCCAGGCAGCGATCAAGGGTCCCGACGGCCTCCACTGCACAGGTGGAAAAGGAGAGATAGAGCTGCGTGTCATCAGCGTACTGATGACAGCAGACTCCAAAACTCCGGATGATCTCGGCCAGCGGCTTCATATAGATGTTGAAGAGCATTGGGGAGAGGGACGACCCCTGAGGCACCCCACAAGAGAGTGTCCAGGGAGCCGACAACTCACCCCCCAAGCTCACTCGCTGGGTACGACCCTCAAGGAAGGAACAGAGCCAGCCAAAGGCCGAACCCCCAATCCCCACCTCCGAGAGCTGCCCCAGCAGGATACCGTGGTCGACAGTATCAAAAGCAGCTGACAGGTCGAGGAGGACCAGCAGGGTAGAGCAACCCCTGTCGGCCCCCCTCAACAGATCATCGTGCAGAGCAACCAGGGCCGTCTCTGTCCCATGATGCGGCCTGAACCCAGATTGGAAGGGATCCAGGACATGGTTCTCCTCCAGGAACGACTGGAGACGCAGGGCGGCGACTCGCTCGACCACCTTGCCCAAGAAGGGAACATTGGCTATGGGACAATAGTTGGACATGTCGTCCGCAGCCAGGCCAGATCTTTTAATAATGGGCTTCACCACCGTCTCCTTCAGCAGACTGGGAAAAATCCCATCCCTGAAGGAGGCTGAGGCAATTAGCGAAGCCAATTTTGGCATGCTCCCCCCTGCGATCTTGATCAGCCAGGATGGGCAAGGGTCGAACGGAGAAGCTGCAGACCTGCAATGTCCCAGGGCCCTGGAGGCCTCCTCAGATGTAACAGACCCGAACTCAACAAACCGGGGCGACCGAGGCGGCCCAGTATCGGCCACACCGGGGACTGGATCAGGGCAACCGGTGTCCAGCTCAGAACAGATGGCCTCTATCTTGGTTTTAAAATAGGCTGCGAATGACTCACTAGTGAAATCACTAGGAGGACCAGGATCAGGTGAGGTCTCGAACCACCCGGAACAGCTCCGCGTGGCTATTCGAGGCCTCACCAATTCTCAGGGCAACGAAAGATATCCTGGCTGCCCTTATCGCTCGAGAGTAGCGACTGGTCAACGCCTTTACCACAGCCCAATTCAAAGCCGTCCAAGCGTTCTGCCATCTGCTCTCTAGCCTTCTCCGTTCCTGCTTCATTGCCCGCAGCTCCTCGGTAAACCAAGGAGAAGAGCGGGCTCGGCACCGGATCAGGTGCTTGGGGGCGATCTGATCGGCTGCCCCGGTCACTTCCTCAAACCACCTTTTGACCAGGGAGTCGACCGGATCGTCATCCAGACCGTCTGGTAAAACCCCCAGGGCCTCCGAAAACCGTGCAGGGTCCAGGAGCCCCCGGGGGCGGGCCCAGATGGAAGGGCCCGGCCCCCCGCGGGGTGGGGTGGTGATTGCCAGGGAGAAAGTCAGCAGATGATGATCTGACCATGACACGGGACGGACCAACAGGTTATCGACCCCCAGATTACAGCCCGTCGATGTGGAGGCAAAAACCAGGTCCAGGGTATGTCAGCATATGATTATTATTAAGGATTAAAGAGCCCTGCAGTCCATGGCTTGTGAAGAATGGCAGGTTGTCTACCCCTCAGCACAGTATGAAATAAAGTCAACTCTCAAGAAGGTTTACAATTTCTTGAAGACTACAGTGGTCCCCCACCCTTTCACGATTCATATACTGCGGTCCCACTATATCGCGTGACTGCAGTACCCTGAAAGAGCTTGAGGGAGAGGAAAGGTTTTAAAAGCCAGGGCTTTTTAAACCTTTCCCCCTTCCCCAAGCCCCGGGCTCCAGATGATTGGTGCTGGGGTGGGGAAACAAAAGGTTTTTCTCCGCCACCCCAGCGCCAATCAGCTGGAGCCCAGGGCTTGCCTCCATGGAGGCACTGTGCGCCACTGCTCCACACCCAGGAGTGGTCAGGAGAAGCAGCGTGTGACGTTTAAAATGCTTTCATTTAAAATGTTTAAAATGACATCATTTTAAATGTTTTCGGCAATGGATCCAAGTGCTTGGCTCCGTTGTTTAAAGACATTTTAAACATCTCGCCCCTCCCAGGCCCAACCCAACCTGCATCTGCATATCACAGATTTTCAATGATTGCGGGTTGGGTCAGTCCCTAACCCCTGCAATAGATGGGGGGGTTACTGTACCACATTCTGATTGCCTATGCCAAGCACATGCAGAGGAAAAAGAATTACCATTCTTCTTAATAGGCTACAGGAGACCGTAGTGAACTGATATAGAAACACCTTCGGTAACCTCAGAACACAAGCACACTTTATTCTACTTACATAAGTGCAATAAAAAGGTGAAGTGGATGTATAATTCTCTCTCTTTAAAAAAATGGAATATAAATTGTTACAATGTGTCTGCTGCCTTGCTACCATGGATTTCACAAGCTTGCCTACTCATCTGGAACATGTACAACAGACTAGGTTTAGAAATAATAAATAATAATGAAGGCAGGCAAGAACAGAAACAAATTTATATTGAAAGATATACTGCACATCCCTAAATCAAAAGCAGATGCAGAGAAAGTGCTCCCGAGAATTTCAAGTCCTGAGAGCAGCACAAGCAAAGCAGTGGCAGGGGAAGTAGCCTGTTGTCACTGCCTGAGCCCAATCAACATTAAGAGGAGGTTTGTTGATTGAGATCAACAAGCATACAAACATCTGGAGCAGAATCCTAGCCATGCTTGTTTACCTGCAAGGGTAGTTGTGTTCAATAGGACTTCCTCTTGTAAGTGTATGCTAGGTTGCAGTGGAACTTGCAGTAGCTCTTCATTCAGTTGGACTTCTGGAAGTGCCATTTGATGGTCTATGTCAAAAAAGTCATCTCATTAATCTTCAAAACATTTCAGGATTGAGAGTTACACCACTTAGATCAATGGCCTAGAAATGCATTTGCTATATTTCTTCTTCAGTCCTGTTGAACCATGCGGCCCTTTTAATGTTTTGTATTGTCACAATATAGACTGTGAATTTTAAGCCAGATAGTAAAGATCTCCAACCTTTAAAGGTTAAGCATAGCATCTACTAAATGTTTCAAGACTTTGTTCAAGAAAAAAAAATGCAACCTGTTTTTTTTCAGGCTTTGATATAAATCTAACATGTACATTAGAGATGGGCACGGAACGAACATTTTTTCGTTTCCGTTACCATTTGTTGTTTCTGTTACGTAACGAAACGACAAACAAAAATTGTGATGAAAATGCAACGAAACGAACAGAACCACGAAAATTTTGGTCGTTACGTTTCATTTCCATTAATGGCGACGCGCAATGAAATGAGCTGTTTTAAATATTAAAAAATGCCCTGGACATCTATAAAAACGCTGTGATAATTATTTATATTGTCTGATAATACCTACCGGGGGGTTGAGGTCCTTAAAACGTTTGTTTTTGTCTTCTCCCATCGCAATGTATTTTTCTTTTCCCTCTAAAATGGATGTCGCCACCAGCCACAAAATGGAGGCAAGCCATGTGATGTGGAATCATGTTCAACCAATAGCATGCCCAGGTTGCAGACTGGGCGGGCAGGTCTGGCAGCCACAGAGGGCATAAAAAGCTCTGGTAGCCCTGGTCCTCCTTGCAGTCTCTGGTGGGAGTTAGGGTGGGATTGCTGTCTCTGCGACTCTAGCTTCAGTCCTGCAGCCTCCCTGTGTGCGTCCATGCTGCGTACCTCTCAGTGAGTACCCTCCCCTGCCCCGCAGTGCAGTCACTCTGTGACTGCCTTGCACCCTGGGCAACGCCCGCCGCTGCCTTTGCAGCCCCCCTGCATACCTAGTCTATACTGTGTCTCTGCCAGCATCCATTTTTTTAGTGTTTTCCCCTCTGGTCTGGGGCGCTGGGGGATGCCTGTGCACAGAAATGCTTTAAAAATCACGCAAAAGCGGGTAGAAATGACAAACAAAAAAACAAAAAATGGTAAAGAAATTTTTCAAAAACTTCCTGACAAACGGAAACGAACTGAAACAGAACTCTCAACGACAAACGAAAAACCGCAATGCCATTTTTCTGTTTCGTGCCCATCTCTAATGTACATAGTGCACATCAGCACCACATATGCAGTGTAGCTGTTGTTACAAGATATCACATCACCTCCAATTTATGGCAATCCTTTGAATGAAAAATCTCCAACATGTCCTGCCCTCAACAGCCCTGCTCAGCTTTTGTAAACTCAAGCTTGTGGTTTCCATTAGCAATAAGTCCATCTTGTATTTTGGCCTTCCTCTGTTCCTGACATATACACCTGAGGAATTTTACAGGCTCTGGCTCTGTCACAGGAGTATGGCACATGCACGGCCATTTCAGATTTCCTCATTACCTTTGAATTTAGCTATAACTGTAGCAATAGCTGGTCAACTGTGAATTTTCCTAGTGACAGTTTTTGTTGTGAGCTTTTCCTGTTGTGAGTTATTCCTGAGTGAGAAATACTAGGTAAAATGGATGGTGATGCACTTAGAATCAGGAGACTTGGATTCAAACCCCCTCTCAGCCATGACATCTCACTGGAGGCGACAATGGCACCTTACTCATTGAACATCTCACCTCAAAAACCCTATAAGGGTAAACATGAATTGGAAATAGACATATAACAAGACTTCCATTGCAAGGCAAAGTATTTGACATTGGTTCAGTTTAAATGGATAGTTGCAGCTCTATGAACATTATGGTTCTAGTATAGTAGAGGTGAAAATTGTTACAATTGAATTATTGATAGGATTCATCACACCTTCCTTGTTTTCTTTATTTATAAATAGTATTTTGTTTTCACCTATTTTAAACTCATACATTACAGTTCTTATAAAATAACGATGTGGCACTTATCCTGTATTTCCTATAAAAAAACAACCTAATTTAGAAGCTAGAATAAGGGAAAAAATCACTGTGCAGAATTAGACCTGGACACTTAAAATTAAGTGTCCAGGGCAGAAACTATGTATACAATAGATTATGTATTCAAACAATTAACCAGTCTTCCAAACTACACTGGGATTTCCTCAGCAATACAGACCTAAGCAGTTAGACTTGCTAATTAAGCCCAAATATGCCTTAGCATCACAAAATTTAGATGTTTGTACTCCATGGACATGGGGTCACAAAGGGTCGGTCACGACTGTAATGAGACAACAATAACTTTGGGCCTTTTCACACGACACCTAAGATCCGCTGGCCACTTAAATTTGGACCAGAGATCTTGGGTTTTGTCGCTGTTCCTGCGTTCCCACCCCCTCCGTACTCCTGGCTGCTGGCTGCGTGAGGGGAGGGAGAAAAAAAGGAAGAAAAGAATGCCGCTCACCTCCGTTCTGCCATTCCCGCAGTGCATTCAGATCTCTTAAAGGCGCGGGGGGCAAAAAAAGAACAAACAGAAGCGCTGTCAAGACCGGCACGGGGAAGATTGCTCTGGGACCCCCATTCAGTCCTTCTGAATGCAGAGGGTCCCGCCTTCCCCGCGCTGGTCCTGACAGGCGTGCTGTGAAGACCGGTATGGGAAAGATCCCGTTGGGACCCCTGTTTAGTCCCTCTGCATGCAGAGGGGCTGAACGGGGGTGCCGCCTTCCCCGCGCCGTTCATGACAGGCATGCTGCATGACCTGCACGGGGAAGATCCCTTTGGGGGCCCCAGGCCACTGGAGCCGATGGCAAGCCTGCTAGGATAATGATCCCACAGCCATGGGAGCGCTCCCTGGCCGTCTTGATGGTGCCAGCGATGCCCGGAAGGGCTGGGGGGGATTTAAAAAGCCTGCTCTTCCCCCACCCCATCAGGTGGGAGGAGACAGCGGGCTTTTAAAATCTTCTCCCCTCCCGAAGCTAGCACCGAGCAGCTACTGGGCACTGGTTCCGGGAGGGGGGAAGTGGGCAGAAGGGGGACTCGGAGGGATCCCCGCATGAGCCATGGCAGCGCCGGGCACTGCCATGACAACCCAGGCAGGGAAGATCCCTTTCAGACCCCCTTTCTCCCCTCTGCATGCACGCAGAAGGGAGAAGGGGGGACTCACAGGGATCTTCCCTGCATGAGCCATGGAAGTGCCGGGCAGTGCTATGATGACCCGGGGCAGGTAAGATCCCTTTCAGACCCCCTTTCTCCCCTCTGCATGCACACAGAGGGGAGAAATGGGGACTCGGCTTCCCCAGGAAGCTGAGGCGATCTCCTCCACCCCAGGTGACAGCTGCCCGGCCGCCACCCAGGGCGGTGGAGATCGAGCCCAGTCTTGCCTCCGGGCATGGAAGCAAGACCAGGGCCGATCCTATCTCCTCTGCCCTGGGTGACAGCTGTGCTGGCCGTCACCCCCAGGTGGAGGAGATCAAGCCGTGATCCCACCTTTGCACACGGAGGCAAGACCATGGCCGAGCCTCAGGCCAATCTCTTCTGCCCGGGGTGACAGCTGTGGTGGCTGTCTTGCACCCGCAGCAGAGATCGCTGGAGAGGGAGCCCCGGTCCCACCACCGCTTGCGAGACAAGAACGGGGCTCTCTCTGACAGTCCTCCCCGCCGGCAATGACAGCCGGGCTGTCCTGGAAGTGAAGCCAAACTTCCGGGGTAGGCTTTTTTTCCTCTTCCTGGTCGCTGTCTTGCCGCCATCCCACCATCTCTGAAGGACTTCGGGGCCAGGCCAGCACTAGGTAGGTCATCACATGGCCATTAACTGAAATGAAAAGAACGAAGAAAATTTTCTTGGTTCTGTTCGGTTCGAGCCTGTCCTGTCCAAATTGTTGTTAGTCATTCCGTTACATAACGGAACGACTAACGACTAATGGAAACGAAAAAATGTTCGTTCCGTGCCCATCTCTAATGTGGAATCATAAACATTATAAAGAAGAAGCAATAAAAATGTGAGGACATACTGTATTTAAGAAGCCACATAGATCTAGTAATTTGTTATCAATCAAAGATAATCAAACACAGTACCTTCCAAAATACAAAAAGGCTCATTATAAGGTAGACAGATACATTCATTATGAACACCGTTTATACACAAATTTTTGTAGCAGTCTTCTGGGGCCTTTTCCAAGAAAATAAATACTTGTTTCATGCTCACTGCCAACATCTGAGGAAGGGTGAACTTGGACAACTATTATTTTTTTCAACTGTAAACTCTTTAAGTATCCTCATTATTATTAATATTTCCACATAAAGTTGCACTGAGTTGATTTTGAGACTCATGTGGGCTTTCTCAGGATCGAGCCATGTTCAATATTTTCATTAAGAGCTTGTGGGGTGGAATAGAAAGAATGCTAATAAAATTCATGAGTAACATACTACTGGATACTAGCACCAATCCATTGGTGGATAGGGCAAGGCTCTGAGTCCCCATTTGATGAATTGGAAACATTGGCTGAAAAGTCGGAAATCAATGCACAAAAATCCAATACACCAACACTATTCACACAGGAGGGAATAATTAAATGCCCAAATAGAGATTGTAGGCTAGCTGTCAGCCGCTGATATAGATGACAAGTGACAAAGTCCTGAATAAAATATAGGACCATGGGATTTCATTTTTAGAATTATTTTTATTTTTTTATTTTTAAAAGCAGAAGTGGCACTGCAAGTTTTACCAAATCTGGGCATATGTTTTTATTTCTCTTGCTGTGCTGCTAAACTATCTACTGTTATATGTTTTTGAATTTTCCCTGAATCTTTGAGGCTCTTTGCCATTCTTAAAACGAGTCCTGGTTTAATAATAGATTGAATAAAAGCAAGACAACTTTTTGCTGCAAAATATGCCTCTAGCTTTGCCAGCTGTCATTTGCATCAGATTCAGCACCCCATACACCATTTTGAAAAGCAGTCATGTAATTTGTCACAATTAGATATCTCTATAGATGTAGACTCTGTAAGGGTGGGTTTCAAACTAAGCATGGGTCTGCTTGGTTGATGCTGAATTCTGAGTTAAGTACAGGAAAATAGCTATATACAAATACTATTGAATTAAAATAATCAACTTAGCAGAAGTGGCAAAGTCTAATTTAATGTGTTGAGCTGTGTAACAGGATCACAAATTCTCTTTGAACATCTATTGGGAAGAAATAATAAATGGGCTGTATTCTGAGTAAATTTCACATTGTAGAAGCAAATATTTTGACAAAAATTGCATAGACATGGATGTGCAGCTAAGTTTAGCTATGACTGGCCAAAACAGAGAACTTGCTGGTGGATGATATTTTCATGAAAATGATGAGCCAGGCTGCCCAGTTGTACGGTACACTATAAAAAGTGCAGATCCTGTGAAGAAAAAGGAAATGGGGATAAATTTGAACCTATGATCATGCTTGTACCCAAATCTGTGACCATACTATTCTTAGAATGCCATGCCTTTTTCAGGCACACTACCTAAAAAAAAATGGAAAACTGGAAAAGTTAAAGAAAGGGGCAACTAATGTGAATAAGGGGCTAAAATAACATCCTATTGAGGATAGGTTACAATATTTCAGGTAACATAGCATAGATGAAACTGGCAAGGGGAGGCATTGTAGAAGTGGACAAAATTAGGCATTGCTTGGAGAAGGTGGATAGGATAAAAGGATAATAGGATAAAAGGGGTGGAAAAACATCTTCCTCTCTTAGAATATAGCAGAACCTAGTGTGATCCTATTAAACTGAAGGATGGGAGGCAAACCAATAGAGTCAAATGGAAGCACTTCTTGATGCAGTGCAAAGTGCAAATTAGCTTTTCCAAAGTGCAGTGATGTCCACCAACATGGATGGATGTGAAGGAAGATTAGGTAAACATATGTATCCTAAATATCACTGTCTTTTTATGGTGCCTTGAGTCTACTTTCTGCATCAGAGGTGAAACTTCAGGAGATGGGCATGGACCATCTCCTGCAGTGTTGTCAGAGTTGTCACTGCAGCACCTCAAATGCCATGTGTTCATTTCTCCCAGCCACTCCCAGCTGCCTCCCTCCACTAAGGGCGTTTATACACGACCCCTAAACTCCGGGGCAAATGGCTCCCAGCTCCGGAGCTTAAAAATGTTTACCCACCAGCTCCGGAGTTAACAGGAAATTAAGTGCGACCCCGCCCACTTTAGCACGTCCCAGCGCAGCTTTCAGGTACCTGCTTTTTGGAGGTGAATATTATTTGATGCGGTGTAAGGATAGTGAGTGTGGAGCTCTCCTGGCTTCTGTTTGTTCTTTTTTGGCTCCCGCCCCTTTAAGAGCTACTTTTACAGAGACGAGAGGCAGTGGCCTCCCCTCCCCCCATGCAGCCAGCAACCAGGAAGTGCGGAGGAGGTGGGAACGTCCGAAGAGCGACGAACCCCTAAGATCTCTGGTCCGAATTTAAGTGGCCAGCGGATCTTAGGGGTCGTGTAAAAAGGCCCTCTCCTGCTGGTGTGTGCTGCTCTTTCCTTCCCTGTCACACAGTCTTCCATTCCAGTGAAAGCATGGACTTCCCTTCTCTGTCTCTCCCAGCAACTGCCCACCCTGAAAAGTAGATGGGGCAGGGATTCCTGCAATGGGTGGCTGGCTGCCAAAAGTGGCAGAGGAGGGAAGTCCTTGCTCCTGCCAGAATGGAAGATCATGTGATGGGGAGGGAAAGAGCACCACATGCCAACAAGTCATTTGGGGAGCTGTCCAGGGGCGGTGGGGTAAGTGAACTCACAGCGGCTATGGTGCTGCACCAATCACTTAGACAATATGATTCCTGGAGGAAAAGTCCATCACAGGTTACAAATCATGAGGGAGATGTGTAATTTCCAGGCTTAAAACCGGGATACTTCAAGGACCAAATGCAGGGGAGTGCTATCAGGAGACAGATATCTAGTCTCATGCGCTCCAAAACACATCTGGTGCGGCCACTGTAAGATATAGGAAGCTGGATAAGATGGGCCGTTGGACTGATCCAGCATGGCTCTTCTTATGTTCTTATGTAACATGACATGAAGAGTGCCCATCTCCAGAGACTCCATATATCTTGTTGTTGGGGTGCTATAGACTTGTTTGTAGGCATCTGGCTCATGGCTATATGAACAGATTACTGGATTATATAGGCCTCTAACCTGAGTCAGCATGGCTCCCTTTGTGTTGTTATTCTGCTCCTTAGATTATCTAAGAATGCTTGTCGATTCTGGAAAGGAAGTTCATGGTATACTTAAAAAACCCATAGTATTTAGTGTGTTGCATTGACTTGCTAGAACACAGCTATAAAGAAGCATTAAAAAGTATCAGGTTCTCTTTTCATGCTTGCCAGTCTAAGCAATATAATGAATCTTTGGATGGAACAGGAAGTTCTTTTCATTGCATTCTGTATTCAAGTGGGAATGCCCCATATTAGCTCTTTTTATGTTCAGGATGAAGCGGGGAGGACATCATTTATGTGTGTGATTTAATACTGAGGTGGATTCAAAAGAACCTCTCATAAATATACATGTGATGAACAAATTTAATACTGGTGGCTTCCTCCGATCATGGTACTGTAGAAAACAAAAGTCATAATCTTATCAAAATGAAATACTTTGGAGTAGTGCTAATTGCATAAGAGAGCATTCGGCAGCCACCCTCTTCCCTCTACTGATGTAACAGATATACTTACATAAATATTTTCATTCAGGATGAAAAATGGTATTTCAATACATTCAGGCATCTGGGGAAGGAGCTTTTTATTTTGCACAAAATGTTATAGGTTGCCTAAAATACAAAAATATTTATGCAAAATACAAGTTTTGGGCCATAAATGTCATGCTTCATTTTGTTTTGCATAAAAGGCCCCCAAATGCAATAAAAAAATAAATCACATATATTTTTGAAATCTTTCCAGCAAAGAGGAAGCTTTATGTGTTTTCCCTCCCCTGCAGGAATCAAATACAACATAAGAGCATTGAAGAGATTAGTACTCATGTGTAAAATTGCACTGTTAAGCACATGCCAATGGAAAACTGATTGTTTTGTATCCAGAGTTTTAACATCACACATGTAAAATAAGTTCCAACAATTTAGATATAACTATTCCTAAATGGATAAACACAACATCCTACAACTTGCAAATTTCATTGTAGAAAAATGCAGTGCTAAAATGGCTGCTTTAATGTGCTAACCTATAATTTATAAAGTCTTTTGTGGTCTCTCTGGCCAGAAGCTGCCATCTAATGACATCTCATTATTAACTAAAATGTGCCATCTTGTAAATTAATTTCGAATGGCACTCTTACTTTGCATAGCATTGTTAAACTAATGTGGCATTTGAAAGCAAATTCTGGTTTTAAGTAAATAATTATTGGCGATAAAGTAATTTATTAAATTAAGTAACTTTTTATTGGACTTCATTTAGATGTCAAGTCATTTTATACTTGGGACTCTGTAGTAAAGCAATTACATGATTAGCAGTTCATTTGTCAGCCTTGTAAGTAATGATTTTACTCACTGCAAATTTAAAGGGATTAGGGTCTTTTTAATTGAGATACTAGGTCTTCCTGAATAATAGTAATAATATATAATCCCTCTATGCTGTTTTCTGGGTAGAGATCAGAAACCAATTTGACACCTCAGTTTGATGTAGAGTTCATTCACCTTTTGAAGTGTTAAAGACAGCAGCATGTGAGGGAGAGAAGAACAGTTCCTAATTGAACTAAATTACACTTTGGGGCTGAAGGTGAAGAGAGAGTCCATATCTAATTAATTTACAACAGGTCTGGACAACCAGTGGAGTTAAATGAGAACATTGCTTCTATTAAGAGTGCTCATGTACAGAAGCATTTGCAGAAAGGCATGGGTGCTAGTTTTAATGGCCACATCAAGCTACACAGAAGACGCTGGGAGACAACTGTCCAACACTAAATCTTACTAGCTCCTCCACAGGTCCAAACACAAAATATTCAAAATGACAAAATATCATTAAAAACTTGCCTGGAAATATACATGGACAAATAAATCTTGGCTAACACACACAAGAACCTCAACCGGCCACCTTCTACCTATTACCAAAAATACACAAACCAGGAAACCTCAGTAGACCTATTGTATCAAGCATCAACACCATCACCATTGAGGTGTCTGGGGGCCTCAACTCCACCGTCAAACAATATGTCACCAGTTCACCTAGCTATATAAGAGATGCCACAGACTTCCTAAGGAAATGTCATTCCACGCACAACTTTCCTGATAACACCATCCAAGCCACAATGGATATAGCGGAGCTCTACTCTAACATCCCAAATAAAGACAGACTACAGGCCATTACAAACACCATTCAAAACAAAGAGTCTCACTACCCTCTGTGGTTTTGTGTTCACACACAATTATTTCACCTTCAACAATAAATCCTACCTTCATATCAACTGAACAGTGAGGAACACTCGCATGGTCCCACAATATAGAAACATGTACATGACTGACCTAAAACAACCATTTCTTAACTGCCGCACCCAAAGGATACATCTCAGTGTATCTGAGATACACTGATGACATTTTTGATACAAGTGGTACCTTGTATAAAGGAATTAATTTGTTCCAAATGAAATTATGTTAAGCAAATTTTCCTTTATACAAATTTCCCATAGGAATGCATTGAAAATGGAGTAAACCCATTTTTATGTTATACAGATTTGCCCCATAGGCAATTTTGTTAAGCAAATTTCCCCTATCTCCGGAATTTTTTATGTTGTACAGATTTTATGTTATACAAACTGTTATACAAGGGTCCACTGTACACACTTGTGGCTGCCACCCTAAGGAAAGTGCTGAAAAGTTATCCCTGAAAGACCATAGCATTTCCTTCTGCCCAGTGCCACAGGTCTTTTCGCAGCTACCCTCCAGTTGGATGGGGTTGTATTTGGAAATAGGGGTGTTCAGTTGTTCTTGAAATTCCCAAACACATAGCAAGAAGACTTTGCATCAGCTGTCTCACTTCCCTTGTAAATAAATTGCATTTATCATTGCTTGCTCTCTTTCTCTTCAGGCTTCCAAGGTGATGAAAACTCATGTTAAATGGCTTGCCCAAAAGAAAACACATTTTTGTATTTGCATAATATTTTCATAGACACTGAGCTCAACCTGTGCCTGGAGGGAGTCCAGGATGTTTTCTGCATATTTTATGTTATCTAGTGCAATTTCTACTAAGGCTGTAAATGGCAGAATAGATAAGGAAGATATATATGCTACATATGGCCATTTTCACCTAAAATGCAGCTTGGTTGGATCCAAAAACTATCTGGGGTATTTCAATTCACTGTCTGGTTTGCCCCTATGGAAAACACAGAAACAGTCCCATTTAAAAATAATTCTACTGCCATCTCATAAGCTTTGTGCTTTGCTCTTTCCTCATTCTTCATTAGGAGGGACAGCTGCATGAAACCACAATGCTTTTATCTTGGGAGTTCATCTGTCTCTGCTGATTATGATCCTCCCTCCATTCTAAAGTCATTATATTGATTGCATTACAATTGCAGCCACACCAAGCTGTGGTTTTTTTTTGTCTGAAGGCTCTTATTCAGCTAATCAGAGATGGGTGTGTCCAATGTATCCAGATAGGCAATCTCTAGAAATCTCAAGGGCCACAGGTAAATGAGCTGTGGAAAGTTGCTGATTATCACTCATCCCCGGGTTTACTCAGATGCAAGGCATCTAAATCTTCCAGTGGTACTTTCATGATGCCACCTGTTTATTCTTGGCAGGTGTTGTGATGAGTTTTATTTTGCTAGAAACATTAGCAGGGTTTATCTGTTCAAAATGGTGTACTATATTCACCCCAAAGCACATCATTTTAACTTGGCTTGCTCTGCCATCACTTCTGTCATTTACCCACACATGGAGAGTGAAGATTATGAAGAGGGACAGCCTTTGCTGACCATGGAGACTCTGTCCAGGGTTGGTACCTTAGGAAATCAGCATCCCAGTTTACATAGTATCTATGGATAAGAGCGCTCTCTCTGTCTTCTCATTTGTCACCCTCCAGTGTAGGAAGGTATTAAAACCAAGGAAGGAGATGATGGGACTCAATTATTAGATGTCAATAGGTAACATCTGACTGCTGTTTGCAAAGCATATGCCATATACCATTTGTAAGCTTCACAAAATATCTGTGTGGCCACTTTGTAAACAAAACATTGAAGTAGATGGCTCTTTGATCAGATAAAGCAGATCCTGAAAATTATCATAGTATGTCACAATTAAAGTAGGCCCATTAAATCAGCAAACTTCGGCAGAATCAACTGTTAGTTCCATTGATTCACTGGCCCAGTACTATTTATTTCATGTTTTTATTTTGAATATTTTTATCCCACCTTTTTCTTTGGAGAAGGACCCAAGGGAAAACATACAGCCCAGAACATTCAAAACATATTCAAATTAAGAACATGGAATTAGAAGAGGCATCTTACAACATTAAAAGATAACATTAAGCTACCAAGAGCTCTCAAAAAGAAAAGAAAATCAATTATGAGGATGGAAACTAGCATGGAAAACACTGGTGTTCTTATGAAATCAGCCAATGCAATCATGCATGGTAATCCATCTAAAAGTCACATAATAGGTAGTCAATCATTCATGGAAAGCTTTTTTGAAGAGGAAGGTCTTTGCCTGCTTCGGGAAAGTCAACAGAGAGGTAGTTCTGGCCTCCAGTGGGAGGGTGTTCCAAAGTCTGGGAGCAGCAACAGAGAAGGCCCTTTTATGTGTTCTTATGAGACGCAGCTGTGAAGTTGTCAGGATGGAGAGAAAGCCTTCTCCTGATGAACTTAACACCCGAGCCAGTTCATACTATGAGATTCGATCTTTGAGATAGCTTGGACCCAGATCATTTTCTGCTTTGTAGGTTAAAACCAGCTCTTTGAATTGTGCCCAATAGCTGATTGGCAGCCAGTGGAGCTGCTTTAGTGGGGGTGCAATGTGATCTCTTTACCCCGGCCCAATCAGCAATCTGCATGCTGCGTTCTGGACCCGTTGAAGTTTCCTGAGACTTTCCATTAGTAGCCCCACATAGAGCGCATTACAGTAGTCCAGGCGGGATGTCACTAGGGCATGTGTCACTGTGGCCAAAGTAGATTTCTCAAGAAACGTATTGTACTCCATGTACTCCATCTTAAGCTCTGCTATTTCGGCCACTGTTCTCTGATTGCTACTCTTGATAGAAGTAACATTACAAAAGTGTTGCGACTGCTGTGGGTGGGTGGGTGGGTTGGATTGCTCCTTTTGACAATGATCACGCAATGTAATTGCTGCGGCAAACCAAATTCCTACTTGTATCTTTCTGGCCTGTTCCTACTTGTATCTTTCTGGCCATTGTCCTGGGCTTCTGCCTTGTGGGTATCTGTAGGATCTGTTGGATTGCTCTGCTTCCAGTGCTTGTGATTTCTGGAAAAAGACCAAAAGTTGACCTTCCTCTAATAGGCCAATCTCATAAAGTGGTGGAAGAAAGGCTCCACATTCAGACCATTGGCCAATTAATCACTTTCTTGGCTCCATGGACGGGCCAAAGAAGAGATTTTAAAAGGGGGGGAGGTAAAGGCTGTGCTGCTTCACTGTAAAAGCTTAAAAGATTAACAGAAAGCAAATGTGCATTTTGACAGCAGTCAAATTGACAGCAGACTGCCCTGCCCTAATACACATTTGTGTTCCATTAGTCTTTTAGGTCTTTACAGAGATGCAGCACACATTTGCTGTTCTTACACACATCTTTAAAATAATCACTTTCTCCATGCAGCCAGGGAAGCAATTAATTTGGCAATATTGTGAAGTGACTCTCTTCTTAAGCCAGTTTATGATCCTGGCAAATTGACAGCAGGCTGCTGTGGATCAATAGGGTCACTTGAGGGCTGTGTGCAGTTTGGATGTGGGATCCATCTAAATGACATACATACAGGATCTCCAAGCAACAATAGGTGGGCCTATTTAGCTCACACCAGCCTGCTCCCTTCCAGAAGTGGAGCTTGCTGTCTCTGTGCATGTGCCCAACTCTCAGCTGGAAGGGACGCCAAGCCTTGCTATGTTTCAAAATGGTGGCAGAGGCAGAAGATAAAGAGGAAAAGGACCAGATAGGGAGATGACGGGGGACAGGCTGTTGGGGAGGGGGAGTGAATGAATTTGGTACTCCCTAAAAATGTTGTGCCTGGCACATCTCTCCCCCCCCATGGCACCTCATACACTATGAAACTGGTGGCATGTATTAAATGATGTGTGCCCCAATGGGGTTTTGGGTTACTGAGTCATTTCGTTCCAACTCACTAAGTACCTTGAGTTTACTGACACATCAACATAAATGGAAAATATCACAAAACTGAAAGCATTTTTAAAGAACATGCATGGTCATTTCAACTTTTTTGAACAGTAAAGCTGTGATAAGATAATTCACAGGCGTAGCAACAGAACTTTCTAAAAAAGATCAGTAACAATAAAAAACAAATTGGAAGCCTGTGGCTGAATGAGAAATGACACATATTAAACACACTTGCAGGGAAAATGATCCACTAATGGCTGTGTGTCATGTGACCAATTCAAATTATGAAATTAAAGATGAAGAACTGATGTGACCATGGCCTAAACTGCCTAGAAAGGAGATGGGAATGCCAGCTCAGCTGCACAGTTTCATGGAAGCCACTCCACTGCTTCATGGGAGACTGATTTAGTGAGGGTTATAGTATCCAATGGGGACAGAGATTCCCCTTCCCTTGGAACATTGAGACAACTCCAGGGAAGCAACGCAACAGACTGGATGCTCCCTTCTTCCCAGTCACGTAATGTGGAGTGAAGCAGACAACAATGCTATAAAAAACATTTGTTTTGCTTTTTGGCTATGCTTACCCTGAAAAGGATAATTACTTGTAAACCGCCCACAGAATGTTTTAAGTGGTACGGCATGTACAAAGTAGCACACTTTGCTTCCCCCTGCCATTTTTTTCTTCTTTTCCAGTTCCAAAAGGCAGCCATGGACATTCTGGGTGGGTGGGTGGGGAACATCTAGGATTAAAAACCCTAGAATTATGAAAATCTCATAAATCTAATTCCAGGCATTAAGCTATAAACTTTTGTATGCAAAGTTTACGCTCTGCCAACTGAGCCATCATCTGAACTATTAGATGGTTATGAGCAACATCATGTCTATATCTGAGACATCCATTTTTTTAAAAAAAAAAAAAGGTTGTAAAATGGTTTGTTAGGTTCATTTCAGTTGTTCATTCCCCCCTGAAACAAAATAAGTGCAAGGTCATCAGTATTATTATAATATCTGGGGGACACAGCATGGAGCACTCCTAATCCACTGTATATAACGTGTCTGGTGCTTTCTTCTTGTTTGTTTCCCCTAAAAATAATAAAATAAAAGGCAGCAAAAGAAATTCACATTGTTAAAGTTAATCGCCAGATTAAATTGCCATTTGTCAATAATGGTGTAATTTGTATTATAAATTACAGCCGTGTAGCTCTCAAGCACATTTTATCAATACATTTCAAATGATTTAATAATAATATTTCTACAAAATAAGCAACACCACTTTTTCCCCCTTTGGGGCTCATTTTAAAATGAGCCCATTCTGAAGGCTTTCATCAGCACGCAAGCCAGCACTGCAAAATTCCTAGTAAATAAATTATCACCAGGAGTCTCAAAATCCATTACCATAAAAAAAGAAATTTTCCCCTCCCTCATCGATCGCCTGCTGTGCGGCTGCTAATGGGACTGTACACACATGTTGCACGGGGAAAATTCATTTGCAGGTTCCTCTTAGTTTCTCTCCCCCCCCCCCCCCCCTAGACTTTCATATTCAAACTCACAAATTAGCTGGTGCATAAAATAAGCAGTTTCATGTTTAGCACATTGTAGGCAGAGATATGTTAGGAGTGAATTTTTAGTTCCAAATTCATAAATGAAATAGAAAAAAAGATAAGGGAGGCAGGAAGACACATACATCATTCAGGAATTTCTTGGTTTTCTGACTGGTACAAAAATAACGCATTATTAACCAGAACAGTCATAAGAAGAGTTTCTTATCCATTGGCAATGACATCCCCACCAGCCAGTCTCTCCCCCAAGGTTCCCCCTGCACATGCGTGCTAGTCATGTTCGACTCTAGGGGTGGTGCTCATCTCCGTATTCAAGCTGAAGAGCCAGTGTTGTGCAAGTCCATGGCCACATGGCCTGCATGGCTGCAAGAAAACACTGTTTTACCTTCCCGCTTTTTATGTCAGGATCTATTGATTTACTTGCATTTATATGCTTAGGAACTGCTAGGTTGGCAGGAGCTAGGGTTATCAGTGGGAGCTTGCCCCACTGCATGGCACCCTGGATTTGAACTGCCAAGTTGCCAACTTTACAGTCAACAGTTTCAGAGCCTTAGTCTGCTGAGCCACCATGTCCACCTTTTCCCCCTAATCAAATGCAAAAAAGATGCATGGGACTGGTCAGCAGAGTGTTGTCACCTCTATGTGCCAGAGGTGTGAAGAACACTTTAAAATGTTATAAGGTATTGTAGGCTGTTTGAACCTGGTGAATACATCCATGAGGATTTTTCAAGTTCAGAGGTTCCGAACCTTGGGTCTCGAGATGTTCCTGGACCATAATTCCCAGAAATCTTGGACAGAGCATCTAGTAGTGAAGGCTTCTGGGAGTTGTAGTTTACCTGTGGGTCCAATGTTGAGAATCACTGTTCTAGTGCCATGAGAATTTCTCAAGCTTCAGGAAATATGTAGCACATTTTATCTCTCTCATCAGACTCTGCAATTTGCACAGACTCTATCTCTAAAAAAAAAAACTGTTCTTCCCCTTGAAGTCTCAAAGCACAAACATGATCTGCAAACACAGAAAGACTTGCTGATTGTTTTGAAAGATGTAAACAACCATCCCAGTGCTTCTAATCCTTAAAGGTCAATGGAGTAAAGCAATAGCTGTCATTATTTTGTGAAACTTGCATTGAATGTATTAAAATATTGGCTGCAATCCACTAGTAAGTTGCACCTAGCATATACACTTTTAATTAATGTAACATATAGAGGAGAGGCTGTATACTGTCACCTTGCCTATTTAACTTATATGCAGAGTACATCATGCGAAAGGCAGGTTTGGATGAATCACAAGCCGGAATTAAGATTGCCGGAAGAAATATCAACAACCTCAGATACGCAGATGATACTACTCTGATAGCAGAAAGTGAGGAGGAATTAAAGAACCTCTTAATGAGGGTGAAAGAGGAGAGTAAAAAAATGGGCTGAAGCTCAATATAAAAAAACTAACATCATGTCCTCTGGTCCCATCACCTCCTGGCAAATAGAAGGGGAAGAAATGGAGGCAATGACAGAGTTTATTTTCTTGGGCTCCTTGATCACTGCAGATGGTGACTGCAGCAACAAAATAAAAAGACGCCTGCTTCTTGGGAGGAAAGCAATGGCAAACCTAGATAGCATCCTAAAGAGCAGAGGCATCACTTTGCCAACTAAGGTCAGGATAGTCAAAGCTATGGTTTTTCCAGTAGTGATGTATGGAAGTGAGAGCTGGACCATAAAGAAGGCTGATCGCCACAGAATCGATGCTTTTGAGCTGCAGTGCTGGAGGAGAGTCTTGAGAGTCCCCTGGACTGCAAGGAGATCAAACCTATCCATCCTGAAAGAAATCAACCCCGAATGTTCACTGGAAGGACAGATTTTGAAGCTGAGGCTCCAGTACTTTAGCCATCTCACGAGGAGAGAGGACTCCTTGGAAAAGTCCCTGATGTTGGGAAAGACTGAAGGCAAAAGGAAAAGAGAACGGCAGAGAATGAGATGGTTGGATGGTGTCATCGATGCAACCAATATGGATTGCCCCCACTCGAAATGACCAGGCGAGACAGTGTGCTGGGGGTAAATGAGCCACACTTTATTAACACATATAACCCAACATCAACAACGACAACAGGAGGGGCCAGGCATCCATAACTTGGTTGGAACCCGGGGTCTCCCGGGACCCCTCCAACCGGGCAGCATCGGGCGAGCCCCGAACCCCCAGGTGGTGCAGTCGTCCGACAGCACCCACCAGGCCAGTCAATTTATTTAATCCTCTGTGCCCCTTCTGTCATCCATCTGGGAGATTCCCAGGGCAGGGAGGCGTTTCCTCTCCCCCACCCCAGCACCGAGACCTCCTGGCCCTCAGTGCTGTGGATGAGGAGGTTTGTGTCCAGCTGTTAATTTTATGCTCACCGCTGTCCTCCATCAGCTTTTAGCCGCCATAGTGTGACCAGTGTGGAAATGCCCCAAACCTGTCAACTCCAAGGCACCAGTGTGGGATAGGCGAAAAATCCCCGCCCTCAACAGCCAATCCAGAGTGCGGGTCAAAAATTCCTATCCGGCCCCAAAACTTGGTGACCAATCAGACTCACACTAGCCCTAATGCGGAGGGTGGGTGGGGAACTGCTCCGGCTAGGCCCGACCGCAGAGCGGAGCCACGCTGCGGGGTTGGCCGCCTATGCGGCCCTCAAGATGGCGCCCGCCACGTGGCGCCCACTGTGCAGCCGGCGTTCGGGGGTCTTCCTTCCCCGAATGCCGGAAGAAGACTGACTGGTGTTTGGGGGGAGGAGCCGCCCTTTCTAGGGCGCTCCTCCCCCTCCCTCTCAGGACTCCCAGCTCCTGTCTCGCCCCTTGCCATTCTCGCGAGGGGCAAATCGGCTCCGCGGGCAGACAAGCCACCCGCGGAGCGTGCATTTGACCAAACTCCGGGAGGCAGTGGAAGATAGGAAGACCTGCGAACTCTGGTCCATGGGGTCACGAAGAGTTGGACATGACTGAACGACTGAGGAGAGGATGGCCAGATGTAGCTATAATCTGTTTTCTGCTAAACGACTTAGTGGAAGACAGGGTGGAGAAAGTGATGGGTTTTATGGTACACATAGTGAACTATGCTGAAACAGCACAGTCTGAATTGGCACTTCCACCTTGATCCATGCTTAAGGACCTCTTGTTGCAATTACTGTGTTAATTATGCCAATAAAGTTTTCTATTATCATCATCAAGCACATAGGACAAGGTGGAGAATGTGATGTGCTTTGCAGCATAAACAGTCAAATTACACAGAATCTAGCTAAACCTTATTACTAGATTAGAAAGCTCTAATTGAGCTCTGCTGAATGTACTTTCCATATATGTATCTTGTTTATGCAAAAAAAAAGGTTTTGATTGATTGACATATAAAGGACATGACTCCTCAGACGCCGACTGATCCAATGCACTTACATTAGTAGGTACTGGTGGATTTCTGCCATTATGGAATTTGTGCAGTTTTGCTTAATCTCTGCAAAATATTCTCATACTAATTATATTTTTTGTTAAGAACCCCAAAGTGCTAAATCTTCTCACAGAACAAGACAAATCTTACATTTCCTTGTTCTTGTGTGCAAGAACAATATAAATTACAATTCTTTTTGCGGATATGTGCAAAAAAGAATTGTGTTTTTACAAGGGAGACTAAACTTTAAGTCCCCCTTTGCCTTTATAATGTGATATGCATACTTTCTGTAAAATGCCTATGTTCTAATTATGAAACTTGAGCTCTCATTGTGCTGCATAGTATTTCAGAACAGGTAGTTCTTTCTTTCTCTCAATCTGCCTGACCTCACATAGTTGCTGTGACAATGAGTGCAAAACAAAGGTGAGACATATTCATGACATGATAAATGGCAAGGATGGAAAAATACTCACTAAATTCCTCCTTCTTGTCAATTTAAGGTGTCTCGACAGGACAATAAAACTTTATCAGCAATGCAAAACTTTAGAGCCCCATGAGATCCCCAGTTCTAACCAAGAGTGACGTATAGAGATGTGCCTTGGACAAAATAAATCCACAATAAAGGAACCAATTAACCATTTAAAAACACAATTCTACATGGAATGCACCCACCTTCCCACAGACATATGGAAACAAACACACACACACACACACACACACACACACACACACACACACACACACACACACACACACACACACACACACACACACACACACACACACACACACACACACACACACACACAGAGCAAGCAAACAACAAAACAATCAAAGTTCCCTCAACCTACACTATTAGAATATAGAGAGCTAGTCCTCCCTGCATTACTTGATGCCTTCTCTTACCTTCATACAGTCCAATGTTTAGCATCTTGCAAGAATCAATAATAATCCAAGAAAAGAAAGGAACAAAGGACTGAAAGTCACTAAAGAAATCCCAGGCTATGTACATTAAAAAAGCACTGAAACCAGAAGGTTGGTTGTTGACAGAAGCAAAATTTATCCAAAACTTATCCAACTTATCCAACTGTCCAGAGTGGCTTTTACACCAGATGGTGTAGCATATAAGTCAAAGAAAGAAAGAAAGAAAGAAAGAAAGAAAGAAAGAAAGAAAAAAAAAAGAAAGAAAGAAAGAAAGAAAGAAAGAAAGAAAGAAAGAAAGAAAGAAAGAAAGAAAGAAAGAAAGAGGGGGAAATCTCTCTCCCCTGCCCCTGCCCCCAATTCATGCACAGAGAAGCAGGTGGGCAGCACGTAGGCTGCACAATCCAAGATGGGGAGTGCCAGGAATTTGCACACCCACAAGGAGTGACTGAAAGAAAGAAGAGCACTCATCATAAGGTTCCAACCAATCTAGGCCATTTCATAAATTTGGAATTAAGAACATAAGAACAGAAGAGCCATGCTGGATCAGGTCAAAGGCCCATTTAGTCCAGCTTCCTGTATCTCACAGTGGCCCCGCTAAATGTGTCTGGGAGAGCACAAGACTAGATATCTGTTTCCTGATAACACTCCCCTGGATCTGGCCCTTGAAGTACCCTGGTTTTAAGCCTGGAGATTACACACCTCAATCATGGTTTGCAACCTGTGATGGATTTTTCCTCCAGGAATCTGTCCAATCCCCTTTTGAAGGCATGCAGGCCAGAATCTCACTCATCCCTCTTGAACATTCTGATTAGCTGCTGACAGTGGCCATCATGACAGTGCTAGATGGGGGGGGGCAATTTAACAGATATAGGGTTAAAGAACGCTTAATTGAAAGGGGGGGGACACAAAACCCCACAAAATGTTTGTGCACCTCTCTTTCATTAGCACAAAGTCTTTGTTACGAGGCACTCAGGAATCAACAAAAGAACATAAGCATGAAAAAAATTCCCTCTTTTGTGTTTTTTTCAATTTTATTAAAACATGATGAAGCCAATCCATGTGTCCTTTTTCTTTGAGAAGCAAAGAACGCTCAAACAGCAAATGAAGAATAGTTAGGCAATTGTTATGAAAGATGTACATACCTTTTGCAGTGCTTCAGCTTCTTAAATGAAGCTGCCCACTGCCCATTTGGGGGCAATAGATGCAAATGTACAAATTGCACAATTTTGCACAATGTTGGTTTTTTTAGTAATTTTGCAGAAAAATGGCCTTTTATGGGCAAAATATTGCTCTGCCCAGCATAAGAATTTTACTTAGACTTCTAAAATTCTTGCTTATAAGGAGACTAATACAATTCTTTAATTTTATTTTCTTCTAGAGAACAAGAAATGTAATAATTCATATTCGTAGTAGTAAATGGAAACATTTCTTTTGTTTATTCTAACTTTGTTTCCTCTCTTTTCTCTTATTTCTCTGTTTTTCTAGGTAAGTGTCTATTATCTCCATATAATTGGTGCATGAAGAGCTTCAACAGTCACACCAGGTACCCCTAACAGTATGTATGTTTTCATGTTAAATGTTTCTCAGTTGGAGATGTAAGACAAAAGAAATTGAGGTGAGTTCCCATGCTCCTTTGATGAGCTCAGAGGTCTCAACAATCTTGCTTAAGAAAATATTCAACTTTTCCTCCTCCTAAGCTCAAAGCAGCTTAGAAGACTGATATAGAATTTTCCTGTGCCAGTATTATCAAACCAATTAATCTGTACGTGAAGAGAAAGTAGTAGAATCATGTGGAGAGATGTCAGTTCCATTAGATACACTGAAGGTGGCATGATGAAGTGACCCAGTGGTATCTGTGTATTTGTTGCTTATTGTTGTTTGCTTTTAATTGTTGATTTATTTGCCCAGAGTCCCTATTTGGGAAATCGGGCAGTACAGAAATGCAATAAATAAATAAATAAATAAATAAATAATCTGATGTTCTTTAATTTTGTAATATATTCCTGTTCATGTTTTAGGAAAATGTTGACAATGACAACCTTACCTTATTTTGAAATAGCAAATTTTGCATGCATGTAAATACATGCACATATGTGCTTCTCTGTAGAAAGAGTATTTGTGAAAAGCCAAAAAAAATGGGTTGTCTGAACAGATACAAAGCTGCACAAAAATCCTGGGTTTGCTTTCCTGCATGCCAAGGCCTTCCCCAGGGCATCGGGGTAGCGTGCTGCTTTTGTGAATAAAAGTGGGATGATTTTTTTCAGAATCAACAAAAGTGCTTTGGTTCTTCTGTTGCCCACAAACACAACCCTCTCCTCTGTAAAATGATTCTGAGATTAAGTTTAGTACTCTTGGGCAGTCAACAGGTGAAATTCACCCCCACTCTTTCCACAATCCAGTCGCGAAAACCAATGATCCCAAATAAATTCTTACTGTTGTTGAGAAATCAGACCCCCTTGAAGGCACACCATCATGTCAGTTAACTGTGCCCTGTGCTGGATTAGTTTACAGATTTTCTGGAAATACTTTAAAGTTAAATATGGTGCATGGAATACTTTCTCTATTGACCAGTGATAATTTCCTTTATTTAAATGATATTGCTGCCGCTAAAATAAACCGAGGGGAGGAATGGGTTTTGTTTGTTTGTTTTGGTGTGTGTGTGTGTGTGTGTGTGTGTGTGTGTGTGTGTAGGTTTGTTTGTTTTCTATTTGTATTTTACGTTGCAACAATTATAGTAAAAAATGTTGGTGCAGAAATCGCTCTTCCCTTGTCATTCTTTAAAATCTCGTTTATGAAGTTTGAGCAGTATGCAGCTCTGGGTTGCCTTGCTTTTCTTTTTCTAAAAATTATGTATTTGTTTTATGCACCTTGGATCCCTTTATTCTTCCACTGTTTCTATCTTTGCAAAGGACTTTGTGTATGGTTTAAGTGATTTAATATAATAAGGGAAATCTCTGCGGTGCCAACTCTTTACATAGTGAGAGCAGAGGCATCCTTCCATGTATAAAAACAAACAAAATGGAGCTGTTTTATCTCCAGAGGAAATCCAACACAAAAACTGTCCTGCTTCAACAGATCTTGGAACCACAGTCCCTGCTAAATGAGAAATTCAGAGTCCGGAGAGAGCAAATAAATAAAGCCACCTGTTTTTTTTCTCGCATCTTACAACCACAGGACATGGCATAGCTCATCTGCTTCCTGTTGCTTTCATTAGGGAATGCTCTCTCCTGTTGTACATCTGCATTTAAGAGATCTCCGTCCTTGGTTAATAAACCAGAGGAATCCCAGACTCAT
This sequence comes from Phrynocephalus forsythii, assembly GCA_029282475.1. Lineage (NCBI taxonomy): Eukaryota > Metazoa > Chordata > Lepidosauria > Squamata > Agamidae > Phrynocephalus > Phrynocephalus forsythii. The sequence goes on from JAPFRF010000010.1 coordinate 38,927,353, forward strand.
AAATGCCATATTGCAGAAAATGCTATAACTGTCTGTTGCCATCAGCTCAACCCATCAACACAGATTGGCTCTTCTTTCTCGCTGGGCTTTGAAGCAGAGAGCCATTTCCTCTTGATACATTTTCCCCCTTGCTCTCTTATTATCTTTCTGTTGCTGCTTATTTCAAAATTGTTATGTTCTGTTTGTTTTTTCCTATGCTGGAAAGTCTAAAAGGGTTTTCTCGAGTCGTCAGTAGCCAGACTCCTTCTAGGATTATACTTGGGAGAAAGTGAAATCACGCAACACTTGGCAGCAAAGTTCAGGGAACAAATAAGGTGCCAGTCATGTGCGTGGTCACATGCGAGTCACTGAGCCACACCCAAGGCCAGCACTTTGTCAGTTATGGTAGCTACAATTCAAGTAAGATCCCCAGTAGGATTTCTGGCTAGTATTCATTTGGAAATGTTTTGAATAATTGTACATGTTTTATCAACTGTTTTGCTGTCTCTACTTGTTATGACTAGACAATGGCCATAATTTACAAATATTCCTCTTTTGGAGTACAACCCCTAGAACAGTGATGGCGAATCTATGTGCCTTTCTGTGAGCACTCGACATCACCCCTTCATAACCACCTGTATACAGGTTCAATTACTGTATTGGCACTTTGCAAAAAAAAAAAAATAGTGGGTTTTGAATTGCAGTTGGGGCACTCGGTCTCTAAAAGGTTCGCCATCACTGCCCTAGAATGTTCTAGCCAGTACAGCTAGCTAGGGGATTCTACTAAGTGTAGTTTGGGGTGGATCTGTTATGAAAAGAATGAAGTGTAAGCTTCAGGGTCTCTAATCCCAGAGGGGACCCAGAAGTGGCTCCAGCCCATTGTTTAAACTTTTGTGGTGCTGTATCATGGAACAACACCACTGAAGGTGCCTTCTCTGTGGTGGGCCCTATGCTCTGGAATCATCTCCCCAGTGAGCTGCACCTGCTGGAGTCCCTGCCCACCTTTAAGAAGCCTTGAAGACCCACCTCTTTAGAGAAGTTTTTGGCGACCTTTTTAGTTAGTCTGTTTTTTCTTTTTTCTTTTTTGCCCAGGGCCTGCCGCCATCTTGCCTTGTCACCTTTGTTTTTCCTTGTTTTGTCCTTTATTACTTGTTTTTATTGCTGTAAGCCGCCCAGAGTTCCCGTTGGGGAGATGGGAGGGATACAAGTTTAACAAACAAACAATCAAAGAAACAAACAAATAAATAAATAAATAAATAAATAAATAAATAAATAAATAAATAAATAAATAAATAAATAATAGTGGTTACCCAGAACTTGTTGCTGGTTGTCAAGTTCAGCCACCAACAGTTCAAGCTTCAGGGCTCCAAAAATCTAGGTCTCCTGCTGGGTATAGTTCAAAAAAGGTTGTGTGTCAAAGCTAAGGTGATAACCGGAACCTTCAGACAGGCATCACATCATTTCTGGACAACTAGGAATGGATGAACACAATCCCTTGTGTCAAGAAAAGTCAGTAGGGGGGCATACTGTATTTTACTTTTTAAACAGCAAGAAATGTCATTATAATATGAGAGAATTTGGCTCATTCACATTAATGACTGTTACACAGAATGGGAATTTAAGAACAAGAGAACATTAGGCATGAAGGACCCATGACTCTTACTCTTAAAAGACATTTGATGCACTTATTGCAACAATCCCAATTTAGTCGATGATTTATAACTTGAATGCTTTGCAACTGAGATTATGTTTTCCTTTAAAACATATAGACATTGTATGCTAAAGCAACTCAGAGCTCTTCTGAGTAAATCCGCCTGTGCTGGAGTGTTCTGAGTGACCAAGGAGGGCTTGGGGTGACCTATGAAATGTTAGAGGTTGTATACTTCCAAATAGGAAAACTGGAAGACAGAAGTAAATAGAAACATTATGTGAGATCCAGTGGCATAGCCAGAGTTTGGAGTGCCCTGGGACAAGGTCAGGTTTTGTGCCCTCTCCTCCCCACCAGCCGTGTCTCACCCAACCAGCAAGGGTGGTCAGGTCCTGGGGGAACAGTGGGGGAGGGAAAGAAGGGTGTCTCCTTCTCATGCCCTCTTTGTGAGTCTCCTTTCCAGTTAAGGCTCTCCTGTGCAAACCGCACAGCATGCAAATAGCTCCAAGCAGGCAATGGTTTTTTTTTTTTAAAAAGCATCACATCCATAGCATGCTTACCCCTCCTCCTTTCCCTTGGCTAAGGCTTTCTGATTGTTAGCCTGTGGAAAGGAGGAGAGTGAAGCAGGCAATTGGATTTTTTTCCCCGAGCAGCACCTCCATCACATGCTTCCCTATCCTTCTTTCCCCATGCTAACAATCACCAAGCCTTAGCGGGAGTGGGGGGAAGGAGGACGGGGGGCAATCGACGGAGGTGTTGCTTGGAAAAAACATTGCCTGCTTCCCTCTCCTCCTTTCCTCCAACTAAGGATCACCAAGTCTTAGCGGAGCAAAAGGAGGACTGTTGGTGGGGTGGCACATGGCTTCCTCCTTCTGTTCCCCCTCCAGGAGCCCCCAGATTGCTGCACACCCTGGAGCAAATGCACTCTTCCACCCCTCCCTAGTTACACCAGTGGTGGAATCAGTATGGGGGAAGATTTTTATAAAATGGCTGTCTTATCAGGGCTAAATTGTAAGATAGGCACAGTATGGGTAATGATAGGTTCATGGCAATGTCAAGTGCCCTAGTTAGAGTGGGAGGGAAAGTTGTAAAGGAATAAATTGCATTCATATTGGAAGGGCTTGAGGGGTTTTTTGTGTTAAAGCTTATCTTCCCTGAGTGATCATGCTGCTAAATGTCATGGCAAACAGCTGGCCAATAGGTGATGTTCTCAGTGATATTGTTCTCAGTGATATTGGCAGCAGGAGAAGACAATGCTGGTAGCCAATAAATCTGTTCTAGTTTAATGATGAGTCAAAAGAAAAATGTTATTAATACTGAAAGTGCAGCTGAATGTTTGCCTGCTGTGATTAGTTCCTCATCCTGTGGGGCAGTGAATTTCAGCTGGTAGCCAATGCGGGCTGCAATATCTTATTTTCTCATTTTTTATGCTTAATTTTTATTGCATTTTTACATTAATGGAGACCATTCATCTGTGCCTGAATGAGTCTTTCCAGTGTTGTCCACTTCTCTAAGGACAAGATGCAGGGAGATATCCAAGTGAACAGGTTTGTGCCAGGGGAAGGGGGAACCCTCGCTTATGAAATTTCACCAGTCCTTATCCCTCTTCATGGGGACAGTGAACATAAGGCACAGTAAATGTAACCACACCACAGTACCAGATTCTAGCCTAACTTGTGTGCCTTCAGGAGATCAAGTTAGCGAGCCTTGGAATTCAGCTCCTGGAAAACCCAGCAGTCCTAGCCAATGGGAAGGTTCAAGAGCAATGGAATCACAGCCCAAAACATCTGGAAGGTCAAAGTCTTCCAAAACCCTGCAAAAGACCATCTCTAGAGAGCTTCCAAACATACATATTTTCAGGTACACAATAACCACAGATCAGGAGAGACCTGTCACACACACTAATGCAGATACATTTCATGGTTAATTTTGGGATTAAATGCCAAGTAAGGATGTGTGGAATAGAAAAAATACCATTAATATGACCCAAATATCCTTTGTTTCTTTAAACTAGGGCTGGGGAGCCTCCAGAAATTACTGGAGTACAGCTCCCTCATCCCTGGCCATTGGCCATGCTAGCAATAGCTGATGAGAACTGGATACTGACAATAGCAGGGAAGGCTACAGAATCCCCACTCCCCTATCCTTTCCTCTGACTGGGGGTCAGGGTGGGGGAACATCTCAGATCCTTTAGATTCTCAAGTAGGGCAAACTGTCTCCTTTGCATTTTTGGAGAGTATAGGCACAGGGTACCGTGGCAGCCTTGTCTTTTCCAGCATAAAAACTGTATAACAGGGAGGTACATATCCTATTCTACTTCTGAACAGCCCTATCCTATTTGAAAAAATGAAGTGTTGTAAGTTGTTGTAGCAGATTGCCACTTATTACCAAGTTTGCATTCCTGGGTGAGCACCCAGTTTTGTGATTTCCACACCCAGGAATGGAACCAGTGTCTCATGGTTGATTGATTGATTGATTGATTGATTGATTGATTGATTGATTGATTGATTGATTGATTGATTGATTGAAAGTAATTTGATGCCAAGATGACAACTCTCAATTGCATTCTGACATTATCTTTAAAATAGATTTGAACCAGACAATCATTGAAAAAGAGGATGCTTTCGGATAAAGTTATAAGAAACAGTAATTATGTTAGTCTGTGCTAGCATATCAGGCAAAAAAAAAAAAAAAAAAAGTAAAAATAAAAAAAGACAAAAGTACTGGGACACCTTAAAATCTTAACTGCTATATTTTTAATGTAAAAAGTCTACAAGTTGTCCAAGGAAGTGATCTTGTCCATGAACATTCACATTAAGATATAGCAGTTAGTCTTTCATGTGTCACAGTGTTTTCATCTAGGGTTGGACACAAACTTCCAATTTGGCAGTTCATGTTGCATTTCTCATTGGCCCAACAGGTGTTTAATGGTTCCAAGCCTGGGCTCCTTCATAGGGTGCCCACTCAGAGGCAGCACCCCGCCTTCTCTGCCCCGCCTTCTCTGCCCCACCTCCTCTGGTAGGTTGACTCTGAATGGGCACTCACAGAAGGAGGTGGGGCTGGGAAGTGCTAAACACCTGCAAAAATAACTAAATATCTAAATAAATAAATAAATAAATGGATGGAGGTAAAAACTGCCAAACCACCAATTTGTGCTCATGCCTATTTTTGCTTTCTTTATTTTTCATTTGTCTTTGGTTTTGGCCCAATAAAATATGTATTTCCTTTCAAGTAGTTAGTATGAGCTCTGTCAAGGCATTAGAACACAAAATTTTCTCAACATGGTTAAAAAAATATTGCTCTGCCCCCTCTTTTGTTGCTTTCTTCACAGAATAAATCAGGAGTCCAAACAGAAGAGACTCCATTTTGCATGTACACATGAGCACTAACTTATGAAAAAACTGATTTCTTGCTTGCTGACGCATAAACAGGAACGTCACTTGTTCAGGAAAACTATGGTGGATATATTACTAGGCTTAACACTTATTTTGGAGTGTGCTGACGAACCAGACACTGTAGCACCTCGAGAGGTGACCTATGGTCACTGTTCCAATCCTGAAAAGAGTTGTTACAAAGATAGTCAGGATATATGTTCAGGCTATTTTTTTTTTTTCAGAATTGAATTTAACAGACTCCTCAGTACAGATAGATATTCTGTAATCCAAACAAATCCTTCCAATTTCTGACCCATTCCAAATTGTTTGTTTGAATGTTGGATAGGGAGAATCTTCAGTTTGAAACAGTTTCAATGCTCGAGTATTCATAACCTTTTCAATCACAGTGAAACCAAATGCATAGCCTTCAGGAGTCACTTACTCATTTTCCTCACATTAAATATTAACTTACATTTGCAAGTTAATATCTGCTGATTTATTTTTCAATCTGAACAATAAAGTGTTCAACTTATAAGAAAAGATTAAGCAATAATTTTATTTATAAAGATTGTCTTCTTATGATTTTCAAGGTATTCTCTCAACTCAACTGTTCTATTGCTGATTGAAAAAAATTCACTGAACTGGAGATGTAACTACACACCTAGTAAAAACTGTGTGAAGGGCAAGATGGCATATGTTGCTTCACCTACTGCGGTTTAAATGGGTCCAAAATATGTTCCATTTTTAAATTACAGTAAGGTTTCCTCTGTGGTCAGGTGGAGTGAGTGAGCCCTTCCTTATCATAGGCTTAATTATCTGGTGGACAACTCAACAGTGGCGGTCAGCAAGCATGGCATTAGAAGGAGCAGGAGCAGTGGCAACAGGAGTGGGGTGTTGTCTATGGGTGGAGAGACACCGCCATCATTGCTGTTGCTGCCCAAACAACCTGCCACCAGCAGCAGCCAGCCCTCTGTTGGAAAAGCAAATTCTGTGGAGCCTCATTCACATTAGGACTCCAGTCACTGACTGGCCAGTGCTGTGAGGCTTCCTGGCTCTCTCGATTATAGCCAGCTGGAAATGTGATTCTTGCTAGAGGAAGGGCACTGACAGCAGCTGCATTTTCACCGTATGTTAAGTGGGCAACCTGGTGCCCAAATACCAATGCTATCAGTAACTGAGAATGATTGTGAGTTTTTCAGGCTGTTTGGCGATGTTCTGGAAGTTTTTCTTCCTGACATTTCACCAGACTCTGTGGTGGGCATCTTCAGAGCGGAAGGAGGTCAGGGAGCTAGGAGTTCTCTCCTTGCCCTCTGAAGATGCCAGCCACAGAGTCTGGTGAAACATCGGGAAGAAAAACTGCCAGAACATGACCAAGCAGCCTGAAAAACTCACAACAGCTATCAGATCCCAGCCATGAAAGCCTTCAAGAATACAGTAACTGAGAAGCTCCCCATGACTGGCTGGCCTGTGGTTGTTCCACACATCCTGCTTTTATGCAAGGCATAACAGTACAACAGGACATGTGCTTTCTGTAGCTTTGCGCCTGTTCAATATCCCCATAGTAACAACCTAACCATGAGTTATCTGCAGACATGCAGGTCCTGCCTAAGTATTCTTGGCTTTTTCATTTTTTTTTGTCAAGAAAGAACATCAGCAAAACCTGATGCTGTCTTACTTTGAAGTAAAGAGGCCTTATGCTATTATGCATTCTACTTGACGTTTTGCTATGCAAATTGCTTTCCGGCACTTTTGAACATGTCGTCTAGGAAAATTAGTTGGTACATAATATTCCTTCTAAAGATAGCATTAGAGCCCTGTTAGAAGAAATGTTTCCCCGTGAGTGCCTTAACATTAAATTCTTAGGAAATTATTTGGTTGGATCTGTCTATTTCCAGCCCATGTCATTTTCATAGTGGTTCATTCCTCCCATCCCATTTCTCAATTAATGCACTTTTTTAAAAAAAAGAATGTTTTTTAAAAGCACAAAATTTCCCCCCTATAAATATTCATTTAAATAATGTATGTTAGATGTATGGAGTCCAAACTTCCTCTGCGTAGTTTTGGAGAGCACTTTGTTTAAAATAATGGGGCTTCTATTACATAGGAGCACAAACAGAAAGCAAACCAGGAACTTTGTGGAAAATAGTTTGTTGGTTCAGGTTGGTTTGGGTACACCCACATGGGAGAACCCAAACTTTTCTGAACCAATGAACATTTTTGTGATTTAATGAACTTCCTGTTTCACTTTCCCTGTCCCCTGCTGCTTTCCACTGTCCTGTTGCTTCCCTACTGTTTCTTTCCACTCCTACCACTGCCACCATCTTGAGAGGCAGCCTGACTAGCTCCCAGGCTGTCTAAAAACAAAAAGTCCCAAACAAACTGATCCGTGGTTCTTTCGGGAAGAAAAAAATCAGAAATTCTTGATTCATGGTCGATGGACTTTGCTGAACCACAAACCAAGATGAACTGTCATTTTGCTGGTCCGTGCCTATTTCTAGTTCCTATGCACAGAAGGAGTAATGAATCTCCTCTGACACATAATACCAAAAAGCACAAACAAAGAGCAACTGGAAATCTAGGGCACTAGAGTAGGGCCACCAAATATTCGAAATGCATAGACAAGTTGATTCACCAAATCCCCACCGATTTTCAATGGGCCTACAGAAGTGTTGTGCACTATGCTAAGCAACAGGATTTGGGCCATAGTGTTATTTGAGTGGTAGAAATGAAGATATCTGTCTGTGGTATATATATTTCTTACAAACCACTTAATTCAAATGTACTGTATATATTTTAACTGTAGTTTACCATAAAATGTGCATATTGGGTATGAATGCTGTCAGGTGAAAGAGTGTAGGGCTGTGTGTGTATATGTTTGGTTTTTATGTCAGTTTTAAATTAGTACAAATGATGTTCTGTGTGTGAATGTAGGAGTATGTGTATGCATGTTTTGTTCTTAAATGGTAGATTTTATGTCTTGGATTTTTATACTGGGGTGTGTGAATGAGTTGACTGGATGGCACTTTTTAATCTCGTGTTTTTACACAATGACAATAAATTCTATTCTATTCTATTCTATTCTATTCTATTCTATTCTATTCTATTCTATTCTATATAAAATGCATTTTGTCACTGTTTTAAGCCAAGAACTCTATCACATAATTTGGAAAAAAGTATGAAATCCATAGGCAAATTATATTCAGATTCACACACGCTGATCTGGAAAGTGAAGGTCAGTTGTGTTCATACTAGAATTTGCAGTGGGTGGAAAAATTCAGTCATTCCTACCTGCATGCCCAACTTGATGCATGCTATACAGAGAGATTATCTGTGGTAGGGAAGACATTCGGCTGCTTTCCACCAGGTAAAAGAGGGAATAAAAATGGTTTGCAAGCAGAGCTGTTTAACAGCAAGGTTGCAAGTTTGGCACAATGTATGAGAAAGTAAACATAATGTTATAACCAATACCCTGCCTTCAACCAGTAGGGAACAAATAAGCAGAAGTAGGAATGTTATCTTTCTTCCTTGTTTCTATCAAATTATTGTATTATTTCTAAAGATTAATACAGCCCTATTGGCTCTGTGATCTAGTGCTACTGACACCGAGAAGTGCTGAAGTAAGCATGTTAAGCTGTTTTTAGCAACTATTACGGACTGGGTAACTAAAATCAATTAGTTGTTCTTTAAAATAAGTTTTTCAATTAATTTGTGATTCCAAACATGTTCATCCATAATACTGGTGATTAATTCAGAGGTGGTCTTATTTATACATTTTATGGAGAACAAACTGATATAAGGTTGGCTCATACAGAAAGCCTGTGAACTAGCACTGTTGCATTAAGTAGGTGTCAGCTGGCTGTAGAAGCTGAGCGTTGCCAGTTAGCACAACCAGCTATATGTCCCCAATCCATTATTGCTGTGCTAGCGTTGTTGTTGTCATTGCCTCCCTCCTAGCCTATCTGGTTGTGGTGCAGGGCCAGCCTAAGACTTTTGCTGCCTAAGGCAAAGGCCACATACAGAAGGTTCATTAGATTTCTTATTTCCAGTGTTTAAATAGTATGCTGTATTTTTGAAGACAACAGGCTAGCTGTGGGATGAAGAGCAAAACACATGGTCCAGACTGCTGGGACATTTCATACTCATCGCCTTCCAGCATCTGCCACACAAGGCAGCTTCTCCCATCCATCTAATGGTTGAACAGGTCCTAATATGTTTTACAGAGTCATACTTTTTCCTTTCTGTTTTCCCATGAGCCAGAAACAGAAGAGGAGTTTAACAGTCATGGCTATATTTATAAGTGGTCTAGAACCGGAACAGCATGCAGAACTGGTCCGTTACACACTTCCTTACCAGCAAAGACTAGTTCCTAACATTTACAGAAACCTTTGACTGATTGCCAAAACCAACATCATTGACAGAAGTTAGAATGCCATCCTCTTGCACTTCAACAGCAGCACTGTTTTCCAGTCAGAATAATTTTAAATGCAAACTCATTCACTTATTCAGTGCACAGAGGAATTGCCTTGTTTATGTGTTCTCTAGCTAGTAACCTGATTAAAGACTGTTTATATGGGACATCCTGTATAGCAGTGATGGCGAACCTTTTAGAGGCCGAGTGCCCAAACTGCAATTCAAAGCCCACTAATTTTTTTGCAAAGTGCAAATACAGTAATTTAACCTGTATACAGGTGGCTATGAAGGGGCGATTTCGGGTGCCCACAGAAAGGGCTCCGAGTGCCAACTTTGGCACCTGTGTCATAGGTTCACCATCACTGATGTATAGCAACCCTGGCAAGTATGGACAGTAAGTCTCCAAATGACCTTGAACTCCACGTTCAAGCACAAAGTGCCCACATACATACACTCACACAAATAGTGATATATGGAAACTCCTGTTTACATGCAGATTGCATGCTATTGTGAACTTGGTGATTCAAGGTGCTGCTTTGACCAATAAAGCTCTAAGGAGCTTGATGCCAGGATACTTGAAAAACTATATCCCCCAAAAGTGTTTGCCAATAATTTGAGCTCAACTATGGAAGTCCTGTTGTATGTCCTACTAACTCTAGAAAGAAGGCTGGTGAGTGCATGAAGAGCAGATATGCATAATGTCCTCTTATATAAGATTGCCAAATATGCAAAGAGGACAGACATAGTAAGAAAGGGAGAAATAAGCTAGCCCTGTATCTGTTGGAAACCCAACCTCACGAAAGCTCCAACGACCAACAAATTCTCTACTCGACTTGTTGACAACTTCATATTCCAGAAGGTGACAGAACCTGCAAGAGCATCAAGTGCCCTGGATGTGGTTGCAGCAGGGAAGAGCATGTCAGGGATGTGAAAATAGTTGGCTCCCAGGTAGAAGTGACTATATTTTATTGAAACTCCAATGTACTGAGAAAAGGAAGGGTTGAGAATAATTTAGCAAGCACTCTGGACTTCAGGAAAACTCTTTTCATTAATTTTAAGGAAAAGGTGTGTCACATCCGATGGTCAGAAATATTCAAGAAAAAGAGAGTATTTGGTGGCTGGGCATATATTAAAGGCAGAATCACAAAATAATTCTTGGAGAAGGAGAAGTGGAAGTTATCTACAGAAACTTGTGGACTGTACATGGAGTTTACAGATAAAGGCACATACACAGGACACATTCAGGGAGCTTGTGGAGCCCATGCCTCTACGCATCAGAGCTGTTCTGGCAGAACAAGGGAGACCTACACATTACACAATATTAGGCAGGTGATTTTAACATTGTGGTTGATCAGTGTATAAGACACAAAGGGAAGGGCAAATCACCTGGAGGACAAGTGAAGTCCCTACAGAAGGAAAGTGAGCAAATGTTATTATATCCTTTAAAAAGGATGGGGGAGATCTAAGCAACTATCGACCAGTCAGGTTGTCATCAATGCCAGGGAGATCATTAAACTGGAAGTTAGAAAGGAGTAATGTGATTTCTAAGATCCACCCTGTATTTCTAAACAAACAAATAAAAAACAAGTTATCATAATCTATTTTTTTCTCTTCTTGATGGAGTTACAAGCTTGGTAGATGAGAGGAATACTGTGGGTTTAGTTTATCTAGATTTCTGTGAGATTTCTTGACAAGCTCCCTCATGATATTCTAGTGGTTGGGTGGGTAAAAAAATAGGCTAGATGATGCTACTGTTAAAGGGATTTTTAGCTGGTTGATAGGCTATTCCCAAAGAATGCTCTCCAATAGTTCCATATCATCCTGGAGAGAAGTGATAGGTGGGGTGTTACAAAGTTCTGTCCTCTTCCAGAATTACTCAGCATCTCTACACATTACGTGGATGAGTGTATGGAATGGATGCTCATTAAATTTGCAGATGACACCAAACTGTAAGGGGTAGTGTGTACTCCAGATTACAAAATCAGCATCGAAGATTACCTGATAGATTGGAAAACTCGGCCAAAACATGCAAAATGTGTTTTGAATGGGAGAAATGTAACGTTTTACATTTAGGCCGGGGGGGGGGAGGTGCACAAATATAAGATAGATGCCAGCTGACTTGGCAAATATGACGATGATTGGAAAGTTGAGCCAAAACTAACAAAATAAGTTTCAAATGGGAAGAATGTAAAGTTCTACATTTAGGCAGCAAGAGTCAAGTGCAAAGATGCACGATGGATGACTGTAGGCTTGGCAGGAGTGCTTAAGAAAGGGATCTAAGACTCTTAATATGAGTCCAGTCAATAGTGAGGTGCAGCACCACAAAAATCAAATTGCAATACTTCATTCAAAAGAAATACAGTAATACAGTACCTTGGTTTAGGAGCATAATTAGCTGGAGAAGCATGCTTGTAAACAAAAACACTCTTATATCAAAGCAAATTTCCCCATAAGAAATAATGGGTCCCTTTGGGGAGAAAGACAGCATAAAAATAAAGTTTTTTATTATTATTATTATTATTATTATTATTATTATTATTATTATTATTATTATTATTATTATTATTATTATTATTAATGAAAACTTAGATGATTCATTCTGGGCTCCCATATATCACATACTGTACACACAAAATGTCAAAACTCACAAAAGAAGTTGCCTAGAAATCCATATCCGCTCCATGGTTTAGGTACCTGGATAAGGAATCTTCTCTGTTACGGATTAACAACTGGATTTTACTCTGTGTTTTTAATGTAATAACAATTAAATGCAATTTTGGCAGCCATATACTTTACACACTTAACTAGCTGCCTCATGACTAGAAATGGTTTGACAAATAAGAAAGGATGTTGAAATCAAATTAAATATGAATATGAATATAAATAAAACAAAACGCTAACCTGCATTCACTTTTGAAATTTTTTGTGGCTGGTGTGGGGGAGACAAGAGGAGGCTGCGCTGTCTGCAAGCACCCACCAATTGGCTGTCCTCTCTTCCTTCCCCGAGTGTGCAAGCTGTCCGAAAGCCTCATTCCATTCCATTCCTCTCTCCTCCCCTCTGCTTTTGAGGCTGCCTGAGATAGAACATTCTAGACAATCACCCACAATCCAGCATGGGGGTGGGGGAGAGAACCACCATTGCCTCACTTGTGATCATGTAACTTGGGCTTCCAGGTGGTTTCCATTCATTTTGAGCTTCTAGCAGGCTTTGAAAGTTGTTACTCTGTATAGCCTTTGGTTTGTGAAATTGTTTTTTAACATTGGGTTCTAACTGTCACACTCCCAAGTGGGACATTTTAGTTCCCTCAATCCCCAACTCATGTTTGGTTACAAAAGGAGTAGACTTGCTAGGTCAGCATTTTATAATACAGTAATCTGAAGAATTAATTATTAACAGGATCGTGGAGTTCAGCAATTTGCCATGCATATTTTTGGGGGGGGTGTGGATGAGCAAAATCTAGGAAAACAAAAATTGTCCCACTAAATTTATTGCACTCTTGCACCAAAGTAATATTTGATTTCATAAAGGTAGGGGTGGAATACTGGATTTCCAGAATTCACAAGCTACATGATGGGCAAAATGAACCATTCCACTCATTCTATACCTAACCCTCAGTATATTCAAATTCCAGCTAAGTCAGAAAATGCCCCAGAACTTCCTCAAGGTAAGTTTTATTATCAACTGAGATGAGGGTGATACATTGTTTTAAAGTGGTTATCATTTTTATCCCCTTTATTGCATATCAGTTTGAGAATCCTACTGGGCAGAAAAGTTATGTTATGGTTGCTTCCATGTTCTTTCTATTTGCACATATTTTAATGTTCACACTGGCTGTACTGGTGATCTTTGTAGGGATAATTTTAGTCTCATACCAAGGCAGGAAAGCTCTGTGTTTGAAGCAAGCGTGCCTGCATTACACATCACTCTTGCGCTCTTCCACCATCCTGCATATCCTTAACTAAGTCAATCATTTACATGGACTTTAAAATTAATTTAAATGTAATGAATTTCAATTGGGGTTTGCTCTCTTTCAAGGTTGTTGAGTCACTTCTCAGCAAGTTAACATTCAGCAAGAGGGTTCTATGTGCACCAGCCAGCTTTTACATCTTCCCTCTCAGTACCCCTCCCCCACATCACTTCTTTCTGGAATATCCCCCTTTATTAAGCTGTAGTGATGGAAATGGGACGATCGGAGAATTACAGATAGAGATATCCAGTGAGTGGAGCAAATGGATTACAGAATGATGTTGAAACATGAAGATTATTAGAAAATTGAACAGAATTTTTTTCAGGAAGAATCATGCCATATTTCTTTTGCATAAGTATTATCTGTCTTGGTAATCATTGTCTTTTGGTCCTGGCTAATCCTTCACCTCCTCAGTCCCTGCTTCTCAAAACTCCAATGCCTCTGAACAAAATCAAATAAAGAATTAATCTTTCATCCATTAAATATTCCTTTGCCATGGCATGTTGTTCCCTCTCAAGCATTTTCCTGAAAAGCACAAAAAGAAAGGTCACATAATGTGCAGTGGAAGCGTTTTGGCTAAGGACATAGCGGCAACCTCTTATACAGTGAACATAACTTTTGTTAGTGTTCTCTGCTTACAAGGAAAGTAAATTGCCATGGTATCTCAATCATCCTTGGAGACACATTCTTTCCTTGGAAAGTGATATTGAATTTATGTTTTAGAACAGGTACTAGGGCCTCAAATACATTCAGAGACACAATGCCCCCCCCCAGCCAGTACTCTGTTGGACAGTGACCCCCCCCCCCACCTATCATGGGGCTTAGGGACCGACCTAACCCGTGATAATTGAAAAACCAGGGATATGCAGATGCAGGTTGGTTCGGCCCTGGGGGGCATAATTGGGGGCTTGGAGGCCTCAGAAATGATTTTTGGGGACCCAGAAGTGTCTTCCAGTTTGCAGGGAGGCCCTTTGGGGCCCTCCAGAAGGCTCAGGAAAGCCCTTGCAGGCCCATTTGGGACAGCCCCAGTCCTGAGACAAGTATGGAAGGCCTGTAACAGGCCTTTGCCACTTACCCCAGGGGGCTTTTTTTCATATACTGTGGTCCCACAATATAGTGGGACCACAGTATTTGAACCACAAAAGGGAGGGGACCACCGTACTCTGTTTGCTTTGCGTGTGCGCATGTGTGCACGTGCGCGCGCGCACACACACACACACACACACACACAAAATGACACAGTCAAAACATATAAACTTTTTAAACTGTTTCAAAGGTAAATTTCAGAATATGTCTTCACACACTTCGTATGTGGACTGAAATATATTAATATTTAATGGAGAAATTTTGTGCCTATTGAAAAAAATGCAGTACAACTCCCCCAGAACCCCAGCCAAAATGGCTAAATGTTAGGAAACTATTAGACGTCACACTGACCTAGTGCCCAAGTTTTGTCCCATCCCCAAAGCATAGATGCTATGAAGTAGATTGTCCTATAAAGTACTGGATGTCATTTGTCAGCTCAAGTGAAAATGGTGCCAGGGGAGGGGGGATAAATAAATAAATGTTAAAAAGGACAGGGGATGGGGTAGAATCTCCAACCTCCACAATCAGGCTTGAGATACCCCACATGGGGTTTGTCCCCCTTGATATCCCAATGCATTTGTTGAGTCAGACTATTTAGGTATTCTAGGCCCCAACACAGAATCGTACGAGGGAAATGAGATTGAGAATAGGGATGGGCACCATACGAAAAATGACATACTGCTTTGTCATGTCGTAAGGTTCTTAGTTGTTTCAAAATAAAATGAAACAGCAGCTAGCATTTTGCTATGAAACAAAACAAAACAACAACACCTCCAGAACAAAACAATTCATTCTAGAAGAAATGGCAGAAGAGCTTCCTCAAACTCTTCCCTGGAAACCCCATGAAATTTGGAAAGGTTTGGGTTTCAGAGAGCTGAGTTATGAAGCCCCAAAGGGAGTGCTCCTAGGGAAAAAGAACTTTCTAATTCGAATCGGAAGCTGATTGGACAAGTGATATCACTACCGCTGCTTCCCATTGATTCCAATTAGGTTTTTTCCTAGTGCCACCTCCTTTGGAGCTTCATAACTCAGTTCCCTGCAGCCCAAACCTTTCAAAATCTCTGTACGTCACCTAAAATTGCTTGCAGAAGGTACCCCTGCCATTCACATGCCTGGGGTCAGTACTATGCAATGGAAAAGTTCATGCTCTGCAAAAAAAAAAAAAGGGGCATGTACCATGTCCAAATAATGGTTTAGAGAGAAACGCCCTGTGTCTAGAAAGGTGAAGTAATAAAATGGTCTGCAGGCTGAGTACAGCCTCCTGTCTAGAGACAAAACATTTTATCTTCCAATTTAATACTTGCCGTCATCTGCCAACAATGTCTTTCTGCAGTCTACAAAGAACAAAACATGGCAGTCTCCCAGCAAAAGAACAAAATGACTCAAATTTGACACAGAAGTGGCATCACTTGGCCACCAGTGGGAGAACATTTCTTTCTCTCAAAGTTGGCTTTATACAACAAATGAACATTGAAAGACTATTCCAGGACACATTTGGTCAAGGAGAATTTAGTGGCAGATTTAATTCTATTTGCATAGAGGGATGCATACTTTATCTCAATCTTGATACCTACAGAATCCCTTTTCTAAGACCAACCAACAAAGAAAATGTGGTAGGCAATTACAGTCACCCAGCCCTTCTCAGAGAGCCTTATATGGCATTTGCCGTCATTTTGATGTCAGACAATTTTTTTTTACATATCCCAGATCTTGCCCAAGACAAGTTGCTGTTGGTGGAAAGATTGTAGATGGTGTACCTGTCCCTCACCTTCAAAAGTGACAGGACACAGTAGCTGACCCAGTTCCAGTATTTTGGTGGAATATACCATAATAAACACATCTCCTGATCCCTGAAAATACAGTCTTAGCAAAGTAAACAGCTAATACGAGTTTGCTACCCTTTCATGACATCTTGAATATGTGATCTGAGTTAGCCACATTTCTCTGACTAATGATAGGGCTGGGCATGAAACTTGCTTCAGGCTTTTTACATCTCCTAATTGTTATCTTAAGTACGCCTTTGTAATAGTTTCACTGTAGCTGAATTATAGATTGTTTTGTTTCTTGGGATCTAGCTGAAAACTTTTTGTTGGAAGGTTTGGAATCAGATCTTTGTGCTGGCTGTCCTTCACCTTTAGTTCTGCCCTGATATAGAGGATCAGGGAACCTGCTGGATGTGGTTGAGATATATAACATGGAATTGAATAGATTTCCCCAGTTTTAGTCTTTGAGTTCTTTCCCCTTAATCCAGGTTTTAGGAGGAGAAAATTGCAATTCCCACATCATCTTATTATTTCTATTTCCTAACATCCTGTCTAGACTGCAATCTTTCCAAGGTAGCTCACAGGAGAAAACACACATGTAATATTAAATGTAAATAACCTGAAATAATGATACCTAAATAATATTCTATTATTAGTACAGTGTTGCCCCGCTCTTTCGCGGTTCATATACTGCAGTCCCGCTACATTGCGGGACTGCAGTATATGAAAAAAGGCCCCCTAGGGTAAGGGGGGGAGTCCTGTTTCAAGCGTCCCATACTTACCCCAGGACTGGAGCTGCCCCGAACAGGCCTGTGAGGGCCTTGCTGGGCCTTCCAGAGGCCCCACAAGGGCCTCCCTGCAAACCAGAAGTGACTTCTGGATTCCTGAAAATCATTTCTGAGTCCTCCAAGAGCCTTTCTAGGCCTGTCGGAGGCCTCAAAAATGATTTCCGGCTCACAGAGAGGCCCTTTTGGGGCCCCCAGAAGGCCCGGGAAGGTTCTCACATTCCTGTTCAGGGTAGAGCCAGGCTGGGGGTAAGTACAAGAGCTAGCCCCCCCAGGCCTGACTCGACCTGCATCCACATACCATGGATTTTCAATTGTTGCGGGTCAGGTCAGGTTCCTAACCCCGCCGATAGGCGGGGAATCACTGTACTTCATTTAATACATTTCTTAGTAGGCATGGTACATTCCTTAGTGGATTTGGTAGTAGGTGATGGGGCACACAGAAAGTAGGATATGAACATTTCTGTCAGATAAAATGCTATGGAGAACAGTTCTTAAATTCTTTTATATGTAGAACAGAATAAAAGAGTCATGTATCTCTTGGGAGAGAATGGAATTAGATAAGAGCTACCACTAAGAAGGCCCTTTCTTGAATGTCTTTGGACATTTTATATCAGCAAAGTCCAAGTATCTTGAAGAAATGGTAAGTCTGTGGGGTGCTGATGTTCACAAAAGCAATAAAGCAGTAATAATATAGCAACATACTGGCACAGAAGAATTGTAATCAACAAGCAATAGAACTGCACACACAAATAATCTGACTACAGGGTTATTTCAGGGTTTCCCCCTCCAGCTTTTATACCACTGGAATAGTAGGATCATTTTAATTCAAAGATTCCAGAAGTAAGTTTAATAGTCTTTTAGGACTATAAAAGTCACACCATTTTATACCGCTAGGTCTGATTTACTACTCAAGTAACGTTGGATTAACTCTGCGATGAAATGGTGCTTCTATACGTTTACTACATTGCCTCTATTTTAAGACATAATTTATAGGTATCTCCCAATACAGTATGAATTCCAAAGAAATCAACTACTCTGGAGGCTCTTGAAATAGCTCTACTGTTACTTGAAGAGATCATTTAAGCTGTGATCATATTGAATGGCAAATGCTCTTACCCCCACAAAGCAAAAGCTTCTTCATCATTATTCACTTCTCTGCATTTGTTTCATTTTTGCTGTCTTCACCATCTTTCCAGATCATTTCTTCAGGGTGTCAGATAATATTTTCCTTGCATTATCTAACCATCTGCCACTTACCAAAGTTATACTGCCTTCTCAGCTGTGATCAATGGAGGCAGTAGGCTGTGGGCTACAAAGATAAGAGGAGGCTGGATTCTTAGTGACTCCCTCTGAAATCCACTGAGTTCAGTCCCGTAACATTAAAAGGTGACAGCCAATCATTACAAGGTTGGGCCTGGCTATTGTTCCAGTCCGTGGTGTCAACAAAACAGAACAGAGATCGTTTCTATTCTGCATTTTATGAGCAAATAACAATGATTTGGGATTACAGGGGCAGTTTAGAGATAGGATCAGGATAAAAAAATGCTCTTCATTTCTAACTCTGGCCAATTTTGTTAGCAGCCCCTTATCCCCACCCCAGCTCCAAAACAAAATAAAACAGTATTAGGGGGAAAATTCAAACGTCTTGCTGCTACTGAGATGTTAATTGATTTAGTCTCTTTGTAGTGAAACAGCATCTTTGAGAAATCTCTGACCCCACACACATTTTAGTGACTGAATGAGTTAGTCTTGTTTATAAGCTGTGTTTCTGTCCATAAGAGGACTCAAAGAGGCTCACAAGTTTAAACTAAGCAAAATTCAAAGATAATAAATAACACATCACCTAAAAATCATTTTCTTAGTAATCAAATTTGTGAAATTAAAAAAACATTAACTTTGAAAATAAAAAGCTAAAAAAGCTAAAACTGGCATCCAGGGATTCATTTTAAAACTTACATTTTAAAATTAAAGTTAATAGTTAAAAACCTGCCTGAAATCATGGTGGGTCTTCGCCTTTTGGTAGAAGGATAAAAAGGAGGGAGACAGCCTAACTCCCCCCTCCAAGGGAAAGCATTCCACAACCTGGACTTGTCACAGAGAGGGCCTTTACTCATGTCCCCATTAAGAGAACCTGCATTGATAATGGGATTGAGAGGAAGGTCTCTTCTGAAGGTCTTTAGAGCTGAGAAGGCTGATATGGATTATATGGTCCTTCACAAATTATCTTGGCTCCAGTGCAAATATCTCCCTTTTTTTTCAACTTAAACCTCTTAATTTGCACATGGGTTCTCTGATAAAACTGCTGTCTTTTCTCTTTGTGAAGCTGTGTGTGTGTGTGTGTGTGTGTGTGTGTGTGTGTGTGTGTGTGTGTGTGTGTGTGTGTGTGTGTGTGTGTGTGTGTGTGTGCGCGCGCGCGCGTGCGTGCGTGCGTGCATGCGTGCATAAGATCTGTAACTGAAATGGAGAATTTTCCTATAAATTTGAAAGTTTTCAAAAAATTATTTAGGGATAAACAAGTGATTAGATTGAAAGATTGGATAGGCAAGATGAGAGAGAAAGTACAAATGAAGGAAATTCTCCAAGGTAGGGATATATCTTGGTTTAATCTTATATAATTAGAGAAATGGACTGATACTTGGATAAAGAAAAATAATAAATGCAGAGAGTACACAAAATATGAACAACTCTTATTGTTGTATGAGGATACTCAGAAGGAAATAGTAGTAAAAGGTATTGTTAGCAAACTATATAAAATTATTTCAGATTTAGATGAAAATAGGGGAGGATCTGGATCAAAACTATTGTGGGAACAAGATTTTAAAAAAGAAATAAGAGAAGAAGACTGGGCTAAAATGTGGAGAATGAGAATACTTAGATCTATGTCAGTTAGAATAAAGGAAAAATTCTTTCAAATAAGTTTAAGATAGTACTTGACGCCAGTGAAATTGAATAAAATGAATGCAAATTTTTCTAAGCTTTGCTGGAAATGTGATAATGAGATTGGTACCTTTTATCATTTGTGGTGGGAATGTAAAACAATTCAGAAATTTTGGAAATGTATTTTTAAAGAACTAAGTGACATACTAGAAATGATTATAGAGCCCAAATCTGAAATTGCTTTGTTATCAATATTTGTGGATCAAAGTTATGATGTTAAAACTAAAGAGTTGATTACAAATTTGTTGATGGCGGCTAGATTAATAATTGCTAGAAATTGGAAATCTAAATATGAATTATGCTTAGAAGAATGGTACAATGAAGTATGGAATATTGCTTTAAATGATAAATTGACATGTTCCCTAAAGGTTAAAAAAGGAGAGTTAAAAAGAGATATGATATATGGGGTAGATTTATTAAATATGTGCTTGTACGAGATAAGGGTAAGGTTTCCACACAACAATCAGTTTTGTTCTGGAGGGGAGGATAATGAATGTAAATATGAAGAGTGATCCTGTTGGTGTAGGGATGCACTGTTGTTGAAGTTTGTTTTTTTAATGTAATTTGTATATGTTTTTAAATAATAATTTTTTAAAAAAACTGCTGTCTTCTGTTTGTGAAGCTGTGTGTGTGTGTGTGAGTGAGTGTGCACGCGCGTGCACATGAGCACGCACGAGCACGCACACACACACACACACACACCATTTGTTCACAAAGAGACAAGCAACCCACTACTGCTTTACATGTGCTTTCAACAAGGTAACAGTGATCCACATTTTCTATATTTTTAAGCTGCCCTGGATTTATATCACCAAACAGTGTAGGATGGAGTAGATCATCTCCATGGGCCTGTGGGGGCAGTTTTCTATTCTACTCTGAACAATGAATGCAGCACCCCCTCCCCAAAGTGGTCCAGGTGGTCAAACCTAGCCTCCCCACCATGTGAATCCCACTTGTGCTATAAGAAAGGGAAGGCTGAGGTAGAATGTTTGTGGGAGCCTTGCCAAAAGCTGAAGTGTTCTGCTTTATAGACCCTGGTCTGCTTCGATCAGAACTGGGTTGTATTCCCTGTTGTGTGTTAGACAGATCTGGCAGACAGATCAGACAAATAGGAGCTGTACGTGGAAAGGAGTCATCCAGGGAAAGATATTTCTATAGCACCACATCTCAAGGGAACAGCAAGTTGCTGCCCATGAGTCCCACTTTGGCAACAAAGTTGAAGAAAACATGATGTTTCGGACAGCTTTGATTTGGTGTACTTCAGAGGAAAAAACGGAAAGAAGTTTAACAGAGCAAAGTCTGTAGAAGCTGAAGCATCATAAACTGCTTCAGTCAGCAGAGACCAAAGAAATAGCAAAATGAATGAAGCAAAGAAGGACTTGGCAATGTTATTTTTAGTATGAGCCTAGGGACTGAAATAGAAACATGGCCCCAAGAATATAGTCAAAATGCATTAGAAGCAGAGTATGGGGGCAGTCATGGGGCTAGAAATGGCTAGTGTGAGGTAAGATTTTAGCTACTTACTGCTTATTGCATTTGGATTACTTGTTGAATTATACCTGGTACCACTAATTTAACACACTACCTGACCAGCAAAGCATATAAAACAACACATGGCAGAGTGTTTTATTCCTGACATTTTGCCAGACTCTGTGGCTGGACTCTTCAGAGGGCAAGGAGCTCAGGGAACAAGGAGTTTCTCTCTGTGCTCTGGGGTACAGAGTAAATGATACTGGGGTTCTTAAAGTTGTGGAAAAGAGGAAACTTGGCCTATGCAGGACAATAGGTGTTAGTCCCTGTACTGTGATGGAAGGATTAAGAAGTTTCAATGTAAGGGGGTAGCAAGGATCCTAATATGTAGTTGATGGGTGTCGTTAGTTGTTATTGTGTAAACTGACCACCTTTGCTTGTGACTGGATGGGAATCATTGAGCTTTGACCTTTTTTGCAGTCTGTAATGGAAGCCAAGCTTTGTTGATTTTTAGACTTTCTTCTTTTTTGTTGAATCAGTGCTTATGTTTGCGGATTTGTGATTGGTAGTGTTGTCCAGTACCTCTGTATCCTGGAAGACGATTTCATGTCCAGTTTGTTTTGGGGTGTGTTCTTTGATTCTGGTCTGGATGCTGCGGTTTGGGGTACCAATATATCTGGCTACAACTACAAGGTATCCAGTATATTCCTGCAGTGGCGAGTGGGTTCCTTTTTTTCCTTTCCTGACTGTAGCATCAAACAAACAAACAAACAAAAAGACCAAACTGAAGAAGAAAAACAGCCTCCAACAAACAAAATATTACTGCCATACATAAAATGAGTCATGGACTGCATGGACAGTGTTGAAGAAACACAACCCACAAAAATACAACAGATGCTACGGTCAGCAAAGGACTCACTCTATACCCAAGAACACAGAGAGAAACTCCTTATTCCCTGAGCTCTGTGCCTTCTGAAGATGGCAGCCACAGAGTCTGGCAAAACATCAGGAAGAAAAACTTCCAAAACTTGGCCAAACAGCCCAAAAAAACTCACAACAACGATCAGATCCCAGCTGTGAAAGCCTTCAAGAATACATCGGTCTTGACACAAGTTGTGGCATGCAGTTCCCTGCTCAGCAGCTTGCACTATTGCAATACACAATGCCGTGTGCCAGTACTATTCTTCCTCACTTAAGCAGAAATATACACCATGGCAATAGATCCAGGACAGAGGCAGGGATGAAAGTTCCAACTTTATGGAATGGGGGATAGATTATAGGTCCCTTGCTATATACAATTACAGTGGAGTTTGCCAAAGAAATGCTTGTCAGGTTTCCTTTCCATACTGGGCATCCGTAGGCCTATGCTAATGCCTGTAATACTGCTAATTGAGTTGTCAGCCAGAGAACTGAAGCCAGAGATCTATACATCAACAGTGCATTGCATTTTTGGTACCATCAGCACTCAGTTATCTAGTATTTATTTATTTATTTATTATTTATTTATTGTATTTATATCCCGCTTAATATCAAAAGATCTCTAAGCGGCTTACAAAGCCACAGTTGGCACAGATAATCACAATTAAACAAACAGACGATACACACAACAAACTAATATAGTTAAAAACCAGATAGTGTTCCTGATACTATCTAATAAAAATCTAATAAAAATATCATTCAGAGACATGGCGATGGCGGGGTAAAAAAAAAAAAAAAACCCTAGGAATCGCGAAGGCCTCCCGGAAGAGGTAGGTTTTAAAGCCTTCCGGAAGGCCAGCAGGGACTCTGCAGAGCGCACTTCAGGAGGATGGAATTCCAAAGGCTAGGGGCCGCCACTGAGAATGCCGGGCCCGAGTACTCGACTTCCGGGCTTCTCGAGGAGTGGCGACCCGAAGCAAGTGCGCTCGCGCCTGCCCGAACAGGACGGGCCGAGGTGGTTCGCTGAGCGATACGCTCTGTCAGGTAGTCCGGTCCCAAGCCATGGAGGGTTTTATAAACTAAAACCAAGACCTTGAATCTAATCCGGGCTGCAACGGGCAACCAGTGCAAGCGGGCCAGGACTGGCGTGATGTGATCATACCGACGCACGCCGGCCACCAGCCTGGCCGCCGCATTCTGTACCCGCTGCAGCCGCCGGAGAAGAGTCAAGGGCAACCCCATGTAGAGGCGTTACAGTAGTCCAGCCTCGAGATCACCAGTGCTTGGACCACTGTTCTCAGAGAGTTCGCGTCGAGGTACGGGCGGATCTGGGCGATCCGACGGAGATGGTAATAGGCGGACCTGGTCACCGACGCCACCTGGGATTCCATGGAGGCGCCGGGTCAGGAGCACGCCCAGATTCCGCACCCTCTCCCGCGAGCTGGAGGGACACTCCCCCAAACAGGGAGGGGGCCACCGTACCCGACAGCGAGCTCCCAAAGAACATAACCTCCGTCTTCTCGGGGTTGAGCTTAAGCCTGTTCGCCCCGGTCCAGGTCAGTACGGCCTCCAGGCACCCATCGAGGACTTCAACAGCTTCCACAGCAGAGGTGGAAAAGGAGAGATAGAGCTGCGTGTCATCAGCGTACTGATGACAGCAGACTCCAAAACTCCTGATGACCCCGCCAACGGCCTTACGTAGATGTTAAACAGCATGGGGGACAGAGATGACCCCTGTGGAACCCCACAAGGGAGAATCCAAGGGGCGATAACTCCCCCATGCTGAACGTACTGCGGCCGGCCCTCCAGGAAGGAACGGCCATCTGCGAGCAGAGCCTCCGATCCCAACCTCAGAGAGCCGGTCCAACAGGATACCGTGGTCGACGGTATCAAAGGCCGCTGACAGATCCAGGAGGACCAACAGGGTAGAGCAACCCCTGTCGGCCGCCCGGATAAGGTCATCTTGCAGGGCGACCAAAGCTGTTTCGGTACCCGGCGGGGCCCTGAACCCGGACTGGCATGGGTCGAGGCACTGCCGATCCTCCAGGTATGACTGCAGCCGGACCGCTGCCACCCTCTCAATCACCTTGCCCATAAACGGGATGTTGGCAATTGGGCGATAGTTTATTAAATCGTCAACTGCAAGGCCGAGTTTTTTCAAAATGGGCTTAACCACCGTCTCCTTCAGACGGGAGGGAAAAACCCCCTCACTGAAGGAGGCGGTGGCGATGACAGAAGCCCATTCGGCCATGGTCCCTCTGGCAGCTCTAATTAGCCAGGCAGGGCAAGGGTCGAAAGGGGTGGAGGCAGGCCGGCAATGCGCCATAGCCCTGGAGACCTCGACAGCGGAAACAGGCCCAAGCGCATCCAACCGAGGCGACGAAGGCGGACCAGCAACTGGTGATGGCGGGGCGGGACCACTGCAACCGGAGTCAAAGCCGGCACGGATGGCCTCTATTTTAGTTCGAAAAAAGTCTGCGAACTGCTCGCTACTGAAATCAGTAGGAGGAGGCCTGGCCAGACTAGGATTGCTGAGGTCACGAACCACCCGGAAAAGCTCCGCCTGGCGGTTCGAGGCCTCCACAATTCTCAGGGAGGTAAAAGATGTTCTAGCCTCCCTTATCGCGATGGTGTAGCGACTAGACTGGGCATCAACGGCAGCCTTACTCAACGCCGTCCGGGTTTTCCTCCAGCTGCGCTCTAGCCTCCTCCTCTCCTGCTTCATTGCCCTAAGCTCCCCGGTGAACCAAGGTGAAGGCCGGGCTTGGCAACGGAGGAGGCGCTTGGGGGCGATCCGGTCTATGGTGTGGGCAGCTGTTTCATGCCAAGTGTTAGCCACAACCTCGGCCGGAGCGCCAGTCAAACCACCAGGCAACCCCGAAGAGCTCACCCGAACCGCTGAGGGTCCATGAGCCTCCGGGGGCGGGCCAAAACAGAGGCCCGAGGGTCCCCAGCGGGGGAGGCGGAATCGCCAGGGAAAAGAGAGCAGGTGGTGGTCTGTCCATGACACAGGCAGGGAAACAATGTTCCCCACCTCCAGACACGAGTCCCCCGACATGGAGGTAAAAACCAGATCCAGGGTATGACCGGACCTGTGGGTGGGGCATAAAACATGTTGGGACAGACCCATGGAAGCCATGGATTCCATGAACTCCAGGGCAGTACCGGAAAGTCCACCGCCGGCGTGCACGTTGAAGTCACCCACCACCAAAAGGCGCGGGGACTTCAACAGAGCAGCGGCGATGAACTCCGTAAGCTCTGGAAGGGATTGTCCCAGGTTGCGGGGAGCTCGGTAACCCAGCACAATGCCAAATCTGTCCCGCTGACCCACCAACAGGTGAAGTACTTCCAACCCCTGGCTAACCAATGTCGAGGCCCTGCTGACATGAAAAGAATCCCTGTACACAATCGCAGCCCCTCCCCCTTTTGACCCCCAACCTTCCCACTCCCTCTACCAAGTACCCGGGCGGACACAGGAGAGCAAGGGAAGCCCCACCCTCCGTGCCCACCCAGGTCTCAGTGATGAACGCCAGGTCGGAGTCGCCATCCGCGATGGAATCATGAATGATGGGGATTTTGTTATGCACCGACCTGGCGTTCAACAGGAGACAGGTAAGATTGGGGCGCTGGTGGAGTGACTTCCGGATACGTGACAGAGAGCCGAGGGGTCAGAGCGAGGGACAGGCACAAGTTGCCTGACCCGAGTTCTTCTAAACGAACCCAACGGCTACAAGCGTACCGCCCACGGCCCGACACCGTTGGTATATGAGCCCCTGCGAACATGGCGATAACGTTGGTCAATCAAAAAAAAAAAAAACCCAACAGCAACAAAGCCCCAGAAACAGTGCAAACAAATAATAACAATACAATACAAATAAGTAATATACAATACAGAGCAAATAATAAAATACAGTGCAAATAATTCAAAGAAAAATAAAATAAGCAAATAACAGGAAAGCCATAGGCTGGAGGGAGATGGTTAAAATAATAGGAGCAGGCTAACTGCCAAGGTAAAGATCAGATGCACCTGGGAATGGGGAGAGGGAGGACCATAGGTAGGAGAACTGATTAGCAGCAAGGTCACAGGTAAAGGGGCAGACAAGATGTAATAATAATGCTAGCCACCCCAGCTAATCTAGGAAGTCAAGACCCCAACCGGTCCCAGACAATATTCTCAGTCCCCAAGAACCCCTTAAGCGCCCCATAAAAACGCCCTCCCACCCCCAAAACCCCAGTTTCGACCCCCGGGAAGCAAACAATGGTGGCCGACCTGCCACCCGATAAATCCGAGTCCCACAGGAGGAAAAGGGGAAACATCAACATCTGCTTCTGGTCCGGTGCCCGCACTAAAGCTTGCAGATTAAGGAGTGCAGGCTGAGAAACCCCGATGTTGATGGGTTGGGCACCGGAGGCCGACACGCCACCTGAACCCCCCAACGGCGCTGCCAACGCCGGCGGCCGAGCTGCCGCCCGAGAAAACCTTCCGGCTCCCAGAGATGTAAACTGGGACGCCAGGAAAAGACCAGCCGCAGCAGCAGACCGCACGCAAGCAGCGACCTCCGAGGCAGGCCCGCCATGGTGGAAAACGACGGACCACAGGTGGAAGAGGGCGGCAGCGACGATTATCCCGGCTGGGAAAAAGCGGGCAGCAGCCCGCAGATGGAAAGGAGCGGGCGGGCTGCTTGCTCACCGCGCCGGCAGTGGTCTCCGGGGCGGGCCCGCCATGATGGAAAGCGGCGGACCACCGATGGAAAAAGGCGGCGGGCTGCAGCTGGGAGAAAGGGTGGCGGACCGCAGATGGACGAAAGCGGCGGGCTGCTTGCTCTCCGCACTTGCAGCGACCTCCGGGCAGGCCCGCCATGATGGAAAGCGGCGGGCCGCAGCTGAAAGAAGGCGACAGGCTGCAGATGGGGGACGGGCAGCGGACCGCAGATGGGAGAGAGCGGCAGGCTGCATGCTCTCCACGCCGGCAGTAACCTCCGGGGCAGGTCCGCCATGCTGGAGAACGGCAGACCGCAGACGGGAGAAAGCAGCAACGGCGGTCATCCCGACCGGGAGAAGACAGGCGGCGGGGTGCATGCCCTCCGCGCCGGCAGTGGCCTCCATTTCAGGGTCGCAGCTGCAGCGGTCGGCGGCGAACCCCACACGGACAGCCTCGGCGGCAGCCTGGCGGCCTCCTCGAGTTCCCGGCGGCCCCCGGAGCAAATCCTCCGGCGCAAGTCCTCCATAATGGGGGGTTGGCGAACCGCAGATGGAGGGGGCAGCGGCTGGCCCGCAACGGGGACGCCGAACGGCGAGCTGCTTACGGCAGCAGCGACGACAGGGGCCACAAGACCCGCCGAGAGACAGTGGGAACGGCGGGTTGCTGTCAAAGCCGGCGGCAGCCGCGGTCGGCTCAGCTGGTAAGACGCCGAGGGCTAAAACGATGGGAGGGACGCTCGAACCTGTTCGTCGGGAAGATGTTAAAACTCCCTAGGTGGTCTTCAGGCAAGCCCCTTCAATACCCTTTCCATAGCCCTGGCCGTCCGAGTAAATTAGACAAGAATGAAAACAAAAGTAAAAATGCAAGGCAGCATAGTCAGGAACAGAGAGAGCAGGCGGTATGAGCAGCTGCTGCTGCCGCCCGCCATCTATGATATTAAATCTTAGGTACATATATCTTAGGTACATAAGCCAATTATGATATTAAATCTTAGGTACATAAGAACATAATAAGAGCCATGCTAGATAAGGCCAAAGGCCCATCTAGTCCAGGCTCCTGTATGTCACAGTGGCCCCACCAGATGTGTCTGGGAGCACACGACAGTAGATATCTGTCTCCTGATACTACTCCCCTGCTTCTGGCCCTTGAAGTACCCCGGTTTTAAACCTGGAGATTACACATCTCCATAATGGTTTGTAAGCTGTGATGGACTTTTCCTCCAGGAATCTGTCCAATCCCCTTTTGAAGGCATCCAGGCCAGATGCCATCACCACATCCTGTGGCAGGGAGTTCCACAGACTAACAATGCGCTGGGTGAAAAAATATTTTCTTCTGTCTGTTCTTACTCTCCCAGCCCTCAATTTGAGTGTATGTCCCCTAGTTCTGTTATTTTGTGAGAGGGAGAAGAGCATCCCTCTATCCACTTTACTCATGCCCTGCATTATTTTGTGTCTCAATGTCTCAATCACATCCCCATCCAGGCACCTTTTTTTCCAGACTAAAGAGCCCCAAATGTTTTAGCCTTTCCTCATAAGGGAGAATATTAACAGGCAAAAATATTAACAGCAGGCAACAAAGAGCAAAGACAACACTTCAATTTCCACTTACCACTGAATAAGGTAACACCTGAAAAATTATCTCAATATGCCTCTAAAAATGTGGTTAAATAATGACCAGCCACAAGCCCCCACTGCTTTGAGGTAACCAGGATTAAGGAATGAAACAGACATCTGGAGACAACATGCACTGTATTAAATTTTTGCTTTATATATTATAACTGATCTTACCGAAAAGGCTGAGAAGGATTTATATGAAGCATCATAGTTCATGTATTTTAAAGAGGACCAGAAACTCCTCAGTTCTGTGGAACTTGAGAGGTTTTTCCTGTAACCTCAGAATGACGCACAGCATGATGGCCACTGGCATGAAAGACATCACTAACGCTGATTCCATATCTAGAGGCAAAGTGACTTTGAAAGGAGAAAACTGTTTATTATCCACCTTGGCTTAATCCACATTTGGCAAATTAGCTGGGTTTTGCTCTATAATTAGTTAACTAGGAGACAGCAGATCTTTGTTTACCGTGCCCATGTCTCAAGCACAGCAACCGCTAAAGGTTTGCAGGCATGGAGGGATAAGGTTATAAGAGCAGGAAGTACACACTTGCCTTAAGGTATTATTGGACATAAGATAAGTGTTCTCTCCTGGAAAAATTGTGTCCAGGATCTAAAAAGTAAATCTGTCTTATATAAAATTATTGATTGCAACAGCCGTGCAGACAAAAGATTTGGCTAGTCATTTTGAATCAATGTCTGCAGCAAAGCTCTTATTTCCTTTTCTGTATCCTTTCCCAATTCTCTCTCTTGTCTCTACAGGAGGACTCTTACAGTCTGCACTTTTCATCTTTCACAGTATCATCAGTAGACACCATGCTGTCAGTTATCACTCTTTAACATGCTGTTGCTTTAAATGGGGCTAGGGGCACCCTTCAAGGATCTGATGTTACCATGCCCTAAAGATCCCCAAACAATATTTCATTTGTTCACATAGTCTGTCTCTCTCTCTTTCTCCCTCTCCCTCTCTCTCTTTGTGCCCCATAATACAGATTAATTGGCATTTGTTGTATAAAGATCCTTTTGTACTCTGGGACATTTCCTATTTTTAAAAAAAAGCAATCTAAGGCCTAAAAAGGGGGTCCTTAGTGGTCATATGGTGTTTATAGAACAGATTGTTTGTACTGGTAGTTTTGCATGAGGTTTGGGCTTCTGATGGCAAAAGCCTGAGGGTCCATACATTGCCCACCCAAACTTGGATGGTCTGATTGGTCACCACTAGCCTTGGACTGGTACATTACTGTTAGATGTGATAGTGAGAGAACTTTTACTTACTTACTTAGGCTGCTATTTCACGTGGGGAAGATCCTGATCTTCTGAAGGTCCGGCTTTTCCTCTTCCTCCCGTCACGTGACTGAAGATGTGGGATAGCAGTTTCCACATACAAAGGTGTTTTTTTTTTAAAGTGCATTTCAGCCCCATTTTTAAAAAGGAGCAGCTGGCTGGTGGAAATTAAAACAAACAGCACCCAATCTAGCTGCCTGTCACTGGGGGGGGACCCCAGCGCTGATTGGCCCCAGGAACAGCCGGTCAGTGCTATGAGAAAAACAAAAGAAAGAAAACCGGATCATCTACAGCAGGCATGTCCAAACTTTGGCCCTCCAGATGTTTTGGACCACAACTCCCACAGTTCTTTGCCATTGGCAAGCTAAGCTTAGAATTCTGGGAGTTGTGGTCCAAAACATCAGGAGGGCCGAAGTTTGGGTATCCTGATCTGCAGGGTCCCACAACGTCTGCCTCTTTAAAAGGTGGATTTTTTAAGTGAGGCAAAAAATTCCCTACCTCTCTGGTAAGTCTTAAAAACCTCGCTTAAGGGGGCATTACTGGGTTTTCTTTCTCCACCCCCAAAAAATCCTGGTGGCCGTGGGGAGGGCATTTTTGGCCGCGGTTTATCTACAAATTTAATCTGCATTTAAAGGGACGTGGGATAGGGACCCTGCTTACTTACTTACTTACTTACTTATTTACTTACCTTTACCCTCCCTTTCTTCCTGAAAAGGACCCAAGGCAGCTTAAAACACAGAAAGGCACAATTTAAAGTTGAAGACTGAGTATACAATGGTTACTAACAACATTTAAGACAATATTTAAAGCAAGGAAAGCAAGGAATAAGGGGTGGAAAGAGGCATCTTGCATCATTAAAAAGGCAAGGACAATAGATAAAAACAGGGAAAATGCCACTCAGTAGTGGAAAACACAAGTAGTACAAGCAGTAATGCAGAATAATCTAAGAATCACATAGCATCTAGGCTACTTACTGAGTGAAGGCTTGCTTGAAGAGTAACGTCTTTGCCTGCTTGTGGAGGAACAGCAAAGATGGGATAGGTCTCACCTCCTTTGGGAGGGAGTTCCAAACTCTAGAAGCAGCAGCAGAGAAGGCCCTGTCCTGTGTCCCCATCCGACGCAAATGTGAAGGTGCTGAGACTGAGAGAAAAGCCTCTGCTGATCATATTAGCACCTGAGCCAGCTCATAATCAGAAGTATGATCATTGAGACAGTTTTAACCAAGCCATTTTGATTGTGAGCCACCCAGAGACCTTTGGGTAGTGGGCAGCATGAAGCTATAAATAAATAAATAAATAAATAAATAAATAAATAAATAAATAAATAAATAAATTTTAGAGACATATAGGTTAAAACTGCACAGTACTTTGAATTGGTCCAGACACTAATTAGTAGCCATTGCAGCTGCTGTAACAAGGGTCTCATGTGATCCCTGTAACCAGCACCAGTCAGCAAACTGGCTGCTACATTTTGGACTCACAGAAGTTTTGTGACACTTTCAGTTGGTAGGCCCGTACTGAATGTATTACAGCAATCCAGCTGGGAGTTAACTAGGGTATGTGGTCAGATCAGATTTCTCAAGAAACTGCCATAGCAGGAGCACTAGTTTTAATTTTAATTGTGCAAATCCATTCCTGGCCTCTGCCACAACCTGGGAATCCAGGATCAATGAATCCAGGTGCACCCCCAAGTTGTGCAATGGGAGATCTAGATCCATCTAGTACAGGCTGCATCCCTATTCCTTTAGATTTCCTTTAGACATAACAGAAGCACCTCTGTCTTGTCTGAATTAAGTTTCAATTTGTTCATCTGTATCTAGTCAATTACTAACACTAAACACTGATTTAAAGCCAAAGTAACTTCCTTAGATTTAGGTGACAAGGCAAAGTAGAGTTGGGTGTCATCTGCATACTGGTGACACCAAACCCCAAAACTCCGGATAATCTCTCCCGGTGGTTTTATATAAGTGTTAAATAACATAGGAGATGTTAGGCCTTTGGACAAGTTTGGACATTGCAATCAGATAGGATGAATCAGATGAAGTACCTGTCTTGTCTAGCCAGATGGACTAGTTCTCTCAGATGACTTACAGGAAGTCCATAAATAAAACTCAAAAGACATGCATATTGTCATCATCACTAAAAGTCATTGTGCCCAGATGTTTACAAATCAGATCCCTGTCTGTAGTAAGAAGTGACAGGTAGGGATGGGCACGAAATGGAAAAATAATGTTTCATTTCGTTTCATTTCATGCTCACCCCTGTTTTGTTTTGTTTCATTTCTTATGAATTTTTAAAAAAATGTTGTATGAAATGACTCAAAATGAAATGGCTCCCCTGGATCCTAGAGGCCACTCTAGGAGCCATTTCTAAAGGGCTCCTGCTGACTGGGGAAGGTTGAAAGGGGTCCAGACATTAACAGCTCGGCAGGAGATCTCAGAAAATGGTCAGGAGGGCAGTTCCGGTGATCACACTGCCCTCCCAAGCATTTTCGGGAACTGCATACCCAACCATTTTCTGAAGGCTCCTGCCACTCTGTCAATGGCTGGAGCCCTTTAAACCTGGCCCAGTTGGTGCAGGTTTAAAGGGCTCCAGCCATTCTATGTTTTTGTTATATATTGTTTACTAGTTATTGTGTTTGATTTATATATTTGTGCTTATCTATTATATTGTATTTTACTGTTTATGGTTTTGATTTCTGTTCAGTCTGTAAACCACCCTGAGTAGCCCTGTAGCTAGATGGAGTGGTATATAAATTAATTAATTAATTAAATTGATAGCTTGGCAGGAGCCCTCAGAAAATGGACAGTGTGAACTGTCTACCCGACCATTTTCTGAGGGCTTCTGCCAAGTTGTTGATTGCTGGAGCCCTTTAAACCTGGCCCAGTAGGTACCAGAGGGTCCCCCTGGTGCTGACTGGGCCAAGTTTAAAGGGCTCCAGCCATTGACAGCTCAGCAGGAGCCTGAAAACAATGGAGTAAAATGGTTCATTTCAATGGGAAAATGACTGTTTGGTTTCATCTATAACAAAATACTATTCCCTTGTTTTGTTTCGTTTCATTTCATTATGTAACAAAACAATGAAACAGCATTTTGTTTTTTTTTCTGCCCATCCCTAGTGACAGGTGATACGTCTATACACATCATACAGTAAAAGTTATGTCCATGAATGCTTTGCATAGATGTTTGCCTGCTAGGGCAAATTCAACTAAGACTGAAATTCTGAAATCCAGTATTCATAACTGCAATATTGAGTTTCCTCTAGTAAATACATTTTAGCAAGCACTTTTACCCCCACATTTGTATATTTTTATATGTTCCTTTCCCAATATGTACTTTATAGTACACAGTGTTCCCTTATGTACACATTTTTGGATAACTGCATCTCACAATTTATTGAAGTGTGAAAGCTAAAAGCTAATTGTGTTTCAATTAGCACATTAGTTCAGGAAATGTAAATTAGGTCACTTTATATTAATATGCATACCCAAATGAATTTCACCCCCAGTGCTACTTGTTGGTTTTGGTTTTGTGTTTCTCTTGTTCTGATTCTAAATACATCATAGTGCTTCCCCCTTGACCATTGTGTAGCACATATGTACGCACATAGTCCCCATGTGCTAGATAAGTCATTATAGAATACAGGAAACAGTGGTACGTGAGGAATGAAGTAATTTTAATGGGTTTCTGTTTGGTAACTAATGAATGTCAGATCAAAGCATAGCATTTGGTCATTATTTGTACAGTTTGATTCTGTGCATGTTCACTTAGAAGTAAATTCCATGATGTTCATTGGGTCCTGGCTGTGGACAGACAGCACACTTTTATGCATATTTATACAGTAAGATTGTCCAGTCAATCTGGGTTCATAGTCTAGGAGTGCACCTTGACTTTACACTGGCCCTGAATTCCCAGGTGGCAGCAATGCCTTTTGCACATCTTTGCTTATTGCACCAGCTGGGACCTTTCCTCCATCAACTTAACTTAACAGCAATCACCCACACCTTGCTTACATAATGTCTGGACTTCAGAAATGCACTTTAAGTGGGGCTACTCTTGACGAGGATCCAGGCTTTTCAGTTAGTGCAGTACAAGACAGCTAGGCTGTCAATCAATACTGTGACTATACAATCCAGATACAAAACTCTGCACTGGCAACCAGATGGGTATGAGGCTGAATTCAAGGTGTCATTTTTAACCTTTAAAGTCTTAAATGGCTTGTGGCCTGGCTAAGGATTCACCTGTCTCCTCGTGAGCCTGCTGAGATGTTAAGATCTTCAGGAGTGGCCCTCTTAAGAAAACCAACAATTTCAGAGATCCACCTGAAAGCACAGGGACATGTGTTTCTGGTATGTGCCCCCATATTATGGTATGCTGGGGTCAGTTTCTAAACTAGCTGATTTTAAGAAGAGTGTAAAAACACAACTTTTGAAACTGGCATGTGATGTTTAAATTGGGGTGTTTATACACGACCCCTAAGCTCCGCTGCAAATGTCTGCAAGCTCTGGAGCTTAAAAATGTTTCCCCACCAGCTCTGGAGTTTGCAGATGATTAAGTGCAACCCCACCCACTTTAGCGCGACCCAGAGCACTTCTCTTGTACCTTCTCTTTGGAGGTGAAACGATAGTGAGTGCAGGGCTCTTCTCGCTTCTGTTTGCTGCTTTTTGGCTCCCACCCCTTTAAGAGCTACTTTTACAGAGACGAGGGGGTTGGACTTGATGGCCTTACAGAGACGAGAGGCAGAACGAGGTGAGCGGCATGCTTTTCTTTCTTTTTTTCTCCCTCCCTCACGCAGCCAGCAACCAGGAAGTGCAGAGGGGGTGGGGACAGAGGAAGAGCGATGAACCCCTAAGATCTCTGGTCCCAATTTAAGTGGCCAGCGGATCTTAGGGGTCATGTAAAAAGGCCCTTGGCCTGCTACACTGCATTTCCTAATTGTTTGTAATGGGTTTAGTGCATGTAGAGCACAGTTACTCTAGGAAAAACATTCATTTGAATTGGTTTTAGCAGGTTTTAAATTGATTTATAAAGGTGACTACCCAATACTCATGGATGCAAGGATTGTTTTCATAGGGAATTTCATTATTTTAGTCAGAAGCAACCTCTCTTCCATCAGAGAATAATTAATTTCGATAGATGTCATATTGATTTTTTAAATCTTTTTGGCATACATGTATGCCTCTGTCAGTAAATTATGTCTCTGAGTTTGCCACTTGCTGGTATGCCTTCCATGTTCCCTCTTCTTCACCCTGTGTTTGTTTTTGTGTGCATCCCCCCCCTCAAACTGAGTTGCCAGTTACAGCCCAGGGTCCCTGTCACCTTCGTTTGCAAACTTAAAAATGGCAATCTAATTTTTAAAAAAATGGCAATCTAGTTTTAGCCAGGGCTGGTGGTTCCCTGCTCCTCCTCCTCCACCACCCCCTCTCTTTGTGTGTCTGTGCACACATGTGTGCACTGGTATCAAGCCATAAGGAAACCCAATCATTTCACTCTAGCTCTATACCAGATTGCAAGACAGAAAAATATAGTGAAGGTGACTGGGTTAAGGACAAAGCCTCAAATGCAATGACTCTAAAAGCTTAGGTAGCTCCATTTACTAAAATAAAACAGAACTTAAAATGGATTAAAGGTTTTCCAAAGAGGTCACATAAAAACCATGTCACTTTAAACTGAATTTAAAAATCCTGAACTAAAAAGCAAAAAGAGTGTGTTGCTTTTAAATCATTAAAGAGAAATCCCCCTCTCCTGTTTCCTACTTCATGCTTTGTTGAAGGTTCTTAATGATCTTGAACAATGGTAAACCCATCAATTCTGCTTTGAAAGAGCTTTTTAAAAAACACCTCTCAGAGGGTT
The DNA here is from genome assembly GCA_029282475.1 of Phrynocephalus forsythii. Classification (NCBI taxonomy): domain Eukaryota; kingdom Metazoa; phylum Chordata; class Lepidosauria; order Squamata; family Agamidae; genus Phrynocephalus; species Phrynocephalus forsythii. Next base: position 38,963,145 of record JAPFRF010000010.1, read on the forward strand.
TTCACAGCCAATTCACTGTGTCACTTAGATCAATTTAAAAGAGAGAGAGAGAGAGAGAGAGAGAGAAAACATCATCTCCCTTCCCATCTGCAGGAGAGTTCAAAGGAAGCTTCCCATTTCTCAGGATTGAGAACTTCCTTCAGCAAAAGGAAATCCAACTAGCCACTTTGACTTGATTCCAGTGAACACACAAGCTGAAACTAAACAGAGTGGTCTTACTCCCTTACTCCTCCCAACCCAAAACAAAAAACAAAAAAAAAAAAACAGTAGCCCCTGAAAGGAACTCTAATATATATAGGTAGGCAGAGTGTCAGGTTAGAAATGGCACACTTGTCATGTGGTCATCAGAAAAAGGAGTGAACCTGCTTTTTTTTTCCAAATTGGAGCAAACTGCAGACACCCTTTTGCACCCATATAGGGTAGAACTTTAGGAGATATACAAGCCCTGTTCCAAGAAACCTTTGGCAAGGAATGACCTTAGATTTCTGATGCGATGATTTTTTTATTAACCCAGTTTTCTCTGGAATACCTAATATTTCTTAGTTTTAACCACTGGACTGAAAGAATTTCAGAAAGAAGTACTCTTTGGAGAGATTTGTGTGTGCCTGTGTTTCTGCAACAGGTGTTGTCACTAGTAGAGATGGGCACGAATAAAAAAAATGGCACTTCGTTTGTCGTTTGGAGGGTCCGTTTCAGTTTGTTTCCATTTTTGCAAATTTTTGCAAAAAAATCATTTTTGTTTTTGTTCGTTTCATTATCATTTATTTCAATTTTTGTGATTTTTTTAGGATTTTAAGCAATTCACTCATATTGCAGTAACGGAAATGAAATGCACAACAAAATTTCCGGTGTTTCTGTTCGTTTCGTTTCATTTTAGAGACAAAATTCATTTGTCATTTCGTTACGTAACAAAACGAAAAAACAAAAATGGAAACAAAAAATTGTTTGTTTCGTGCCCATCTCTAGTCACTAGCATTTTAGAAGATAAAGACACATAAATGTGCAAAGCTTACCTCTTTCCACAGCTATTTTTACCTTCCTCTCTGGCGATATTACATCGTTGAGATGCTTATCCCCAAAAGTGGATATGGAATGTTCACTACACAGATCTGAACAACTGTTGAGTAATACATGCAAATTATTATTATCTGTAATTGACTTAATTGCACATCATGTCCGCTGTTTAAAAAACTCAGATATCTAAGTGTGGCAATGCAGATCTAAATAATTGGTGTGCAAGGGATTGTAGAATTAGCTTAACCAAACATTCTTTAAAGAAACAAAATTATCATGCCTGCTTGGTGGTTTATATAATCCTGTGATTCTTCAAGTGTAGAAGATGCAGATTAACACAATGTGCCTAGCTGCCATTACTATGGTATGCAGATCTCATTATTCTTAAATCTTCAACCAATTAAAGCACAACAGATTGTATATAGTTGTACTGTGTTGAGAACATCAAGCTATGTTTTTGGCAACTTGAGGAATCCACACTTGTTTTGTGCCACCAAGTTGGAACTGAGTACTAGAGAGACCCAAGGTAAGAGAGATATATTAAGGAGTGGTTTTACCAGTTCTGCAACCACAGAGATTTTTCATGGCTCAGAGGAAATTCAAACCCAGGACTCCTGGATCCTATCTAGTCCAACATTCAGTCCACTGTACCACAGTGGGTATCCTTGAGGAATCCATTTTTTTTTGTATATGTTTCCTCCCTAGCTGATCTCAGGACCTGCAGAGTGCAGCTGGCCTGTACCTGAATATTTAGAAATTCCTGTACCTCATTCCTGAAATCAATGCCTTTTAAACATGAAAAGATGGACTGAGCTGTGACAGGAAGTCCCAGTGTGACTTCCTTTGATTTCTCTCCTTCTTTCACCTCTTCATTCTCTGAAAAGCCAAGACTGCAATCAAGAACTAGGGTAATATTCCTCTCTCTCATTCTTGACTTTATTTTTTCCTTTCTCATTGTGCCTCTTGTTCTTATTCTTTACTTGGATCACTAGAGCTTAGAAGTAACTGGTTACAGATCACTAATTATTTGTAATTAATTCTGTCCCATCGATCACGATGATACATTGCATTCTACCTGTAAATTAATGAAGGTTGACTTCAAGTTTTTTAGGAAATGGCATTTTTCAAGCCTACTTTACTGTTTCTGGGGGCATGGAATCGGCAAATGAAAGAGGACGAATATGCCATGATTGAAGTGGTCCCTTGTGCTGTGGTAAAAGTAAAGTAGAGAGGAGAATGGGAGTATTTTGAACCACTGACCACTGCATATAATATTATATGAAATTTCAAAGTAATTAAAACAAGGTATTGGGAAGGTTTTGGACACAGCATTTTCATTCAGCTTTGTTCCACTGTGTTTTTGGCCTTTGGTTACAGAGAGGGCCTTCTGAAGCCAGCCAGCAAGGCATCTTGGGCAGGGATTAAATGTACAGGATGAAAAGCAGCAATGTAGGAAAGAATCCATCATTATTGTAAGCCACCTTGGGTCATTTCCAAGGAGAAAGGTGGGGTAAAAATATTCAAAATATTCAAAATAAATAAATAAATAAATAACCAGCATTCAGCCCAGATGCAGTCTTTGCAAAACCTTTCTGGCGCCATTAGCACAATAACACTTAGAAAGGACAGGCAGTTACCCTAAACCCCAGTCCCAATACAAAGTGATACAAAAATTACCCATGGGATTTGGAAAGGGCAAAAAGGTGTGTAAATGTGTGGGTTGGAAAAGATACCAGAAGGGAAAAAATTAAAAAAGAATAACACCTTGATGTCAGTCCAGTTTCCAATGAGATCATATTACAACCTGGTCCTTAAGGTAAGTATTGTATCTGGAAGACCCCTTGTTTCCTTATTGTGAAACAGTAAATGGTTACTTTTTAAACATTTTCAACCAAAATTTAACCATTTTTAAGACTTATGTGTGTAGTTAATTTAGAGTGATCGTTTTTTCTCTACTTATGGCAATCCTATGAATTAACAACAACCTCCAAAGTTTTGTATGATTATCAGACCTGCTGAGGATTCTCAAACTCAAGGCTGCCTTTCTGCAGTTGATTCATTGGGTTGTATTTCATTTTCTTTGTTTGCTAAAGTTCTCACATTTTCCCAGTGTTCTTGTCTTTTCCAGTGAGTCTAGTCTTCTCATAATATGCCCAAAGTACAATAACGTATGCTAAGCCATTTTTGGTCCAGATAAGAGTTTAGGCTTGATTTGATCTAGGGCCCACTTGTTTGTCCATCTGGCAGTCCATGTATCCATAATATTCTTCTCCAACACATATGGATTATTTTTTTTTTTTAGTGCAGCTAATTGCCTTTTAAAATAGTTTGTCAAGCTCAGTGGATTATTCGGAGAAAACATGCTGTTCCAGTGGTAAAATCAAAAGTCATAAATCTGTGACTTTCGACAGCACCATTAAGTGAGCTTGTTTTTTGGAAGAGTTGCTATTCCCCAAAACACAGAATAAACTTTGGTGCCAGCACATGGGTGATGGGAGACTACATTTTGGAAACTATTTCAATTATTTCTTTTGCTATAGGCTGTTTTTGTTAATCTCTGTAACAATAAACCTCCTGACTCAAGAGCATTGCTCGCTCCCTGCTCCCATGAAATCAGGCAATTGCTGTCAGAGAAGCTGGAAACACACTCAGTGCTGCTTCACCCTGTGATGTGACTTTTATCCCCACTAATGAGAAAGGTCACTATCAACCTTGTCTCTGTGGAATTGCAGAAACAACAATCCTTCAGTAGCTAGGAGCCTCCATTTCCATTGAGCTCAATACTTTCTGAACACATAAGAATAAGAATTGCTTTGCTGTGTCAAATTAAAAGTTTGTGTGATCTAGCAATCTGGTTTTGGACATGGCTGGCTATCCAAATCCTCGTGGACAAAGTGTGGAAGCAATGCTGTTCCCTGTTATTCACTTCATACCAATAGCTGGTAGTAATTAATTGGATGTTACTTCTAAGTATGTAAGTTCGAGTTTGATGTTATAAGAAATAGTAGTTGGCAAATCTATCTCTCTTACATGACTAAAATCTCTCTCTCTCTCTCTCTCTCTCTTTTCTACCTTGACTTCTCTGACACATAGAGGCAGCATCTAATCTAATGACCACCATAAGCACATCACAAGGAATTTTGTAATTTAATTCTGTTAGCGTAAGGTAATATAATCCATACTTAATGGTTATTGGGAAGGGCTGCATAGGTGTGTGACTTTCTCACAGCCATGCCCATTGACCCTATTCATACCAGGATGGGGTGATCCCAAGGTGAAGTATGAATTGGAAGCTTCCCACCAACCTTCCTCAGAAGAAGAAGAAACTATTTGGATGGTCCCACAAGAAAAGAGTCCATGACTCATTTTCCAGATAACTTCACCTGGATGACTGAGAATCTCCACAGATATATTCCTAACAGTAAGAACTATCTGACAATGGAATTGACTGCATCAGACTCTTGTCAGGGTCAAGGTATGGGTGGAGAGCTGGAACAAGCAAGATGCCTGGACCAGAGTGTTGGGGCTAGGTCTATGAGGCAAGAACAACTGGAGTACGCTGAAGCAGGACTGGAGCAACTGGAGAAGGCAGGAACATGCAGAGTTAAGGCAGGTACCAATGGAGCACACAGGAATTTTCAGGAGCAAGACAAGAACTTACAGGAGGAAGGCAAGCACCACTGGAACACAGAGGGCTATTCAAGAACACAACAGGAACCCACACAGTCAAGGAGTGAGTATCTTGGGAACAAAGGCATGATGGGCCAAAGAACAAGAATCACCAGGACAACTTATGTTCCAGAGGCAAAAGGCAGCAATGCAGGAAGCTTGCATATACGGCTGTACAGGGCCTCCAGCTGTATCACATAATGGCCCGTTACCCGTTCAGAGCAAGCCTGAAAATTCCTGCTTCAGCAGGTACACATATGGTTTCTCCCTTCTACTACTAACTCTCTTCCATTGGAGATTTTGAAAGTGAAGCTTGATTATTATCTATTAGGGGTACTTTTAATGTGAATTTCATACTTTGATACTTGGGATCTTTTCCAGCCCTATAATTCTATCATTCCATATGCTAAAACAGATTTTTTGGACATTACCCAGGTGACAATAATGTCCTCATTTTGCAGGCTTTCTTCTTAACTGAGTTCTCTGAGGATGTCCTTGTAAAGTGCTCATGCTGCTCCCATGTTATCACCTGTACTCTCAGAGAACACATATTATGAACTCATGAATGTTCATCCCACCAATAAGGGAAGTTTGCACCGTGGCACTTGTGCACCTTGTAAGTCACTGCTTGGGCTGAGTATATCTCATTACACAGAGCTATTCATAGAGGGAACTTTATTGATCACAAAAGAAATTAAAATATAATAGGCATTCAGTAATAAAGTATATACCTAATATGAGGATACACAGGCTCAAAAGAAGCAAATTTACAAGGCAGAGTCGGTTCTGAGATTCACACTGCACCAAACAGATTTACAGAGCCTGGGACCAATATTTGCACAAGTGCTATCAGGATATGAAGAGAAAGAATGATATTTGTGTAAACACACACACACACACACACACAGAGAGAGAGAGAGAGAGAGAGAGAGAGAGAGAGAGAGAGAGAGAGAGAGGAGAAGATTAGATGGAACCACCAGGCTGTGGGAGAAATGCTCCTAGAACAGTGTTGGCAAACCTATGGCACGTGTGCCAAAGGTGGCACTTAGAGCCCTTTCTGTGGGCACCCGACATTGCCCCTTTACAGTCACCTGTATTCAGGTTAAATTGCTGAATTGGCACTTTGTGAATAATTAGTGGGTTTGGAATTGCAGTTTGGGCACAGTCTCTGAAAGGTTCGCTGTCACTGTCCTAGAAGATAGATCAGAACTGAGAAAGATTACTTCTCCTTAATCTTGTTAGACTATCTTGGATCTAGGAAGCATTAGAACTCCACATGGAACAATGTGAAGGAATTTTTGGGAAAGGATCCTAAGAGAGGACAGGCTAGCAGAGCTCCTAGGCCAGAAATCAGGGATTCAGGAGGGGAACCCAGGGTTGCAAGATTCTTTGGCTATATCCTGGATTCTGAGGAGTTAAGACAGTGATTTCAGCTCAGAAACAATGAAGTTAGTCTAATTAGTAGAGATGGGAACAAATCAAAAAAATGATGTGTCGTTTGTCGTTTGGAGGGTCCATTTCGGTTCGTTTCCGTTTTTTGTGAATTTTTGCAAAAGAATTGTTTCATTTTCATTCATTTCATTACTGTTTCGTTACCATTTATTTCAATTTTTGTGATTTTTTTAAACATTTAAAGCAGGTCACTGTATTGCAGTAACGAAAACAAAACGCATGACAAAATTTCCGGTGTTTCTGTTCGTTTTGTTTCATTTTGGAGACAAAATTCGTTTGTCATTTCATTGTATAATGAAATGAAAAAATGAAAACGGAAATGAAAAATTGTTCATTTTGTGCCCATCTCTACTAATTAGGCTTGGCAGGGGTCAGCAAGAGCAAGGCTTCAGGCAAAGAAAGACATTGAAAGATGATTCTCCCCAGAACATTCATCCCAGAACTGCAAAGATGGCTACTGTGTGTCCATTTATCTCAGTGGTTCACAACCTGGGGGTCGGGTCCCATTTGGGAGTTGAACAACCATTTCACAGGGATTGCTATGAGCCAGTGAAGAAAAAGGAACAAATAGCTTGGGTCTGGAGGAGGTGGGGGAGGAAGGGGGGGAAGAGTGAGTTACAGCTTGATAGGTTGGAGGGCATGTCAGCCAATGGCACCGGAGGCTGTGATTGGCTGAGGGTACCTGTAGAGGAAGGCCTGCCAAAGGGGGCTTGTGGCCTCTTCCAAGCAGGGCAAGGAGTCATCACAACATGAGGAACTGTATTAAAGTTATGTGGCATTAGGAAGGTTGAGAACCACTGTTTTATCTGGTTGTTCACTAAGCTGACTAAAGTTATCCATCCCCTTAACCATGTTGTGGCCTGTTCCATTGTTACTATCTGCCATCAGGTCAGAAGCAACTTATAGTGATTCTAAAAAGGTCTTTCAAGGGTGGTTAGATGTTTAAGGAGTGGTTGCAACTCAATGAGCTATTCCACCAGGCCAAATTTTGGATAAAAGCTCCCAGAACCCCCAGCTACCATGGTCATCAGGTTTGTTTTACAGTGCCACCCCCTCCAAAAGGCAGAGGAGTGCAGCTTCACATATACCAGCTCTTTGGACATTTAATGACAGTCATTTTGATGCTCTCTGCCTATCAAGGACATTTGAAGGTCACCACATTGAAAGACACCAGAGGCTTGTGTAAGTATGTGACTTGAAAAGGACTCAAGTTCTAAGCCGTTCCTAACTAGTCCCGTGCCAAATTCTTTATGACGAGAGATGTTCTCATCTCTTAATATGATGGATGTGAGCAAGTAACAACTGCCTGTTAGAGATTTAATAGCACAGAGCAGCTGTGTATGAATCTAACTCACACACAAATCAAAGTGAAAATGAGAATATTACCATGTTTGCTTGGCAAATGCAAAACCTTCCATCACACCCATAAGCTCCTCACAAGGTCATCATTTTATATACAGGAGATGCCATTTCCTCCCACACATTTACAGCTAATTTCTTTTGTACGGCATGTCTTGGGTAGGTTAAAAGGGCTGAGAATCATGTTTTAGCTGGTTAGTTAAAATCTTATCACACAGTGCTTGCACATATGTGGGAAGGGAAGCATCTGTTGCTTCCAACATTATTAAGCAGAGGGTTTATCTGCTTTCAATTTCTGAGCAGTGCATGTGTATGGGTATGTGTGCACATTGCACTTGAATGCTGTGCTTAACTATATGGCTATAAATTCGAGTCAATTGTTTTCCTACATGGTTAGAAGCACAGGATTGTAAGCCTTAAAACAAATACCTAATTGTTGTCTGAATCCACATTCGAGTGCCCATTATACCCTGTCCCTGCACAGATATTTCTACCCATCAGACCTATCTGTCTCCAAAATATTTTTTGGACTGTGTCATAGGCATATAGTAGAGAAACCTTGGCCCCATGCAAGTGTACAACCCAAACTTCTGATTTTTAAAAAGTATAATGGGAATGGAGGAGCAAACACAAGCTGTTCCCAACATCCAGATGGATGTAAGGTAAGACATTTTACGCCCCGAGGCAAAGGACAAAATAATGGAGTCCTCCATTTGATGTGGAGAAGAATTTTCCATTGGCACAAGTGATAAGGTAGGGTCTCCCACCTGCAGAGGAGGCTGTGTGATGTGCATGTGCCTTGCAACACCTTTCTGTTGTTCCATTCTGTCTTCTTTGCCAGCATGTGGTAACTGAGGAAGCTGCTTCGCTCTGTTCAATAGTAGAGTTGGTCACCCCCAAAGACCTTCCTGCATTTATCCTTCAGCTCTGCAGGGCACTGTACCTGCATTCAGCAGATGTGCTTATTCTTCGCCTGCAGACCTGCATGCTCGGTGTGTGAAGATTGACAAATGCAAGTGAACAAAACTTGCATGGTACTGAAGCTTACATGGTGGTGTATGTGGGAATGTGTGGGGCAGGTTTCTAGGCACGCCTTCCCCTTCACCACATTGTTAAATCTCATGTGTACACCTGGATAAAGGCAGTAGCCAGAAACTAGCCCATCTTGAAGACACTTGCAATTGAATCCCCATTCAGTGAGTGGCCATGAGCCTGTGAGAATAACAGGGGGAGGGACTGAACTGTGTACATGGCCTCAAGCTCACTGGATGAAATGCAGCTATAAAAGTAACATATAACAGTTAAACATCTGATTGGGGCTTGTGCCCTATTCTTATATGGAGAAAGCAGGTAGCAGAAGCTAAAACCAGGTGGGAGAACTCAATTCTTTGTTATGTTTTTCCCTGTTCAACAGCCATAGCTAAGTTGTACAAGGAGATTTACTATTTTAGTATGTTTGGGAGATGTCTTCTGTACTAGGAAGGAGAGAGAAAATGGCAAGCAGATTGGATGGCTCAATAGTTCCCAACCCTTATATAACCCAGGTGTTTGCGGATTGCAAACATGAGAAACCCACCAAGCACAGATGGTGGTGAAGGCTTCTGCAAGTTGCAGTCCAAGAACATCTGGGTTACTTGGGGTTGAGAACCATTGAGCTAGATCAGGCATGTCCAAACTTTGACCCTCCAGATGTTTTGGACCACATCTCCAACAGTCCTTTGTCATTGGCAATACAGGCTTGGAATTCTGGGAGTTGTGGTCCAAAACCAGGAGGGCCGAAGTTTGGACATGTCTGAGCTAGATGGTTCAGAGCAGAAAGGGCTGGCAAGGTGAGAACAAATAAACATAG